>BTHU01000006.1:91999231-92596731 GCA_036184795.1 Tokudaia tokunoshimensis
GGTTTCCCCCCTCCCTGACAGCCCCATAAGCCCTCTTCCTTCCCCCTATTCCCCATTTGCTTAAGAATAACTGGATGTAGGGGAATGCCAAGACAGAGAAGCGAGAGGGGGTTGAATGGGGAAAAGAGGAAGGGAAGGGGGCTTATGGGACTTTCGGGGAGGGAGGAAACGGGAAAGGGGAAATGATTTTGAATGTAAATAAAAAAAACTTAGAAAATAAAATAAAAATTAAAAAATAAAAAGAATTTTGTGAATTCATTGTTTTTAATTGCTGAGTAGTATTCCATTGTGCAAATATATATGGAAAATATCTCTGATAAAATTGAAGAAATATATAGAAAAACACGTTAAGATTGACGATTTCATGGAAAAATTATACAGCTAAAATGGTAGGCATAAAAATATTCCTAAATTGATTGAAAGTAGAAGTAAAAACATTTTCTGATAAAACTGAAGGTTTACATGGAAAATATCTCTGATAAAATTGAAGAAATTTATACAGATAAATTGGAAGAAATTAAAATATTCCTAAGTTGATTGAAAGTAGAATTATAAACATTTTCTGATAAAATTGAAGATTTACATGGAAAATATTTCTTAAAAAATTGAAAAAAATATATGGAAAAACATTAAAATTGAAGATTATCATGAAAAATTATACAGATAAAATGGTAGGCATAAAAATATTACTAAGTTGATTGAAAGTGAAATTAAAAACATTTTCTGATAAAATTGAAGATTTACATGGGTATTTTGTTCCCCCCTTCTAAGAAGGACCACAGTATCCATACTTTGTTCTTCCTTCTTCTTGGGCATCATTTGATATGTGAATTGAGTCTTGTGTGTTCCGAGCTTCTGGGCTAATATCCACTTATCAGTGAGTGCACACCATGTGTGTTCTTTTGTGATTGGGTTACCTCACTCAGGATGATGTTTTTCAGTTTGACACATTTGCCTAAGAATTTGATGAATTCATTGTTTTTAATAGCTGAGTAGTATTCCATGGTGTAAATATACCACATTTTCTGTATCTATTCCTCCATTGAGGGACATCTGGGTTCTTTCCAACTTCAACAAATGGTGCTGGTTCAACTGGAGGTCAGCATGCAGAAGAATTCAAATCGATCCATTCTTATCTCCTTGTACTGAACTCAACTCCAAGTGGATCAAGGACCTCCACATAAAACCAGACACACTGAAACTAATAGAAAAGAAACTGGGGAAGAGTCTTAAGCACCTGGGCACATGGAAAAATTTCCTGAACAGATCACCAATAGCTTGTGCTCTAAGATCAAGAATTGACAAATGGGACCTCATAAAATTAAAAAGCTTCTATATGGCAAAGAGAACACTGTCAATAGGACAAAATGACAACCAACATATTGGGATAAGATTTTTACCAACCCTACATCCGACTGAGGGATAATATCCAATATATACAAAGAACTCAAGAAGTTAGACTCCAGAGAACCAAATAACCCTATTTAAAAATGGGGTACAGAGCTAACCAAAGAATTTTCACCTGAGGAATATCGAATGGCTGAGAAGCCCCTAAAGAAATGTTCAACATCCATAGTCATCAGGGAAATGCAAATCAAAACAACCCTGAGATTTCACCTCACATCAGTAGAATGGCTAAGATAAAAAAAAACTCAGGAGAAAGCAGGTACTGGCAAGGATGTAGAGAAAGAAGAACACTCCTCCACTGCTTGTGGGATTGCAAGCTGTTACAACCACTCTGGAAAACATTCTGGCGGTTCCACAGAAAACTGGGCATGATACTACCAGAGGACAGTTATACCACTCCTGGGCATATAACCAGAGGATTCTGCAATATGTAATAAGGACATATGCTCCACTATGTCCATAAATATTTGTTCTAAACTGATTAGTCATTGAACTCCATCCCAACCTAATTACTGATTTCTCAATTATTTGTTTCATCTTCCCTGAACGCAGTAATTCTGTAAAAATCCACATAATTATAATGAAGGAATGAAGTTGACTAATGAAAGCCCTATTCTACATAGTTCCTGGTGATTTATCTTAAACGAGAACTTAAAGAGACAATAATTTATTGAGATACCAGATCCTTTGGGTTCAGATGCCAATGACATACAGTGCTAAATATAAAAGATGCTTTCTTCAGCTTATTCTTGGCACCTAAGAGCCAAAACCTCTTTGACTGAAATTGACATGATCCAGAGTGTGTTGGGTTTGGGGGTTGGATTAGTAGACAGCTGGCTTAGACCCATTTGCCCCCAAGTATTTAATACTCACCTACCAGCAGGAAGGGATTAATTGGGAAACAGGGGGAAGGAAGAGTGCTTATGGGACTTTAGGGGAGGGGGGATCCAGCAAAGGGTAAATCATTTGAAATGTAAATAAAGAATATATCTAATAAAAAATAAAAAATAAATAAAAACTCACCTACCATCTTCAGTGCCATGAAAACCTGAGTGAGTACAGAACCCAGCATCATAGATTGACTCTCTTACAGTTTTTAAATGACATCTGGTAGCAGCAGAAACCAAAAGAGAATGCCTAGAAGAGACTCATGACCTTTCAGAGGCCCTGAAAACTTTGGGTTACCAAGCCTCCATTAAGTAAGCCCAAGTCTGCTAAACACAGATGACCTATCCAGGTTGCCTTAATTTCTACACCAGCTTCAGGGTTGCTGGAAGTGACTAAGCCCTTCCATCTCATCAGGGATGAGAGATCTGAGATAGCAAAATGAGTATTGTCTCAGACTCATGCCCTGGCATTGGCCAGTAGCCTACATGTCAAAGTAATTTGACTCAGTTGCTAGAGGCTACTCCCCTCTGTTTGTGCCCATAGTCCTCCAGGTTAAGGATGCTGACAAACTGCCACTGGGCCAAAGCCTGACCATCACCAATGCCAGAATGACTCATTGTCAGTCTATTAAACCTTTACTAGGATAACCTTTCAGGTCCCAAACACCCTAAGCCCAGCTACCTTGCTGCCTGACCCAGACCTCAATGGGTCTATGCATGACTGTTTGGACATTTTGGTCCACATCCATGAGACCAGACCGGATCTTCAGGATACCCCCATAATGGATACAGATGTAACATGGTTCACTAATGGCCACAGCTTCATTCAGAATGAACAGAGATATGCTGGGCTGGCAGTGGTCTCAAACATATAGATCACGTGGGTAGAGCCACTCCCAATAAGAACATCAACCCAAACTGCCAAACTGATAGCTTTAACCAAGGAGTTAAAGCTGAGAAAAGACAAGAGACACAAATAGCCAGTATGCCTTTGCTAGTGTTCATGTCCATGGGGCTATTTATATAGATGGAGGACTTCTGATAGCAGAAGGAAAGACTATTTAAAATTAAAAAAAATCCTCTACCTATTAAGGGCTCTATAGGGGCCTAAAACGCTGGCCATCAGCCACTTCTTGAGATACCGGAGAGGGAAGGACCAAGTTTCAGAAGATAGCAATAGGGCTGATAAAGCAGCCTGACATGCCTCCTTAGAAACTGGACCTCTCTTGCCCCTGGCTTCCCTGAATCTGGGTAATGTTATGCTTCCTGATCACCCTAAGTACATACTCTGGGCTAGGAATTCACCCATGTCCCAACATTATGATGGATGGTGGAGAACAGAGAACTCATTGTGCCAGGAAAAAAAAAAAGATACTATGCATACTTCAGAAGATCCACTGCTCTTCCCACATGGGCATCTGAAGAATGTACTATTTGATACAAGATGCTAATATAAGGATTATAGATGCCAACTCAAAGATAGCTGAAATTGCCAAGAACTGTAAAGCCTGACAGCTACAAAGGAACTTGATAATAGGTTCAGAGACACAAAGCCTGGTGCTTACTGGGATACAGACTTCACAGAAGTAAAACCAGAAAAATTTAGATATAAATATTTACTGATGTTTATGGCCACTCTTTCAGATCAGATTGGGACTTTCCCCATCAAGCATGAAATTAGATCCATGGTGAAAAAGAAGCTCTTAGAGGTCATACTGCCAGGTTATGTATTTCCTTAGATGAGAGGATCAGACAATGGACCAGCTTTTGTGTACCAGGTAATTCAGAAACTAGCCAATATTCTGGGGACTGATGTGAAACTTTATTGCGTATATAGACCCCAGGGTTCAGTAGAGAGAATGAACAAAACCCTAAAAGAAACCTTAACTAAATTGACCTAAGAGACTGGTGATGACTGAGTAATCCTCCTTCCCTTCACTCTTTACTGGGTATAAAACTCCACTTACCTGATGGGACTCACCCCTTTCAAGATACCACACACCCCCACTGTTTAACATATTGGCACTCATATCTGAGTTCCAGGATCGACAATTCCTGGATGATCTCAAAGTTGCCCAATGGGCTCATAAACATGTTTGGCCTAAATTTAGTACTCTCTATAAAATAGATCTCCCTCTGGAATCAGTGGCCTAGAGACTGGGCCCTAATAAAACAACACTACCAGTGGTCATTAGGGTCTCATAAGGTCTCTATGTCAGAATCCTGACCACATCTACCATCCTAAAGGTCAACAGGATTACAGCATGGGTCCACCACATGGACACACTCAAGTCACAGACTAGTTTGCAGTTGAAAATAACCCCAACCAACAGGAGGAAACTCAACCACAAGATTCTCCTGTGTCTCCCATGGTTGGGTCCTTGACCCAAGCCCCAGGGACACCAAAATGACTAAGTAATGACAAACCTGACGCCTTCTAAAATATAATAATAACTTCCAGAAGTTCCATGATTTAGGGCTTCTAGTTACCAGGGAAAGGGAGAATAAGAGACCAGAGCTTTTGGTTTCACACTCCATCTTGGAGAAACTGACTTAAGGTTGAACTCAAGTTAACTAACAGGCTGGTACCTAGCACCGGTTTCCAGTTCCTACCCCCTCCACAATAGGACCTGCATCTAACATCAATTTCAGGTTATCCTGCAACAAAACCTGAGTCTAGAACCAGTTTCCAGGTTATTCCCCAACAAATCTGCACCTCTAGGTTAAAGTCTGCCCCTGATATTTCACTTCCTAACAACCACCAATCAGGAGGAAAACAGAAGTTAAGCTTATGGTTTGGCTTCCAGCACCAACCAATCATGTTAAAGCCACATTAGCTCCCACCACCCCCACTCCCAATTAGATGCTTGTCAGGCTGGAAACATCCACCGCTTGCTTGTCATTTTCCTATAAAACCCTGTACCAATGAGGGTTCAGGGCTGCTTTACCAAACATTCCTATGGGTCAGGGATGATTAGGCCCAAGCTCAAACATGTAAATAAAGACCCTCGTGCAATTGCATTGGAATCAGCTCCTGGGCATCTTTTGGGGTTCACAAACACTTCCTGACACAACATTATGACACATATAATCTGAATTTTATTCATTTTCAGGAAACTATTGCTATGCAATATTTTCCATCAATGTATGGGCTTGGTGAAATGCTTGATGAACCCTCCCAAGGTGCACTTTATAAAACAAGTGAAAGTACAGAAACCTCTAATAACTACAAAAGCAGTAATCACAGGGATGCCTCTACTGGAAAAACCAGATAGACATAAAAGCATAGGCACTGGAAAAAAAACTTGAAAATCAGACTATAAGAAATCTCTGTATTATTATCTCAATATTATTCAAGATCGGAGACCATACACTACAAAGAAAGAGCACAGAATATGAAGAGTGTTTAGACTTTATGAACACTCTTATGCAGCACACAATCTACATTGGAGAGAAACCACACAAGTGGGGGAAATCTTTCAGTGCCTGCTAAAGCTCATTAAAAATCACACAGTTCATTTTGGAAAGAAACCCTACAAGTTCTACATTCATGACAAATCCTTTACTCAGTGATCAAGTCTTAAAACATATCAAAGACTTTATAATGGGAAGAAATCTTCTAATTTAGAAATAGTAGAATGTCATTTTTCAATTGTAAATTGTAGTATTTAAATGCCATCAGATAATGCATACAGGAGAGAAGCCTTACAAATGTAAGAAGTGTGATAAATCATTTGCCTACTCTGCCACTTTCCAGAGACAACTTCCTGAACAGAACACCAATGACTCAAACATTAAGATCAACAATTAATAAATGGGACCTCATGAAACTGAAAAGCTTTTGTAAGGAAAAGGACAGTGCCAACAGGACAAAACAGGAGTCTGCATATTGGGCAAAGATCTTGACCAACCCTACATCCAACAGAGGGATAATAATACCCAAAATATATAAAGAACTCAAGAAATTAGACACCAAATAACCGAATAAAAAAGTGATATATAAACATAAACAGAATTCTCAACAGAGAAATCTTGAATGGTGGAGAAGCACTTTAAAAAATGTTCAATGGAACATTGCTTGGGACACTACCTGCCACGTTCTGCCTGCGCCCAAAAGCTGAGCAGCTCTGTGGTCATCTGTGCACCAGCCCTGCTGGGGGAAATTTACCCTGCAGGGATACCCGAGGTTGGAGGGGGTCCTGCAGCCACCGCCATCTTTGTTCCAGTGACAGGTCAGACACGTGAAACCAGGTACACAGAGATAACCTCAGTAAAACATCATTTGAGGCAAGGCCCACTAGGGCTCCATGGCACCCAGGTGCTGGGCAGCCCCTCGCCAATCAGTGCCAGGGGAAAACTGGTCAACTAGGGGTGCAGAAATAGCCTTGCAGGCTCACAGGAGGTTCAAGCACCAGCCAGTGACAGCAGACCCAACTAACACCAGAGATAATCAGATGGCAAAAGGCAAATATAGGAATGTTACTAACAGAAATCAAGGCAATATGGCACCATCTGAACCCAATTCTCCCACAACGGAAAGTCCTAGATAGCCCAACACACCAGAAAGGCAAGATTTGGATTTAAAATCATATCTCATGATGCTGTTAGAGTGTGCCCTCTTCCCACTCCGCTTTCTGAGCAGGAATTTCCAGACCTCAGTGAGCCACAGCCTCCCCCACCTCCTGGAGCTCTAGGACCAAGGTGAAGTTCATTGTTATTCAAGGATTTGCAGCATCCTGAGAGGAGCCAGCTGCCTACATCCTTCTGAAAAATCCCTCAGCCTTCCTGCAGAGCAGCAGAGCTGTAAATACCATTATACCTCTCCTGGGCATATACCCAGAGGTTTCCCCAGCATGCAATAAGGACACATGCTCCACTATGTTCATAGAAGTCTTATTTATAATAGCCAGAAGCTGGAAAGAACCCAGATGTCCCTCAACGGAGGAATGGATTCAGAAGATGTGGTATATCTACACAATGGAATACTACTCTGCAATTAAAAACAATGAATTCACGAAATTCCTAGGCAAATGGTCAGAACTTGAAAATATCATCCTTAGTGAGGTAACCCAATCACAAAAGAACACACAAGGTATGCAGTCACTGATAAGGGGATATTAACCCAGAATCTCGGAATACCCTAGACACAATTCGCATATCAATAGATTTCTAAGAAGATGGAAGGAGAGACCCCTGGTCCTGGAAAGACTGGATGTAGGGGAATGCCAGGACGAGAAAGGAGAGTATGGTTTCCATCATTTTCAGAACCTCAGTAATGTATACTATTCTCAACTCAATCAATAATTCAGTTCTATTTCTACCCTTCAATTTTGACTGAGCTGTGATTGGAAGTGAGGTTATATTTATGCTAACTGAAAATGCTTTCTAAATATTTTTAGCATTCTGGTACTGCATAACAATTGGGAGATCACTGTATAATCCTGTCTTTATCTACTGAGCACAGTACTGTGTTAGAAATCCAAGGTCCTTCTGAAGGATATCTTTCTCATGTGCAGGACTCACTGATCACCAAGGCCTGGAAAATGAAGAGAGAGGAGACAGTAAGTAGCTAAGGATCCAGGTATGCTGGAGGGCTGGTGAAGGGATGGCCAGGGGCTCAAGTGAATGGAGAAGAGAATATGGAGAGTTCCACTGAGAAAACTCTCTTTGGGATTATCTTACTGTAGAGATGTTAAGGCTTTCTACAAAAGAATTGATACTAAGAGGCCAATAAACTTTTTCCATTAATTTAATTTATTCATTTTGCATCCAGATGGCTGCCCCCCACTCCTGATCTTCCCCTCCCTCACACAGTTCCTCATCCTGTGCTCCCCTTCTCCTCTGAGATGGCAGAAACCACTCAATAGTCCCTGACTCTGTCAAATCAAGTCTCTGCAGGGTTGGGTGTACCCTCTCCTACTGAGACCAGACAAGACAGCCCAGTTGGAGGAACTGATTCCACAGAGAGACAAGAGCTTTAGGGACAGACCCACTTCAGGGGAACCTGCATGAAGACTAAGCTGTTCATATGCAAATAGATTTTACTAGGAATTGTTTGGAGTTTTAGAGAAGACAAACCTCCTTGTCGATTGTCTTATGTTTGAAAAGCACATGAGGCAATGTGGCAGTTTTCACATTTTATGTAGTCTCCTATTTTCTGCCTGCTGTAGATGACATGCACATGTGTTGATCAAGGATTTTCTATCTAATGGATCATTTTATTGTTTAGTAATATTCTTTATTTTGTATTTTGATACTTTTGTCTTCGTTGTTTGTGACACTAGTATAATTGTGATCATGAGTATTTACTACTGTCCATAGTCATGGTGTTTAAAGAAAATTCCTTCTTCCTCAGTATTTTGTATCTTTAGATATGAAATATTTTTGTAGAAAATATGTTCTAAGCTGTCTTTTTTCATTGCTTTCTCTTTTTAAAGTGCTGTAGTCTGCTTATATCATTTGCTTCAGAAATATTATCCATTGACATGTCAGAAAATTACTGAAAGAAATGCAGTTGTTATTGTTTAGTACCTTAATTGTGGACACTTTCTATGCAGAATTTGCATCTCTGTATACTAAAATTTACATTATCTTATGACCTATAATGTAGAGCTTTTTAATACGTACATATTCGCTATTTCAACTGCTATTGTGTGTGCTATATTCAGTTCATTTGCCTATTTATTAATTATATTATCAATTGCTTCCCTTGTATTAGTGTGTATGAGTAATTTGATTGTATATTTATTTTCATACTACATGTATGCCTACAACGTGTGGACGCCAGAAGAGGGTATCAGATTCCCCAAAGCTGCAGTTATAAGGTGTTGTATGCTGCTATTTATGTGTTGGGAACTGATCCGCTGTTGTCTGGAAGAGCAGCCAGTGCTCTTAACCACTAAGCCATTTCTCTAGCCCCTGGCAAAAGCTTTAATAAAAACATCTTGTTCAATATTCTAAAATTTCTAATGATGCCAGGCATTATGATACTCACCTTTAATCTCATCACTCAGGACATGGATACGGAAAGATTTCTATGAGTTCAAGGCCAGCCTGATCTACAAACTGAGTTCCTCAAGAGGCAGGACTACATAAATCCAATCTCAAAAAAAGATCATAATAAGAACAAAATATATTATTGAGGGAATCTTTTATGCAATGTGTGGAAACTTCATGTATCAATAAAAGACTATTGGTATCTGAGCTTAGGCAGAAAATAGGGAAGTTCTGGTATAGAGAGCAGATTTCTGGGACAGAGTATAAGGCAAAGGAAAAAATTCACTCCAAACATTAATGGAGATGGTTGAATGAACCTGAGGAGAGGTACTAACCACATGGCAACACATAGAATAGAAAAACTGGGTTATTAAGTTATGAAGTATCAGAACAAACCCATGATTGTAGCCTAGGCAATTAATTATTCAGAAATATTCAATCTCAGAGTTGGTATTTCTGTGAACATTGGTGTGGGTGGAAAACTT
This sequence comes from Tokudaia tokunoshimensis, assembly GCA_036184795.1. Taxonomy (NCBI): domain Eukaryota; kingdom Metazoa; phylum Chordata; class Mammalia; order Rodentia; family Muridae; genus Tokudaia; species Tokudaia tokunoshimensis. The sequence continues at coordinate 92,009,007 of BTHU01000006.1, forward strand.
GTGGTTACAGATGGCATCCACTGTCAGGAATAAAATCCTAACTTAGGCTTAGAGCCTGAAACATTCTGGGTGCAAGGCAGAAACAGCACATTCCTAGGTAGATACAAGGACCTGAAGCCAAATGAATTTCACAGGCGTGTCTCCTTAAAGAGAAATGGTCACCTTGCAGTAAAGCCAGCAGAGTTTAGTAAGCAGAGACTGCTCCTCACTCTGTCATGAACCAGAGCCTGAGGGCAGAGTAGCTTCACTTTTTCCATGCACAGGAGAGTTCGAGAGCAAACTCAAAAGGCCCACTAGAGAGACCTAGATGACTGAATTGGGGTACAACTGGGAAAAGCCTATGACCACACAGAGAAGGGGACCAACCAGAGAGAGGTGGAGCCAAGAACCAATAGTCTCCACAACCTGATAGCTGAGCCACAGAGTGAAGCCAATGACATATTCTAGTTGTAAAATGGAGAAAAACGCAATGACACAATGCATCTGGATCCTGTATAATTTTGTTTCACAGACAAGAGTAACAAAAGTGACGGTTCCAGATGAGAAAGATCCACAACGGTTCCAGATGAGAAAGATCCACAAAGGCTTGAGAAATCACAATGGCAACCCATAAAGATACAATATATACAAAGAGAACAAAGTACATTTGGTGCTATCCTAGAGCAATCTCAAACAATAGATTGTGTGTTTCATTTTGTAGAGTATGGAGGATTAAGATATGTTCAGTTGTTGCTATATCATACTATTAATACCTCTTCAGAATTTCAATGGGTTTCTGCCTTGAGGTCTGAAAAGGCTGATTCTGAGACTGGACATTTATTAGAGATGGTAGCTATATATAACCTTTCTTGAATACACAAAACAATAATTTGGATGCTAGGATACACATTTTTATTTACTCATGTGTCAGTTGATGGACATCTATGGTGATTCCATTTCATCAGTGCTGTCAATAAAGCAGCAATGAACATGATGGGCATGTGCTCAGTGACAACATGGGAAGACTTTGAAGCTAATAGCATGCCCAGGAGCACTTATTGTATGTTCACTTTCTCTGAGAAATCTTGGACGAATCTCCTTAAAACACAAGATATTATAAAGAGTGATAAAGGGATGAAATGAGGCAGTGGTTATCAACCTTCATCATGATGAGACACATTAATAAATTTCCTCTAGTTCTGTCAATCCCTAAACATAAAATTGTATTGTTGACGACCTTGACCTTGACCTTGAGTTCCCCTTGTTTCTGCCTCCTGAGTGCTAGGTTTGAAAGCTTACATGACCTTACCCAGCTATACATAACTTTTTCTTATCGTGTCTTGACAATTACCCAAGGTAACTGTGCAATCTAATTGATAGACATGAGTAATGAAGTGGATCTTAAGTCTACTATTACACTTATTTGGAAACATAACTACAAGTAGCAATGAGACTGAAGCTGTAACAAAAATTCCTCCTCCACCACCACCACATAAGATGACCCCAGGAGCAGACTGAGAGGCGTCTAGCAAAACTTCAAAGAAGATCTAACTGAAAAGCTACTGAGTGTGTGTGTCTGTGTGTGTGTGTGCGTGTGCGTGTGCGTGTGCGTGTGCGTGTGCGTGTGCGTGTGCGTGTGTGTGTGTGTGTGTGTGTGTGTGTGAAATACTGCTCACTCTCCTCTACCACTCTGCTATTCTGGTCCAAAATTCCAACAATTCTCTTTTGTGTGCATCTGTATTCATATTGCCTGGGACTCACTGAGATGAACCAGAGCCATTGTGAGACTGTGGGTTTGGAGATATGTGCTGGAGTCTGATGTGCTCAGCAGAGGATAACAACTAAAGGCAGTGATTCTTCTCCTACCATCTATTCATACCTGTGAATGTAGTTTTTATTTGCCACAGTGATTGGTCTCTCCAAGGCTTACTACTTCCATCTACTAACCTACGCCTAGACCTGGATACTTCTAGCCTCCATACAATCCAATGTAGGCCTAGAATATTTTCAGCTTCTGAGATTTGCCACTGAATAATCTCACCCATTCTTAGATTTTTTCTGATCTCTTGCTGGCTGGTTCTACTCCAGCTGTTCTAGCTCAAGCCCTTCTCCAAACTCACTGATTCAATCTGGCTTCTCTCTTTCTTGGCCTCTACTGATTGCCTCTGCTTGGCTTCATACTAATTGGGGGACTATGTTCTGATATTCTGTCTCCTCATTCTCTGGTTTGTTCTGTCTTCACCTGTGTGTAGCTTGTTCTCTTCAACCTGTCTCTAAATTTCTCCCACTAAAAACTGCCTCCTTCCTCTCTCACTGCCCCTTACTTATCTTCCCTTTCCTCCCTCTTCTCGTGAGAGTTGGGCATATCCTATTCTGTCAGATCTTTCTCTAATTACTCATTTTGTCTACCCATCAATTAGACATCACTTTCAGATATGGGTGCTTCCTTCTACAAACTAACTTTACCTTCATTGTTTGGGATTAAAGGGGTGTACTAAAGGTGTGTGTGTATTCCAACCAGAGGGATTAGTGTGTGTTAAGAGCAGAGTCACACTATGGCACAATCCCAGATTCAAATATCCTGCAACACGTGGCCAACATCAGAGGGGTAAAGTTTGCCTTTCCCATTTCCTAGACTGACTGTGGTCTTGTGTGAAGCTAGTGCGTGTAAGTATAGTTGTTGGTTACTGATTACAATCGTATGGAGTCTAGAGAATGGCGTGTTTTCGCCTTTCCTTCTCTTCCCCTTATTTCTTAACCACCTCTTCTTCCGCAGTATTCCCAAAGCTATCGACCGCTGGTTTAACGTCTTTTTTAGGACTAGAGCTATATATAATACCTTATTTATTTTCTGCATCTGGGACAAAGAAAGTCTCTGGATCCACCAGAAATCTGTTTTACCTCACAGCACCTTTAGCATGAGTCACAGAAGACTAACTTGTTTCTGAATCAGCACTGACAAGACCACCATCTAGTAGAGAAGGCAGTACATCGCGGGATGAATTCAGCTCTGAGCTAGGAGCAAAGGGCTGACCACTGACTTCCCTCAGTGTTCAAAATCTAAGATACTGAAATGACCCTCCCTAAGGCAAATTGCAGTAAGGAAAGACAGCCTAAGCTGGGGTGGGAGGGCCCAGGTTCCGCGGGGCGGGGGCCACTCACCCGGAAATAGAAGGTGGATGTCCATTACTTGGTTGTTGCGGAAGTGTGTGGAGTGGGCGTGATTAGAGATGTGAAGTAAAAAGAAGCTGGTACACTGAGTGAGTGAGGCCAGACAAGTTGAGCTAAAAAAAACTAAGTCCGAATGGCAAGAGCCCATTACCGGAAGGAGCTGCAGTTCTGCATCGTGTGAGATCGCATGGTGCAGACCTGCGTATAGAAGACACAGGTTGGGGTCCTGTGGGGACCCAAAAACTCCCCTATGCCGCAGGTGCCGCGTTGAACCTCCTGGGAGAGTCAGCAGTCTGTGGCCCAGCCGGGGAACCGCAGCCCAGCAGCCCTGGAGCCTCCCAGGTCAGAGGAGCTGCGGGTCTGGAAAACGAGGGTCGGGGTGGTGGTTATCCGCGCGGCAGGGATTCTCGCCTGACCCGGTGAGAGGCAGAAAAGAGAAAAGCTTAGTAGACTCTGCAAAAGTAATTAATGAAAAGAAAGCCCCATCCTTGAAAGAGTTTATGGGCACCACGTGACCAGAACCGGGAGTAGTGGGCGGGTTTAGAAGAGCTTTTCTAAAGGTCAGAGCCCCAGTGAGAAAAAAAAAAACCCACTATCCCCATCTTTACATGGGTGAGCCACCTGGCCCCTAATCGGGCGCTAGCGGTTACCGGGGCCTGATTCTTACCAGAAACCTGAAAACTCCTGAGATGCAGTTTGCTGGCTGCATGCAGCCTTGTCGAGTCTGCAGTGCAGCACAGGGAACCACAACCAAGCGAACCTGGATCTTCCCAAATATTCTTATTAAAATAACCTAGAATATTTGAATTTATCCGTTAATGTTTCAAATGCAGTTCACTTTGTTTAGGTGAAAATGGCAAAGCTCTTGAAATTTACATTCATCCACCCTAACTCTCCTGTTACACCCAGGGACTTACTTGGTGACTTGGCATCCCCGGAGAGCTTTTAGATACTAGTCATAAATACAGTGGCTGCAAATGTAATAGATGCAAAAGTGTACACCAACACAACTGTTCAAACTGTAGTGGGTTTTTTGTTTGTTTGTTTGTTTGTTACTTGGCAGTGGTGTGACTGTGAACTTCTTCCAGGAAAAGGTGGAATCCCTGCACCCTCAGAAGGTTTTGTATAGAGACTGGATATTGCAGAATTAAAGCAATCTAGTTTTTATGCATAAGAATACCTTGCTTGCTCTCTCCTTTTTTCCTCTTCAGGGTCCTGGGAAAACAAGTGTGCATCTGTGTGACCCCTGCGTGATAAAGTCTTGCTTGGTTCATGCGATATTAAGAACCTCACAACTGTATAGTGCTGTCATCACAATCATTCAGTTCCATTTCTTCCCAGTACCAAGCATGATGTCCCTCTTGTCGAGAGGGTCCTAAGTCCAAGTAGAAAGCTGTTGGTTGCCACCAAGGTATGTATGCCATAATTGCACGTGTAGGATTATGCTTCAGTACAAATTATTATTGTGCTTGATAAGTATCAGTCCTGAGTAGGACTGTTGGTTGGCTTCCTCCTTTGGAAGCTTGCATATTGCCTTATGGTACCATGAGAGCTAGTCCCAGGAGGCTTTAAGGTCAGATCCATCTTGTGTCTTCTGAAATCTCTGCCCAAAGTGCACAGCTTTTTCAGTAATAGGGACTCACTTAGCTCATAATCATGGGCAACAGCCCTAGCTATAATGTTTTTGGGAGTCTCTTGGACAGCTGTGAACAACAACTTCAAAGCAGGACTCTCACCCCCGTTGTTGGTTGTTTCGTTAGATAATTATGGCTCTTGTGAGGAGCATCATCAGCCCAGATGCGAAGTTTTCATTTACACTTTAAATGTGTATGCAGACACAGAAATATATGTATCATTGTCTTTTTTGCTATATATATAAAGATGATTCCTTATGACTATATTAAACATCTTTCCTGTCTCTTCTTCTAATTAAATCCCTTCCATGTATTTTTTCATTTCCTTATTCAAATCCCTTCTTCACAGTTATTCTCTGTCTTACTCCCCCACATGCCTCAGTGTTCTTTGTTTGTTTGTTTGTTTGTTTGTTTCCAGGGTTACGGTATTTACTTTAGGTGTACTCACTTCTGAAGATTTAAAGCTAAGAACTTCATATGAAAGCGAGCATGACAATGTCTGTCTTTCTGTGACTGGATTATGTCACTCATATGATGTTTTCTAGGTGTATCCATTTGCCTGTAAAGCTCATGATTCCAATTTTCTTTACACCAGAATGATATTGCGTGGTGTATACATACCACATTTTCACTATGCACTTATCAGTTGAAGTGTGCTTAGGTTGTTTGTCTTTTGAAGCTATTTGAATGTCTGCAGTGAACTTGGGTGAACACATATCTGTGTAGTAAAATGATAAACCCTTCGATCTTATGCTAAGATGTGGTATTTCTGTGTTAAGTGCTAGATTTATTTAGCTTGAGGATTTGTTTATTAATTGAGGATTCTCCATTTATTTCCAGATTGGCTACATGTTTTGTTCATAGGGTTTTTATTCCATATGATTATGTTTTTATGCCATTCCGATTAGTGTAAGGTGGAATCTCAGAGTCATTTTGATTTGCATTTCCTTGATGACTAAAGACGTTGAATGTTTCTTTAAGTCCATCTCAACCATTAGAGATTCTTCTGTGGAGAATTCTGTTTAGCTCTGTACTCCATTTTTTAATTGGGTTATTTGTTTTGCAATGTCTAATTTCTTGAGTGTTTTTTTATATGTATATATGGCTTTTTTACTAGATGGATAAAAGTGTGATTTCTTATAACTGTTACAAACATCTTTACTATTATTTTACTGTTATTCTGTGTTTGTATCTGTCATTTCTCCAAATTAAATTCTTTCTCTGTTTTTCCATTTCCTTCTTCAAATATCTTGTGCTCTGTAATTCCCTCTTTATTACTCCCTCCACATGCCACAATGGTTTCTTTTTCTTTCCTGGGTTACTGTATTTACTCCAGGTTATGAATTCGCATCTGAAGATTTGGAGCTAGGACCTTCCTGTGAGAGAGAACATGTAATGTCTGTGTTTCTGGGTCTGGGTTATGCTATTCAGTATGATATTTTTCTAGGTTCATTCATTTACCAACAAATTTCATTATTTCAACTTTCTTTACAGCTGAATAATATTACAGTGTGTGTGTGTGTGTGTGTGTGTGTGTGTGTGTGTGTGTGTGTGTGTGTGTTTAATTTACCTTATCTATTTATTAGTTGAAGGATGTTCAGGTTATTTCCTTTTTGTTGTTATTTTGAATATAGCAGCAATGAACATGGGTGAGTGGAGTAAGATGTTGAACCCTTTCAGCATATACCTGTGCTACCTGGTTCCACTTCTCCTCTCCAGTTGTCCAGAGGTCACTGGTACACCATTGCTGGGCCACCATCTGGAAGAGGGCAGGGCAAAGTTGTTGTGGGTGGGGTCTGCAGTTTGACTCTTCCCTCTTGGGCATTAGATGCTATGAACAGCCTGCCAGGAGGGGCTGGAGCAGAGCTAGGAAGAGCAGGATCAAGGTCCAATTGGAAGTTAGTGGAGATTGAGGGAGAGGCCTTTTTTGAGAATCTTAGTGATACAGCTCCTTTAGGTGAAGGCCTTCTCCAATAATCTTTAATGAAGCAGCTCACTTGTTTGTATTTCTTTATTAAGGGGCGGGGTTGAACATTTACACTTTATTCAGTGTGAACTAAGGGTTATATAGTTTTTAAGGTTTGAATATTCAGGATGGAAAAAGTCCATTTGCTGAAAGCGAAAGTAGTGAGATTCTCATTAACATGGAGAAATATTCCAGGTGCCAGTGACTGACTAGTTGTGACCACCTGGTTGGGGGTGAGGGGTGGGGTCTGGGTTATGTGCTCTGAGAAAGGCATAGGAATAGAGAGGGAGTTAGCCCCACTCCAGGCAGTCTCAGGATGAGATTCTAATCTCAACTTTTTAGATTTCCGGGGAATGGGCGTGCTCCACCTCCACCATTCCCTACCAATTCCTCTGGTAGCATGGTCCACTTGCCCCACATATGCCAAGGAGTAGAACTTCTGCCCATGGGCTAGATTTGATTAACTTGAGGGTTTACTTATTGAGAATTCTCCATTTTGATTTTCAAAGTGGCAAGATTTTTTTTGTTCATACTGTTTTTATTCTATATAATTGTTCTGTTGTTATTGTTGCTGTTGTTGTTGTTCTTGTTGTTTCTGGTTGGATTAATGGCAGCATTCTTCTTTACTGTGAGAATTAGTGGTTTACTCTTTTTTAGCAAGGATGATTATTTCCTACTTCTCGTGAATCCTATCTATTCTTCACATGAAATGTATTATTTGTCATATTCTCATGCATAAGACCTCTGATTCTCCTGTGTACATTTTACCTCTAATTTATTATGCACTTTACTGATTTAGTGAATTGAGTTGTGTCAGTTCATGACTATCTTCAAATGCACTTCTGGCCCCATCAATTCTAAAAGAGTCTTTTCCAGGTACTTTTCTGTCCAAGCTTTAAATGTCATTTCATGCTCTCCTGTCTTTAGATCATTAACTGGACAGGACACCTGGTAGAATTCTGTGCTTTCAGGGGCCTTTTCATGTATTTGACATTGTTCTTTAACAGCATTCATTATGTTTTGCTTTTCCTTTTTAACTCCTTTATATGAAAGGGCAGCAAACCATTCATCCTTACTGAAGACAAATGCAAATAAAAGAAACAGCAAGAAATGGCTGATTCTCCTGGAAATATGTCTCAGGTCAGTGGTAATGTCCATTATTGCTCTGGAAAATGTTATATTTGAAACCATTGAAATTCTTTCCTTTTCTGCTTCTGAAACTTTTTCCCTATATTATATTTAAAAAGTTGCAAACAAATATTGTAACAAAATAGTCACATACTGAAATCAACCAACCCAGAGACTATACAACTGAGTGCACTTTTTTGCAGTTAGAGTAGTCCTTGAGAACAGAAGCTCTGGAGCCTCAGATGTGATTTTATGTTTTCACTATCAAGTATACCTTTAGGAGCTGATCCACCACCAAAAAACAAACAAACAACAAAAGTGTGACAGAATTAGAACTAGGAAAACGATTAGCTTTATATACATTTTCATAACTGGTGGCCATTAACTGTATTCAGTCCTACTTCATCCCCTTATATCTAACCTTTCATTTTCTCTTTTCTCCATGTTCTACTGGATCTACATGTACATTGCTTCCATAAATAAATATTATTGTCTATATTCTGTAATTGAGAGAAAACTTGGTTCCTTTCTTTCTGATGATCTATGATGTCAACATTGGACATTCTAAATCCAATCATTTTCATACAAATTTTTATATCTTTACCTCAATAATATTTCATTTTATATGTATAAAATGTATTGGTTGATAAACAATTAAGATGATGCCAAAACTTTGCAATGATGAATAAAGCAGCAGTAAACATGGGGTATAAATATCTCTAGAGTGAGGTATGGAGTTCTCTGGTATATTCCCTGGAGTAAAAGAGAGCTGGGTTTATTGTACATTTAATTTTCAATCATCTCCAAACTGATTTCCACAGGAACTGCATTAATTTGCAAAACAGACACACACACACACACGCACACGCACACACACACACACACACACACGCACACACACACACGCTGAATAAGGCTTCATTCTATCCGCATCCTCTCTAACATTTATTGTCAGACTAGATTATGACAGCCCTTCTTCATGGACTGAGGCACTATTTCAAAGTAGTTTGAATTTCCATCTCTGATAGAATTTTAAGGATCATGACCACTTTTTTTGTAATATGTATTGTCCATTTGTGTTTCTGTCTTCTCAAAGTATCTGTTCAGTACATTTTCCCATTTGTTGATTGGCAGTTTTATTTCCTTAAAATTTAATTCCTGTGATTCTTGGTAAATTCAAGATATGAGCCCCTATCCAGAGTGTCTCTGGTACAGATTCTCACCCATTATGTGGGTGTCTTTGCACCCTGCTGATTGTTTCTTTGATGGACAGAAACTTTATATCCATGTCATCTCATCTGTTGATACTTGGGAATATAGTTTCTGTGCTATCGGTGTTCTTTCCAGTTAATAAATTCTCACCCATTCCCGTATCTTGAGAACTATTCCCTAAATTCTCTAAATTTCTGTGTTTCTGATCTTCATTAGCATGTTTGATACATTTTATCATTATCTGAAGGTACAGCTTTTAAGACCACATTTCCTCATCACAGACTTTCCTCCTGGGACATGCACACTGTGGTCCTGTGGCACATAAACACAGCATCCATAACTGATAGATAACCATGTATGTGGTGATTTGAATATGCTTGGCTTAGAGAGTGGCACTACTTGGAGGTATGGCCTTGTTAGACTAAGTGTGACCTTGTTGGAGTCACTGTGTGTCACTGTGGGCATGAACTTTAAGACCCTGGAGCCAGTCTTCTCCTAGAAGCCTTCAGATGAATATGTAGAACTCTCAGTTCTACTTGTACCATGCCTGCCTAGACACTGCCATGCTCCCCCCTTGATGATAATAGACTGAACCTCTGAACCTGTGAGCCAGCCCCAATTAAATGTTGTCCTTATAAGAGTTGCCTTGGTCATGGCATATAACTTACTGTTCACAGCAGTAAGACCCAAACTAAGACAATGTCCATACCTTAAATGTGCATCTTGTTTCATGGATATCCTTGTGAGAGTACTGTGTCATCCTTTTTTTGCAGAGTGAGAAACTCTGAAACAGAATGTGACTACATTAAAAATCATCTTTTTGAGTAATTGTCCTTGCTCCTCTACATCCCTAATTTTCTTAAGTCTCCTTATATTCAGGATAGCACTGTGCCTAGTATCACGTGGTTGTACTGTACTTTTCTGTTTAAGGGTCTGTTGGCATTCAGAGATGTGGCTGTGGAGTTTTCCCAAGAGGAATGGGGATGCCTGGACTCTACTCAGAGGGCTTTGTACATTGATGTGATGTTGGAGAATTACAACAACCTGGTCTCTGTGGGTAAGAACATTTTGCTTGTAGAATTCCTACCCAATCCTTTATATGTGTGGACTTAATGGGTTGTAAGCTCTGTTAAGCTGTCTTGAAAACAATCAGAGACTAAAGACAATTTAGTAGTAGAAAATAACTTTTTTATAGTATTTGAGTTTTTTCTTTCCATCTTTCATTTACAGGTATCACATATCCTTTGTTTTATCTTTTCTAATTTTTATTAATTTACTTATTTAATCACCTCACATTCCAATCACAGCACCCCCTCTCTTTGCAGCACCCCTCTCACAAGGCCTCTCCCTCCACCAACCCTCCTCTTCATCTCTGAGATAGGGGAGGTCACACACACTGAGTACCAAACCACCCATGCACTTTAAGTCACTACAGGAGTAGGCATATCCTCTTCCACTAAGGCCTTCCACTAAGGCAGCCTAGTTAGAGGAACAGGATCCACGCATACAATAGAGTTAGGGTAAGCCCCTGCTCTAGTTGTTGGGGGGTACTGTATGAAGACCAAGATGCACATCTGCTACATGTATGCATGGAAGGGGATAGGTCTAGCCCTTGTGTGCTCTTTGGTTGGTGATTCGGTCTCTGGGAGCCCCTAAGGGTCCAGGTTAGTTGACTATGTATATATATTAGTCTTACTGTGGAGTCCCTATAACCTCCAGATTCCTCAATCCTTTCCCCAACCCTTTGACAAGATTTCCCATGCTCTGTCTAATGTTTGACTATGTGTCTCTGCATCTCTTATGGTGAGCTGCTGGGAGAAACCTCTCAAAGGACAGTAATGCTAGGCTCCTGTCTGTGAATTCAGGATGACAGATTCAAACATAGCCTGAGACTCTAAGATAGTTGAAGAAGAATGTTTCCCTATTGATCCTCTGAGGACAGTTCAGAACATACTCCCCAGAATTGTCAGAGGTTGCTATGGCCTTTATTTATGTCTGTCTTGTACAGGGCGCCTATTTATCCAGGCCACCAGTGACAAGTATATTTGTCAACAGTGTCTTCACATGTTCTATCATTGTGACAAGGCTTTGTCCAAAAAAGAAGCATCAAAGTCTCACAATGTGGCCCTGTGAATCTAGTCCCCATGCAATCATAATAGTAGTTGTTTCCTCTATTCACACATAGATCTCCATGGACACATGGCTGACTGGCACATTCATCAAAGTTGAATTCACAGAGGTCTTGAAGGAATCCAGGTTTATAGTCACAGAAGTAAGCTCCAAGAACATCCTGATATGTGGGACCATGTAGACATGGTGGGGATCCACAGTCATCAATTTCCAAGTTCACATTAGAGTACTCTTGAGGACAGAGACATGCATATTTTTCTATCTCATTGAAGCATTTTCTTCATTTATGCAGAGATCAGCAACACATTCATCCAATTCCAAGTCACAATTCCTACCTTAGTATTCAGGTACATTGAACCAGGAGTAGACATTGATTTGATCCTGGCACATAGCTTCATTATCATAGGGACTGAAAACACTGTCTCACAGAACCTTCTATCATATCCAGCAGCACAGATATAGACACAGTGTTCAGGGTCTTTATGGTAGGTGCCTCCATGTTGGAAAGTGTTCCCTCCACAGAAATTAGTGGCATTTTCACAGGTTAGACCTCTGTACCCAGGAGGGCAATTATACAGGAAGCCTCTTTCTCCTAGGATATTCACATAAGTGGTAATTCCTTGGCAGGGAGTGGAAAAGCAAGAGTCTTTAGATCTTCACAGTCTTTGTCCAAATTATTGGCTCTGTCTAAGCAACAATTGCTGTCTTGTAGAAAACCCTTATACACATAAATTGTTTTGGCAAGAACTTCAGAAATACCTGCTATTATTCTTACAAAACGAATTCTGGGAGCTCAAGTTATTGCAGAACTGAGTAAATCCTCTCCCATTGAGGCCTGTCAAGACAGCCCAGTTAGGGCAGCAGGATCAACAGGCCAGCAACAGCGTCAGAGCTGTTGGATAAGCCCCTGCTCGAGTTGTTGGGGGGCACATATAAAGACCAATCTGCACACATATTACATGTGTACTGGGGACCTATGTCCAGTCCTTCTATGCACTTTGACTGGTGGTTCAGTCTCTGGGAGTCCCCAAGGGTCCAGGTTACTTGATTCTGTTGGTCTTCCTGAGGAGTCCCTAATCCCCTCCAGGTTCCTCAATCCTTCCCCACAACTCTTCCACGAGATTTCCAAAACTTAATCTAATGATAGCTAATGGGATTCTGTGTCTGTTTCGGTCCGTTGCTGAGTGGAACTTCTCAGAGGACAGTTATGCTAGTCTGCTGTCTACAAGCATAACAAAGTATCATTAATAGTGTCAGGGACTGATATACCCTTCCCTCCACTGGGAATCCTGCCTGTTTACAGGAGGTGGCCACTTCAGGCTCCATATTCCTCACTACTAGAAGTCTCAGCTAGAGTCACCCTCATAGACTCCCTGGAGCCTCATCCATTCCAGATATCTGGCACATCCTAGAGATTCTCCCCTCAACCCTCTTCCCAACCAATTTGGGTTCACTCTCCCGAGTCTTTTTTCCTTGGCTCTACCTATATATAATCACCACCACTCCATTCCCCACCTGCTTTCCAACCCAGTTTCCTCTCTCCATCCACTTCCAATGATAATTTTATTTCCCCTTCTGAGTGAGATTCAAGCAACTAACTTCCCTTGGGCCCTCCTTATTAGTTAGCTTCATTGAGTCTATGGCTTGTATTATGGTTATCCTGTATTTTATGGCTAATATCCACTTATCAGTGAATACATACAATGAATGTCCTTTGGGGTGTGGATTACTTCACTCAGGATGATATTTTCTAGTTCAATCCATTTGCCTGCAAATTTTATGATGTCCTTGTTTTTAATAGCTGAATAGTATTCCATTGTGTAAATGAATCACATTTTCTGAATCCATTCTTCAGGTAAGAGACATCTGGCTTGTTTCCAGTTTCTAGCTACTACAAATAAAGCTGCTATGAACATAGTGAAGCAAGTGTTCTTGTGTCATGGTGGAGCATCTTTTGGGTATATGCCCAGGAATGGTATAGCTGGTTCTTGAGGTAGAACTATTCACAGTTTTCTGAGAAACCCTCAAATTAATTTCCATAGTGGTTGTTCAAGTTTTCACTCCAACCAGCTATGGAGGAGTGTTCTCCTTGCTCCGCATCCTCTCTAGCATGTGTTATCACTTGAGTTTTTGATTGTACCCATTCTGATGGGTCAAAGATGGAACCTCAGAGTTGTTTTGATTTGCATTTCCCTGATCACTAAGGACTTTGAACATTTCTTTAAGTGCTTCTTGGGCAGTCAAGATTCCTCCTTTGAAAATTCTCTGTATAGTTCTGTACCCCATTTTTTAATTGGATTATTTGACTTGTTTGTGTCTAATTTCTTGAGTTCTTGTAAATTTTGCATATTAGCCCTTGGTCAGATGCAGAGTTGGTGAAGATCTGTAGGCTGCCAATTTGTCCAATTAACAGTATCCTTTGCCTTACAGAAGCTTTGCAGTTTTATGAGGTCCCATTTATCAATTGTTGGTCTTAGAGCCTGAGCCATTGTTTTCTGTTCAGGAAATTGTCTCATGTAAAAATGCTTTCAAGACTATTCTCCATTTTTACTTCTTTTTTTGTTTTGTTTTGTTTTTAAGATTTATTATTTTACTGTAGCTGTCTTCAGACACCCCAGAAGAGGGCGTCATTACGGATGGTTGCGAGCCACCATGTGGTTGCTGGGATTTGAACTCGGGACCTTTGGAAGAGCAGTAAGTGCTCTTAACCACTGAGCCATCTCTCCAGCCCCCCATTTTTACTTCTGTATATCCAGTTTTATATTGAGGTCTTTGATCCACTTGAACTTGTTTTGTGCAGGATGATATATATGGATCTATTTTCATTCTTCTACATGCAGATATCCAGTTAGCCCAGCACCATTTGTTGAGATGTTTTCCTTTATCCACTGTATTGTTTTGGCTTCTTTGTCAAAAATCAAGTCTCCATAAGTATGTGGGTTTATTTCAGGGTCTTAAATTCCATTCCATCAGTCAACCTCTCTGTCTCTATACCAATACCATTGCAGGTTTTAATTACTATTGCTCTTTAGTACAGCTTGAGATCAGGGATGGTGATCCATCCAGAAGTTCCTTTATTGGAACGGATTGTTTTAAGTATCCTAGACTTTTTGTTTCTCCATGTGAAGTTGAGAACTGCTCTTTCAAGGTTTGTAAAGAATTGTGCTGGATTTTTTATGGGAATTGCATTGAATCTGTAGATTATTTTTGGTAAGATGGCAATTTTCACAATGTTAATCCTACTTATCCATGAGCATGGGTGATTTTCCATCTTTTGATATCTTCCTCAATTTCTTTCTTCCAAGACTTAAAGTTCTTGTCATATAGCTCTTCACTTGTTTGGTTAAAGTTACATCAAGATATTTTATATTATTTGTGGCTTTTGTGCAGAGTGTCATTTCCATAATTTCTTTCTCAGACAGTATATAACTTGTGTAAGGACAGGCTATTAATTTTTTTGAGTTAATTTTGTATCCAGTCACATTGCTGAAGATATGTATTGGAGTTCTCTGGTAGAATTTTTTGGGATAACTTATTTATCTAAAGGAGGACTACTGATTTCTTTGAGTTAATTTTCTATCCAGTGACTTTTCTGAAGGTGTTTATCAGCTGTAGGAGTTCTCTAATAGGATTTTGGGAATCGCTTATGTATACTTTCATATCATCCATGAACTTCCTTGTACTTTAACTTCTTCTGTTACAATTTGTGTCCCATTGATCGCCTATCTAATTGCTCTAGCTAGTTCAGTTACTATATTGAATATATAGGAAGAAAGTGGGCAGCCTTGTCTTGTCCCTGATTTTTAGTGTGATTGCTTCAAATTTCTCTCCATTTAATTTGATGTTGGCTATTGACTTGCTATATATTGCTTTTATTGTGTTTGGGTATGTGCCTTGAATCCCTATTCTCTCCAAGACTTTACACAAACGGGTGTTGGATTTTCTCAAAGGCTTTTTCAGCATCTAATGAGATGATCATGTAGTTTTTTTTTCTTTTGGTTTGTTTATATAGTGGAATACACTGATGGATTTTCATAGAGTGAACCATCCCTGAATCCCTGAAATGAAGCCTACCGATCATGGTGAATGATGTTTTTGATGTGTTCTTGATTTTGTTTGTGAATATTTTTTGAGTATTTTTGTATCTATGTTCTTAAGAAAAAATGGTCTGAAGTTCTCTTTGTTTGTTGGGTCTTAGTGTGGTTTCGGTATTCAAGTAACAATGGCTTCATAGGATGAATTATGTAGTGTTCTTTCTGTTTCTATTTTGTGGAATAATTGGAGGAGTTCTGGTAGAATTCTACACTAAAACCATCCAGCCTTAGGCTTTTGTTTGTTTATTTGTTTGTGTGTTTGTTGGGTGGGGAGACTTTAATAACTGCTTCTGTTTTCTTAGGAGTTATAGAACTGTTTAGATAGTTTACCTGACACTCATTTAACTTTGGTAAGTGGTATCAGTCGAGAATAAAAATCATCTATTTTATTTAAATTTTCTAGGTTTCTAGAATACAGGCTTTCGAAGTATGATGATATTTTTAATTTCTTCAGTTTCTTTTGTTATGTCTCCCTTTTCTTTTCTAATTTTTCTTAATTTGAATACTGTCTCTCAGCCTTTTAGTTACTTTGGCTAAGGGTTTGTCTATCATGTTGATTTTCTTAAAGAACCATCTCTTAGCTTTGTTGATTCTTTGTATAGTTCTCTTTGTTTCTAATTGATTTATTTCAACCCTGAGTTTGACGGTTTATTCTTTTTGTTTACACCTTTCAGGTGTGCTTTTTAGTTGCTAGTATGAGATATCTCCAATTTCTTTGTGAAGGCACTTTGTGCTGTGAATTTTTCTCTTAGTACTGCTTTCACTGTGTCCCATAAGTTTGCGTATGTTGTGCCTTTTATTATTATTTATTTTATTACTACTATTTTATTGTTTCTATTACTTTATTTATTCTATCATCTTAATAAGATTGGACTTAAGGTCATCTTCTTATGTTTTGGTTGTGTTAGGATATCCAGGGCTACATATCAGGATAGCTGGGATCTAGTGGTGCCATATTGTCCTGACTCTTGTTGATAGTGGTCTTATGCTGTCCTTTCACCATCTGGTTTTTCCTGGTGTTGACTGGATGATACTGATACCAGCAGAACTTCTTGGCAAATTAGGGAGAGCTTTGGGCCAGTCAATGGAGGTCAAAAGTCAGTGCACAGTTTACCTATGCAAGCTGTTCCCTAGGTTAACCCAGTTGGCAAGGGATTGGTGGTAGTGGGTTCAAAGCTGGTTGTTCCTGGGTTCCCTGCACACCCCCAAAGGGAAGCAGGAGGCTCTTGGGGTCCCAAAAGGCTCCGTAGTATGTTAGGGCAAGTCCACAGCTAGAAAATGGAAGTCAGAGGACCATGTATGTACCTGTGGGCAACTCACCTGTGCTGGCTGTGTCTCAGGAAGACCCAACCCATTTTTTTCTCTTATTTAAATGGATTCTTTTTTCATACAGTGTATCCTCACTATAGCTACCTGACCTTCTACGTTTCTTTTGAAATAATTACTGTCTCAAATGATCTAGAGCCTTGAATATCTGAGAGAACGTTTATTTTCTCTTCATTATTATAAAGGTCTTATACTTATTTTAGGGGAAAAAATCCTTCATACTTTTAAGTAACATTTGCTCTTAGAAGGAATTGTGTCTTCCAAACAGTAGTATTTTTTTTAATTAATAAGTGCAAGTGCTGTGAGGATGGAATTGAATTAAACTCTTCATCATCCTTATTTGAAAAAAAAATTAAATATAAAAACATGGATTTTATTTTTTTTTATAGAAAACACATTAAGATTGACTATTTCATGGAAAAATTATACAGATAAAATGATAGGCATAAAATATTCCTAAGTTGATTGAAAGTGGAATTATAAACATTGATAAAATTGAAAATCTACAAGGAAAATAGTTCTGATAAAACTCAAGAAATATATAGAAAAACATATTAAAACTGACTATTTCATGAAAAAATATACAGATAAGATGGTAGGCATAAAAATATTCCTAAATTGATTGAAAGTAGAAGTAAAAACATTTTCTGATAAAATTAAAGATTTACATGGGAAATGTCTCTGATAAAATTGAAGAAATTTATACAGATAAATATTTTTATATATTTCTTCAATTTTATCAGAGATATTTTCCATGTAAATATTCAATTTTATCAGAAAATATTTATAATTTTACTTTCAATCAACTTAGAAATATTTTTATGCCAACCATTTTGTCTGTATAATTTTCCATGATAATCTTCAATTTTAATGTTTTTCCATATATTTTTTTCAATTTTATCAGAAATATTTTCCATGTAAATCTTCAGCTTTATCAGAAAATGTTGATAATTATACTTTCAATCAACTTAGGAAAACATGGATTTTGTATATAATCACTTAGTGAGTGCTATTCCAAACTAATTACTGATGCCTCAATTATATGGGTCATCTTCCTGGAAGGCTGTCACTGGTATTGTAAAACTCCATTTAATTATAGTGAAATAAAAGGATAGACTATTGGGATTTTTATTCTGAATGAATGCTGTTTGACTTACCTTAAGAGAGATTGTTGCCAGACAGTCATTCATCAAATATGTAATTTGGAACAATCCCTATTAATCTGAATTATACTCACTTTCCAGAGAACTATTGCATACGTGATACTGTTGATCAACATGTGAATACAGAAAAAGAGTCTCGTCAGTGTAATGAGCTTGGCAAAATTCTTCATGAACACTTCAAATGTGCACTTTATAAAACTAGTATAACTACAGAAAACTCTAAAAGCTACAGATGCTGTAATGACAGGGATGTGTCTAATGACTCATCAAACCCAGATAGACATAAAAGCAGTCACACTGGAGAAGAACCTTGCAAATCTAAAGACTGTGAGAAATCTTTCAGTTTGTGTTCCAACATTAGTCAAGATCAGAGATTCTACACCGCAAAGAAAGAGCACAAACAAGAATATAATGACCATTTCAGCTCTACACACAGTCTCACTCAACAAACAAACTCCATTGGAGAGAAATCACACCAGTGTGGGAAATGTGGGAAGTGCTTCAGTACCTCCTCAAATCTCATTGTACACCAGAGAATTCATACTGGAGAGAAACCCTACAAGTGCAACCTTTGTGACAAATCTTTTTCCCAGAGCACAACTCTTAAGACACATCAAAGACTTCATACTGGGGAGAAGCCTTACAAATGCAGAGAATGTGAAATGTCATTTCCTTACTTGTCATCCCTTAAAGTCCATCAGAATTTGCATCCTGGGGCTAAGCCATACAAATGTAAGGAATGTGACAAATCCTTTACTATAAAGTCAACTCTTATAAAACATCAGAGAAACCATACTGGAGAGAAACCCTACACATGCAATGTTTGTAACAGATCCTTTAGACAATGTGCCAATCTTAAAACACACCAAAGACTTCATACAGGAGAGAAACCTTACAAGTGCAAAGAATGTGGAAAGTCATTTACTCAGTCCTCATCCCTTAAAAAACATCAGAATTTGCATACAGGAAAGAAACCTTACAAATGTGAGGAATGTGACAAATCTTTTACTGAGAAGTCAACTCTGACAACGCATAAAAGAATTCATACTGGAAAGAAACCCTACAAGTGCAACAAGTGTGACAAATCCTTTAACAGTTGTACAAATCTTAAGACACATCAAACACTTCATACTGGGGAGAAACCTTACAAGTGCAAGGAATGTGGAAAGTCATTTCCTTACATGTCATCCCTTAAAATACATCAGAATTTGCATCCTGGAGAGAAGCCTTATAAATGTAAGGAATGTGGCAAATCCTTTACTCTGAAGTCAAGTCTTAGAACACATCAGATAATTCATACTGGAGAGAAGCCCTACAAGTGCAACATTTGTGGCAAATCCTTTAACCAATGTACAAATCTTAAAACACATCAAAGACTTCATACTGGGGAGAAACCTTATAAATGCAAAGAATGTGGAAAGTCATTCCATTACTGGTCATCCCTTAAAAGCCATCAGAATTTGCATACTGGAGAGAGGCCTTATAAATGTAAGGAATGTGCCAAATCCTTTACTGAGAAATCAACTCTTATAAAACATCAGAGAATTCACACAGGAAAGAAACTCTACAAGTGCAACATTTGTGACAAATCCTTCACCTGGTGTGCATCTCTTAAAACACATAAAAAGTTTCATACTGGAGAGAAACCTTACAAATGCAGAAAATGTGGAAAGTCTTTTCCTCAGTTATCAACCCTTGAAAGACATCAGAAAATTCATGAAGACAAGGGGCATACTGGGGAGAAACTTTACAAGTGCAGAAAATGTGGAAAGTCTTTTCCTCAGTTATCAACCCTTGAAAGACATCAGAAAATTCATGAAGACAAGGGGCATACTGGGGAGAAACTTTACAAATGCAGAAAATGTGGAAAGTCTTTTCCTCAGTTATCAACCCTTGAAAGACATCAGAAAATTCATGAAGACAAGGGGCATACTGGGGAGAAACCTTACAAATGCAGAAAATGTGGAAAGTCTTTTCCTCAGTTATCAACCCTTGAAAGACATCAGAAAATTCATGAAGACAAGGGCCATACTGGGGAGAAACCTTACACGTGCTATGACTGTGACAGAGCCTATACCTATCATTCATCATTTAGAAGGCATCAAAAAGTTCATTCTCTATAGAAATTACACAAATGCATAGAATGTGGTTAGTCCTATGTTGAATTGTCACATCTTAAAATACATTATAGGATCCAGACTGGAAAGAAATAAGTGTATGGACTGTGATAAATCATTAACAAATCGCTCATATTTTAAAAGACATCAGAGTGTTTATACTGAAAAGAGAGAGACCTTACAGATGTAAGTCATGTGACAAATCTTTTTATAAGTGTTCTACTCCTGGAGAACATCATAAAATTCATACTGGGAAGAAAAATACCAATTAAAATAATGTGACATAGCATTTGTCTTGTATTGTCTGCTTACAAGTAGCAACAATATACATAATATAAACATAACGATAAGAAATTTGTGAAATCCTTAAAATAGTTTAAATCATAGAAGAGTATCATAGTTTATATTTAAATAAATTCTGCAAATGTGTCTGTGAAGAGCTGTGTGGTTTTTTTTAATGTATATAGGTATTTTGATTGTATGCATGTCTGTACACTGAAGAGACACAGGAAGCCTGCCTCTGCACTTCCCTGCTGCTGTGCTAGACTAGAGAAGTTAACACTCCTTCCCTCCCCCTTCATAGATGCCTCTGAACTTTAGAGAGAGCAAACAAAGAGGGCCTGGCCTGGTGCCAGAATATTCCAATTCCCCTTTTCCCCTTTCATACAACAGTAGCATAACAAGGGAAAGAAATCTGAAGCATTTTTCATTCTTTTTATATACCTTAAATCATTTGTTTCCCCAATTATTTACCATAAGACATAGATAGTGGATTACTGACAAATGTCATTATAAGGCAAATTCGTTTAACTAGAGGAGTACTAAAACCTCTTTTGTGAATTTGCCTATTACTAGATTCTGGTAGCAAGGTAGGCTTTTGTCTTTATCAGCTGGAGGCCTAGGAACGTGTGGCTTGAAGTCTCATTTTTTACTATGAAGAGAACTGAGAAGGTATCTGAAACCTTGAGTGCTACTGTTAAACAGACAACACTCTCCCTAGCCTAGAAAATTTCACCAGAGTAAGACCAAGAGCTTTCAGTTCTATGAAAAATGATAGTGACTTACTAACTACCTGACACCCTAGATTCCTCCATGGTCGAAAACCATCTCCAACAATATGTTTAGAGATCCAAAAAGGGGATGTGGGATCTGCAACAATGTAAAGCAGGCAAACATACACACACTTGGTGGATGAAGCAAGTTCCAACCACTTTATGTACATACGTGCATACACATTTGATAGATGGAGCTGTGTATTAAATCATATCAGGTAGCTGAGAGCAAAAAAGGGGTACAAGAAATTAATCATCACCTTGGTCACCAGTCCATTATCAACATGCAAGTCATGTCAGTGCTATTTAGGCTGCCATTGTTCCTGTTCCCCGACCTTAAAAATGCCTGAGGTCACTATTTAAGAGTGTATTTTCTGAACTTCAAATTGTTCACTAAGATTTTCTATATCAGAGCTACTAACAACATCTTAACTTCACTAACAGTCTATTTTTTCAAATTTTTACAAGAGTGATGGTCATTGCTTACAGTCTACATCTTAAATCTTTCCAAGATTGGTGATTGAATCATCAATCAGATCTAGCAGCAATGCTTAAAAATCAGCAGCTGTTATTGTAAGTGCCCAGTGAGGGGCTGAAACCTCCACTTAGAGTTTTCATGCAATTCTTAGATTAAGAAGGATATGACCAGAACAGAATAAGGAAAGCAAAACTCCATGACAGCATAAAGTCCTCAGGGCATGTAGCTACCGTACTCCGACTCTCTGAGATACAAACATTGTGATTGTGATAAACTGTAGACTGCATTCCATGGTTTCTAAAACTCTTTTGCTGTTTCTCTTGCATGGCCCTCAACACTCCATGATCAGTAGAGGGATAATAAGTCTTCGACCGCCACAACTAGAAGATCTGACAGACTTTCCTGTGTAGTAGGAACTTACAGGGACTGTTGTATCTTGTCAAGGCAAAGCACAGTCAACTTCCCATTGTCTTCCTTGTCCACTCATTGGAGAGTGTCTGCCAGCAGCAACAGTATTTTGCCAGGTTTGCCACATTTAAAACAAACTCCAGTTGATGTTGCTCTGTGCCCATTATCATCTTTAGAGGAGACTAGGGATGCTGCTAGGAATTGACTTTTCTCTATATCATGAAGATTTTCTATAAAACATTTTAAATGACATATTCTGCAGATCTCTGAAGCGTTTGAGGACCATTTATTAAGTTTATCTAAATAGAAAAACTTTACTTCTTTCCAATTGCTTAATTTAGGCTGAACTTTGAAAGCATATACAGGAGGCTACATAAAGTTTGTTCCTGTAATTAGTTATATTAGTACTTAGCCTGACTACAAGTATACTTCTGAACACATTAAACAATTTGCTCATTTATATGGTGTCTTACTTAAGACTGTGAACAGACTCCATGACCAAGGCAAGTCTTACAAAGGACAACATTTGATTGGGGCTGGCTTATAGGTTCAGAGATTCAGTCCATATTGTCAAGGCAAGAGCATGGCAGAATCCAGGCTGGTATGGCACAGGCAGAGCTGAGAGTTCAACATCTTCATCTGAAGGCTGCTAGTGGAAGACTGACTTCCAGGCAGCTAAAATGAGGGTTTTAAGCTCACACCCACAGTGACACACCAACTCCAACAAGGCCATACCTTATAGTGCCACTCCCTGGACCAAACATATATAAACCATCACATAGGTGACTGACCATTCCCTTGCGTGTCTTAATTATCCTTAACATCTACTTAGTAGGTTATATAAGGTTAGAATTTTTCAGGTTTATTCCTATTTAGTTTCATCATTGAAAATAACAATTTTGAACCGAAGCTTTTTTAGTACCAAAACAAAACTTTTAATCATGGATAAGATCCATAGGGAGACTGGACACAGAAAAAAAAAGTCACTCCTTGGGTGAAAATGGAAAAAGGTTATTTCAAACTGCCAATTCTGTAAGCTAGGGTGGGCCTTCTAAGCAGAGACTGGGCAAACGGGGGCTTTTGTCTAAATGCCCAACCTTGGGAAAAGAATTTTCTTGCGATACCAGACACACCCTTATAGAATATTGCAGCTTGGTTTTGTATAATTTAGTTTATCCAAATATCTAAAGCTTAGAATGAGCAAAGACAGAGAAGCTAAACAACTATTACTATGAATCTGAGTAGAAATTAGGAATTTATAAATCTTATTATCAAATTTATCAAATACACCTTATTTGTCAAACAAATACACCTTATTTGTCAAACAAATATTTATCAAATATATCATACTTATCAAACATGTTACCTTTCTAAATTTTCTAACAACTTGGTATTAAACAGTTAGCAAAGACATGTTGTTAGACATACATCATAATCAGCTTTTTAAAATCTGAACAGATGTTTATAACCTAAAAAGTTTATCCCCATATGGAGTATGCTGTAAATCACATATATTGTATGTTATAAATTACCATCATATAAAAATCCACACTATCCCACAACATTTGAGATTTGTTGTTGCTTCCTTAGTCTTGAGGTCTGCCCTGTGCCTCACAGCATAATTGTAACCATTTTGTTAAATGCCTGCCAACTATTTCATATTGTTGTTGTAATATGCCTACCAGTCATTAACACAAAAAAAACAACTTGACTCAGAGCAAGGTTATGCTGACCACATACCCTACTATGTTCTGTATTTTCTAAGGTTTGTTAATTTTAAGAAATTCCACAAAGCTTTGCATAAGACCCATCAAATTAAAGGTTAATATGAACTATTATGTCTAAAATGGCTTGACTCAGAGCTGAGCAACAGGCATCACTTCCTGTACTTCCCTATGAGCTCATTGTGGGTTTTGTGGTGCTTTCCTTTATAAGCCTCTCCTGAGAAATGTTTGTTGTCATAGCTTCAGCCTCCACTGAACTATGTCCCTGATCTGATCAGTATTAGAATGTGCATTCAATAAACCATTTCTGTCTGACTGAGATTGGTGTTTGTGTGGTTTTTGGATCAACTCATGGACCTCTCACCCCAAAAAGTCTGAAATGAGGCTCCATGATAAACTAAGGGATCAGTGGACTAAGAAGTTTTATAATTGTTGCTTTATGCCATATGGTCATCTTAAGATGATAAAGTCAAATGGCATGTACTCTGTAACCTTAGTAAAGATGGCTGCCAGTCATGTGGCTGCTTAGATCTTGAAGGTAATCAGCCAAGATGGAGGAGAGCAATATGGTTGCAGTTTAAAATATCTGTTTTCCTAAAGAAAAGTTGAATCTAAATTACATATACAGTATATTCTAGATGAGAGTTGAATCATATAAATAGGATATTGTCACAGATTAAAATTTGTATGTATATTATTTAATTATAAGCTTTTTGCTGTAAGTTTAAAGCCAAATTTTGAAGATTTTTTAAACTATACCCAATGAGTTTACAAATCAATACAGAGATATAGACTGTTCACACAATAGTCTTAAAAGATTTTAAGAGTCAGAAGTCTGGTTCAGAGCAGATGAGTTCCATGAGGAGGGAGCCATTCCTGGGTTTCAGCACCAGATGCATGGAAAAAAATTTAAAAGAACTTTTTTTCTTAATTTTCAAAAAGTAAACAACATGACCAAACCTAGATATGGCGGAGAAGAGAGTTTATTATTGATTCGTGAGAGAGCATAGCCAGAGGCAGATACATCTGCGGGTGTGCAGAATGCTCATACCACTGAACCATGTTGTAGAGTAAGAGAGGAAGGGAAGGAACCAAGTAGAGCAACCAGAGGCCAAAGGTACAAAAGCATGCAAAATGGTTGGTTAACCAAAATGTTTGGATTATATACGGAAAGGCCTCTGAGAAAGGGAAGGCTAGCCCCCACCTAGTTCAGGGTGGAGGGCAAGGTATGCCAGAAATGGTCTATAACAGGTAGAAACAGAAGGATTGCTACAAAAACCTGGATGCCAGGTCCACTTTGATACATAAAACAGACACCACAGACACCTGAACCAGGGTTGGAACTTAACACATAAAAAAGGTATACCATATATAATTCCCATGTCAGGCTGTTCATTGGAAATCCCCCAGATGCATTCAATTTAACAAATCCTTTACCTATTGCTGAAATCAAAGATATAAAAGAAAATTCATCATGAAAGAAAAATCCCACAAAAATGCTATAATATATAAATCTTTTATTCTCCTGATAATAATACCAGACTATGAGACTTACTGCCTCTGTGTGCAAACCTAGGTCTAGACCTGAAGGCCTCT
This sequence comes from Tokudaia tokunoshimensis, assembly GCA_036184795.1. NCBI lineage: Eukaryota > Metazoa > Chordata > Mammalia > Rodentia > Muridae > Tokudaia > Tokudaia tokunoshimensis. The sequence continues at coordinate 92,034,185 of BTHU01000006.1, forward strand.
AGCCTCCCCATAATCTAATCTAGGCCTAGAATGTTTTCAGCCTCTGAGACTTGCTGCTGAATAAACTTACCCATCCTTAGTTCTTTCTTATCTCTTGCTGTATCCAGAGTCATCTAGCAAAGGCTAAAGACATGCAAGTGACCTTTCTGGAGAAGGCCCATCTGATTGAATGATCTGAGATAGGTGAACTCTAAATTCCAAGGCATGTAGAGATCTCATCACAGAATTGATTCTTGTTATTGTTATGTCTTTCCTGTCATTAAATAGAATAATAGAATAATAGAATAATGATCCCTAGCCCACACTATTGGGCTAAATTCACTGCAGATTGATGAAGATGCACTCTTTTGTGGAAATGCTATGTAGATGAATTAATGATATCATAATTCCTAATAATGATTCTATAGAATTTCTCATTTTATACAAGCAATTTTGAGCTCTCTATATAAAAAGCTGCAACTAGAGTTCTGTAGTCCTTCCTGTGTCACAAGCTAATTGCATAAAACAGGCTTGGAGCAAATTTACGATCAAGGTAAACATTCCTTCTAGCCCAGCTTTGAAACCATTATCTGATAACTAATGGTCATAAACTGGGAATGGACAATTTTATTGTAGATGCAAGAACAGAAATTAAAATATAGACTAGATTTATCTATGAAAAACTTCAAAACTAATAAGACACAAGATAGATGATTTGCCTCTTGACAAAACTGTGCTAACTTATAAGAGTTATTGTTTTACACTTTTAATGACCATGTGGAGCTAGTGACAGATAATGAATGTTTAATTAAATACTGGTCTTAATGGAGACTCATGTAAACATCCCTGATGAAACTTCTCATTTTATTTATGATGAACTTTTAGAATGTAAATATGCTTAGAAAACCATGTGATCTATTGTCCTGAGAAAGTATAAGTACTAAGAGAGTTTAAGTGTGGTCTAGGAGTCACTCCACAAACCACAGAAACACAGATATCAGTCAGACAGGAAATAATCTAATTGTGGTTCTACTCTGACCAGTTTTAGGGTATGCATCCAATAAATCATTCCTATCTGACTGGGATAGGTGTTTGTGTGGTTTGTGGAGTGACTACTAGACCACAAAATTTGGTCTGTTGGCTGGGAAGCTCCCTACCTTCAAGCATCCCTCAGTTACTAACAGTGAATGCCCCCAAGTCAGCTGGGCCCTCCATAGGAGGTAATTTTTTTCCCTCTGTACCTGTGCAATTCTTTTTCTTTGTTTTAGGCTTGTGGGTTTTTTTTTTTAATATCTTTTGGAGAGACTCAAGAGTTTAGTAACTGGACGCAGTGTTTCCTTGAGTCTGAGGAGGGGAGGGAATGCACCAATTCCTCTTGGCTAGGAACTTGGAGTACAATCCACCTCTTTAGACTTGGACTTGGTTGGAACTCTCCTCTGAGAGCCCATGCAGTGCTATATTGAAACTCGGTTTTGTTTCTTTTCTGTCTCCTACTTTCAGGTTTTTTGTTTGTTTGTTTGCTTGGTTGGTTGGTTGGTTGGTTGGTTGGTTGGTTGGTTGGTTGGTTGGTTGGTTGGTTTGTTGGTTGATTGGTTGGCTGGTTGGCTGGTTGTTTGGCTCGTTGGGGGTTTTGTTTATTTGTTTTTCTCTCCTCTGTCTTTATTTCACTATGGAATATTTGGGTGCCTTTGGTGGGATATCTGAGTCCCTTCCCATTCCTCCTCCAGTCTATTGTTAGTCCTAGATGAACCAGTATGTCCATTTCTGCCAGTTTATGTCTTCAGTTTAGTTTCATTGCTTGAATCTTGTTCCGTGTTTCATATTCAGAGGAAAAATGTTTAAAACTTCATCTGCTGGCTGTTCACTCCTTAACTTAGTTTTAACTTATTTCAAGGATTTTTTAGAAGGGCAAAAGCACCCTGAACTAGGATAACAAAAACTGATGGAATGCCCTTGGATCCCTGCATGAGCAGCTAGAAATCCAGCACTGCTGAAGAAGGCCTGATAGGGGCTGCTGGATTACTGCTGTCTGAACAGACTGCAGTAATTTCTCAGCAGGTGGCAGAATGTTCTGCCCTTAAAACTATAGCTAGAAAAAGTAAAGAAAAAAATGTTGTCTGTTCTAAATATATAAATGTATGTGGCCACTCCATGTTTCAATTGTGTAAGTGTACTATGATCTACATGTCTTGATTATAGATTGTTGGCTTATAAGTTATTGGGTATGGTTAAAAATCTGTAATATCTATAACAAACAGTTAGCTTAAAACTCATAACTCAGGGTTGAGGCTATTCTGAGCAACAACCCAGGGAAACAAATTTCTAAAGTACTGGTAAATTGGTATGATATTTTTACACAATTCCTGTCCTAAAAATCAGACTTATAAAAAATAGGGTTTAAAACAATGTTTCTTAAATGAGATATTAAAGGTGCACCTTTATATGCTCATGTATACAAGAATGTCTCTTGCTAACAGCCAAAGTTTGTGACAATAAAATAATGCACTCAATAGTGATTTTTAGAAACACTGAATTGTTTAAACTGTTTACAAAATGGTTTTGTCCTGTAAAAGTTACACATTAGAAATTGGTTTTGTCTTCTAAAATGATGGTTACACTTTTTGACTTCATTCTCAAAAAAATATACTTTTATTTTTGATATTGCAAAAATAACTGTTAAAAAATTATTCAACTATATAAAGCTATGTGACATTTTAAATTTTATTAAATATTTTATGATGACTGTAATAAAAGAGGAAATTTTAATGAAAATAATTATAATGATGATAGAAACTATAAGGAGTTTAAAAATTAGGATGAACAACAGCAATCAAATTATGGACCCAAGAAAGCCAATTTTGGTAAAAGAATTTAGGGCAATTCCTGTGGTAAGAGCTATGAATCTGATGGTGGAAATGTTGTATTTGGTACCAGAAGGCTTTGACATAAAACAGAAACAGTTTACAATTCTTAGCAGGAGAGAAAACAAGGAATTGTTAGAAAAGCTGCAGGTTACCTTGAGACAGTCATCCCAAATACATTAGAGGAACTTTAAATGGCAGGATGGCTAAGATCAAAAACACAGGAGACAGCAGTTGTTGGCGAGGATGTGGAGAAAGAGGAACACTCCTCCACTGCTGGTGGAATTGCAAGCTGGTACAACCACTCTGGAAAGCAGTCTGGCGGTTCCTCAGAAAACTGGGCATGACACTCCCGGAGGATCCGGCTATACCACTCCTGGGGTTATACCCAGAGGCTTTACCTGCATGCAATAAGGACACATGCTCCACTATGTTCATAGCAGGCTTATTTATAATAGCCAGAAGCTGGAAAGAACCCAGATGTCCCTCAACGGAGGAATGGATTCAGAAGATGTGGTATATCTACACAATGGAATACTACTCTGCAATTAAAAACAATGAATTCACGAAATTCCTAGGCAAATGGTCAGATCTTGAAAATATCATCCTTAGTGAGGTAACCCAATCACAAAAGAACACACATGGTATGCAGTCACTGATAAGGGGATATTGACCCAGAATCTCGGAATACCCTAGACACAATCCGCATATCAATAGATTTCTAAAAAGATGGTAGGAGAAACCCCTGGTCCTGGAAAGACTGGATGTAGGGGAACGCCAGGACAGAGTAACGAGAGGGGGTTGAATGGAGAAAAGAGGGAGGGAAGGGGGCTTATGGGACTTTCGGGGAGGGAGGAAACAGGAAAGGGGAAGTGATTTGGAATGTAAATTAAAAAAATAAAATAAAATAAATAATAAAAAAAAATTTAAGGAAGTTTGCAAAGAAGGAGGAGGAGGAGGAGGAAAGAAAATACAGTTATTGATTAATGTCAATTAAATACACATTCCAGAGGCTTTTTTTAATCTGTTGTAGCTTTTCATTATGTCAAAATATTGCTATGTAAACTATGGTAATAATATCAGGATTAAAAATTAAGGAATGTGTTGATTTAAAAATGTTCAGAGGTTTGCAATATTGAAAATTCACTGGCTCTTGAAAACCACCCCCCACCCTCTTCCTTTCAGGTTGCATTAGCTATAGGAAGGCTCCAGCAGCACAGAGACAAGCCAAGAAGAGCTCTCTCAGCCACACCACTCACTGCCCTCCTCCCAGTCACTCTCTCCCACAGTCTTTACCCCCTCTCCTTCCCCTTCTTCCTATTCCCTTTGAGACTGCAGTTCTTCTTCCTGCTCTTCCACAAGATTCCCTCAGCCCCATCCACCACATGACTGTGGGTATTTGCATCTCTCTGATTCAGCTGCTTAGTGGAGGTTTTCATAGGACAGCCATGCTAGACTCCTGTCTGCACGTATAACAGTATCATTAATAGTGTCAGGGATTGGTGCTTTCCCATGGAATGGGTCTCAATTTTGGCTGGTTATTGGATGGCCATTCTCTCAGTCTCTGCTCTATCCCCCAACCCTGCATTTCTTGTAGACAGGATAAATTTTCTGTGGAAAATTCTGTGAGTGGGTTTGTGTTCCTATCACTCCATTGTGGTTCCTGCCTAGCTACAAGATGTGACCTCTTCAGGTTCCATATCCCCAATGTTGTGAGTCACAGCTAAGGACACAAAACATCCAGGTAATCTGGGATACCATGAAAAGACCTAACCTGAGAATTATAGAAATAGAAAAATATAAAGATAGATATTACCTCAGAGTAAAGGACTGGAAAAAAAGACTTTTCAAGCAAACAGACCCAGAAAGCAAGCTGAAGTAGCCATTCTAATATCTAATAAAATAAACTTTCAACAAAAATGAATCAAAAGAGACAGGGAAGGACACTACATACTCATCAAAGGAAAAATCTACCAAGATGATATCTCAGTACTAAACATCGATTTCTGAAAACAGGGGTACCCACATTTGTAAAAGGAACATTGCTAAAGCTCATATCACCCATCAATCCCTACACATTAATAGCGGGAGACTTGTACACTCCACTCTCACCAACCAGCAGGTCATCCAAACAAAAGCTAAACAGAGAAATAACAAAACTAACAGACATTATGAATCAAATGGACTTAATAGACATGTATAGAATATTTAACCCAAACACAAAATAAAATACCTTCTTCTCAGCACATTATGGATCCTTCTCCAAAATTGATCATATAGTCGGTCACAAAGCAAGCCTCAACAGGTACAAAGAAATTGAAATAATACCTTATATCTTATCATACCACCATGGAATAAAGCTGGACTTCAACAACAGCAGAGACACCTGAAAGCCTACACAGTCATGGAAACTAAACAACTCTTTACTTAATGAACTGTGGGGTCAGGGGAGAAATAAAGAAATTAAAGACATTCTAGAATTCAATGAAAATGAAATCACAACATACCCAAATTTATTGGACACAATGAAAGCAGTGCTAATAAGAAAGTTCATAGCATTAATTGCCTCCATAAAGAAATTAGAAATTTCTCATACCAGCAACTTAAAAGTACAACTGAAAGCTCTAGAAAAGAAGTACACCAAACAAGAATAAAAGTCAGGAAATAATCAAAATCAAAATCAGGGCTGAAGTCAATCAATTAGAAACAAAGGGAATAATACAAAGAATCAACTAAGAGTTGGTTCTTTGAGAAAATCAGTCTCTCATTATTCCTAAAAAATAGGCAAAGGTCATCACTGAGTTCATGGATCGCCAATTGCCAGATGATCTCGAAGGTGTCTAATGAGCTCATACACATGGTTGGCCTAAACTTCATGTTCTCTATGAAACATTTCCCCCTCTGGAGCCTCACCTGTTCCAGCAGAGACTGGGTCCTAAGAAAGAGACACCACCAGGGGTCACTAGAGCATCATTGGAAAGGTCTCTGTCATCATCCTGACCACACCTACTGCCCTGAAGGTCAACAGGAAGATAACCTAGAGGATTGTATTGTAGGGACCAATCCTCAGCAGCCCCTTAATCGCACCTAGGTTATTATCAAATAAAAAGCCTGGGAACTTGTGGAGGGAGAGTTCCTGAGGTTTATGGCCACCTCTTTAATCAAACTTACAAGATAAACTCAGATACTGCTAGAGAAAGACTAAAGAAAGACATCTCCCACCTTCAAGAGTCTCTAGGCTGCCTGGCAGAGGTATATTACAAAACAGAAGGGACCTAGAGCTGCTGTTCATGGAACAAGGAGGACTATGTGCAGCACTCAAAGAAGAATGCTCTTTCTATGTTGACCATTCAGGGGTATTCAGAGAATCAATGGCCAATTAGGGAGGGTCTTGCTAAATGTAAGAGAAAAAGAGAACAGTACCAAAGATGGTTTAAATCCTGGTTCAATTGTTCCCCTTAGTGAACTAAACAGATTAGTTCAATTCATTAAGGAGAGACTTGGGGCTATTCAGCTTAGGGTAAGGAGAAGTCATTATCAGTCCCTTCAAAACCTAAACAATGAAGCCTATGAGCTCCAGGAAGCCCCATGATTAGGCCTTCTAGTTACCAGAGAAAGGGGAGAACTGGAGACCAGCCCTTCTTAGGTTCAGAGTCCCATCTTAGAGAACCTGACCTAAGGTTGAACTTGAGTTAACCAACAAGCCTGGACCTAAAACTAGTCTCCAGGTCACTCTCCAACAAGCCTGAAACTAGCACTAGTCTCCAGGTCACTCCCTAACAATCACAAATCAGGAGGAAAGCAGCAGTTACAGTTGTACCTAAAGATATTCACTTATAAAAGTTTATGGTTTGGCTTCCAGCACCAGCCAATCATTTTAAAGAGCAACAAATTCCATAATAGCCCCCCAATCAAATGGGTTCCAAGTTGGATGCCCCCTTGCTTGTTTGCTTTCTTCTATAAACCCTTTTGAAACTGGGCTCAGAGCTTCGCCCTCCCATCCTGCTGCATCAGTGACAATGATGTAGCCCAAGCTCAAACTTGAATAAAGACCCTAGTGCGATTGAATCAGAATAGGCTCTTTGGTAGTCTTTTGGGATTCATGAAACAGGCACAACACTATCAGCATGACCCCAATCACCAATGCTTCTCCCCATCTGCTGCCTTTCCAGAGAGAGAACTTGTGGTGGGCAGGCTGCCCACATTGCTAGCTGGTTCTACTCAGCTGTTCTAGTTCAAACTCCTTTCCAAGTAGACTGATTCATTCTAACTTGTCTCTCTTGTCCTCTCCTAATTGACTCTGCTTGGCCTCACACTAATTTTGAGAGTATGTTCTGATCTGGCTCATCCTCATTCTCTGGTTTGTTCTATCTTCATGTGTGCTTAGCTTGTGGTCTCCTCCAACTGCCTCTGTAAAAAAACCCTCCCAATAAAAACTCACTTACTGCCCCTTAAGTATTTTCCCTTTCCTCCCTCTTCTGAGAGTTGGGCATATCCTATTCTGTCAAATCTTTCTCTGATTACTCGCTTTGCCTGCTATTCAATTAGACATTACTTTCAAATATGGGTCTTTCCTTCTATGAACCAACTTTACCTTCATTGTTTGGGGTAAAAGGGGTGTACTAAAAGTGTATCTGTATTCCAGACAGAGGTATTCAAGGTGTGTGCTAAAAGCTGAGCCACACCATAACACAATCTCTAGTCCACATTCTGCAACACATAGCCAACATAATATTTGAAGGGTAAAGTGAGCCTCTCCCTTTCCTAGACTGACTGTGGTCTTGTGTGAGGCCAGTATAGTTAAGTGCAGTTGCTGTTGATTACAGATTACAATAGTTGTATGGAGTCTAGAAAGGGGCATGTCTTAATAGCACTTCCTCCTCTTACCCTTATTTCCTAACTACCTCTTCTTTCTCAGTGTTGCCAGAGCTAGAGATGGGATAGTGTAACTATTTTAGGACTTATAAACCTTACTTAGTTTCTGCATCTGAACAGCCAAAATCTCTGGATCCACCAAAATTTGTCTCCCTTTACATTGACTTTATCATGAATCAGAGAGCACTACCTTATTTCTGAGTTAGTAAACTGACAAGACACACCATCTAGTGGTGAAAGCAGTACAACACGGGATGAATTCAGAACTGGCCTGGTAACAAAGGGCTGACCACTGACTTCCACAAATTTCTTTTCAAATCTAAGATCTTGAAATGTCTCTTCAAATGAAAATTTCAGTATTTGGATTTGGCTTCTCATTTATCTGTTGCAGATGGGACTCTGGCATCTGAATTTAGCCTGTTATTGTTCAGTGAAAGCATGTAGCCCATAGGCTGGTACTCAAGTCAAGGTGTTAGACTTCATGTCTTTTTCCTGAAGGGTTCAGAACTCACTATTGGGGTCAGATATCAGGGTGCAGCATCCTACTAGATCCAGTTCTGGTCTATGCTGGTACCAAGCATGAGGAGAGGCTGTGAAAAGTGGATCCAGGGTGGCCTAACAGCTATAGCTGTGTTTAAGGCTGCCAGAAACAGAATGGGAGCAATGAGTCTATCTGAGTCAAGGTCTCTCACCCTATAATAGGAGTTAAGAGTGTGTTTGACAATAGGTGGGTGTCAAAAAAGTGTTCAAAGTGGAAGGAGTTAGAGGAGTGACTTGATAGGAATCTGGTACTCTGAGTGAGTGAGCCATGGGAAGTTGGGCTGAATCAAAGTCAGAAAGGCCACAGGCCCATTCCAGGAAGGAGCTCCAGGTCTACACAATAAGGAATCCTTCTCTGGTTCAGACCTGGGTGCAAAGGAGACAGCCCGAGTCTCTCAGGGAGCCAAACACTGCCCTAAGCAGCAAGTGTGGTGCACGGCATTCCCAGAGAGTCAACACTCAGCAGCACAGCAGCCAGATCCTCAGTCAGAGAGTCCTAAAGCATCCCAAGTCAGAGTAGCTGTGGGGCTGGGAAAATGGCAGGGGAAACCAGGATGCAATCAGTCTCTCTATTGTTCATAAAGAAGCTATCCCTGAAATTCTGTGGATGTCTTCCCTTGTGGAAAAATTTTAGATCATATGTACTGTACCAATCCTTATTTTTTATTCATAGACTCTCAAGTTGAAAAATTGCTCTTGTTAGAATATTCTCGTAGAGTATTTGAATTCATCTGTTGAGATTTGCAAACACAGTTCTCTTGATTGAAGCCTGTCCACCAGAAAACTGCATCACCAGGAACATTCAGGGACAACCAAATGGCTAAAAGTCATCACAAGAACACAATAAACAAAAGCCAGGACAGTATCAGATCTTAAGAGTACAGCTATTTTACTACAGAAAGCCCTGATCTCCTAACACAACCTATGTAAACGAAAATGACTTTAAATCCAATCTTATATAGATGTTAGAGGTATTTACAGAGGAAAAGAATGATTCCCTTGAAGAAATACAGGAATATACCTCAAACAGGTGAAGGAAATGAATGGAAGTGTTCAAAACCTTAGGAAAATTGAAGCAAAAAAGGTAAAATAAACTGAAGGAATCCTGGAGATAGAAAACCCAAAGAAAGAACAGGAACAATAAACACAAACATCACCAACCAAATACAAGAGAGGGAAGAGAGAATCTCAGGCATAGAAGATATGATAAGAGAAATTGATACACTGGTCAAAGAAACTGCTAAATCTAAAAACTTTCTGATCCAAAACATTAAGGAAATCTGGAATACTATGAAAAGACCTAAACTCAATTGGAATAAAAGAAGGTGAAGGAGTTCTAGTAGAGATGCCAAGCTTATGAAGGCACTGCTTGACAATGTTCTGGTGTTTGAACAACCTGGACTGACCTGTCACTGCCCTTGATGGACATTTACTACACACCCTTTGCTATACTTATGTTTCTCACCGTGAAAGGCCACTCTTTGAAAGCTAGAGATGGGATAACTAAAAGCTAGTGTAAACAAGAATGAAATTAATGAAAGTTATCTGGGGTTAGGGGGAATAGTTATACAGAAAATTGAGTCTTTCCTAAGAACTTACTATTTACATAAGCATTTAGATCATTAAAGAGTATTATTTCTGAGCATGAGACAGATGATTTAAGAAGAATTATTAAAGATGAAAATTTAGGGAAATTCTAGAAGCTCACAAGCTATAATTGAATTGGTAGAGTTTTAATGTTCAACTTTAGAAACATTATAGGCCTTGGTACCTTCTTGAAGGCAAAAGTACGTGGTTTTAGGAATCCTGATGTTGTATTCTTTTCAGAATTATAATAAAGGTAGGAACCGTATTGAAACAAGGGTTCGTAACAAAGACACAGAAGAAGGCATCTTGGCTCAGTGAACTGTCTGCTTTCCTGAACAGACTTGACAGACCACAACATTGCTGACAGACCACCTTTGCTTAAGTAAAGGGACTGCACAATATTTTAAGAATGAAAGTAAGAGGATGGTGGTTTTATGTCAAATATAAAAGTAATATAGAGGAAGGAAAAGAAGAATTAAATAAGAGTCAGAGATTGAACTCTTGTCAAAGTAAAGCTTGATATAATAGTAGGAAATAACTTTTGATCTATTAATCTTACTAAAAACTGAAAGAGAATCAAATTCAATTAGAGTCATGCTGTTTAGCATTTCTGTAACCTCAAGGCTTTACAACACCAATCCTAAGAAGGAAGATACTTTAGTTCTCACAAAATTGCTGTTTGTCTTGCTTTGTTGCTCTTTCAATATTCTTATGTAATCAAAGAAGACTTTAGATGAAAATGTATTTTGAAAAGCTGTGTAATCAATGAATAAAATTTCCGAGGAAATGATTTTATGTGTGAATAAATTCTGAGACAAAAGCTTTCAGAATAGGAAAAACCATACCAAGATGTGCTTCCTCTCTGTCCTGTCTCTCATGAAATGAGTGATATCCCATGTCTGTAAATTCCTTCCCTTCACCTTTCAAAGAAAGTGATGCCTATAACCATACAAGAAACTTACAGAACACCAAGTAGATTGGCCTTGATGGAGTGATAATTTTCCCAATTTGACACAGTTTCTTATTCTTAGTACTTTTTAACAGCTCTTTTAAATCTGGATTACTTACTACCAACTGTAAGACAAGACTTTTTTTTAACCAAGTTTGAGAGTACCAGAAATTGATAATTGTAAATACAAATATTTAGATGTCAAATTAAGAAGCGTGATCATTCAGAGTAAAGGGCAAGATAAGTTTTTCCAAACAAACAGTCCAAAGAAATAAACCAGAGTAGTGATTCTAATATCTAATAAACTAGACTTTTAACCAAATGTAATCAAAAAAGATGGGAAGGACATTTCATAGGAAAAATAAAAGAATAAAATTTCAAAGGAAAAATCCACCAAAATGACATCTCAATTCTGAACATTTATGCCACAAATGTAAGGGTACCCACATTTGTAAAAGAGATATTACTAAAGCTCAAATCACACGTTGGGCACCACGCAATAATCAACACCCATCTCTCACCAATGGACAGGTAATTAAAACAGAAATTAAACAAAAACAATAAAACAGATCTTATGAACCAAATGTATCTCATAAAACCTTTCATCCAAAAATCAAAATAATGTAGTTTCTCAGCACCACATGGAACCTTTTCCAAAACTGATCATATAACCAGGCACAAAGCAAGCCTCAACAAAAACAAGCTTTTGGTCAATTGGCTATTTTTGCTGTGTTAATCCTGCTGATCCATGAGCATGGTCTTCTGAGGTTTTCTTCCATTTCTTTCTTCAGAGACTTGAAGTTTTTGTCACACAGATTTTTCATTTATTTGGTTAAAGTCGCACCAACATATTTTATATTATTTGAGACTATTGTGTAGAGTGTTGTTTCCCTAATTTCTTTCTCAGCCCATTTATCCATTGAGTAGGGAAAGGCCACTAATTTGTTTGAGTTAATTTTATATCCAGGCCACTTTGCTGAAGTTGTTTATCAGTTATAGGAGTTCACTGGTAGAATTTTTGGTGTCACTTACATAAACTATTATATCATCCACAAATAGTGATATTTTGACTTCTTCCTTTCCAATTTGTATCCCTTTGACCTCCTTTTGTTGTCTAATGGCTCTGGCTAGAACTTCAAGTACTATATTGAGTAGATAGGGAGAGAGTGGACAGCCTTGTCTAGTCCCTGATTTTAGTGGGATTGCTTCAAGTTTCCCTACTTTAAGTTTGATGTTGGCTATTGGTTTACTGTATGTTGCTTTTATTATGTTTAGGTATGTGACTTGAATTCCTGATCTTTCCAAGACTTTTAACATGAGAGAATGTTGTGTTTTGTCATTTGCTTTTTCAGCAACTAATGAGACGATCATGTGTTTGGGTTTTTTTTAGTTTGTTTATATAGTGGATTATGTTGATGGATTTTCATATATTGAACCATTCCTGCATCCATGGGATGAAGCCTGCTTGATTGTGCTGAATGATAGTTTTCATGTGTTCTTGGATTTGGTTTGTGAGAATTTTATTGAGTATTTTTACATCGAAATTCATAAGGGAAATTAGTCAGAATTTCTCTTTCTTTTGTGGGCCTTTGTGTGGTTTAGATATAAGCATAACTGTGGCTTCATAGAACGAATTAGGTAGTGTTCCTTCTGTTTCTAGTTTGTGGAATAGTTTGAGAAGTATTGGTATTAGGTCTTCTTTGAAGGTCTGATAGAATTCTGCACTAAAACCATCTAGCTCTGGGCTTTAATATCCATGATACAACCCACAAAACATATAGAACTTAAGAAGAAGAAAGACTAGAATCCTACATAGAAGGGGGAAACAAATAAATCACAGGAGGAGAAGGAGGGACAAACCTGGGAGGGAGACAGGAGGCAGAGGGAAAAAATGAGGACAGGATCAGGTATAGAAAGGAACAGGAGAGAAGTACAGAGGGTCAGGAAATTGAATAGAAATATGTAGCAGTGGGGGATGGGGATCTGGAAAAGTCCCCACTAGAAAGTCCCAAGACTCCAGGAAAGTGAGAGGCTCCCAGGACCCAACATGAATGACTTTAGCCAAAATATCCAAAAGGGGGGAGATAGAACCTGTAGAGAACACCTCCAGGAGATAGGCACGGCCCGCAGTTGAGGGATGGGGCCACCCACCCACCCATCTCTAAGTTTTTAACCCAGAATTGTTCCTGTCCAAAGGAAAGACAAAAGATGGAAGAGAGACTGAAGGAAAGGTCATCCAGAGACTGCCCCACCTAGGGATCTATCCCATCTGCAGATACCACACTCTGACACTATTGCTGATTCCAAGAAGCACTTACTGACAGGAGCCTGGTATGGCTGTTCCCTGAGAGATTCTGACAGCACCTGACTAATACATATGCAGATACTCACAGCCAACCATTAGACTGAGCCCAGGGACCCCAATGGAAAAGCTAGGGGAAAGACTGAAGGAACTGAAGGAGGCTACAACCCCCATAGGAAGAACGATATCAACTAACCAGAAAACCCAGAGCCCCCAGGGACTAAACCACCAACTAAAGAGGAATCCATGGCTACAGATACATATGTAGCAGAAGATGGCCTTATCTGGCATCAATAGTAGGGAAGGCCCTTGGTCTTATAGAAGCTTGATGCCCCAGTTTAGTGGGATGCTAGAGTGGTGAGACAGGAGCAGGTGAGTGGGTGTAGGAGTACCCTCATAGAGGCAAAGGGGAGGTGAGAGAGGGGAGATGGGGTAGGGGGCACTGTGGAGCGGAAACCAGAAAGGGGGATATCATTTGAAATGTAAACAAACAAAATGACTGGATTAAAACAAAGAAAAAACAAATACAACCTTGTATCAGATCACGTGAATCAACAATGGAAACAACAGATGTTTTCTAGACTAATGGATGATTTTCTAGACAGATACCGTGTACCAAAGTTAAATCATGATCAGATAACTATCTAAACAGTCCTATAATACCTATGGAAATAGAAGCAGTCATTAAAAACCTCCCAATCCAAAAAAGGACAGGGATGGATGGTTTTAGTTCAGAATTCTACCAGACCTTCAAAGAAGAGCTAATAGTCCACAAAATAGGAACAGAAGGAACATTGCCAAACTCATTCTATGAAGCCACAGTCATCGTTATACCTAAACCACACAAAGACTCAACAAAGAAAGAGAATTTCAGAAAGATTTTACTCGTGAACATCAGTGCAAAAATACTCAATTAAATATTCATAAACCAAATCCAAGAACACATCAAAACATCATTTACCGCTTTCAAATATGTTTCAGCCCAGGGATGCAGGAATGGTTCAATATACAAAAATTCATCAGTGTGATTCACTATAAACAAACTGAAAGAAAAAAATCACAATCCTCTCATTTGATGCTGAAGAGCCTTTGAAAAGAATACAATACCCCTGCATGTAAAAACTCTTGGAAAGATGAGGGATTCAAAGTATATAACTAAACATAATAAACACAATATATAACAACCCAATAGCCAACATCAAATTAAATGGAGAAAAACTTAAGTAATTCCAATAAAATCAGGAACAAGACAATGCTGCCCACTCTCTCCCTATCTAGTCAATATAGTACTTGAAGTTCTAGCTAGAGCAAAAGACAATTAAAGGAGATCAAGATGAAATTAGAAAGAAGTAAAGGTATCACTATTCATAGATGATATGACAGTTTGCATGAGCTGTTGTGGATTGGTTCTAATGCTATTTGTACTAATTTGGCTCCTGAAATCACACGTGAACTCATATTTCTCTGCTGAGGGTCCCTGCATCCAGTTGGTTCTGACTGGGAAATAAAGCTGCCAGTGGCCAATGACTGGGTAGGGAGACAGAGATGAGACTTTTAGGATTCTCAGGCAAGAAAAGCAGGAAAGAGGGAAGAGGGCATTCCACCATGACAAGAGCATAGGAGATGGACCACACAGGGAAGGTACATGAGGGAGAGACAGACAGCCTAAATGTAGGAGCAAAGGGGAAAGCCCAGGAGGGTTACCTAGAAGGGTCCAGGAAAGCAAGGATAAGATATAAATTTAGCAAGTGTTAACTCAGGAATATCAAAGGAGATTGTGTTAACCACATGGAGGTTCAGGAGTGACCCAGCCATTGAACTAGTTAAGGAATATTAAAATATAAAGGGTGGGTTCTCTCTCTTACTCTCGCTTGCTCTCTCTTGACCCTTTTCTTTATCTATCTCTCTCGTTTCTCTATTTTCTCCCCTTTCCATGTGGTCATGGCTTTTCTTATCTATTTTCTTCTTTCTCTTTATCTTTTTATCTCTCTTTTTTTATTTTCTTAATAATAAAACATTAAAGCTAAAAAAAAAATATAAAGGGTGTATGTGTGTGTGTGTGTGTGTGTGTGTGTGTGTGTGTGTTTTCATAAATCCAAAACATTTGGGTGGATATAGAGGAGGTACACATACCAGATGGGAGCATAGAGTGTATTTAAATATTTTTTTTTTTGGTCAGACAGGGTCTCACTCTGTAGCATAGGTTGTGATCCTCCTTCCTCTGATTTCCAAGTGCTAATTTTACAGGCATTTGCTACCATGCCTGGACTGATAATGATAGTGTCTTCTAACATAATTAAACTGTAAGATCAAGATAGAGACAGTTAGTGAGTAGAATCTTTATGGCTTTGGACCTTAGTGTTTGAGTATTTACATGTTGTATTGTTGGGAAGTTCTTTCCTTTCATCTATAAGCATGAACTCCATATTTCAACACACTTAAATAACTATGTAGTTATCAGAACGGGGATGTTTAAAGACATAAGGTTAAAACCATAGGAAAAGCTGACCGCTTCTCTTCCTCCTTCCCTTAGTTCTTTGGCCCCCAGCCCCATCCATCCTTTCTTCCTTTCGTGGTGTTGAAGATGGAACCCTGGACCTTGTATACAAACTGTACTATATATGTATATATTTTGTCAACTTGACAGAGGCTAGATTTATCTGGACAAAAGAAACATCAATAAAGTGCCTCCATAACACTGGCTTGTATGCAAAACTTCAGGGCATTTTCTTGATTACTGGTTGATGTGGAAGAGTCCCAGCCCCGTGTATTTGATGCCACTCCTAGGCAGGTGGTACTGGGTTGTATAGAAAAGCAAAGTGAGCAAGCTAGTAAGTAACACTCTTCCATGGCATCAAATTCTGCCTCCATCTCTTGCATTGGCTGTCCTTCATGATGGACTACATGACTCAACATGAAATAAACCCTTTCCTTCCCAAGTTGCTTTTTGTCATGGTATTTATCAGAATAGGAGGAGGCAAATAAGAATAAACTGTACAGGTGACCTCCATCCCAACAGAGTCAGTGTTTAAATATTGGTGATAACCTCTCTGTTACACAGAATCGCAATGTTGTCAATGCTAAATACAATCTCTTCAGCACAGCTCTGTAGGGGGAGGTGCTGTTTCCATAAATGATTTTTGATTTGGTCAATAAAGAAGGCAGAAGCCAATTTCTGGGTAAAGAGTAGAGGTGGGACTTCCAGGTCCCAGGAGGAAGAAAAGGCGTGAGGAAGGAGAAAAGACTTTTGACAAGGCTTTTGGAATGAGAAGACAAACAACCATGTAAGATCTTGGGGTAGGTAGATGGCAGATGTAGGCTAGATGATAAGGTTAAGGCAGGTGATTCTGCACCCAGCAATTGAGTTATCTGGCAAGTTCTAAAATAATAAAGCTCTCAATGTTTTTCTTCTACAGAGTAAAGGTGGGCAGAGAAAGAGAGAAGCTGGAACAGTAACTGGCAACTTTCAGGGGGTTGGGAGTTGATTTCAATCAATCAATCCTGAGCTAATCCGCCTGAAGGGGGAGACAGGGGGAATGATAGCAGCTCCCTGGCCAACAGTGGAGCTAAGCCAGGAGGAACTGGAAAGTAGGGAAGTAGTTGGGAGAAAAATCAGCAGCAGGCCTCAGAACTAAGCCAGGGGTGAGGGCCATGATCCCAGGCAAAGGAGGAAGCATGTTTTTAAAATTATATGCAACACAGCCTCATTGCTATTTGGGAATTAATTCTATGAAATTTCTGTTTGCAACAATTAGAAACCACTGCCGAACACAACAACCAAAGTGCAGAGTTTTGGATCTCAGTTCCAGTGGATATATCTTCAAAAACTCCTGTACCTGAGGCTCAGGGAAGTCTGCAGAAGAGGGGGTGTAAAGATTGAAAAAGCCAGAGGATCAGGAAGTTTACAATGAAAATGTGTCTCATAGTAAGGCAGAAACTACACACATAAAGTACCATCAACACAACTGCCAGCACATGGACTGAATAAAGATGATACTAATGGACAGGCAAGAATGAGACCTCAACTCCACTCACATAACAATAGGCAACTGAGAAAAGCCAGAAGCAGGAGAAGTGGTCTACCTCAAAGGACCACCAATTTAAGGCTGTCCAACTGGTCAGTCCTGAAAATATACCTACAAATAATATGATGCGGTCTCAATGGGCTATATAATAGGAATATATGTGCATATACATATATGCATGAAATAACCATTAGTGAAAGATTAGAGTCCATTAATTTGAAGGAGAATGGGGAGGGATATATGGGAAGATTTGAAGGGAAGAAAGAGAAAGTAGTAATGTAACTATATTTTAATCGCAAATCTTTTTTCAAAAATTGTTAAAAAGAAAGAAAGAAAGAAGGAAAGAAAGTGGATCCTATACATTCCAGATTGAAAAATCAGGGTCCTCTCAAGCTTGTCAACATGTTGACTCCACCTCTACCCAACCAAGTATACTTTATGTTACATAGTGATAAGAACACAAATTTGAAGAAGATGACAGGCTGGGCTTGGTAGCACAGCACTTGGGAGTCTGAGGAAGGAGAATTGTTTTGAGTGTGAAGCTAGCCTGGGCTACACTGTGAGATTCTGTCTCATTAAAAAAAACACTAAAATAGCCGGGCAGTGGTGGCGCACGCCTTTAATCCCAGCACTTGGGAGGCAGAGGCAGGAGGATTTCTGAGTTCGAGGCCAGCCTGGTCTACAAAGTGAGTTCCAGGACAGCCAAGGCTACACAGAGAAACCCTGTCTCGAAAAGCCAAAAAAAAAAAAACACTAAAATATCAAAAGAGCTGGATGATGGGGAGGACATAACATGACTGCAGCACACATGAAGTCATAGCAACTATGGTTAGCTACAGAAGACCAGTCAGGCAAAAATATGCATATATGAGGGAGGGTTTCTGAGGACCTATTACTAGTTAGAAGTTATTGGTAGTTAATGGCTGCTGGGGGGAGGGACAGTCACTATTATTTGGAAAGTGTCTATTGGTAGGTTGTTTATACCCCAGGTCAATGATCCCACACCTGAATTCATGTCAGCAGTACTAATTGGACTCAGTGGGTCATACTTTACAAAAAAAAAAAGTTTAGAAACAGAAGAAAACATACAAATCTAGGCATGGTGACGCATCCTTATAATCTAGGTTCTTGCTAGGTGGAGGATCAGGAGTTCAAAGTCATCCTCTTTTATACAGTGAATTCAAGGCAAGCCTTAATTAGATACATAGGATACCATCTCAAACAAAACCACAACCAAAAAGGAAGTCAGATCTGGAAATAAAATCTTCCTCTTAATTCCCTGTAGAATATTAACATCAAATATTCTATGCTGGTGAAAATACTGAAGGCAAGGCTTTACTAATGCTATATATAACAATTACCATGAAGATGTATCCCCAACCAATATCATTTCTTATATTCTATCACTCTCACCTGGAAAGTCATTAGCATAATATTTGTGGGAGTTAGAATAATTATGAATTACTTTCATATATTGTTAATGGGAGATCTCAGCATGCTGGACTTCTGCAGAATAAAACATTCTTTGCATTTACATACTATCTGAGTCTGGCGTATCATTCTCAGCAAATCAAGGGCCCTTATAGGTCATTCTTACTACACAGTGAGTTCAAACCCGAACAGTGAGTTCAAATGGGACTCTGTTTCATTAAAGCAAACACTGAATTATCTCTCATACCTGTATCATTTTGAGTATCTGCTTTGTTTGGTTTGGGAGTACATGTGGAAGCCAGGTAGTTAGAGACAGGCCTTTGGGGATGAACTCAATAAGGGAGGTGGACTTAGTAAAATATTGGTAAAACTCAGAGTAGAGAAAGGGTAGAAGGTTCAAACAAGGATAGGGAAATGACAAAGTTAGGAAATCTACATCTTGCAATCAAAATAAAAATATATAATTAGAGGGTGTGATGGATTTTATATGTTCTGCCCAGGGGGTGGCACTATTAGGAGGTGTGGCCTTGTTGGAGTAGGTGTGTCATTGTGGGTGTGGGCTTTGAGACCCTCATCCTAGCTGCCTGGAAGCCAGTCTTCTGCTAGCAGCCTTCAGATGAAGATAGCTCTGCTGCACCATGCCTGCCTGGATGCAGCCCCCAGTGTCACTATGTAGTCACTATGGAAGTCACTATGTAGATCAGGTTGATCTCAAACACACAAAGATCTGCCTGCCAAAGTTTTCTGAGTGCTGGGATTAGACTTGTGAACTGCCACATCCAAACTTGAGACTTCCTTTGGACAAGGTCTCACTTTGTAGTCTAAACTCATCTGAGCATGCACTGTAGCTCAGGCTAGCCTTCAATTCATGGCAATCCTCTCAGCTCCACCTCCTGAGCACAAGGCATGACTTATTGCATCAGCTTAGTTCTAAGACTTTTGCCCAGTTCTGCCCAAATTTTTGACTTAAACTTTGTATTGATTTTACTGAAACACTATCAATTTCCCACATGCATTGCAGAAATCTCATACTTTTTGCTGTTGTGAATCAATACTATGGCCTTATACACATGCTGTCTCTGAGTCACATCCCATGACTCAGGGAATCCTCTTTGTGGCAGAATTAACATAGAGAATTTTATCACTCTGTCAAATCAATTTGACCGCTTCCAGAAATTTTGTCTCCTTTGAGTCTTAATTTTTAAAAAAAAAAAAACTCAGATGAATAATTTGATTTCATCATGTCCATTTGGAAACTCAGCATGCATGACTCTATTCTGATTTTAGCCTAGCTAGTTGGAATCCATGATGAGTCATATGATTTTTATTTAAGTCTATTGTCATTTGTATAGGGCTATACAAAGTCATCTTTATGCAAGTATGCAATGTTCTAGGTGTATATCCCATGTACCCGACTGCCATCCCATTTATCTCAAGACAGTTTTATTTCTCATTTCATGTCACTAGTCCATACTCAAGTTTATATACTTATAAAAAGATCCACAAGTGATCCTGATTTCTTTTTATAAGACTGACTCCATTAGCTTAATCTGAATATTTCTAGTTAATGTTTTTCCTACAACTTCATTCAAGTGTATATGTATGTGTTACTTCTTGCCAACATTTTTAAAGATTTATTTTTATTTATTTATTTACATGAGTACACTGTAGCTGTCTTCAGATACACCAGAAGAGGGTATCGAATCCCATTATATATAAATGGTTGTGAACCATGTAGTTACTGGGAATTGAACTCACGACCTCTGGAAGAGCAGTCAATGCTCTTAACCACTGAGTCATCTCTCCTGACCACCAACATTTAATTTTAATGGGAAATGCAGTGTTAACTCCCTCACTTTCAGCATTAATTACATGCCTAAATTTGCAATCTATATTTCTGACTAGCTGCCTATAATTTAGAGGCTTCTTCAATGCCCTACTGGACTCAGTTAAGTTTGCTAGATTGGCTCAGGTGAACACATTAGTATGAATTTACCTAGTGATTACAATGTTCTGAAAAATATGGGTAACAGTGAGAGGAAGGCCAGTTTAAGAGCCTAAGAGGTTGGATGAGATTCATCAGGGTCCCCAGCCAGAATCTCTTGTTTTCAAGGCACTGTGGTAGTCTATTCTCTTGAAATGTTGAAGTATTTTTATCCAAAGACAATGAAAAATTCTCCAAACCCCATACTTTGGGGGTGGGGATTCTATGAAGCCTTCTTTATATAGTCATAAATTTTATAGTCATAGATAGTGACTATATCACTGGCCACCAATGATACACTTGAGTGACAGCCCTTCTTCCTCTTCCGGAGGTCAAGTGGAAATGGGACCAAAAATTCTCAAAGTCTCAAACATGGATTTTTCTTGTAGCAATGAGCCCTTTAGTATTGTAGTGGCCTTGACCAAAAAATGATCTTATGTCAAGCTGATATGTAGTTGGAATTGCCTTCTTATCCTTGTCATATACTCCCAAGATGTTTCAGGAACCAAGGCCAAGTATTTTAACAAAAGATATTTCTGTTGTATCACTGTGGACATAACAGAAAGTCAGGGACCTTCACAAACCCCTCAATTTTACATGAGTGGGATGTAGCCTAGTTTGCAAAATTCTTGCCTTGCATGTACAAGGCCTTGAGTTCAACACCCCTGAATCACACAATTTGGTATAGCGGTGCATGCTGTGTAAGACTCTGACAAGCCTTAGCTACCGGGGACACCCCGAGTGAGCCACAGAGATCAATGCAAAAAGCAAGAGGAGTTTATTGTTCCAGTGCACTGAGGTCATCCTGCACCCAAAGGAGAGGCAGCAACCCCGGGCAGCCCATTTAGCCAGTTTGTATACAGTTTTCAGGGGTACAATAGAACAACAGCCATTAGGCACAATGTGATTGGCAGAAGAGTGTGACTTTTAAACTGATTGGTCCTTAGGGAATGAGGTCTACAGGTGGCCAACTTTCGGTCCACCCTGAGGAATGTGTCTATGTGCTCTGGGCTTCCCTTATCTGCAGGTGGACAACGGTCGGTCCCCAGAGTGGTCTTTCTGAGGAATACAATTGAAAGACCCCCGGAATGGGGAGACCCTCACTCAAGTCTCGGGACAATGCGACCCCCAAGAACTCATGAGAGACCGTTCTTGCTGTAATTACATGAGGTTTACTTGAAGCCAGTGCACTGAGGCCAAGACTCATATCCCACGCAGGGGTAAAGGAGTTCGACCCCGAGTAGCAGGGAGAAGGGATATTTAAAGGAAAAACCCACAACCCAAGGGAGGAGCGAGTGCATCATAGGAAAAATACCGAAAATACCAAGGAAAATCTCAAGGAGAAACTCCCAGTTACTCATGATTGTTAACAAGGTTCTATTTTAACTTTTATGGTCAGCTAGTTCCTGGAACAAAGTCATCCTAACCTTGTGGCCATAAATTCTTTATGGTCAGCCAGTTCCTGGAATAGAAGAATAGAATTGCTGAACTGGCTGAACTACATTTTTGACTCTACTCTATTTGCTATGGGTCTTTTACTTCTCCTGCTAGGGGCTGGGGTCTTTCACAAGCAGCCTCTCCCTTCTGAAGGGGAGGGGTCCCTGGTGGAATTTTCCAAAGGTCCTGAGCTAACCTCTTCACTTGGAATCCCAGCACTTCAGTGGTTCAAACATATCTTTGAGCATAGTTCAAGGCTAGTTCATGCTACATGAGAACATTTCTAAGAAAATAAAATTCATATTTTTTATACTTCCTATAATATCATCCTACTTCACCTGACCCAGATGGTCTGGGAAAGGGCTGGTATCTTAAGAGTCACCTGGGGGTGCTGGTTGAAGAGCCTGACTCACCAAAACCCATCTTTAACCAATTAAGTTAAAATCTTAAACTCAGGTGCTTAAGCTTTTCTGGCTGAGCATTATCTATTTAATTCTGGATCATTTTTCTTCTGTGGTAGCAGGGCTCCAAGGAGCAGGAAAGAAGGCTGTTCCAGAGCTGAGCCCTGAGGGAAAACCTTCATGCAGCCATATTCCAGGCCTCAGTTGTCTGTAAACAAGGAGAGAACCCCAGTACAGAGGAGGTTGGTACTGTGTCTTGTGTCTGCCTCTGACTGCTCTTAAATGAATAGAATTTATTGGTTAGGGGTTCTTCTACGGAATGTTCTCAGGCTGAGGAATTTCTGTGAGGCTTCTGGGATATTTTTTTTTCAGACCTAAAGCTGAGCACTCTCTTTCTAAATATCCATAATTCCATTATGTGGTTTAAGTTACAATTTATTTTTGCTTTTGAAAGCCATTAGTCTCAAGATTCAGAAAAAATATAACATTAAAAAAATATTTAAAAACACATCTCATATAAGCATGCATTTCGTTTTGGTCATAATGGTTTCTACACTCCGCACCCCAAGTTCTAGATATAGCTCCAAACTCATCCTTTTTATTATTCACAGGTGTAGGATCAGCCACTGGAGGGCTGCCCACATCATTAAAGAAAGCTTCCTCTCCTTTCTCTGGAAGGCATTAACCAGCAGAACCTCCTCATTTAGGGGTGGGAGCTCATGAGCCCTTTCCCTCCAGGTTGCAGTATTAACTGGCTGGATCTTGTGCAGGCAACCATATATGAGCAACCACAGCAGCTTTGGGTTCATGAATGAAGTGATACAGTCCTGTTGTGTTCAGGAAACACTTCCACTGCAGTCTCCCAGACCTCTGTTGTCACTGGAGTTTTTTGTTTGCTTGTTTGTTGTTTGCAATTTTTCTTCCCTTCTTCCATGGTAGTCCCTGAGCCTCAAGATTCTCTCTCTCTCTCTCTCTCTCTCTCTCTCTCTCTCTCTCTCTCTCTCTCTCTCTCTCTCTCTCTGTGTGTGTGTGTGTGTGTGTGTGTGTGTGTGTGTGTGTGTAGTTGGTTGGTTGTATGATTTTAAAAACGCTTACCAAATACAGCTTATACACCATAAAACTCCCTCTTGTTAAGTGGAGGATTGTGGCATGATGCCAGCATCACTATGGCTCAATCTTAGAACATTTCCATCACAAAAACTCCTCACCTGTCAGCAGTGAGCTGCTTCTGTAGCTTGGAACTGGGCAGGTCAGTCTCCAATCCTTGCTGTTCTATTATTTGGGAACCTGCATTTCAATAGGTTCTATTGTCATGGAGGCAGAGAAAGAGAGGGGTGGGTGAGAGAGAGAGAGAGAGAGAGAGAGAGAGAGAGAGAGAGAGGAGAGAGAGGAGGGAGAAGAGGGAGAGGAGTGAGAGGAGAGAGGGGAGAGAGAGGAGAGGAGGGAGAGGAGAGAGGGGAGAGAGAGGAGAGAGAGGAAAGAAGAGAGAGGAGAGAGAGGAAAGAAGAGAGAGGAAAGAGAGGAGAGAGAGAGAAGAGAGAGAGAGAGAGGAGAGAGGAGAGAGGGGAAATCTGTGCTTATGTTAGGGGTTCACGGGTCTGTATTTCCATTCTAAACACCCATGATATTAACATAGCAAGGGGATTTGTGAAGCCAGATGCAGCAGTGGCTCATTGCAAAGCAGACTGAACCTGCACAGCACCACACTGTTATGTTGCTTCCTGGCAGGAGATGCTCTGCCTTTATTTCTGTGAGAAGAACACCTCGGGTTCAGCTCCTATTTTGATCAGGGCTGACTGACCATCATTACTCACACCTACCCCAGTTCCAGAAAAGTTGTACCCAAAAGGTGAATAGAAACAGCAAAGTGGTTACTAAGGCCTGCGGTGGCCTGACAACAAGAGTGGAGATACTGGTCAAAGGCCACAAGGGATAAAGCATTTGTGTCCCAGCATAGAGAATGGCAGTTACTGTTACTAATAAAACAGGAGTATCTTAAAGAGACACTGAGGAAATGGATGTGTTATTTAGCTTGGTTTGCTAGTCATTTAAAGTGTATCATAATTTCATGTTATATACCTTGAAAATAAAATTGCATGTATTTAAATCATATTTCACTATTACTGGGGTGGCAGGGAAGAATGACCCTTTCCTCCAAGGGCAAAGTGACTCTTTTCTGTCAGTGGGTGTGTGGCTGACTGCCCCTGGGGATTTTCATATGTCTCTAGGAATTTATCCATGTCTACTGGATTTTAGATTTTTTTTTCCTGAAGCACTTTTTATTTTTTATTTTTCTTTACACAATGACATGTTGCTGGGGCCTAATGTTCTCACTGAACAGTAGAAAACCAAAATTTGTCATTTCTTAAAGACTTGAGTACAAAAAACCTTACATAAATTAAAAGGATGAATACATTTACAGGCATTGATGCAAACTTGCCCCAACCCATGGCGGTCAGGAGGGAAAGAAACCAGAACAGAAACTGGGTCCTAAGACTAGGACTTTCCCACCCTGTTAGACTGGCAAGAAGGAGTGGTAACTGGTTCAGGAACCCTTGCCAGCCTCAGGAAGTCCTGGAAGTCTACTGTTGGTTAAAATCCTGCACAAATCACTTCGTGGTAGTCGCAGAGATCCACTAGGGATTTCTCTTCCACAGCATGCTTTCCCAAGCCACCAAGTGACCGAGTCACATGAACTAAGGACTAAATCAATATATGCACAGGGTATTAAACATATGCCAAAGGAACAGTTAACTTGAATACAAGGTCAAAAATCAGCAACAAGTTCCATGATCCAGTGCTAATATCAGATACAAGCTTCAAGGACAAATTTCTTTTCAAAAGGATTATTCCGGTTTCATGAGGCTAGCATGAGGTATATATATTTGCCAGGGCAAATCGATACTTCAGAATCAGCTCATGCAGAAGATGCCTGGCACCTGCCCAGTCCACCTAGAAGCATTTGCGGAAGATGATGGAGGGGGCCCGACTCGTCATACTCCTGCTTGCTGATCCACATCTGCTCGAAGGTGAACAGTAAGGTCAGGATGGAGCCACCAATCCAGACTGAGTACTTGTGCTCAGGGGGAGCAATGATCTTAATCTTCATTTTGCTGGGTGCTAGGGCTGTGATCTCCTTCTGCGTCCTGTCTTCCTTTATGTCACGAACAATTTCCCTCTCAACTGTGGTGGTAAAGCTGTAGGTATCCCCGTTCAGTCAGGATCTTCATGAGGTAGTCTATCTGGTCCTGGCCAGCCAGGTCCAGATGCAAGATGGCATGGGGAATTGTGTAGATGACCCTGTCACCAGAGTCCATGACAATGCCAGTGGTGCGCCCAGATGCATACAAAGACAGCACCACCTGAATGGCCACATACATGGCTGGGGTATTGAAGGTTTCAAACATTATCTGCATCACTTTCTCCCTGTTAGCATTGGAGTTCAGGGGGGCTCAGTCAGAAGCACCAGGTGCTTCTCAGGGGCCACATGCAGCTCATTGTAGAAGGTAGGTGCCAGATCTTCTCCATGTCATTCCGGTTAGTGACAATGCCATGCCTCCTTAGGATACTTCAGAGTCAGAATAGCCCTCTTGCTCTGGGCCTTGTCATCCACGTAGGAGTCTTTCTGGTCCATGCCCACCATGACACTCTGGCATTGGGGGCACCCTACAATGGAAGGGAACAAGGCCCTGGGGCGTTGTTGCCAGCAAAGCCAGCCAAAACCATTGCCAATGATGAGTGCAGAGATTTCTTCTTCCATTGCAATCAGCGAAGGACAGGGCAATGGAGCAGGGGAAAGAAGTACAGTGTAAGCTGTCGGTGGAGGGTGAGACCCAATTTTAGGATTTTTTAAATATCACATTAATTTTCACTAGAAGATTATACTTGGTTTTTGGATTTTTAATTGATATTTTGTAATTTGAAAATTCCATGCATAGATATAACATTCTGATTATCTTCTTCCCCCACTCTCTTACCAATATTCCTGTCAATATTCTTTCATCACTCCCAGTACTCATTTCTGAATTCATGACTAGCATTTCTGTTTTTAAAAAATGGTTTCTATGTCTTTTATAATGATTCACTTTGTCTTATTGGATGCTATATGGACTTCCCTTTCTAAAAAGTGTGTAAGGAGGCAGGGAGAACCAGGAGGAGTTAAGAGAGGGAAATGTCTCTAACTCTAATTGGATCTTTTTTCTTTTGGTTAGTTAGGTATTTGTAAATCTCCCTACTACCCTCCCCAACTTCCCAACCCCCCCTAAGAATCAATCTATGTTCCATTTCATTAATTCTTGTCTTGGATTTTATTGGATGCTACTGTCTATTGCATTGGGGTTGGACTTTTTCTAAAACTCTGAGGTATGTAATCATGTGAGATATGAGGATTTTTGTGTTTTTAATGTAAGCATTCATCACTATAAACTTCATTAAAATTTCTGTAGCTATATTAATAGCCAATAGTTCAGAGATAAATAGGGCCTATGAGTTCCTTCCCCTTCCCTGAATTAGTGTTGATTTTGGTGGTTTTGTGTGGGCCCAATGCAATTGTGAGTTAATGATTGCAGTGGTTATGCTGAGCTTAGAGAATGGCAGTGTGTAGCATGCTTAACCCTATCTTACATACTTCCTGTTCTTCCCATTAACAGTGCAAGAAGAACCAGATAGAATAGTTCCTTGGTATGCACAGGGTGCTGGCTCCTAGACCTGCTTAGACAATGAAATTGGTGGCTGCTCAAAGTCCTTAAGTAAAACAGCATGGCATTTGTATATAGCCCAATGGAATTTTATAGCACCCACTAGTCATACTCTTTAGATTATCTCCTGCCTTAGCAAAGCTAGGATAACAGGTTTGTGCCACCACAACTGGATAAAGCCTCTTTTGTATAGTTTCTTTTACAACTGCGTTTTTGGATATGATGAGTAAAGGTGTTAAATCCATGTGTCTTTTTTCCCTGGAAACAATGACTCATTTAGGTATATGTATATACCTGGGGAAAATAGTCAGTGTCTACATATATATTTACAAGAGATGAAGACAATGTAAAAAATCTTGACTATTGAGCATTTGGTTTTATTATTTGCCTTAAGGATGTAACCATCAGGGTAGACAAGTGCTTAATATCTAGCCATATGCTGGTTCTAGATAGTTTATCAGTGTAGGTATGCACACATGTATGTATGCAGGTGCTCACAGAGGCTAGAATATTCAATCCCCTGGATCTAGAGTTATAAGTAGTTATGAGCCACCACCTAAAATGGATCCTGGGATTTGGACTTGGGCTCTATGGAAGAGTGGCAAGTGCTATTAGCCACTAAATTGTCTTTCCAGTCCTTCTTAAATAAAATGTTTTAATTTTTATTTATGTGACTGTGTCTGCATTTCTCTGTATATATGCCATATGTATGTCTGTACCCAGCCATAAGAGATCATTGGATAGTTCAGAACTAAGTCACAGGTGGTTGTGAACTGCCTGATATAGATACTGAGAACTGAACTTAAGTCCTCTGGAGAAACAAGCATCTCTCCAGCCTATACTGTTTCTTAATTTGGTTTATATAACACATTGCCATACTGGGTAGATTAAGAGATCTGTTATGTTCTTTCTACAAGAACATCAGTGTTTTACCCAAAGATACTAATTGATAACAGATATTTTGTTCTTTATAGCACTAACTTGCTCTTTAATACAGAAATCTGACAAGATGCAGTTTCTTCAGCCACAGTATAGTATGAAGTCCTTTCTGGTGACACTGAAGACTAATGAATTAGAAAAATTTAAATCTCAACTAAAGACCCTTCGGAATTCAGAGATGACCTACAAAAGTCCACATGCTCTGAGGTAGATGAAGCTAAACAGAATAAAATTGGCAGATATTCTGATCAAGAAATCCCCAAGCAAGAGAGGCCCTTGGGCCTGAGGGTGATCGATGCCCCAGTGTAGGGGAAAATGCCAGGGAAGGAAGATGGGCATGGGTGAGGGGGAGCACCTTCATAGATGTAGGGGGAGAGGGGGATGGGATAGGAGGTTTTCGAAGGAGAGACCTGGAAAGGGGAAAATATTTGGAATATAAATAAAGAAAATATCCAATAAAAAAAAGAGAGAGTTGGTGTCTTCTAAGTCTGCCTTGCCTTCTTGCTGTCTTCTCATGTGGCTTTTTCTAAGTGTATGTAAAGGACTTGGTCTTCCCTTTTATAGGTCCTATTGACTCAATTCTTGTAACATCATTTCATCCTTGCTTCTTAATAAGACCCTTCTAGAAGACGTAGTGCTTACTGTAGAGGTAGTCAGATTCCCTTTTGTTTTTAAAATGTTTATTTTACATATGCATTTGTGTGGGCCCATGTGTGTGCCCATGTGTGTACTCACATGTCTGTGTTGATGTGCACTTACTACAGTGTGTGTGTAGTCAGAGGACAACTTGAAGTTGATTCTCATGCTCTATAATGTGGGTGGCAGAGATGAAACTCAGGTTATCATCCTTGGTGGCAAGCACCTTTACCCACTGAAACCTCTTGCCAGCCTAAGATATAGCCCAGGTTTGTCATGAGCTTGTGATCATACTACCTCAGCCTCCTCAACACATCTTATTGATGTGCACTACCACAACTGGCTCCCTCTCCTTAAGGGTTTTTGGTTTTAATGAACTTACCATATGCTTTGGTAGGTCTCCTAGGATTTAACCCGAGAAACACTGATAAACAGGTAGTAAAGTAAAACTTGTCTGTGGATGTTTATAGGTAGCTAACAACCAAGGGAATGTAGCATTGATATGCACTAAGGCATGAGAAAAGCCAATGATGGCCAACAGAAGGTAGTTTGTGCATATTTTAGAATTCCATTTGTACAAAGTAATCTGAATAAATGACTTCAGAGATAGGCTGGTGCTTCTTACCTTCAGGAGGCTGAAATGAAAAATAATGTGTCACAATCACTGGGTTTAGGGGGTTGCAAGCATTGGAACTAAACAATGATAAAGCACAATGTCAGCAAATACCTATAGAATTTCATGTAAATTTTCTTTTCAGTGTTGGAGATTGAACTCAAGTCTTTGCTTATGATAGGCAGGGATTTTATCACTGAGCTACACCACAACCTTGAATTACATCTTTTAAAGTGCTACATGTTATAGAAGATATAAAGATATGTAGGAGATAAAAAATAAGCCCCAAAAGTCAAGTTCACATCTCTGTTAATTTTTTTTAGAGGGACAGACATTGGGAACAGATGATTCAATGTTGGTAGACATGAAGTCTTCAAAGACAGAAGAACTCGGTAGGTGGGAAGAGTCCATGTTATTTTAGAATATACGAGGTTAAACCCCTTCCTGCTTTTTCACTTTCATTTTTGGATATATATACAATGTTCTTATAGCTTTTATTTATTCTGAGAATTTCATTGAAATATAAATGCATTTTGATTATAAACCTTTCTCATGCCCCTACCATAATACTACCACAGGATATCTCCCTTCCAGTTTCATTTTTCATTTTTTAATAAACTACTGCATCCAGTTAGTGATGGTCATGTATGCACATGTATAGGGATACTCAGTGGGTAATGGAAAAAGTACTAGTGGCCATGGTCCCATCCTTAAAATGTGGCTCTCCCTTTTTTCATCAGTCATTGCCTGTCAATAGTTCTTCAGCAAGGGGTGGGGCCTCCCTAGCTTGTTTCACATCCATTCTGAAATATTGACTGGCTTAATCTCATAAAAGTAACCACAGTTACTGTAGTTCATGAGTGCAATGGCCCTGTCATGTCCAGAAGGTAATGTTTCATACATGTTTTCCCAACCTCCGACTTGTAAAGTCTTAATACCCTAACTTTCCAGATGTTATCTGAGCTTTTCTGGGGAGAGGGGCATGATATAAGTGTCAAGTGTATGACTTAGCACTCCACCATCATGTATCCTCTGCACTTTGACTACTTGGGAATATATGTATTAACCTCTGTCCAATGTGAAATGCTTCTGAGTACTGAGAACTGCACTATTC
The DNA here is from genome assembly GCA_036184795.1 of Tokudaia tokunoshimensis. NCBI lineage: Eukaryota > Metazoa > Chordata > Mammalia > Rodentia > Muridae > Tokudaia > Tokudaia tokunoshimensis. Next base: position 92,064,555 of record BTHU01000006.1, read on the forward strand.
TATGGGTATTAAGATAAATGTTCAGAAAGTAGTTTGATGCTATGACTGTATAACAAAAAAATTGAATAGTTTCTCCCTGCAATTGCCACCAGAATAGCTGCTTTCCCAGGTTTACAGTACCAAATATTAGTTCTGTCCTGTATAATAGACCTTAAATCCCACCAGAAAATCATTGTTTACTCCAAAAACACGCATGCCATTATTGCCACTATTGCTCCATTGAACACATTTTGCAGCCATGTTTTAAAAACACAATGCAAGTCGAGTGGCAACCCCATTTTTTTCTATTGAATATCCCTACAAGTATGAAAGATATCTGGGAAACCATGGTAAATGAACTCTCTGTTGTCTGAGGAAAAAAAATGTTTGGATGGATGACTATGATCATTTTCATGATGTCGCACAGAGAAGCCAGAAGTTGATACCATTCTTAAATCTAAAAATGGACACAAAACAACCAACAAATACAGTGGTATTATATGGTTATATAGGTGTTGGGAAAACAATAGTGGCCTGAAGTTGTTTATAGGAATGGACCAAAGGATGTCATGGCCAAGAGATCCAATATGCCTTTTACCTCCAATGTAGAGAGTTCAATCACATGGGATTCTGCTTTCTCAGAACAGATATCCAAGAATAGTCCTGAATGGAAGACTAACAATGTGGAGGTCTTCAACAAGACAGAGAGTGTCCTGTTTGTGGTGGATGGTTTTGATGAGTTGGGAGTTCCCGTGGAGGCACTGATCTTGTGGTGACTTGGATATACAGACTCCAGTACCCATCCTTCTGAGCAGTTTTCAGAAGAGGAAGCTGATACCTAAGGCCACACTGTTGGTGATCACACAGCCCCATGCTTTGCAAGAGCTTATGCTTTCGGTGAAGTAGCCCTTCTTTGTAGAGATTAAGGGCTTCTTGGAGCAGGACAAAGGGAAATACTTTCTAAACCACCTTGGAGTTAGGGAGCAGGCATTGCAAGCTCTTGATGCAGTGAAGTGCAATGTTGACTTGTTCCACATGGCTTCAGCTCCTACAGTGTGCAGCATAATCTGAATCTATCTGAAGCTGTAGATGACAAAGAAGGAAGACCTTGCTCTGAATTGTCAGACTTGCACCTTGCTGTTCTTGCAGATCCTCTGTAACCAGTTCTCACCAGGATCCTGTGTTGACAACCCCAATGGATATGGAAAAGTGTTAGAGGCCTTATGTGTCCTAGCTGCTCAGAACCTGTGGACACAGCAGGCCACATTTCACAGAAAAAAACTATGAAGTCTTAGACTCAAGGAGTCTGATTTCTATCCCTTCCTGGACATATTCATTCTCCAGGAGCACTGTGACTCTGGAAACTGCTAGTCCTTCATCCATCTCTGCATCCAGTAGCTCCTAGCTGCTATGTTGTATATTCTGGTTCCAGGATGAAGGAGACACGGATGACTCTTAAGAGGGACATTGGTAATATGCAAAAGTTGTTTTCTAAGGAAACAAGATTTTTACAACCCCAACCCAGCCCAAGCAGGCCTGCTCTTGTTTAGACTCTTGAATCAGAAGCAAGCCCAAGACGTAAAGACCACTTTTGACTGTAAAACATCAATAGAAATCAAGTGGGAGTTACTGAAAATTCTGCAAGGCAAGTCGGAGGAGTGGAGACCTTTCTTCTCAGTAATGAGTCTGCAGTAGATTTTCTCTTATCTATATGAATCTTAGAAGGGGTAGCTTGTGAAAGAAGCAATGGCCCCCTTTGCAGGAGTATCTCTGCAAAGACATTCTGCTTTCTACATCAAGTATTGCAAAGGCTTGCAGAAACTGTCATTACAGGTAGCAAAGAGGATCTTCTTGGAAAACAATGATGAATTGGAGGCCTACCTTCGGGGTGTGAGGTGAGAATTCTTATTTTATAGGTTCTTTTCTCAATCATTATCTGTTATCTTACGAGGGTGAACTAGTTGTCTATGGCTTAGGATCAGAACAGACTTCTTGCTGAACCCACTACCTTAATATTCAATCTAGAAAACCCTATTTTGAGGTTAGGGATTTTTTTTAATTAAAAAGTTTTATTTTATTTTACTTTTATCCCTTTTATTTAAAATAAAAATTTTCTCTCACATAATATATCCTGATATGGTTTCACCTCTCTCTACTTCTCCCAGTTCTTCCTCACTTCCCCTCCCATCCAGATATACACTATCTGTCTCCAGTTAGAAAACAAACAGGTTTCTAAGGATAATAATAAAATAATAAAATAAAAAGCTAACATAACAGAAAGCAAACTTAGAGAAAGAAACATGTTATGTGTGTGGGTTTGGGCATGTGAGTACAGATGACAGTGAGGTCAGAAAGGCCAGAAGATCTCCTGGTGCTGGAGTTACAGGCAATTGTGAGCTGCCTGACATAGATTTTGGGGACTGGACTCAGATCCTCTGACATAGCAGTGTGTGCTCTTAACCCCTGAGCCATTTCACCAGGCTACAAATGGTACTATTTCAGTTACCAGGATGAAGTCTTAAAGATTTCTTTTCCCATAGGCCATAACTTCAATCTGTGATTTTGTCTGTGGCTTTCTGCAGGGTTCAGGCTGCTAGCAACTCGCTTTCCCTATGGACACATCTGTACTCTGTGATCAGTTCCAACAAGAACCTGAACATTTTAGACATCAGCCAAAGCTTTCCGAATGACTGTGCATTGAGGATTCTCTGTCACCTACATATCCTGCTGCCTACAGAGAGTGATGTTAGTAAAAATAAGTCCCTCAATAGAAAGCCATGAGCATGCCTACAACCTCTTGTCTTTTTTTTTAAGATTTATTTATTTATTTCATATATGTGAGTACGCTGTAGCTGTATTCAGCCACACTAGATGAGGGCATCAGATCCCATTACAGACGGTTGGTTGTGAGTCACCACATAGTTGCTGGGAATTGAACTCAGGACCTCTGGAAGAGCAATCAATGCTCCTAACCTCTGAGCCATCTGGCTCCTTTCAGCAAGCATTTCTTGGCATCCATAATAGTGTCTGGGTTTGATGACTGTATATGGAATGAATCCCCAGGTGTGACAGTCTCTGGATGACCTTGCCTTCAGTCTCTGCTCTACACTTTATCTCCATATTTACTCCTATGAGTATTTTGTTCCCCTTCTCAGAAGAACCTAAGCACCCACACTTTGTTTGGTCTTCCTTCTTCTTTAGCTTCATGTGGTCTGTGAATTGTATCTTGGGCATTCCGAGCTTTTGGGCTAATATCCACTTATCAGAGAGTGCATACCATGTGTGTTCTTTTGTGATTGGGTTACCTCACTCAGGATGATATTTTTTAGGTCCATCCATTTGCCTAAGAATTTCATGAATTCATTGTTTTTAATAGCTGAGTAACAAAAGGGCTGTAACGGTTTTTAGGTATTAGGGTATTGTGAGGGTTAAGATTATTATTATTATTGTATATAAGATTATAATATATATATATATATCTTATATATAAGGATCTACATATAATGAAAGATGGTCCTATTTAGCCTCCAGCTCTCTCATATCTCCCCTGACCTGCCACCTTTCAATTAATGCCATTTTATTTTTGATTACCCATTAATTCCAATTAGTGTTACCCATATGTACCCATGTATAGATATGGAACATGGGGACTAAAGCCTAGTAGTGCCCACAGTTCTCCCTCTCTCCAAAACTAACAGCTGTCAATAGTTTCTTGGTAAGGTAAGGCCTTGGGATCATCTATCCCATCTACATTGAAATTTTGGCTGACTTGGTATTGTGTAGGCCTTGCACAGTTGAACACAGCTGTTGTATGTTCGTGATTGGATAACCATGCCAAGTCCAGAAAATGGCACCCAATAGTACCTTCAATTCCTTGACCCTTATATCATTTCTGTTGTTCTTTTGTGATGTTTCTTGAGCTTTGGTGTGGTGGAGTTAATATAGATATCCCACTTAGAGCTTAGCACTTTGACTAGTTATACAAAAAGAAGTTTCTCTGACCAAAGTTAAGAGCAGCCCAGGTTGACAGGAATAAAAGTAAAATATTTAGAAGATAATTTGATAGCATGGCAATTTAGAAAAGCAACAGCAGATTCTATCCTAGGTTTATGACTCCCCAGCCATGGGCTTTTGACTAAGATTACAGTATGAGGCATGAGATTCTCTCCCATGATCATACTTCAAATCTAGTAGTACAACATCTTGCCTGACAGATTGGCATTGTAGCATCCAGGGTCCAGCACTGGGTAAGACTATTGATGTCTGACCCCACTCACTCTAGTAGCTTGCATAGTGACTTCTGTACCTGTGAAGGTATGCCAGCAGGGTAAAGTTTGATGAAACTTTTTAATTAAATGTTGTTATTATTGAACCTGCAGAGATGGTTTAGCAGTTTGGACTACTGACTACTCTTGAAAGAGGGACCCAGGTTCAATACTCAACACCCACAGCTTACAACTCTCTGTAACTCCAATACCAGGGAATACAATTTACTCTTTGGTCTTGGCAAGCACCAAACATTTGTCTACTGAACAGATACACACAGGCAAAACATCCATACACATAAAATAAAATAAAAATTACTAGCATGTATTCATTGCACAAAGTTGGTTGCATAATGACATTTCCATTTGAGTATATCATGTACTTTGTCCATATTCACCCCTACTACTCTCTGCTGTGTGCCCCCTTTGCCACCTAGTCCCCTATATCTTCCCAAATATTCCCTCTTCTAGTCCCATGTGTGCATTCATATAAAAATCCAAATCCACACATTTCAGAAATCAAGACTTTTATCTTTGAATTGCAGGCAGAATCCCATCTATTTTTATCTCCCCTATGACTGCTTACCGGGATGTCTGTCTGGTTCTCATTGTCAAACACTAACTCACTTGACTCTGACAAGATCTGTCCAGGAGGAAAACATGGGACAGTTATTGCTTCTGGGTGAGATGCTGAAGCACAAGAGATGCAATCTGCAGGTCCTGAGGTAAGCTTCACGGTCACTGCTGTCCCCAAGGTAACTCATTATGGTATTCTATGATAGAATTCATAGTATTTTCTGTTCCTGAGGAAGAACTTATCACCACTGCTGTCCCCTAGAGTAGAATCCATGGATGGTGCTGTCCCCTAGTGGTAGAACCCATGGTCACTGCTGTCTTCTGGGGTAAAAGTCACAGCTATTTCTGGAACATTTTTATTATTATTATTTAATCTTTCTTTTTTAACAGTACAGTCATTATCCCCCTTGTGTTCTGCCATCTGACAATTCCTCATCCCATTCTTCCTCCTTCCCTCCACCCTCTCCCCGTCTCCAACAGGATGTCCCCACCCCGACCAGGCCTCCCCATTCACTGGGGCCTCAAGTCTCTAAAGGGCTAGGTGCATCTTATCTCATTGAGGCCAGACCAGGCAGTCCTCTGCTGTATGTGTTGGAGGGGCCTTGGACCAGCTACAGTATGCTCACTGGTTGTTGGCTCAGAGTCTGAGAGATCTTGGGGGTCCAGGTTTGTTGAGACTGCTGGTCTTCCTATGGGGTTACCCTCCTCAACTTCTTCTAGCATTTTCCTAATCCAACCACAAGGGTCCCCAACTTCAGGCCATTTGTTGGGTATAAGTATCTGCTTTTGTCTCAGTCAGCTGCTTGTTGGGCCTCTCAGAGGGCAGCCATTCTAGGTTCCTGTCTGTAAATATATCATAGCATCAGAAATAGGGTCAGATCTTAGGGCCTCCCTTTGAGATAAGGCCCAATTGGCCTCCTTTCCCTCAGTCTCTTCTCCATTTTTGTCCCTGCAGTTCTTTTAGACAGGAACAATTCTAGGTCAGAGTTTTTGACTGTGGGATGGTAACCCATCTTTCCACTTGATGCCCTGTCTTTCTACTGGAAGTGGACTCTACTAGTTCCCTCTCTCCAATGTTAGGCACTTCATCTAATGTCTCTCCCCTTAGAGTCCCGAGAGTCTCTCACCTCCCAGGTCTCTGGTACACTCTAGAGGGTCCACCCCACCTCCCAAGCCCTGAGGTTGCATATTTCCATTTATTCTGCTGGCCCTCCAAGCTTTACAACTGTACCTTCCCACCTCCCCCAATACCTGATCTAGTTCCCCTTTTCCCTACCTACCCCTCCCCTCTCCCACCCTGATCCCTCCCTCCCTTTGACTTCAGCTTTCTTCTCCCTCCCAAGTAGGATTGAAGCATCCTCACTTGTGCCCTTTGGCTTGTTAACCTTCTTGAGTTCTATGGATTGTATCCTGGGTATTCTGTATATTTTTGGCTAATATCCACTTATTAGTGAGTACATACAATGCATGTCCTTTTGGGTCTGAGATACCTCACTCAGGATGATATTTTCTAGTTCCATCTATTTGCCTGAAAAACTCATGATGTCCTTTTTCTTAATAGCTCAGTAATATTCTATTGTGTAAATAAACCACAATTTCTATATCCATTCTTCCATTGTGGGACATCTGGGTTGTTTCCAGCTTTTGGCTATCACAAATAAGGCCACTATTAACATAGTAGAACATTTGCCCTTGTAACATGGTGGAGCATCTTTTGGGTATATGCCAAGGAGTGCTATAGCTAGGTCCTCAGGTAGATTTATTTCCAATTTACTGTAGAACCTCCAGATTGATTTCCAGAGTGGCTGTACCAGTTTGCAATCCCCACCATCAATAGAGGAGTGTTCTTCTTTCTCAGTGTTCTTGCCAACTGGCACTGTTACCTGAGTTTTTATCTTAGCCATTCTGATTGATGTGAGGAGGAATCTCAGGGTCATTTTGACCAGCATTTGCTTGATCATAAAGACCTTTGAACATTACTTTAAGTGCTTCTCCGCCATTCAAGATTCCTCTGTTGTGAATTCTCTGTTTAGTTCTATACCCCAGTTTTTGATTGGGGTGTTTGGTTTTTTTGGAGGTTAGCTTCTTGAGTTCTTTATATATTTTGGAGATTAGCCCAATATCATATATGGGTTAGTGATTTTTTTCACCTATCTGTAGGTTGCCGATTTGTCCTTTTGACTATGTCCTTTGCTTACAGAAGCTTTTCAGATTCATGAGGTCCCATTTATCAATTCTTAATCTTAAAGCTTGAGCTGTTGGAGTTCTGTTTAAGAAATTTTACCCCTGTGTCCATGACTTCGAGGCTCTTTCCCACTTTTTCTATTTGATTCAGTGTATGTGGTTTTATGTTGAGGTCTTTGATCCACGTGGACTTGAACTCTGTGCAAGGTGACAAATATGGGTCTATTTTCATTTTGTTTCATACCACCTATCAGTTAGACAAGCACCATTTATTGAACATACATTCTTTTTTCCATTTTATATATTTGACTTCTTTGTCAAAGATCAAGTGTCCATAAGGGTGTGGGTTTATTTCTGGGTCTTCAATTCTATTCCATTAATAAATCCATCTGTAACTGTACCAATACTATCCAGTTTTTATCTCTATTGCTCTGTAGTATAGCTTGAGATCAGGGATGTTGATTGCCCCAGAAATTCTTTTACTGTTCAGAACTGTTTTCACTCTCCCAGGATTTTTAATTTTCCATACAAAGAAGAGAATTGCTCTTTTCATGTCTTTGAAAAATTGTATTGGAATTTTTATGGAGATTGCACTGAATATGTAGATTTCTTTTGGTAGGATGGTCATTTTTACTTTGTTAATCCTACCAATCTGTGAACATGGGGAGTTCTCCATTTTCTGTGGTCTTTGATTTTTTTTCTTGAGAGACTTGAAGTTCTTGTCATACAGATCTTTCCCTTATTTGGTTAGAGTTACCCCAAGATATTTTATGTTATTTGTGGCTATTGTGAAGGGAGTTGTTTCCCTATTTTCTGTCTCAGCCCATATATCATTTGTATAAAGGAAGCCTACTAATTTGTTTAATTTTATATTCAACCACTTTGCGGAAGTTGTTTATCAGTTGTAGAAGTTCGTTGGTAGAATTTTTGGTGTAACTTATGTATACTATCATATCACCTGAAAATAGTGATACCTTAACTTCTTTGCCAATTTGTATCCCCTTGATATCCTTTTGTTTTCTTATTGCTCTTGCTAGAACCTTGAGTACTATATTGAATAGACATGGGGAGAGTAGGCATCCTTGTCTTGTCCCTGATTTTAGTGGGATTGCTTCAAGTATCTCCATTTAATTTGATATTGGCTGTTAGTTTGCTGTAAATTGCTTTTATTTTGTTTGGGTATGGCCCTTGAATTCCTAATCTCTCTAATACTTTTAACATAAAGGGGTGTTGTATTTTGTCAAATGCTTTTTCAGCATCTAATGAGATGATCCTCTGATTTTTTTTCTTTGCGTTTTTTTATGTAGTGGATTATGTTATGTTAATGGACTTTTGTGTATAGAACCAACCTTGCATCCTTGTAATGAAGCCTAATTGATCATAGTGAATGATCATTTTCATATGTTCTTGGATTTCGTTTGCAAGAATTTTATTGAGTATTTTTACATTGATATTGATAAGTGAAATTGGTCTGAAGTTCTCTTTCTTTGATGGATCTTTGTGTGGTTTAGGTATCAGAGTAATTATGGCTTCGTAGAATAAATTAAGTAGTGTTCCTTCTGTTTCTATTTTATGGAATAGTTTGAGGAGTGTTGACATTAGCTCTTCTTTGAAGATCTGGTAGAATTCTGCACTAAGGCCATCTGGCCCTGAACTTCTTTCGGTTGGAAGTTTTTAATGACTTCCTCTATTCCCTTAGGGGATGTCGGCCTGTTTGGATAGTTTACCTGCTCTTGATTTAACTTTGGTATGTGGTATCTGTCTAGAAAATTATCCATTTCATCTAGTTTCAACAAAACTAGATTTTCCAGTTTTGTTGAATATAGGCTTTTGTAGTAGGATCTGATTATTTTTTCCGTTTCCTCAGTTTCTATTATTCATTTCTGATTTTGTTAATTTGGATACTGTCTCTAAGCTCTTTAGTTAGTTTAGCTATGGGTTTATGAATCTTGTTGATTCTTTGTGTTGTTTGTTTTGTTTCTATTTGGTTGATTTCAGCCCTGAGTTTGACTATTTTGTGCCTTCTACTCCTCTTAAGTGTGTGTTGCTTCTTTTGTTCTAGGGCTTTCAGGTGCTAGTTGTTAGTGTAAAATCTTTTCAATGTCTTTACCAGGGCTCTTAGTGCTGTGAGTTTTCCTCTTAGTACTGCTTTCATTGTGTCCCATAAGTTTGGGTATGCTGTGCCTTCATTTTCATTGAATTATAAAAAGTCTTTAATTTCTTTCTTTCTTTCTTCCCTGACCAAGTTATTGAGTAGAGAGTTATTCAGTTTCCATGGGTATGTGGGTTTTCTGTTGTTTTTGTTGTTATTGAAGCCTAACTTTAATCCGTGGTAATCTGATGAATACATAGGATTATTTTAATCTTCTTGTATGTGTGAAGCTTGTATCTACTGTGTCCAATTATAAGGCCAGTTTTGGAAAAGGTACCATGGAGTGCTGAGAAGAAGGTCTATTCTTTGGTTTTAGGGTGAAATGTTCAGCACATATCTGTTAAATCCATTTGGTTCATAACCTCTATTAATTTCACTGTGTCTCTATTTAGTTTCTGTTTCAATGACCTGTCCATTGGTGAGAGTGGGATGTTGAAATTTCCCACTATTATTGTATGGGGTTCAATGTGTGTTTGAGCTTTAGTAAAGTTTCTTTTATGAATGTTGGTTCCCTTGCATTTTGGGCATAGATGTTCAGAATTGAGACTTTCTCTTGGTCATTTTTTTTTCCTTTGAATATGAAGTGCCCTTCCCCATCTTACTTGAGAACTTTGGGTTCAAAGTCTATTTCATTGGATATTAGGGTGGCAACTCATGCTTGCTTCTTGGGGCCATTTACTTAGAAGACGTTTTTCCAGTCTTTAACTCTGAGGTAATGTCTGTCTTTGTCATTGAAGTGCATTTCTTGTATGCAACCAAATGCTGGATCTTACTTGTGTGTCCAGTGTGTTAGCTTATGTCTTTTTATTGGGGATCTGAGTTCATTGATGTTGAGAGATATTAAAGACAGATGATTATTAATTCCTGTTATGTTTGTTGTTGTAGGTGTTTTTCATTGGGTCTCCAAGGCAACTTCAATGTTACAGCTTCCAATGTACAGCTGTAGCATGAGGTACAACCTTGGCTATCTCTGGAACACAGCTTATTTGTACTCTCAGCAAACACTTCCCAGAAGATTTCGCCTCAGGGATGCTGGTCTCTTCTTAATAACCACTAATTTCTTAGCTCCAGCTAACCAGCATCAATTGTCCCAGTAGTCTCCTTCTCCTCTTGACTATAAAGCCAGAGACACATGGCCGAAGCTGCCAAGTTCTGCTGCTTTTAGGGGCTGAAACATGGCCCCCCCCCTTGTTCTATTACATTATCAATAGCTTCCTCTTTTCCAATTCCTTCACTGCCTAAAATTGGCTGTCCTGGATCTTGCATAGATTGACCTCGAACTCAGAGATCTGCCTGCCTGTCTCCCGGGATTAAAGGTGTGTATCACCACGCCTGGATTTAAGCTTTTCTTCACTTAGAACTTGCTCTGTCTCAGGCTGGCCTTGAACTCAGAGATCTGAGTGGCTTTATCTCCTGGGATTAAAGGTGTGTACCACCATGCCTGAATCTAAATTTAGCTGGGTAGGATCTGGCCCTGTTGGAGTAGGTGTGGCCTATTTGGAGTAGGTGGGTCACTGTGGGCATGGGCCATACCTTCTAATAGTGCCACTCCCTGGGTGGAGGATATACAAACCATCACAGCTACATAGAGAAACACAGTCTCTAAAACAAAAACACAAACAAGAAACAAGCAGGCAAGAAAGACAAAAAGACAGTGGTCCCCGCTTCCCACCCTACCTGCCTTCTCCTGGGGCCCTCCTTGTCTGTGCTGCTCAACCTGCAACTCCCTGAGGAGGAGCACCGGGTGCCAGGTTCGGCCATGGCGAACCATGCAGGAGCAGGCATGGCAGGCCAGGCCTTGGGACCAGCGGCGGGGGGGGGGGGGGGGGGGGGCGGCTCGAGTGGGGTGGGCGGCCCCATCAATCCTGCTTCGCTGCCTCCCGGAGACCTGCAGCTCATTGCAACTCAACAGCCATGACCTGTTTGACAGCGTCCGCCAGGACTGCCTGGCCACATAGACACTAAGCCAGTTTACCAGAACCTGAGGCAGAAGGTGGATAATTTTGTGTCAACACAACTACAAATAGGAATGGAATCCTGCAGTGAACAAGAACCAGTTGTGAAATGGGCTGAGGCAGAGCGTGGTTCAGTCAAGGATGTTGGAAGCAGGAGTGGACAGGATCATTTCTCAAGTGGTAGACCCCTAACTAAACCACATCTTCAGGCCCCAAATAGAGCGGGCAATCCATGAGTTCCTGGCCGCCCAGAAAAAGGAAGCTGTGCCAACAGCCCCTCCGGAGCCTGAAAACCAGGACCCCCCCCACACACACACACACACACAGCGCCATCCCAAGATGCTTCCCAAGAATATGTCTGCTACCTTTGGAAAGCTCTTTTTAACGAAGAAATGGATTCCTGTTTCATACGAATATAACTTTAGTTGACCACATCATTACTGATGTCAAGATTTTGGCCTTGACTGCGGTGGTATCCACATTGAATGGAGAGCAAGTTTGATGGTGGGACAGTTATCCGTACTTGCTCATGGATTGTGTCACCTTTGACCAGCCTGTCGAAGGGCATGACCCCAGTAGACACTACAGAGGTTTTAAGCACTACAATGACCTGGACTGTCCTGAACGAACCTTTATACATGAACACAGACACTGCATGTGGATGTTAGCACTTGGTGTGCAGAAGTCAGACTGGAGGCTAGCTGGTCAGGACAGCAAGCGTCAGTGGGAGCAGGTGTTTGATGGTAGGTTTTGATAGGCTAGAGTTACTGACTAGAATGTGTGGCAGTGAGCATCAGTAGCCTTAAGGTTGTGTGACCTTCCTGTGAGTGCAGAGGCTTCCTTTCCTTGTCAGAGGTAGTGTTGGAGCCCTGGAGTGAGTGAGGAAGCTGAGACTTGGGGTGCACGGAAAGCCCAGCTTCCATCCTGGCGTCTCCTCATCCGCAGGGACGAGTCACTCTAAGTGCTGTACTCAGTTCTCATGTTTGTGTTCTTAGAAAAAAAACCTGCTAATAAACAGTGGATGTTTTACAATTGAAAGAAAGAAAGAAAGAATGAAAGAAAGAAAGAAAGAAAGAAAGAAAGAAAGAAAGAAAGAAAGAAAGAAAGATAGAAAGAAAGAAAGAAAGAAAAGAAAGAGAGAAAGAAAGGAAGAAAGAAAGAGGAAAAAAGAAAGAAAACCCCAAAGTTATGTGGGAATTCATTTTGAAATACTGGGAAAAGTATGAAAGTATATACTCCAAACTCTAAAATAGTATAGCTGCTATAAAGTGCCAGTAGACCATCATAGAGGGAAAGGAGACTTGTAAGAGCCTCTCTCAGCCTTGATGTAATGGTAGTTGTCCCAGTCTTACACAGTTACTTGTTCTTAGTACTTTCTGCACAGTTATGGGTCTCTGCATTACCCACTACCAACTACAAGAGAAAGCTTCCTTTACCAAAGACAAGAGTAGGACAAATTAATAATTACAAACTCAAATATTTAGATTGCAGATACACAACATGATCATTAACAAAACATCAATAGGTTCTGCTCTTAGAGTTATACATCCTAACCTATGATTTTAGACCATATTTAGAGTACCAGGCATAAGTTCCCTGCTATGGAGTAGGCCTCAAATCCAACAAGAGAGGTTAATTATGTCCATAATGAGTGATGGTCAGTATTAAGTACATACATACTGGCTTGCAGGTTGGTATTGTAGGATGCAGGACCTAGACCACTGACAACTTTCCTTTGTCAGCAGCCCTCATAGGAACTTGCAGTGTTCCTAAACCTGGCTAGCAGGGAGAATTTTGTAGTAAGTTCAAGATTGCTCTATCTTGCAACCAAAATGCCAGCTGTCTTCAGCAATACCATCTATTTATGCTAATCAAGGAATGGCACCTCTTTTCTTCAGAGTGCTTCTGGAACCTCCCTGACTAGAAGGTACTAGGCAGATGACCAGTACCTGATAAAGAGTGTTTCATTTCATGGCTGTGGTGTCTGGAAGCTGCTTCATTTACCCATGTGGGATGTATTCACGGGTTTTAAAATTATATTTCCTACTAACTTGTAATATAGTTAAGATTTCATAGGCTTCTTCATACATCCTTCTGTTTGGTTAACCCACCTACTAGTCCTTTCTTCTTGACCCCATTCCCAGTTAAACATTTAGCACACATTATCCAATGTCCCATTCTTTTATGGCACATGTGTTCTACTGTCGTTGTAATTTATAGTTTAGTTTGGTTTCAAAATGGTAGGTTCCCATGTAGCTCATTCATGGATATCTCACTCGAGTTGACCTTTCCGCAACCCACGTTCCTCACCACCACTCCACTACATATTTGAACCATTCTGCTCCCAGTATTCCCAATCTCTAACTTCATATCACCTGTATTCTATTATCCACCCTTTCTTCCTGCATCTCTCCACTAAGGGTCCAGTTCTAGCTTCTTGGCTTCTATACGTAATCTTACTTGAACATGCAAAACTGAATGATTGAAGCTAGAACACACATTTTCATTTACCCATTTGTCAGTTGATGGATATCTATGTTGTTACCGTTTCCTAGATACTGTCAATAAAGTAGCAATGAACTGCTGTGCCAGGAAATACTTGTAAACCCCAAAACCAAGGAGCCAATTCCGAGGTAATCAAATTAGGGTCTCTTTATTTAAGCTCCAGCTTGGGCTCCCCGCCAACTCTGACACAGCAGGAAGGTGGAGCCCTGAGCCTAGTTTTAGACAAGTTTATTTATAGAGGTGAGAAGGATGTATGTAGCCTGATAATACATCTGATTGGGGGCGTGGGGGGGGTGGCATTATGGCCTTTAACATAATTGGCTGGTGTTGGAAGCCAAAACATAAACTGAACTTGTGTGTGTGTGTGTGTGTGTGTGTGTGTGTGTGTGTGTGTGTGTGTGTGTGTGTGTGTGTGTGTGTGTGTGTGTGTTAGATTGGTAGTTGTCAGGAAGTGAAGTGCCAGGGGCAGACTTTTGTAACCTGGAGGAGGTGTAGATTTGTTGGGGAATAAACTGGAAACTGATGTTAGATGCAAATCTGGTTGGAGGGTAATTTGGAAACTGATGATAGGCACAGGTCTTGTTGGGGAGTAACCTGAAAACTGGTGGAGGTATCAGCCTGTTAGTTAACTTGAGTTTAACCTTAGGTCATGTTTTCTAAGATGGAGTCTGAACGCAAAAGATCTGGTCTCTTAGAACACGATGGGCAACTGATAAGATGGAAAGATGTATATCAGCATCCTCTGAGACTAAACCTTCCAACTTAGAGGAAGCTCCTTAAAACAGGGAATATTAAAAGAGAGGTAAATCGATTTAATGAGAAGACTTGAAATAGTATATCCTACAAAGAAGCTCCTGAATAGCTCAGAAATAGATGACTTAATAGTTTTAGGAAGTCCCAGAAAACAGCAAGATTCACTAGTACTCTCCTGCCTCAAGGATTATACTAATATATAATCAGTAAGGACTGCTGATACTGTCAGACACGATAAGCTTCCCAGAACATACTCAGAGGAGCCATGAAGCAGACAACACAGGATGATTGGCAAAGGTAGTGAGTGACTTGAAAGACACACTTTCCAGCCGGGCGGTGGTGGCGCACGCTTTTAATCCTAGCACTTGGGAGGCAGAGGCAGGCGGATTTCTGAGTTCAAGGCCAGCCTGGTCTACAGAGCGAGTTCCAGGACAGCCAGGGCTATACAGAGAAACCCTGTCTCAAAAAACCAAAACCAAAACAAAACAAGACACACTTTCCACCTCAGGTGAGCTGCCTGCAGGCTGTGCAGTGATCTCCAGATTTGCAGCTTCACTAGGTAACACCCTCACAGGGTGAGGCAGCTCTCATTCAGTCCTTCATGCTTCTATCAGTGACCACTCGCCCACACTCTTTTAAGTCATCCCAGTAAAACTCACTGCTCCAGCACCCTCATATGGGCACTCAATCTGTAACCATGACTCCAGGGCATCCAATGTCCCCTGCTAGCCTCTGCAGGCACCAGGAACACACATAGTGCAGAGACATTTGTGCAGAGAAAGCATCCTTAAAGAAGAAACCTAACAGAAATCTTGATGGTTCACCAAGTTGGACTTCATTGATTCCCAACTTTAGTTATTCTTGGTTCTTTATCTGTGGTAACTAGTTGATTGTCATTGTTTCCGCGTGGATAGTGTCACACATCAGTGCTGAAATAGGGTCACAGAGTAGTTTTCCTGCATTTATTAATTTTTTTTTTTAGAACATCCAGACTAATTGCAAATTTTTTTTCTCTAGTTCTCCATCCATAGCCATGTTTGGCCCCTGTGATGGTTATTTCTGGTTGTCAACTTGATTACATCTGGAATGAATTACAATTCAGAAATGGCGGGCACACCTGTGATCCAGATCTTGAAGATGGAAGACAGGTTTCTGACCTGGATCTTCACATGGAGACCTTGAGGCATAGTGGCCCTGAAAATCTTAGACCCAGGCAAGGTAGTATTCGCCTTTAATTCCAGGAGACTGAGGCAGGCAGATCTCTGAGTTCTAGACCTGGAACAAAGCAAGTCCTAGATCCAGGCGTAGTGGCACACATCTTTAATCTGGGCCACACCTTCTGCTGGAGGCCTACATAAGGACATTGAAAGAAGGAAAATTCACTCTTCTTCAACCACTTGCCAGCACATCTGTTGAAACCTACTTCCACAGAAAACCCAGCTTAACCAACTAGCTTTGTGGGACTGAGCAGCTACTAGAATCTTGGGCTCCCCATTCGCAGCTTCCCATTGTTGGGTTAGTTGGACTGTAAGTCATTACAAAAATTCTCTTAATATATAGAGAGACATTCCATAAGTTCTGTGACTCTAGAGAATCCTAAGACAGAAGTTGGTACCAGGATTGGTTTTAGAGGAGCAGAAGTATAAGAATGAATGTCTTAAGAATCTGGAATCGGTTTAATAATTTGCCAGCACCTTCTAATTCACCAGGACCTTCAACTACTGAAATCTCTCTAGATACTCTCTCTCCTGGGAGCTCGGAGAATATAGAAGGCCTATGATGGAAACTATATTTCAAACTTAAAGAAGGATATTCCTTGATTATCTTGATCTATCAATTGTGACTGGCAATGAATTAGGTGACCTGGTATATGAAGTTTTCTACAATTTGGGGAAAAATAAGAAAACTGATTTTGATGGCTTGTTGCTCTTAGTATCTGTGAACAAAAACTGGTGAGAGGGGCACCAGCACATTTGAAGAGTTTTGTTCTTGCCCTTTTCCTTGGGCCAGACCTTAGGGTTGGAGATGCTGCTACTCAATTGGATGAATTAAATGCAATGGGTTTAATTGGGCCCGGAGGTAGCAAGGGCAAGGTGGCAGCATGGAATCGCCAGAGACAAGGTGGTCGTAGTTATTATAATGGGCAGTGTAAACAAAACAATATTTACAATGACCTCCCCTATAATGACCACAACTCTGCATTTTGATTACTGTAGTTTTTTTTTTCTTGTAGTGGTTTCTATAGTAGAGAGAAGTTTTTCGATAAAGGGTAAAGACTAAGTTTATTTGTGGGCAGAAGAGAAAATGTTTAGATTATTCTTATGTATTATGCTGTTTTAGTAAAGTCTGTTTTATCTCAAAGCACTTTTATTTTGTGTCACAGAAGACAAGCCTCTCTGAGTTGACAACACCACCATCTAGTGGTAAAAACCATGCAGCTCGCGATAAATTCACTGACTTCTTGAGATACCTTTTTTTTCCTCTCTCTCTCTCTCTCCAAAATCCAAGTTCTCCCCAAGTCAAATTTTCAGGATTTGGTTTTGACTTGTTATTTTTGTGTGTTGGGGATGGGACTCTGGCTTTCTGAATTTAGTCTGTTTTTGTTTGGGGTAAGTATGTAGCTCACGGGCTGGTAAGTCGAGGAGTTAGGCTGTCTATGTTTTATCTGAAGGGTTCAGACGCGGTGCAGAGTCCTATCAGATCCAGTTCTGATCTATGCTGACAGCAAACTTGTGGGGAGTCTGTGTAGAGCCGGTCTGGAGAAGCTCGAAAGCTGGAGCTGTGTGAAAAGCAACCTGAGACCGAGGGGGAGGAACCTGTGTCGGCGGGGTGGGGCCACTCACCGGAAACTGCAGTTGGAGACAGTAGATGGGTGTGGAGGAAGTGTGTTGAGTGGAGCGGGGGTTAGAGGACTGGCGTGATAGCTGGGACTGTTCTTTAGTGAGCCTAGGTAAGTTGACTGAGGAGCCAAAACCAAAAGTGGCAAGGACGTCTTCCTTGAACTCGCTGGCGTGCACCCTGCGGAATGGTGTGATGCAGACCTGGGGTCAGAGGACACGGCAGGGGTTTGGAGGGGAAGCAAAGACTACCCTGAGCTTCAGGTGCCGCGCGGGGCATCTTGGGAGAGTCTGCTGTCAGCTGCCCAGTGGGGGGAGGGCTGTAACCTCCCAGGCCAGAGGAGCTAAGGGGCTGCGGAAGGCAGGAATTGGACAGGAGTGAGATTTTTTCCTCTGCTACTCATAACGACGACAGCTCTCAAAATTCTGCCGTGCATGTCTTACCCTTGTCCAAATATTTCAGACCATGCTAAGTTGATGAATACTGATTTTTTTTTCATTGATTCTTTGTCAAAATTTTCCTATAAAAGTATTCTAGTAGAGTATTTAAATTTATCTGTTAATATTTACAAACGTCTTTGGTTTGGTTGTTGTTTTTGTTTTGTTCTTGTTATTTTGCTATGATAGAAAGGACAGCGCTCCTGAAATTTACACTAGTCCATGCTAACTTCTTTGTTATACCTGGGGACTTGGCACCCATGGAGAGGTTTTAGATATCAATAATGAAAGGAACTGTAAGGAATTTTTGAGACCAAGGGCATCTTTGCAGTCAGGAGCAAAAGGAATACAACAAAGTCACACCACGCAACAAACACTGTGCAAGAGATGTATTGGGGATAAACTCAGAATGGGAAGAGAGACGGTAGGTTAGGCGGAGGGATGGGTGTTTATAGTGTTTTTGGAGCATGTGAAATGAAGTATTAGAAAAGAGCAGTGGGTCCTGAAGTACTGCTTGATCATTAAAGCTGGAATATTGTAATCTGTTAACACTGAGTAATGGAGGGATTTCCAGGTTTTAAGACTCTGGAGGCACAGGAATGGCTAGCCACCCCTCCCGCCCACCCCCACCCCCCAACCACCCCCCAGGATTCTCTAAGTGCCATAACTGCCATTTCCAGCCCCTTGGGTCAGAAAGTAGCTAAGCCGCTGCCCGAGAAGGAAAACAAGCCAAGATCAAGCTACAAAATCTCTTCAATTCCAGGCCACACTAAAAAGCGCCCCCCCCCAACCCCTACCCCAGGGAACCCTATGTAAATCAGCCTCCTGCTAAGTTCTTTGGTGATTCTCTCTAGGGCAGAGGCAGTTACTCTGATATGTGGTTCTCCCCCCACCCCCTCTCCGACTTTCAAGAACACTCTTGTGTGTTACAGATATTGGGTCCAGACTGCCAGGATACATTTCTTTTCATAGGTGTAGTAACACTTGCATCTAGGAAACCTTCCCCCTCAGCTGCAAGGCCTCCATTGGGTAAGCCTTTCCTCTCAGAGCTGTAACATTTGTACCAGTCTTAAGAGTTCTAGGGCAGGACCCAGGACCGGGGCAGGGTGATTTTTCATTGGCATGTTATCCCATGGGAATGCCTGTATATTGAATTGAATCTGAAAGTATGTTTTTATGAGTTCCACGTTAATATCTAAAAGTTAACTTTTAAATCCACCCTTAATTTTCCACCTGAGACATATGCACTCTTGTGATGTAAGTAGAGCATTCTGATGTAAATACACCAGGGTTGATGGCATACAACTTTTTTTTTTCCAGCACTGGGGAGCCTGAGTCAGGAAGATCTCAGTGAGTTGAAGGCCAGGTTGGTCTATGTGATGAATTCTGGAGAGCCAGAACTACATGGTGAGACCCTGATTAAAAACCCAATAAATAAATAAGAAAGTACAAAAAGAAAAAGGGAACAGATATGTGTCTCCTCATGCTGGAGTCTTACTTGATATTGCATCTTAGAGCCTAGGAAAGAACAGTATGCACATTGAGGGTATCGGATCACAGTATTTTCACTATTAGAAAAGGCATTATAAGCCAGTTGATGCTGGCACATGCCTTTAATTTCTGCATTTGCAGGGCAGAGGCCCGTGAATTTGAGGGTTCTTTTCCAGCCTGGTCTACCTAGCAAATTAAGGACAGCCAAAGCTAAACAGAGAAATCTTGTCTCTGGGGGAAAAAATGAAAATGTATTATTTTGTAGCACAATATCCAAAAGCATCTTTGAGTAATTACTGACTAATCTACAGCAGAAAAAAGTCTACAATAGTCTCCTTGGGTCACAAAAAGCTCTCTCCGTGGATATATACAGGACCCAACTTCTATTTTCTGGTTCTTGTTTTTTGTTTTTTTTTTTTAATTTTTTTATTGGTTTTTTTGGGGTTTTTTTTAAGATTTATTTATTTATTATATGTAAGTACACTGTAGCTGTCTTCAGACACCAGAAGAGGGCATCAGATACAGATGGTTGTGAGCCACCATGTGGGTGCTGGGATTTGAACTCATGACCTTTGGAAGGGCAGTCAGTGCTCTTACCCGCTGAGCCATCTCTCCAGCCCCTGGTTCTTGTTTTTGTTGTGTTTGAGACTTAACTGTGGTTTTCTGTCTGACTCATGTAGACCAGGCTGGACTAGAACTCAGAGATCCACCCAACTCTGTCTCTTGAGTGCTAAGATTCAAGGTTTGCACCATCACAACTCTTCAAACTATTCTATTTTGTGGTCTGTTGACAGCCTGTGGTGTGTCTGAGGACATCTTTCAGGAGGATGGGCAACGTTTGGACCCCACTGGGAGGACTTTGTATAGAAACTGGATGTTGCAAAATTGCATCACACTGGGTTTGTGGGTGAAAATAGTTTGCTTGCTGCCTCCCTTCCTTCTGCTCTGGATTCCTGACAAAATTAGTCTGCATGTGTATGACCTGTATCTGTAGAGGTCTCAGATCTCACAGAGTAGTATGAAGTCCTCAGAGCAGAAAAGAAAAATATTGTGAAATATTCTTTTGTGTGTCTTGCTTTAGGAGGCATAAGGCTTCCGTTATTTTCAGTTCATGATAAGTTCAGAACTTCATTAGTGTATAATATTCAAATTCCAACCATTCAGTTTCATTTCTACCCATAAGTTTTCAAGGAGCTGTGATTGGAAGTGGGGTTCAAGTTAGACTAACTGAAAATGACTTCTAAATTTTTTTTCAGTATTCTGACACTGAATGACATTTGAGGAATCATGGTAGAGTCTTCAATTTTATTTCTCTTTATCTATTGAGCACAGTACTGTGCTCATAATCCAAGTGCTTTCTGAAGAATCTCTTTCTCATTTGCAGGCCAGACCAGTTCACCCATGGAACAGAACAGAACACTTATATATGGGAATTACGATAAATATATAGAGTGCTGTTTGGGATTATGCTGGTTTAGTAAATTATTGGTTGTAGTTTCTCCTCCAAGATGTATAACTTGAGAAGTCCTGGGGAAACTGTCTAGGTTTCCAGTACTAAGTGTGAGTTCCCACTTGTTGAGGTCTTAGGAATTAGAAGCTGTTTGTTACCGCCAAGGTATGTGTGCCACTCTTGCATCCTTGGCTTATAACACAGTGTAGATCATTGTTGTGGCTCATAGCTGTCATTGCTGGGTAGGACTGTTGGTTGGCTCTCTCCTTTGGAAGCTTGCATGTTGCCTTCTAGTACCATGAAAGCTAGTCCCCAAGTAGGATACTTTAATGTCAGATCTAACTTGAGACCTCTGGGTTCTGTATCTGAATCTCATAGCATCTTTAACAATAGGGCCTCACTATCTACTTCTGGGATAGAACCAAGTACAGCATCAATAGCCTATAATGTTTTGGAAATCTCTTGAACAGCTGTGACCAAAAATTTAAAAGGAGCTATCTCATGCTTGGTATTGGTAGTTTTATTTAAAATAGGGACTATTATCAACCCAGATGGGAAACTTTCATTTATATACTAAATGTATGTGTATATACATACATGTATTATAGGCATTTTTCATAGTTGGATTATATGATTCCTTCTTACTTTTCAGACATCCTTATTTTACCATATTTTTTATGTTTTTATCTGTTTCTTAAATTCCTACTCCTGTTTTTCCATTTTCCCCTTAAGATCACTTTTCCCTATTATTGCCCGCCTATTACTCTCCCACATGTCAGTGTGGTAAGCTTTTACTTTTCTGGTTACTGCAGTTACTCCAGTTTGAGAACTCACATCTGAAGGGTTGGAGCTAGGAACTTTCTATGAGGCAGAACATGCAATGTCTTTCTAATTCTGGCTTAGCTCACTCAGTATAATCATTTCTAGGTCCATCCATTTATCTAAGAATCTGAGTTCAATTTTCATAACAGCTGTATAGTATTCATAGTGTATGTGTACCATATTTTCACTATCCATTTATCAGTTGAAGGATATTTAGGTTGTTTGAATTTGTAGCTGTCGTGAATATAGGAGCAATGAACATGAGTGAGCACTTATCTGTAGAATAGGATGTATAGTTCTTTGAGCAGATGCCAAGGAGTCAAACAGCTGGGTCATGTGCTAGCTTAATTTAACTTGAGGATTTGTTTATTTAATTGAGGATTCTTCATGATGATTTCCAAAGCGGTTAGATTTTTTTGCTCATAGGTTTTTTTTATGCTGTGTGATTTTGTTTTTTGTTCTTCCTAGGTGGATTATTGGTAGAATTCTTCTTCCTTCTCTGAAAGAATTAGTAGTTTTCTTTCTTTTCTATGAGTGGCTATTTTGATTTACCTTGTGGATAATTCCTCTGATACTTCTGTATATATGCTTTACCTGTAAATTTCTATGTCCTGTGCTACTATGTTCTATGTACTGTGAAATCCAATTGTGTTAATTTCTTACTATCTTCAAATATACTTATGTCTCCATTAATTTTGAGAGAGTATTTTCTGTATGCAATGTATGATTGATAATGATCTTCTCTCCACACTTTAAATGTCTTTCCATGCTTTCCTGGCTTTGGGATCACTGACCAGACACCAGAAAGTATTCTATTGCTTAGATCTCTTCATGTGGTGTGACACTGTTCTTTAACAACATTCAGTATTAATTTTACTTTTCCTGTTTGACCCCTCGATATTAAAGAGCCACTTGCCAGCTATGCATTGTTCTTCAAAGAAAAAAATCAAAGGAGAGAAACAGCAAGAAATGGCTGATTCTTCAGTCAACATGTCCCAGGTCAGTGTTCATGTCCACTCTTTTTCTAACAGTGTTATAGTTTGAGACATTGCAAGCCTTTAATTTTCTGCTTTTGATAATTTTTAACTTTATTGTAAACCATATTGGAAACAAACAAAATCACATACTGAAATTAACTAACCTGAAGACTATACAACTCAATGCACTTTTATGCAGTTATAGTAGTCATTAGGAAAGAAGCTCTGGAGCCTTGGATGTGATTTTATGTTTTCAATATCAAATATATCTTTATGAACTGATCCACCTCAACTAAAACAGAATTATTAGAACTAGAAAAGCAATTATCTTTAGATTCTTTTTCATAACTGGTGGTCAGTACTTGCATTCAGTTGTACCTTAATCCCTGATATTTAAACTTTTAGTGTTTTCTTTTCTGCATGTTCTGTTGTGCTCCCATGTACATTGTTTCCATGTTTCCATATAGATATATTCTTGGCTAGATTCTGCATATGACCTCACTTAATAGTACACAGTCTAAGTCCAACCATTTTCCTGCTAATTTTGATTATATTTTTCTCTTTAGTAGAATAGTATTTCATTTTATATATATCCATTTTCATTATCCATTTGTTTGTGGACTAACAATTAGATTGATTCCAATTCTTTCCTATGGTGGATAAGGCAGCAGTATGCACAGGGTATAAATATCTCTAGAGTGGGTTGTGGACTTTGTTGGATATAGCCATAGAATTGAAATAGCTGGTCATAATATTAATCCATCTCTAAATATTTGAATAATCTCCAAACTGATTTTTACAATGGCTGAATTAATTTTCAAACATCAGCACACACACACGAGAGAGAGAGAGAGAGAGAGATAGAGAGAGAGAGAGAGAGAGAGAGAGAGAGAGAGAGAGAGAGGAGAGAAAGTGAGTGTGAGTGATAAGGGTATCTTTTTCTCCACATTCTCTCTAACATTTGTTGTCAAGTTGATTGACAGCTGGTCTGCCTGGTGTGAGGCACTATTTAAAATGGGTTTTGCTTTGCATTTCCATGTTAGCATTTTAGGGATTTTTATACTCATTTTTCAGTATTTATTGGCCATTTGTGTTTTTCTCTGTTCAAAGTGTCTGTTTTTAGTTGATTTGTCCATTTACTGATTGGCAGTTTTAATTCCTTGGTATTTAGTTTCTGTAGTTCTTAGTGAATTCTAGATATTAGCCGTAATCCAGAGTGTTACTGGTACAGATTCTCTCCCATTCTGTGTCTGTGTGCCCTGCTGATGATTCCCTTTGATGTACACAAACTTTATATTCATGTCATCCATCTGTTGATACTTGGGGTCAAATCCTGTGCTGCTGGTGTCCTTTCTATTCAATAAGTCCTTGCTCATCCCAGTATTACAGGGCTGGTATGGAATTTTTTTTTTATCTACTTGATAGTATTTCAAATATTTGAAAATTAATTCCATAGATTACTTGATGCTTTTATGTTAATGTTAAAATAGCCAGTATGTAGTATTGATACATTCCCCCTTACAGTGGAACAAAGCCAAAACTATTCCACAATGAAGTCAATCATATATTCTGCCTCCATATCTACCCCTTAACTCCATAATGTTGTGCACTGGACCTAGAGTTTAAACATCCTAACAGATCATTGTAGAATAGAATCATGCAAGGCCCCAATAGAGATTGGATTGATTAGTATCAGTATTCTAGGATGATCCACATTTGCATATCATGAATTTTCCTTCGCAGACATGTACATTGTGATGCAAGGAGACATAAACACAATAGTATAACAGATAGATAAATGTGTCCAAACCTGAAATGTATGTCTTGTTTCATGGATATGCTTGTGAGATTATTGTTTAATCCTGTTTTCACAGAGTTAGAACATGTATTATGGAGTGTAACTATGTTAGAAATCATCTGATTGAGTAACTGTCTTTAGTCATCTACATCCAAAATTTACTTAAGTCTATTCAGGAAAACACTCTCATAGCATATATTCAAATTATATTTTTTTGTTTCAGGATCCGTTGACGTTCCGGGATGTGACTGTGGACTTCTTCCAGGAGGAGTGGGAATGCCTGGACTCTGCTCAGAGGGCTTTGTACATTGATGTGATGTTGGAGAATTACAGCAACCTGGTGTTTGTTGGTGAGAACATTTTGCTTAAAGAACTGTCAACTTATACTTTTTATGTCGTTATAGGTCATAAACTCTTTTAAGCTGTCTTGGAAACAACAGGAGACTAGGGAATGTTTGGTAGTATGAAAAAACTTTATTTCCAGTTTTCATTTTAGTGGACTCATGCCCCCTTCAGTTTGGTTTCAACACGTATTCAGAAACTCAGTAATGTATAATATTTGTACCATATCTTTTTTTTTCATTTTTTTCCTTTTATTGAAAACAGATTCTTATATAATATATCCTGATTAGAGTTTTCCTCCCTCTACTACTCACTGTTTCTCCTGCACTCCCGTCCCCTCAATATCCACTCACTTTCTGTCTCTCATTAGAAACGAACACAGTTTTAAGAGATAACAACCAAGACTAACAAAATAACATATAATAATGTAAAGCAAAATCCATCATATTGAAGTTGGACAAAGTAACTCAGCAGAAGTAAAGGATTCCTAAGAACAGGCAAGGGAATCGGAGAACCATTCATTCTCATACTCAGGAGTCATATACTAAGCTGAAAGCTATAGTATATATGCAGAGGACCTGGTGCAGACCTGTGTAGGCCTTGTGCCTTCTACTTCAGTCCCTGTGAGTTCATTTGCTCTTGCCTAGTTCATTCAGAGGGTCTTGTCCTGGTGTCCTCCATCTCACCTGGCTCTTACATGTTCTGCCTCATCTTCATGGTTCCTTGAGCTGAGGGGAGGAATTTGATGGAGCCCTCCATGTAGACTTTCTCTCCTGATGTCTAACTTTGGGCCTCTGCATCTGTTCCCATCTGCACCTCATGATGATTGAATAAGGCACTGATCTATGAGTACAGCAGAATAGAACTAGGAGTCATTTTGTTCATGCTTCTATATCTCATTTTACACAAGTAGTTCTTGGTTTTATTCTAGGTTCCTGGGATGTCTAGGCTCTGGTCCTTGGTTATGCAAGCAGTTTGAATATGACTTTCATCTGTGGAATGAGCCTTAAGCCAAATCAGATATTGGCTGGCTACTCCCACAATTTCTGTTCCACCATTGCTGTGCATATCTTGTGGGCAGGACAGATTGTAGGTCACAGGTTTTGTAGATGGTGGCAGCCATATCTTAAAGCTCCATATCATTATTGCATTTGAAGTACTTTTAATTGTGAGAAAAACTCAAGATGTGTAAAAAGAAATTTCTCCCTAATTATTCTGAAGATGTGATTGGACATAGCATTTAGAAAATCATTCCTAGATTTCTCTATTTTGTCTTCTCTTCATATACTGAACACAGTATTGTGTTAGATGTCTGTGTTCTAAGAATTCTTGCATGGGTCATGGTCTACCTACCTCACAGAACACATGGATTATTATATTCAAGGCAGTAGATCTGGTCACCTGTCTGAGCAAATGAGCATACCCTGAAATGTGGAGAAGATATGGTAGTTATAATCAGGGTAGACAAAAGAATGAGCAGGGCAACAGTGATGGCTTCAAGTGAAAGAAAGAGCTGAAAATGTTTTTTCTATATGTAGTTCCAAATTGAAAGGATTCTTGATCATTTAATTTACAGTGCATCCTCCCTGTTGTAACTGTTAGAAGACATTGTGCCCTAGTGCACCTGAATTGTGGTGACATAATACTGGTAAAAAGTGCAATTTTATTTAACTATGCTGACATCAGATTAGAATAATTTTATAAATTAAAAGTCTAATGTGAATCCATGAAGTAGCATTATTTTGTAATTGCCTTCCTTATATGTAGGTATTCATTCATATTACACCCTTCATTTTCTTCTCAATGGATGATACACAGACACCCTTCTGGAAGATGATCTCAGGAGTCAGTGTAGAAACTATATAAGGGAAGTTAAGAAACATAGCAGTGGATTTGACAGGGTGGGGTACATACCCAATAGTGGTCCTCTACTCTCTCAGAGCTGAAGGGGAGGGGAAATGGGGGGAGGGACTGTGGGAGGGAGAGATGGAAGTAGACACAGCAATTAAGATGTAAAGTAAGTAAATAAATAAATAAATAAACACCAATCAAATTGGCAACTAGAGGACAGACAAAATGAAAGAGAGAGAGAGAGAGAGAGAGAGAGAGAAAGAGAGAGCAGTGTGTGGAACTCAAATACTGCAGGAAAGAAATATGCAAGAGCTGCTCATTGCAGCCCTCATTCAAATGATCTAGAGCCTCTGATACATGGTAGAATTGCATCAATTACTTTTGAAGAATCAATCTCTCTCTCCATCTCCCTCTCCCTCCCCACCTCTCTCTTAGAAGAAAAAAAAGCCCTTGATGCTTTTAACTAAGATGCTTTTAAAATTACAACAAATTGGGTTTCCTGAACAGGAAGCTTTATTTGTTTTACATTAGTTTACACAAGTTTTGTGAACCTGAATTACATTAAACTCTTCATCACTTTCTAAGAAAAAATATGACACATATATTCTAAATATAATCTGTACTGAATCCCATCCCAAAGGTACATGCTGATTTCTCAATTATTTGTTTTATCTGCCTTGAAGACTGTTACTCTGTTTTTCTGAGAATCCATACAATTAGAGTGAAAGAAAACTGTCGACTTCCATGAGCTCTGTGCTAAGTATTTCTCCTAATAGAAAACATAGGAAGACAGTCATTTCTCAATGTTTAAATTTGGAACAAGCTCTATTAATCTGAATTGTATTCATTTTCAGAGAACAACTGCATATGTGATACTGTCTGTCAACATTTGAAGACTGAAAAGGAGTCTTGTCAGTGGAATGAGCTTGGTGAAATGCTTCATGGTCCCTCCCATGGTGCACTTTATAAAAGAAGTGACACTACAGAAACCGCTAATAACTACAGATGCTGTAAGGACAGGACTGCCTTTATTGACTCATCAAACCCAGATCGACATAAAAAGATGCACATTGGAGAAGAACCTTGCAAATCTCAAGACTATGAGAAATCTCTAAATTTGTGTTCCAACATTACTAAAGATCAGAGACTCTACAGTGAAGAGAAAGTGCACAGACAGGAAAAATATGATGATTATTTCAGCTCTACATACAGTCTCATGCAACAAACAATCTACAGTGGAGAGAATCCACACCAGTGTCTGAAATATGGGAAATGTTTCAGTACTGCCTCAAGCCTTAGTGTACAGCAGAGAATTGATACTGGAAACAAACCCTACAAGTGCAATATTTGTGACAAATCCTTTACTCAGTGCTCAGGTCTTAAAACACACCGACAAGCACATCAAAGACTTCGTGCTGGGACAAAACCATACAAATGCAATGACTGTGGAAAGTCATTTTCTTATTTGTCTGCACTGAAAAGTCATCAGAAAAGGCATACTGGAGAGAAGAGGTACAAATGTAAGGAATGTGGCAAATCATATGCCTATCGTACTGGTTTGAAGAGACATCAGAAAATCCATACTACAAAGGAATGTTATAGTTGTCAACACTGTGGCAAGGTCTTTCATCAGCTCTCACACTTTAAAAGCCATTTCATACTCCATACTGGAGAGAAGCCTTACAAATGCAATGAGTGTCATAGATCCTTTCCCCACTATGTATTCTTTAGAAGGCATAAGAAAAATCATTCTTTACAGAAATCACACAAATGCAAAGAATGTGGTAAGTCCTTTTTTATATTATCACATCTTAAAACTCATTACAGAATCCATACTGGTGAGAAGCCTTACAAATGTACAGAATGTGACAAATCCTTTACCCAGTACTCACATCTTCGAAGACATCAGAGAATTTATACTGGAAAGAAACTTTATAGATGTGAGGTATGTGACAAATGGTTTACTATGTCTTCAAGTCTCAGCAGACATCAGAAAATCCATACTGAAGCAAAGACTTACAAATGCAAGGACTGTGACATAGTCTTTACCCACTACTCAAGTCTTAGAAGACATCAGAAGGTTCATACTGGAGAAAGACATTATACATGTAAACAGTGTGGCAAATCTTTTACTAGGGGCTCAACTCTTAGAGCACATCAGAGAATTCATACTGGAGAGAAACCTTACAAATGTAGTAAATGTGACAAATCCTTTACCCAGGCCTCACAACTTAGAACACATCAGCGAGTTCATACTGGAGAGAGACCTTATGTATGTAAGGAATGTGGCAAGTCACTTACTACATGTGCAATTCTTAGAGCACATCAGAAAATTCATACTGGAGAGAAACCTTACAAATGTATGGAATGTGACAAATCCTATATCCAGTACTCACATCTTAAAAGGCATCAGAAAGTTCATACTGGAGAGAAACATAAAATTGTAAATAATGTGGCATAGCATTCATCTAGTATTTTCTCTGCGTTCAAATCCTAACAATATACATAATAGAAATATACACATTAGAAACGTGGGAAAGCCTTTAATAAAGTTTTAAATCTTAGAATGTATCACAAAGTTTGTCAAAATAAAAATTTCCAAGTGTAATTATGTGAAAACCTTTTTGTTTTCTTTTTTTCTTTTATGTGTGTGTGTGCACTTTGCTGCTTGTATCTCTGCACTACATGTATACCTAGTACCTGTGGAGGCTAGATCCCCTGAAACTGGAGTTAAAGACAGTTGTGAGCTGTTATGTGTGTGTTGGAAATTGGACCCCAATACACTATAAGAACAGATGCTACTTTTAACCTCTAGATGGTGCTTTTATCTTTCTAGTCCCTGGGAAAAGCTGTAATAAAAACATTTGTCTTGTTCAACATTCAAAAATTTATAATTCTAGGCAAGGCTGTGCACTCAGCAGACAGAGGCAAAAATTATCTCTGTTAATCAGAGATATATACTTAGTATACTTAGTTCCAGGACAGCCAGAACCACATATACCAATAACCATGGGCTTTTATACCCAGCCTGTTTGTTCCTGAAATGACTCCTAGAGTTAACTATTTATAAATAAATGCCTAGACCATAAGCTTTGGCTTGTTTCTTGACTAGTTCTGAAATTATACAACCTGTTTATTATAATCTTTGTGTGCTGCATGGCTGTTTACCTCTCCTCATCTTCATATATGTCTTATCATCCAGGGTGAGTCTTTCACACTTGTGACTACCTCTCAGGGTTCCAATCTCACAATCTGAGGTCCTTATAGACTTTTATTTTTCAAAACCTACTTTAGTAAGGGTTCTTAAACACTTTAACCTCTAGCCCACCACCCACCATAGATAGTGGAAAGGAAAGGTTAATAGGGCAAAGGGGGATTTAGGCCTGTTTTAGAAATAGTTCTTTGGGGTGATTCTAATCTTTATTGTCATGATAGCAGCAGTTCAGTTCACACAAATCAGCAGCAGTAACTCCATTTTTTTCAAACACCGTTCATGAATCAATACAGTAACGCAGTTCAATCCAGAAGAAACACAAGGCTCTGCCAATCAGCCCCTGAGACCACAGAAGTGGCAAGAAGCCACCAGAACACCACCAGAAGTTCTTTGGTGCATTTCTCTCTACAAAGTCTCAACAAACGATGATCAGTGAAAAAAGGCAAGGCAAACAAATGCCCCAGTGTCATCCACTGTCTGTTGGGTTACATTTATAGCTTTCCAAACACCAAGCATCAGCTCTAGCAAAATATCTCATGCCCCTTTCCCAGGCAGCTTCCAGAAAAACACTACATATCTATTCTCAGCAAACCATCCTCCCACATGTCTGCTTCAGCAAAACATCCTCTCATAAGACACTTTCCAGAAAAATATCACATGACACAACAATCTCCAGAGAAACCAGAAATTTCCACCTCAGCTTCCATCTTTTATTTCCTGCCTGTTGCTGGTAAGCCATCAGCTTGTTACTGAGGTTCTGAATTCATGCAGTACACAGGAGATTCTCTCTACATATAACTTGCCTCAAAATCATAATAAGGACATAATATAATAACATTTAATATATGACAATGAGCTCTAATTGTGCTGTACATCACAAAGTTTATACTTCTGAGAAACTATTATAAAAGCATAGCATATAAAATCTCCATGTCTTGCTCTTCATTGGAAATTACAACTCTAATTTGACAAAGCCTTTACCTAGTGCTGAAATTGCTGACATCAAAGAAAATTCATTATGAAGAAAACACAAAGTAATAAAGTCTCATCTTTCACCTTCAAAATTATCAACAAACAAAAGAAAAACTTTGAACGAAGACCCATATGAGAGGAAACGTGCTATTTGACTGTTGGAAGCCAGGTGGAAGTTCTTATTGTATTTTCCATTTGTCTATGTTCACATCCTGATTTCTCACTTTCATTTTTATTTACAATTGAGTAATATACCATGTTCTCTAGATATGTATCATATCTTCATTTATACATGTGTCAATTGATGGATGGCTAGCTGAGTCGATTCCAGGCCTAGATAGTGAATAAAGCAACAAGGCCATGATGGGCAAGTGCTAATTGGTAAGATGGAATTTACCACTCAGTTTTACTAAATGAAGAGAGATCAAAGTGTTTAAGAACCATCACTAAAAAATAGGTATTGAAAAAACTAAAGTTACAGGGAAGTGTGTCTTTCAAGCCACTCACTGACTCCTCCAGTCAGCTTGTCTTGTCTTGTGTGGTTCGGGCAGATTGACTGGTGTCAGCATCATGGTGACCTTCTGTGCAATTCATTTTTTCTGACAGTCTCAGAAGTCCTTACCTATTATATGTGGTTGTAGCAGAAAGACACTAGTGTATCTTGCCAGTTTCTGGGACTTCCTGAAGCTATTAAATTGTCTATTTCTGAGCTTTGGGAGGTAAGTTATAGGGTGGACTATTTCCTTCCCCCTCCACCTTGCTGCTGTACAGCATCTAGTTCATTTCTCTGTCTTTAACACCCTATGTTTTAGCTGGGCTGTGGTGGTGCATGCCTTTAATCCCAGCACTTTGGAGGCAGAAACAGGCAGATTTCTGAGTTTGGGACCAGCCTGGTCTACAGAGTGAGTTCCAGGACAGCCAGGGCTACACAGAGAAACCCTGTCTCGAAAAATCAAAAAGACAAAACAAAACAAAACAAAAAAAAACACCCTATGTTTTAAGAAACTTCCTTCAAAATGAAAGGGTTAAGCTTCAAAGACATCTGATACTCAGTAATCACTCCTGGACATGAAACCCAAGGACTTTCTATTGTTGCTGGGTATTTGATCACATCTTGAACCCATTTTGCTTTGGTTTACATTTTAAATTTTGAGTTTATCCTATCCTTAGAACATTTGATGTCTCCCGCTCCTCCTGCCAAATCCTCCCAAATACCATTCTGCTCTCTTCCAAATTCATGGCCTGTTTCTCCTTAATTGTTATTGCACACATACATTTCTGTAGTGGAATTCTAGTAGAATCATTGCATCTATGGTAAACACCAGAATGAGCAGTTGTTTTCTAGCAATATTTCGATCTTGAATAGTACTTCTGGTTTGCTTTAGTTTGTGAAAGGGTCTGTGTATCGGTGTATCAATCTATTTTTTAAAAGTGAATAACAATTGGATCTTATGTCTACTGATAATAAAGACTTCTATTACACTAAATTGGAAGATCTAATTGAAATAGGTGAGATTCCAAGTACATATAACATATCAAATGTAAACAACATGAAATAAATAATATTAACAAGACTACACATAGCAATGTGACTGAAGCAATTATAAAACGCCACCATTTAAAAAATATTTTATTTATTTACATTCCAGCCATCACTCCTGCCCCCCTGCCCTTCACGGTCTCCCCTCCCACAGTTCCTCATCCCACTTCTCCTCCCACTTGCCTCCAAGATGGTCCTTTCCCCAATAATACCCCCTCCTTCCCTGGGGCCTCATTAGATGCCTCTACTACTGAGGCCAGACCAGGCAATCCTCTGCTATATATGTGCTGGGTGTCTCAGGTCAGCCCATGTATGCTGTCTGGTTGGTGGCTAATCTCTGAGAGCTCCCTTTGGTCCCTGTTAGTTGAGACTTCTGGTCTTCCTATGGGTTTGCCCTCACCAACTACTTCTTCAATCCTTCCTCTAATTCAACCATAGGGCCCCCTCCCCCCAACTTCAGTCCAATGGTTGGGTGTAAGTATCTTTGTCTCTCTCAGTCAGCTACTGGTAGAGCCTCTCAGAGGACAGCCATGCTAGGCTCCTGGCTCAGTCTCTTCTCCAATTCTGTCCCTGCATTCCTTTTATGTAGGAACAGTTCTGGGTCAGAAATTTTGACTGTAGGTTAGTAAGCCTGTCCCTCCACCTCTATCTACTGGATGTAAACTCTTCGAGTTCCCTCTACCCACTGTTGGTCATAAAATGCCATCTTTAAAACAACCCCAAGACAAGACTGACAGGATTTTATTTCAAATAACCACTGTCAAAGTGACTTAACATCTACTACTTCTACTTCTTGATAAAAAGAGCAAGAGTTCCAGACTCTAACGATTACCTGATATGAAACCGGATTCTGAGCTAGGCTTAGTGTACCATTCCATTAGTCCTAGCATTTCAGAGGGAGAGTAGCCTGATCTCAGTGAGTTTAAGGCCAGACTGGGAAAAGCAAACACAAAAACAATCAAACAAACAAAAATTTAACAAATAGAAGCACACCACCGGATACTGATACAATTAAAAAGAAATTATAGACTAATGTGGTAATTTGAAAACAATTTTGAGAGGCTGGGGAGATGGCTCAGGGGTTAAGAGTACTGTGTGCCCTTCCTGAGTTGAATTCCCAACAACCACATCATGGCTCACAACCAACTGTAATGGGATCCAATGCCCTCTTCTGGTATGCAGGTGTACATGCAGATAGAGCACTCATGTAAAGGAAATAAAACTTTTTTTTAAAAAAAATGTTTTTTGAGCTGGGCCTGGTAGCACACTTCGCTAATAATTGTGTTACACAGAGAAAAACTTTCTCAAACGAATGAGTGAATGAATGAATGAATGACCTCCCCCAAGTTTTCTATTATTAGCTATTTCACACTTGCATATTGCATTTGTGTGCCCACATCAAATATTGCCCAATATTTTGGGTCTATTTTGGTATAAAGAATGTATTCCACTCCTAAACCTCTGCTCTTCTGATTTATAATTCCAACAAACCTCTTGATTGTTTTCATCTCTATTCATATTGCCTGGGACCCACTGAGATGAACCAGAGTCATTTGTGAGTCTGTGGGTTTGCAGCTATGTGCTGGAGCCTGATGTGCTCAGCAGAGGATAACAACTAAAGGCAACAAGTCTAATCCTAGAATCTATCCATAGTCAACGTCTGAGAGGTAAAGTGAGCTGTTCCCTTACCTAGACTGACTGTGGTCTTGTGTGCAGTGCAGATAAAGACAGCTGCTGTTGGTTACTGATTACAGTAGTTGTATGGAGTCTAGAGAATGGTGTCTTAGCCCTTCCCCTCTTTCCCTTCTTATTTCCTAACCACCTCTTCTTCTTTGGTGTTACCAGAGTTAGAGATGGGATGGGGTAACTGACTTTATTAGGACTAGAACCATATACCTTACTTACTTTTTGCTTCTGTGAGAGTTAAGGTCTCTGCATTCAACAGTCCAGAAAGAAAGGAAGGAAGAAGGGGTGGGGAGGAAGAAAGGAAAGAAGGAAGGAAGGAGGGAGAGAGGGAAGGAGGGAGGAAGAGAGGGAGGGAGGAAGGGAAGGAAGGAAGGAAGGAAGGAAGGAAGGAAGGAAGGAAGGAAGGAAGAATTGGTTTTTCTTTAAGTCACATACTAGCTCCTTTCTGAGTTAGTAAAATAACAAGACCGCCTTCTAGTGGTAACAGCAGTACAGCGCGGGATGAGTTCAGCCCTAGGCGGATAGCGAAGAGTTCTTGAGACACCTATTTCTTTTCAAAATCCAAGTTCTTTAAATGTCTCAGTCCAAGTCAAAATTTTAGGATTTGCTTTTGACTTCTCATGTTTGAGTTTTGGGGATGGGACTCGGGCTTTTGAGTTTAGCCTGTGTTGTTGTTTGGTACAAAGTATGTATTCCAAAGTCTGGAAGTCCAGTAGAAGCTTCCTGCCTTTTATCTAAAGGGTTCTTCTGTACTCACGATGGGGGTCAGATATCGGGGTGCAGCATCCTACCAGATCCAGTTCTGTTCTACCTGGCAGCAAGCATGTGGGAAGGCTGGGCGAGCTGATAGCTGGAGCAGTGTGGAAAGCAGCCTGAGACAAAGTGGGAGGGACAGGTTTCCACGGGACAGGGCCACTCATCCGGAAACCGAGGGTGCAAGGATGTAGGACGTGACAAGGGCGTGTAGAAAAGTGTTCTGAGTGGGAGGAGTCACAGGAGTGACGTGAGCGGAAGCTGGGAAACTAGTGAAGCCAGGTAAGTTGGACTGAGAACCAAAGCCAAAAGTGTCAACGACCTGTTCACGTCCAGAGCTCACGGCCCTGCACCGGGGGGAATCGCGAGGTGTAGACCTGGGATCGCAGGACAGGGCGGACTTCGGGGAAGGTAAAACGCCGGGCAGCCGTGGGTGCCGCGCGGGGCATCCTGGGAGAGTCATCAGTCAGCTCAGAGCCTGGAACCACAGCCCGGCGGCCTTGAAACCTCCCAAGTCAAACGAGCTGCGGGGCTGGAAAAGGGCCCGAAGGGAGCAGGGCGTGATCAGTTTTTCTGGTGTTCATAAGTAAGCTGGTTCTGAAATTTCGCTGTTGCTGTCTTTCATTCTCAATATATTTTAACACATATAAACTGAAATAATCCTGATGTGCTTTTCATTGACCATGTGATTGCCAAAATATTCAAAAGAATTTAGGTTTATCTGTTGATATTTGCAAGCCAGTTCTCTTTGTTGAGGTGTAAAGGACAAAGCTCTCTAAATTTATTAACATCCACGATAACTCCTCTCTTATACCTAGGACATACTTGGTGACTTGACATCCCCAGAGAGCTTTTAACTATTAGTCATGAAAGGAATGGCTGAAATGTTACTGAATCTCAACTTATATTTATTGTGTTTCACAGATATAGTTGTAAATCAACTTTTAAAAGTAAACTTTTTTTTTTCGCATTATTTACCATACATGGTCATCACTGCTTCCTCTCTTCCTAGTCTCTCCTTCCCCCAAGCCTTCCTCCCCTTATCCTCAGAAAAGGGAAAGCCTCCCATGGATATCCACCCTCCTTGGCATATTAAGATTCAGTAAGATTAGGCATATCTCCTATTGAGGCTAGACAAGGCAGCCCAGTTAGGGAAAGGGGATCCAAAAGCAGTCAACAGAGTCAGAGACAGCCTCTACTCCAGTTGTTAGGGGACCAACATGATGACCAAGTTGCACATCTGTTATAGTTCACAGTTAGAAAGGCCATTATAAGCCAGCTGGTGTTGGCACAAGACTTTAATCCCTACACTTTGGAAACTGAGGCAGTTGGATCTGGGAGTTCCTTGCCACCCTAGTTCACAGAGGGAGTTTAAGGATGGCTGGAACCCCAAAGAGAAATCATGTCAGTGGGAAGAGGGAGAAGGAAAAGGGAAAAAGAAAACAGAGAAGGTATTATATTATATAGGATGGTACTATAAATCATCTTTCAAATAATTACTTTAGCTCTTCTATATCAGGAAAAAGTCAGCAAAAGTCTATTGTCCCCTCGGTTCTAGAAAACCACTCTGTCCATGAACACAAACTGTGATTTGGTTTGGTTTGGTTTGGCTTAGCTTGGTTCCTGTGTTTGCTTTGTCTGTGGCTTGAACCCATTGTGTTCCTCTGTCTGGCCCAGAATTCACCATGTAGACTGGGCTGGACTGGAAGTCACAGAGTTACACCTGACTCTGTTTCCTGAGTGCTAGTGTTAAAGGTGTGCACCAGGATCACTATTCAAACGGTTGTTTTGTATTTTGTGGTCAGTTCACAGCCACCAGTGTGACTATGGACTTCTTCCAGAAAGAGGGGCAGTATCAGGACCATGCTGTGAGTACTTTGTACAGAGACTGGAGGTTGTAGAATGACAGTTGTCTGGTCTGTGTGGGTGCGAATAGTTTGCTTCAGCCTCCCTTGCTCCTCCTCAGGGTTTTGTTGGCAAGTTACTCTGCAAGCATGAGTTCCTTTGGGAGAATAGGGCTTCCATCATCTTTAGTCCAGGATAAATTTAGAGCCTCACTGGTGTATAATATTCTCATCCCAATCATTCAGTTCCATTTCTGCCCCTCAGAGTTGACTGAGCTGTGATTGAAGAGAGTTTTAAGTGATCATAACTGAAAATGCTTTCTAAATATTTTCAGTTATCACTGCATGACATCTACTGAGCACAGTACTATGCCAGAAATGCAAGTGCTTGCTAAAGATCTCTTTCTTATGTGCAGGTCTCAGTGATAACCCAGAAGTGTTTACCTGTGCAGCAGAGCAAAGAGACCTGGAAGATCTAGAGGGAAGAGGCAGTAGCTAAGGATCCAGGTATGTTGGAGGATTGGTGACAGGATGGCAAGGGGTTCAGGTGACTGTGGAAGTGGGATATGATATCCATTTGCTACATACTGTTTCACTAGAAATAATTCTGGAGACTTTCACTGGGAATAATTTCCTCAGGACTGTACTATTGTAGAGATGAGAAGACTGTCTACAGAAGAACTGATCCTAGGAGGCAATGAAATTTATTTGGTCATGCATGTAAGTGATGCTGTCCTTACTCCATGCACATCACTGATTATGTTCTACAAACCAATACTAAATGGTTTTTATTTCAGTGATTTTAATATATTATAAAATGATGAAAATTAATACTTCTAGATGTAATGTTTAATGATTTTTGGAGATTTTGGTATTTTAGCACATTCTCTTTTTTTTTAAGATTTATTTATTTTATGTTATGTGAGTACACTGTCACTGTCTTCAGACACACCAGAAGAGGGCATCGGTAACCATTGCAGATCACTGTGAACTACCATGTGGTTGCTGGGAATTGAACTCAGGACCCCTGGAAGAGCAGACAGTACTCATCTCTTCAGCCCTAATATTCTCTACCTTTTAGTGTTAATTCCTCCATTCCTAAAAATAGTACCAACAGAGTTTTGGTGAAAATCAGGAGCTATATTTGCAGACAGGTACACTCTGTCTATTCTATCTTCCCAGGGATATCCAGGGATATCTCCTATTGTCTGTTGTCATGACAATTCCAAGTGGTTTCCATTGCTGTGATTGTAATATACTGTGAGATCACCTCTACGTGCGATCCTCTTAATGTTTTCCAGCTCTGTGCTGCTCCTTGGTACTTTCAGGATTACTTTCTGTAAAATATGAAAATAGGATTTTTAATAGGAATTGCTTGGAGTCTTAGAGAAGACAAACCTCCTTCTATGTTGTGTTCTTTTGGTGGATAGATTTGGTAATATGATTCTTGATGACTTTCTTGACAAGCTTACAGTTATTTTACCCTATTTCTTCTATGTTTATGTCTTGCCTTTTTCCATAATTATATCCCTGCCACGGTTTTTCAATTTTTCCCTTCAAATCACTTTTTCCTGTTATTCCCCTCTCTATATTCCCCAACATCCCACCGAGGTCTCTCTTTCCTTTCCAGCAGTTACTCCAGGTTGGAGATAGGAACTTCCTGTGAGAGAGAACATGTAATGTCTTTCTTTCTGAGTCTTGGCTACTCCATTCAGAATCATCTTTATTAGTTCTATCCATTTACCTATAAATCTCTTGATTTCAATTTTCTTTATATTTCCATAATATTCCATAGTGCATATTTAGCCTCACTTTCAGTTTCCATTCCTCAGATAAGGACATTTAGGTTGTTTCCATTTTGTAACTGTTGTGAATATAGCACCAATAAACATGAGTAAGCATGTGTCTCTGGAGTAGGATTTGAGTGTTTGTAACATATGCCAAGGAATGGAATTACTGTGTCATGTGCTATACTTATTTAACATGAGGATTTGTTTATTTAATTGAGGATTCTCCATATTGGTATCTACAGTGGGCACATTTTTTGTTTATGGGGTTTTTATTCCCAATACTTTTTTTTTATGTTGTTGCTGTTTGGAATATTGGTAATATTCTTATTCCTTCTTTGTGTTAGTGTTTTCCTGTCTTGCCCATAAATGATCACTTCCCAGTTTTCCTGTATTTATCTATTCTTCACATGCAATGCATTATTTTTTATGTTCTTATGGATAATGCTTCTCTTTTACCTGTGTAAACTTTGCATCTAGTTTATTATGTACTGTACTGCTTTAGGGAACTGAATTTTGTTATTTTCTAACAATCTTGAAAGGCACTTATGTCTTCATCAATTTAAAGAAACTTTTTTTTTTTTTTTTTTTTTTTTTTTTTGGTTTTTCGAGACAGGGTTTCTCTGTATAGCCCTGGTTGTCCTGGAACTCACTTTGTAGACCAGGCTGGCCTCGAACTCAGAAATCCTCCTGCCTCTGCCTCCCAAGTGCTGGGATTAAAGGCGTGCGCCACCACCGCCCGTAAAGAAACTTTTTCTAAGTGCAACAATATGGTTGATGGTGATTTCTCTCTAAGTTTTAAATGTCATTCCATGCTCTTCTGGATTTGGGATTGCTGATTGAACACCAGGTAGTATTCTGTTACTTGGATCTTTTTATGTAGTTTGAAACTGTTCTTTAATAGCTTTCAGTATTAATTTTTGCTTTTCTTTTTTGACCTTTTATATGAAAGGGTCACAAGCTGGCGATTTGTTATACCTTAAAGAGAATTCAAGGAAGAAAAACAGAAATCTCTGATTCTCCAGTAAACATGTCCCAGGTCAGTAGTCATGTCTACTTTTTTTCTAGAAAATTATCTTCAAACATTGCAGACCTTTAATTTTCTCCGTCTGATAATTTGCTTTAACTTGATTATAAAACATGTTGGAAACACACACAAAATCAAACACTGAAATTAACCAGACTGAAAGTCTATAGAACTGAATGAAATTACATATGGTTATATTAGTCATTGAGAACTAAAACTCCAGAGACACTCATTTAATAATTTCAATATACAATATATTTTAATGAATTTATCTGCCAAAGCCCCAAAAACCAGTGACAGAATTAGAACTAAAAAATGCAGTCACCTTAATATATCTCTCATAACTGCTTTTCATTACCTGCATTCAGTTCTACCTCATCCCCTCACATTTTTTTCATTTTTTCCTCCATATTCTACTGTGCTCACATGTACACTGCTTCCATATAGATATATAGATATATAGATTGGCTAAATTATTCATATGATATGAATATGAATATTCCTATGAGGGGGAAATGTGACCTCACTTAATATTACACATTTTAAGCCTAGACATTTTTCTACAACTTATTATTACATTTTTTTCATTAGCTGAATAGTATTCTATTTTTCCATTAACTTATTTATTACTTTTTGATCCCAAGTGCTGTCTCCCCTCTCCTGTTTCCCCCATCACATAGTCCCTCCCTCCATCACCCTTCCCCTTCTTTTCTGAGAGGGTAAAAGTCCCCCTGGGTTCATCAATTCTCTGCAGGGCTAATCCCATCCATTCTGACTGAGGTCAGAAAAGGC
The DNA here is from genome assembly GCA_036184795.1 of Tokudaia tokunoshimensis. Classification (NCBI taxonomy): domain Eukaryota; kingdom Metazoa; phylum Chordata; class Mammalia; order Rodentia; family Muridae; genus Tokudaia; species Tokudaia tokunoshimensis. Next base: position 92,104,545 of record BTHU01000006.1, read on the forward strand.
AGCCCAGTTAGGGGAATGGGATTTACAGGCAGGCAACAGATTTATAGACAGCCCCTGTACCAATTGTTCGAGGACTCACATGAAGACTGAGCTGCACATCTGCTACATATGTGCAGGGGCCTGTGTATGCTCTTTGGTTGGTGGTTCAGTTTCTGAGAGCCCCCAAGGGTTCAAGTTAGTTGACTCTATTTGTCTTCCTGTAGAGTTCCTATTCTCTAAGTGTCCCTCAGTCCTTCTCCCAATTCTCCCCAGTCTCTGTCCAATGTTTGGCTGTGAGTTTCTGCATTTGTTTCAGTCAGCTGATGGGTAGAGTCTCTCAGAGGACATTTATGCTAATCTCTTGTTTACAAGCATAACAGAATATCATTAATAGTGTCCAGGATTGGTGCATGGCCATGGGACAGGTCTCAAATTGGGACAGTTATTGGTTGACAGACATTTCCTGTTCCATATTTGTCCCTGAATTTCTTGTTGTCAGGACACCTTTTGTGTCTACAGTTTTGTGGGTTCATTAGGAACTCTGCTAGGGTTGCTGCCTAGGTAGAAGAAGTAGCCAATTCAGGTTCCATATCTCTATTGCTAGGAATTTCAGCTGAAGTCACCCCCATAGACTCCTGGGAGGCTCTCCCATATCAGGTCTTTGTCACATTTTATAGATGCCCCCACCACCATCCTCGCCAGTCACCAATTTCCATTTATTCTCCCTGCCCTCTGGCCCTCTTTCCTGTTTCTCTCCACACCTGTTCCTGACCCTCCCCCATTCCCCTCTCCATCCCACCTCCACACAGTTACTTCCTTCCAGCTGCCTCCTATGACTGTTTTATTTCCTCTTCTAAGTGAGACTCAAGCATCCTCGCTCGGATCTTCCTTCTTGTTTAGCTTCTTTGACTCTATGGAATGTAACCTGGTAATCCTGTACTTTATGGCTGATATACATATATAAATGAGTATATACCTGTCTTAGTTAGGGTTCTATTGCTGTAAACAGAAACCATGACTAAGGCAACTCGTATAAGAACAACATTTAATTGGGTCTGGCTTACAGATTCAGATGTTCAGTCCATTATCATCAAGTCAGGATCATGACAGCTCTCAGACAGGCTTGGTGCAGGAGGAATTGAGAGTTGAACAACTTGTTCCAAAGGCAAACAGGAGGAGACTGGCATCCTCAGGCAGCTAGGAGGAAGCTCTCAAAACCCACCCCCAGAGTGACAGATACCCTTCAACAAGACTACACCCCCAAATAGTGCCACTCCGTGGGTCAATCATATTCAAACCACTACAATGCCATAGTTCTTCTGGGCCTCAGTTACATCACTCAGGATATTTTCTAGTTCCATCCATTTGCACGCAAAATTCATGATGCTCTTGTTTTTAATAGCTGAATTGTATTCCATGGTATAAATGATCCACAATTTCTGTATCCATTCTTTGAGTAAGGGGCATATGGGTTGTTTCCAGTTTCTGGCTGTTACGAATAAAGATGCTGTGAATATAGTGGAGCATGCATCCTTGTGGTAGGGTAGAGCACCTTTCGGTATATGCCCAGGAGTGGTATAGCTGAGTCTTCAGGTAGAACTAGTCACAATTTCCTGAGAAACCACCAGATTAATTTCTAGAATGGTTGTAAAAGTTTGCTCTCCCACAAGCAATGGAGGTTTGCCTTGCTCCACATCCTTGCCAGTCTTAGTTGTGACTAGAGTTTTTGATCTTAGCCATTCTGATGGGTGTAGGATAGAATCTCAGGGTCATTTTCATTTGTATTTCCCTGATGACTCAGTATATTGAATTTTTCTGTGTTTCTCTGCCATTCGATATTCTGCTGTTGAGAATTCTCTGTTTAACTTTGTATCCCTGTTTTTAACTGGGTTATTGGTTTGTTGGTGTCTAACTACTTAAGTTCTTTATTTATTTTGGATATTAGCCTTGTGTCAGATGTAGGGTTAATGAAGATCTTTTCCCAATCTTTAGGCTACCATTTGTCCTATTGACATTTTCCTTTACCTTATATAAGCTATTCAGTTTCATAAGGTTCTATTTATCAATTGTGGACCTTAGTGCCTGAGCCATTGATGTTCTGTTCAGGAAGTTATCGCCTGTACCAATGAGTTCCAGACTATTTCCCACTTTCTCTTCTATTAGATTAAGTGTTTAGATCATTAATCTGTTTGGACTTAAGTTTTGTGCAGTGTGATAGATTCGGATCTATTTGCATTCTTCTACAGGCAGACTTAGACATCCAGTTAGCACCATTTTTTTACAGATGTTTTCTTTTTTCCATTGTATGGTTGTGGCTTCTTTGTCAAAATGTGTGTTTATTCCTGGGTCTTCAGTTTGATGCTATTGATCAATCTGTCTGTTTCTATACCAACATCACGCAGTTTTTATTACTATTGCTCTGTAGCACAGCTTGAAATCAGGGTTAGTGATACCTCCAGAGGTCCTTTATTGTACAGGATTGCTTTAGCGGTCCTGTTTTGTTTTGTTTTTTTTTTTTTGTTTTGTTTTGTTTTTTTTGTGCTTCTACTGGAAGTTGAGAATTGTTTTTTCAAAGTCTGTAAAGTATTATGTTAGAACTTTGATGGAAATTACATTAAATCTGTAGATTGCTTTTGGCAAGATGGCCATTTTCACTATGTTAACACTACTGATTCATGAGCATAGGAGTTCTTTCCATCTTCTGATATCTTCTTTAATTTCTTTCTTCAGAGATTTAAAGTTCTTGTCATATAGTTCTTTTACTTGCTTGGTTAGAGTTACACCAAGATATTTATATTATTTGTGGCTATTGTGAAGAGTATTATTTCCCTGATTTCTTCCCTAGGGCATTTATTGTTTGTATAAGAAAGGGGTACTGATTTTTTCTTTTTCTTTCTTTTTTTTTTTTTTGCGTTAAATTTGTATCTATCCACTTTTCTGAAGGTGTTTATCAGCTGTAGGAGTTCTTTGGTAGTTTTTGGAGTCACTTATGTATTCTATCATATCATGTTTGAATAGTGATACTTTAACTTCTTCTACTCCAATTTGTATCTCTTTGATCTTCTTTAGTTGTCTTATTCTTCTAGCTAGAAGTTCATGTACTATATTGAGGAGGTATAGAGAGAACAGGCAGTCTTTGTCCAGTTTTAGTGAATTACTTAAGTTTCTCTCCATCTAATTTGATGTTATCTCTTGGCTTGCTGGACATTGTCTGTATTTTGTTTCGGTATGTTCATTGTGCTTCTGGTTGTTCCAAGACTTTTAAAATGAAGAGGCATTGGATTTTGTCAAAGGCTTTTCAACATCAAATGGGAAGATCATGTGGATTTTTTTTTCTTTCACTTTGTTTATATGGTACATTACATTGATGTTTTTTGGTATATTGAACCATTCCTGCATCCCTGCAATGAAGCCTACTTGATCATGGTATTTTTTGATGTGTTCTTAAATTCCATTTGCAAGTATTTTACTGAGTATTTTTGCATCAGTATTCATAAGGGACATTGATATATAATCCATTTTTTTTGTTTTTTGTTGTTGTTGTTGTTAGTCTTTCTGTGGTTTAGGTATCAGAGTGACTGTGGTCTCAGAGTAACTGTAGAATGAGTTTGGCAATCTTCCTTCAGTTTCTATTTTGTATAATAGTTTGAGGTATTAGCTCTTTGAAAGTCTGGTAGAATTCTGTGCTTAACCCATCTGGCCCAGCCCTTTCTTTGGATGGGAGACTTTTAATGGCTGCTTCTATTTCCTTAGGGGTTATCAGACTACTTAGACAGTTTGCCTGATCTTGATCTAACTTTTATAAGTAATATCTATCTAGAAAATCATCCATTTCACTTAGATTTTCCAGTTTTATAGAATACAGGGTTTTAAAGTAAGACCTAATAATATTTTTAATTTCCTCAGTGTTTGGTGTTATGTCTCCTTATTCCTTTCTGATTTTGTTAATTTGTCTCTGTGCCTTTTAGTTATTATATTGTACACTGAGATCCTATGGAACATAAAGTGTACATAACAGATAATCATCAAATGTATGTCTTGTATCATGGATATGCTTCTGAGACTGTTGTGTCACCCTGTTTTCACAGATTCCATTATAGAGCGTGACTATATTAGAACTTATCTCACTAAGTAATGGTTTTCATTCATCTACATCCCACCTCTTTATTTCCAGAAAAGCACTGTGCCCAGCATCATATGCTCATACTGCACATTTTTGTTTCAGGGCATGTTGACATTCAGGGATGTGGCTGTGGACTTCCCTCAGGAGGAGTGGGAATGCCTGGACTCTGCTCAGAGGGCTCTGTACATTGATGTGATGTTGGAGAATTACAGAAACCTGGTGTCTGTCGGTGAGAACATTTTGCTTTAGGAACTATCAGCTTCTCTTTTGTATGTACTGACTTTATAAGTAGTAAAAGTCTTTATTAAAGCTCTTTGGAAACAACATGAGAATAGAGAAAGTTGGATAGTAGAAAATAATTTTTCATGGTATTTGATGTTTACTTTCCATTTTTGCACTTTAGAGGTCTCATGGACTCTTTATTTTGTTTCCACAATGCAATCAGCATTACTTATCTTCATATCTTAGAGTTCCATGTCTATCATTGTAATTACATGGTTTTAATTGTGAAAAAAAAAAACCTTAAGTTATGCAAACTGAAATTTCTCCCTAAATATGGGTGACAATTCTGACAGGAAATAGTAATTGGGAATCCATTCCTGTATTCTTCTATTTTGTGTTGTCTTTATCTGCTGAAGAGAGTACTGTCTTAGACATCTGTATTCTTTCTAAAAAATTATAGCATGGGTCATGGGCTACCCTCACAAAACTCGTAGATTATTATATGCAGTATAGGCCTGGTTACCTGGCGCACATGAGTTTTCCCTGGAAGGTGGAGAGGAGAGAGGAGTCACAACTAGGGTGGGCTAGCAAATGAGCAGAACAACTAGGGAGGGTTCAAGTGAGAGAGAAAGTTAGAATGGAAAATACTTTTTCTGCATTCAGTTCCACTTGAAATGATTCCCAGTCATTTAGCTTATTATAATATCCTGGCTCCAGATGCATCCTGCTTGCTGTAGCTGTTGGAAGATGTTGTGCCTTACTTCACCTGAATTGTGGTCATTTAATACTAGTATAAATGCAATTTTGCTTGACGATGCTGACATTAGATTGTTTACAAAATTATGAGTGTAATATGAGTCCACGAAGTAGCGTTATTCTGCAATTGCTTTCCTTTACATCCTTTATTTTCATCTCTGGAGAAAACACAGAAACCTTTCTACAAGACAATCCCAAGAAACAGTATACTGTGTAAGCTTAAGAACATCCCTATAAGGAAAGTTAAGCAACACAGCAGTGTGTGTAGTTGAGACAATGGAAGAAAGAAATAACCAATAGCTGCCCATGACAGCCCTACTTCAAATGATCTAGACTCTAGGCTCTATATTCTAGAGCATCTGATATCTGGCAAACTACTCTCTTTACTTCCATTATTTTTGAGGAATCTAGTATGGTATTTTTAGAAACAAGATTAATCCCTTGATGCTTTTAAGCAAGCCCTTAATATTAGAAGGATTTGGGTCTTCTGAACAGTAGGCTTCGTTGAACACAAACACTGTGAACCTGAATTGCATTACACTCTTCTTCATCAGTTTCTAAATAGAGACATGTATTCTAAATATGATCAGTCAGTGAGCTGTACCCCAAAGGTAATTACTGACTCCTCAAGTATTAGATCCATCTTGATCCAGCAAACATTTTCCATGAAATGCCATATCTATTACACATTACAGACCCTTGAAGGCTGTCAGTCTTTATTTGTGGTAATACATAAAATTACAGTGAAAGAAACATGTCTAAGTAGTTGCTGTATGACTTATGAGAGAACTTAGGGAGACAGTCATTTATCAAATGTTTAATCATAGAATTAATCTGAATTATACTCATTTTCAGAGAACTACTGCATATGTGATACTGCCCATCAACATGTGAAGACTGAAAAAGGGTCTTGTCAGTGTAATAGGCTTGGCGAAATGCTTCATGAACCCTCCAACTGTGTACTTTATAAAAGAAGTGACACTACAGAAACCTCTAATAACTACAGATGCTGTAACGACAGGGATGCTCCTGTTGACTCGTCAAATCGAGATAGACATAAAAGCATGCACACTGGAGAAGAACCTTGTGAGTCTAAGGACTGTGAGAAATCTTTAACTTTGTGTTCCGACATTAGTCAGGATCAAAGACTCTACACTGCAGAGAAAGAGCACAGACTGGAAGTATATGATGACTATTTCAGCTCTGCATACAGTCTCATGCAAGAAGCAGTCTACATTAATGAGAAACCACACAAGTGTGGCAAATGTGGGAAATGCTTCAGTACCTCCTCTAGCCTCACTGTCCATCACAGAATTCATACTAGAGAAAAACCCTACAAGTGCAATGTTTGTGACAAATCCTTTACCCAGTGCACACATCTTAAAATACATCAAAGACGTCATACTGGGGAAAAACCTTACAAATGCAAAGAATGTGAAAAGTCATTTGTTCAGTTGTCAGCACTTAAAAGTCATCAGAAATTGCATACTGGAGAGAAGCCTTACAAATGTAAGGAGTGTGACAAATCCTTTGCCCATTATCCCAATTTCAGGACACATCAGAAAATCCATACTTCTGAGGAACATTGTAGTTGTCCAGAATGTGGCAGGGAATTTCATCAGCTTTCACACTTTAGAAAACATTACAGACTCCATACTGGAGAGAAGCCTTACAAATGCAATGAGTGTGACAGATCCTTTACCCACTACGCATCATTAAGATGGCATCAGAAAACTCACTCCCCAGAGATACATTATGAATGCAAAGAATGTGGTAAGTCCTTTATTGAATTATCACATCTTAAAAGGCATTACAGAATCCATACTGGCGAAAAGCCTTACAAATGTGAGATATGTGACAAGTCCTTTACTACGACCACAACTCTTAAAACACATCAGAAAATTCACACTGGAGAGAAACCTTACAAATGTATGGAATGTGACAAATCTTTTATTCATAGTTCACATCTTAAAAGACATCAGAGTGTTCATACTGGAGAGAGACCTTACAGATGTAAGGAATGTGACAAATCTTTTTATGAGAGCTCCGCTCTTAGAGAACATGAGAAAAGTCATACTGGAGAGAAAACTTACAAATGTAGAGAATGTGACAAATCCTTTACCCAGCGTGCATATCTTAGAAATCATCATAACAGAGTTCATACTGGAAAGAGACCTTATGAATGTAAGGAATGTGGCAAATCTTTTACTACATGCTCAACTCTTAGAACACATCAGACAATTCATACTGGAAAGAAACCCTACAAATGTTTGGAATGTGATAAATCATTTACCTATAATTCATATCTTAGAACACATCAGAAAGTTCATTCTGGAGAGAGACCTTACAGTTGTAAGGAATGTAACAAATCTTTTACTAGCTGTTCAACTCTAAAAGCACATCAGAATATTCATACTGGAGAGAAACCTTACAAATGTATAGAATGTGACAAATCTTTTACCCAGGCCTCACATCTTAGAACACATCAGAGAGTTCACACAGGAGAGAGACCCTATAGATGTACAGAATGTGACAAATCTTTTACTAGGTGTTCTCACCTTAGAGAACATCAGAAAATTCATAGTGGAGAGAAACCTTACAAGTGCAGAGACTGTGACATATCATTTAACCAGATTTCAAATCTCAGAAGACATCAGAAACTTCATACTGGAGAGAAACCTTACAAATGTATGGAATGTGACAAATCCTTTACTCATAACTCAAATTTTAGAACACATCAGAGAGTTCATACTGGAGAGAAACCTTATAGATGTACAGAATGTGACAAATCTTTTACTAGGTGCTCCTACCTTAGAGCACATCAGAAAATTCATACTGAAGAAAAACCTTACAAATGTATGGAATATGACAAATCCTATACCCAGGACTCACATCTTAAAAGACATCAGAGAGGTCATACTGGAGTAAAACATACCTTTGTAAATAATGTAACATAGCATTTATCCAGTATTCTCTCTGCTTATAAATCCTAAGAATAAGAAACAAGGGAAATCCTTTAATGAACTTTTAAATCTCATAAAATATTGCTAAAATAAAATTTTGTCTATTATGTCAAAAGCTTCTGTGTGCACACATGCACTCACGCACGTGTTTTTGTTATTGTGCACAACATGCATGTCTGGTGCCTCAGAGGGAACTAAGATCCCCTGATACTTGAGTTAAAGACAGTTGTGAACTGCTGTGTGTATATGTGTATTTGTGTGTGTATGTGTGTTGGTAATTGAACTCAAATCCTGAAAGAACAGCCAGTCATTTTATCCACTAGGCCATCTCTCTAGCCCCTGGGAAAAAGTGCAATAAAACTTTCGTTCAACATCCAAAAATACATAATTCCAGGCAAGGTAGTGCATACCAATAATCCCAGCACTCAAGAGGCAAAGGCAAGATCTTTGTGAATCAGAGGCCATCCAGGTCTAAATACTGAGTTCCAGGACAGCCTGAACTACTCTATCTCAAAAAATAATAGTAATGACAAAATATGTCATTAAATATGTGTTAGAGACTTTTAATTTTGCTGTGATTCACAAAGTTCATACTTCTGAGAAACCGTATAAAGGTATGCCATATAATATGTCTATAAAAAGATAAAGAGGATGATATGTTTGGTGGATGTGTAGTCAGGTATAGGAGAAGAGGGTGCCTCAGTGGGCCCATGCTGAGGCATCCCTTTCCCCTGAGGGACCAGCCACATGACAGTATAGTATCGAAAAGAGTCTATTCAGGGCATGGGGAAGGAAGTTGAGAGGCTAGCAGAGACACAGAAAGGCAGAGAGAAAGTACAGAGAAGTAGAGGCTAGCCATGAGCTCCTGCAGAGAGATGGGGGAGGGAGTGGGGAGAGAGAGCAGGAAGGCAAGAACAAGAGAGGAGGGGGAAAACATCCCCTTTTATAGTGAGTCAGGCATACCTGGCTGTTGCCAGGTAACTGCAGGACGTGAAGCTTAGACAAAATGCTAACACCATATGTAATCTTCATGTCTTGCTCTTTTTTTTTCCTAAATCTGTGTTCAAATTTTATTTTTCAGTTTCATGTATTCTTATTAATTTTTTATCTTTTTTTGGTTATTTTATTTATTTGCAATTCAAATGTTATCCCTCTTCCCTGTTTCCCCTCCACAAACTCCCTATTCCTTCCCCCTTTCCCCCCTGCTTTTGTGAGGGTGCTCCCCACCCACCCACCCACTCCTGCCTCACTACCCTAGCATTCCCCTACACTGCCTTTCATCCTAATGATCTTGACAAAGAGGTAGGTGTATCCATTTGAGTTTGGGGTCTGCCTTGTTGACAGGCTGTTAGCCTGTAAAACAGAGAAACCCCACTCTCAAGAAAAGAAAAGAAAAAAGCAAAGGTAAAGAAGATTAGAAGAGGAGGAGGAAAGGAAAGAAGGGAGAGGGAGGGAGGAAGGAAGGAAGGAATAAAGGAAGGAAGGAAGGAAGGAAGACAATTCCTTTAGGCATGCAGGAATTCCTTTTGATGGGGAAGTATTTGTTCTACAGTCTAAAATTAAATAATACAGCTGCCATTGACAGCCATTAGAACCTCATGGAGTTAATGCAGACTCTGGAACCCTTCATCAGCCACAGTGAAATGTTAGTTGCCCCAATCTTACACAGTCGCTTATTCTTAGTACTTTCTCAACAGTATGGGTCTCTGCATTACCCACCTCCTATTGTAAGAGTAGTCATCCTTAACAGTGCTAGTACAAACTGAAAGGCTTGGATTTTACTGCGGTATGAATTCCTCTATGAATCAGGCCTCAAATCCATTCAAGAGAGAGGATGGTTACACCCATACACAATAGAGCCAGCATTACACCAGTGCATACATCTTGGCTAGTATTTTGGTACTGTAGGATGCATGGTCCAGGAGTAAGTAAGACCATGACATCATTTCTCTGCCAGTAGCCTGCACAAGACTTTGCAGTGCTACAAAAGTTAGCCAGTTGGGAGAGTTTCCTAGTAAGTTCAAGACTGTTCCCTGTCTATCTTGTAAACAAAGTGTTTGGTGTCTTCAGTAAACACCATGTGCATAGGGTGACCATGCAAGAGCTCTAGCAATGAATGACCTGTTTTGTTTTGGGTGCCTCCATGAGCAGGAATTCCTAAGAAGATGCCAAGATCTGCAGCAGCGAGTTACATTTAATACCCCTGGCATCTGGGAGCCACATTGTTTACCCATGTGTGACGCCACTGCTCAACATCTTTAAAATCATTTTCCCTATTTACTTGTTAGATACTGGAGTTTCATAAGGCCTCTTCACAAAGCGTTCTTTATCCACCCACTCATCTTTCTTTCTTCCTAACCCCATCTTGAGTTAAACACATATTACACATTATCCAATGCCCCACATTTTATAGCACATGTATTCTCCTATCCCCTTATTTTTTTTACTTGGCATGCAAAATAATAGGTTTCCATGTAGCTTATTCATGGACTTCTCATTTGCGTTGAGCTTTAGCAGCCCCCTTTCTTCCCCCATCACTCCACTACATATTTGAATCATTATGCACTCAGCATTCCCACTATTTTCATATCACCTATATTATAATATTCATCCTCTCTTCCTGTCTCTTCCTGAATATCTCCACTACCCATAGATTTCTAGCTTCCTGACTTCTGCATGTAATTTCACTTGAACACACAAAAGTTTGAAGCTAAGATCCACTTTATGAGGAGAATCATGGGATGTTTGACTTGTGGCTCAGGAAGCAGCACTCATCCTAATTTCTACACAGCGACATTTGCATCTAGGTTCCACACTTTCATTTTTATTTATAGCTGAATAACATACCTTTGTAGATAAGTATAACATTTCCATTTCCACATGTGTCAGTTGATGGACGTCTGAGTTTATTCCATTGCCTAGATCTTGTGAATGAAGGTGCAATGAACATGATGGGCAAGTGCTCCTTTGTAAAGATGGAAAGTCCTTGGAGGTCATGCCCAGGAGAGTTTGTTGTGTATCAGTTTCCTCTGAGATTACACCTTCCAACTTGGAGGAAGCTCCTTAAAACAGGATGTTAAAGGAGAAGTAAAGGAACAGGATGCTCTAATGTGAGGTGATACATTCAATCCCACAGAGAATCAGCAGAAACTCGGAAATATATGACTTAATAGCTTCATTAGCTGTCACCCTCACTGGATGATGCAGCTGTTATTCAGTCCTTCATGCTTCTATAGTAGCCTCTCATCCACACTCTTGAAACTCACCCCATTAAAACTAACTAGTCCACTGAGTATTAGAGATGACTCAGTGGTTGAGAGGATGCTTCTTCAAAGGTTCCCTTTGAGTTCCCAGCGCACTCATATTTGCACTCAATCTGTAACCTCACCATCAGGGTATCCAATTCCCTTTTCTAACCTCTGTGAGCACCAGGAACACACATAGCTCAAAGACATCAACACAGACAAAACACCTCTAAAAGAGAAACCACATTCGCTTACCAACTTGCAGTTTGTTCACAACATTGATTTTTCATTGGAATAAGTAGATGTGTGTCTTTGTTTCTAGAGAAATGATTCCATACTTAGGTCTGTAATTGTGTCACCCAGATTCTCTCTCATTCTCATTCTCTCTCTCTCTCTCTCTCTCTCTCTCTCTCTCTCTCTCTCTCTCTCTCTCTCTCTCTCTCTCTCTCCCTCCCTCCCTCCCTCCCCCCCCCCGCAGGTCTACATTTGATCCATCTCCTGGTGCATCATGGCAATCCTCTTTTTGATGACTATTTTGTATCTGAAGGGTTCAGAACTCACTATGGGGGTCAGATACCGTGGTGCTGCGTCCTATCAGATCCAGTTCTTATCCAGGCTCGCAACAAGCAAGAGGGGAGTCTGTGCAGAACAAGTCCAGTGCAGCCCGACATCTGGAGCTGATTGGAAGGAAGCCTGAGACCGAGTGGGAGGGACTGATTTCCGTAGGGCGGGGCCACTCACCCGGAAACAGAGGATAGGAGCACGTTACACATTGGCTGGGTGTAGAGGAAGGGTGCGGAGTGGGCGAGTTTAGAGGAGGGACCAGCAAGGATACTGGTATGCGGTGTGTGTGAGCCTAAAGAATTGAGGCTAAAGAGTGAGAGCCAGAAGTGTCAAGAACCAGTTTCCGGTCTAGGGCCTGCCCTGTGTGGAGTTGCTTGGTGCAGGATCGCCTGCTGAGCACACACGGCTGGGGTCTCGCGGGACCCGTGAACTCCGCTAAGCCACAGGTGCCCGGCGGGGCCACCTCGGAGAGGCTGCAGTCAGCAGCCCAGCGGCGGGAATCGCAGCCCTGGAACCTCCCAGGTCAGAGCAGCTGCGGGGCTGGAGAACGGGAGGGAGTGGAGCAGAGTATGATCAGTGTCTCAAGTTATCAGGATGATAACTCTCAAAATTGTGCTGTGGATGTCTTATCCTCGTCGATGAATTTCCAATAATATTAACTGGATAATGCTATTTTTTAATTGACCTTCTAGCCTCCAGATATTCTCCTACGAATAACCTAGTAGAACATTTAAATTTATCGGTTGATATTTGCAAACGCAGTTCTCCTTGCTGTGGTGGAAAGGACAAAGCCCTTGAAATTTACAATTATCCATGCTAACTTCCGTGTTCTACCACTTCCCCATTCAAGAGAGTGGCCTAAAGGACTTGGATTCCCCGAGAGCTTTTAGATATTAGTCATGAAAGGAACCCCTGCAAATTTAATTGAGAGTACAATTTGTTGTGAGTTCCACAGGTATGGATGCAAACATTAACTTTTAAAAGTCAGCGTTTTATCCTCTATTCATTTTCCACCTAAAACTCTGTGTATGCACTCTGTGATGTAAATATAGCATTGTGGAAAGTGTGCCACCAGGCTTGGTGACACTCATCTCCCATCTCAGCACTCAGGAGACAAAGGCAGGTGGATCTCAGTGAGTTAGTTGTAGGCCAACCTGATCTACATAGTGAGTTCCAGGACTATGACAGCTACCTTGTGAGACCCTGTCTCCAAAAACTTAAATATAAATACAAAAAAAAAAAAAAAAAACAAGGGGAAGGATGAGAGGGAAGAAAGGAGGGAAAAATGTAAGAAAGCAAATAAGGCAGGCAGGTCAGATAAGAAAAAAAAAATGTGTCTTCGTTCTGAGTTCTTAATGTTGTAAATTAGAGCCTGGCAATCACAGTATGCTCTTTGAGGGAATCAGGCCATAGGATTTTCACAGTTAGAAAGGACATTATAAACCAGCTTGAGGTGGTGGGGGCACACACCCTTAATCCCTGCACTCTAGAGGCAGAGGCAGGTAGATATTGGAGTTCTTTGCCAACCTGATCTACAGAATGAGTTTAAGATAAGCCAGGACTACACAGAGAAGCCCTGCTTTGCAGGAAAAAAAAAAGGAAAGAAAGAAAGAAGAAAGGAAGGAAGGAAGGAAAGAAAGAAAGAAAGAGAAAGAGAGAGAGAATGAAACAAAATTAAAAGGCATTAATTATAGTATATGATAATATTAGAAATGATCTTGTGAATAATTATGACAATTCATCTACATCAGAAAAATATCTGCAATCCTCTTTCCTTAATGGTTCAAGAAAAGTATTCTGCCCATAGATACATGACCAAACTGTTATGTAGAAGTCACCATGTGGACCAGGCTGGACTGGAATTCACATATCTCTACCCACCTCTATCTCCTCAGTGTACTACTGAAGTTGTCTACCAGCAGGAATGTTCAAACTGTTGTCTTTTATTTTGTGGTCTGTTGACAATCCGTGGTGTAACTGTTGACTTCTCCCAGGAGGAGGGGCAATGCCTGGTCCCTGCTCAGAGGTCTCTGTACAGACAGGACGTTGACGATTTGGGACACATTGGTTTCTGTGGGTGAGAAAATAGTTTGCTTGCTGTCCCCCTTGCTCCTCCTTGGGGTTCTTCGCAAATTAGACAGCAAGTATGTGAGATTTGTGTGAATATGCCTCACATTCCACCGAATAAGGTGAATTCCTCAGAGGAGCAAAAACAGATTTCAGGAAATGTTTTCTCTTCTTTGGTGTGTTCCTTTGGAAGTATAAGGCTTCCATTAGTTTTAGTCCAGGATAAATTTAGAACCTCACTGGTATATAATATTCTCATCCCAATCATTCAGTTCCATTTCTGCCCCTCAGATTAAACTGAGCTGCGATTGGATGTGAGGTTCAAGATGTAGTAACTGAAAATACTTTTTAAATATTTTCAGTATTCCAACACTATGTGACAGTGGGAAGGGTTCACTGTAGAATCCTCACACTTGTTTCTCTTAACTTACTGAGCACAGTAGTATGTTAGAAATCCAGGTGCTTTCTGAAGAATCTCTTTTTTGTGTGCAGGCCTCACTGATCACCTAGATCTACTCACCTGTGGAGCAGAGCAAAGCGACCTGGAAGATGGAGAGGGAGGAGGCAGGAGCTAAGGATCCAGGTATGATGGAGGATTGGTGAAGGGATGGCAAGGGGTTCAAGTGAGTGGGAAACTGGGACATGAAATCAGTTTTGCCACATTCTGTTTCACTAGAAATAATTCTGGAGACTTCCGCTGAAAAGAATCTCCTCAGGATTCATCCTATTGTAGAAGTGAGAAGACTTTCTACAGAAGAATTGATACTAGGAGGGAAATAAAAATTTATTTGACTGTGCATGTGAATAATGCTGTCCTTATTCCATGCCCATCACTGGTCATGTCTACATACCATTATTAAATGGTCATCATCTCAGTGATTTTAATATATTCTAGAGTGATGAAAATTAATACCTCTAGGTTTATTTATTGTTTTAAGAATTTTTTTTTTTTTTTTTTTGTCTTTTGAGACAGGGTTTCTTTGTGTAGCCCTGGCTGTCCTGGAACTCACTCTGTAGACCAGGCTGGCCTCGAACTCAGAAATCCGCCTGCCTCTGCCTCCCAAGTGCTGGGATTAAAGGAGTGAGCCACCACTGCCCGGTTTTAAGAATTTTTTAAGCATTTGGTATTCTAGCACATTCTCTACATTTTCTTTATTCTGAAAATAATGCCAAATGAGTTTTGGTAAGAATCAAGAAATGACTTGCAGACTGTTTAACTGTGTCCATTCTGTCTTCCCATGGACATCTCCTATTGTCTGTTCTCCTGACAGCCCCGAGTGGTTTCCATTGCTGTATTTGTTAATATACTGTGAGATCACCTCTAGGTGAGATACTTTTTTCTGGCTCTTTACTATTCCTTGGTACTGTAGGATTATTTTCAGTAAAATATGAAAATAGGGTTTTATTAGGAATTGGTTTAATCAGAATTCGTTGGCATCTAAGAGAAGATGGCCCTACTTCTAGGTTGTCTTCTCAGGTTGAAAAGAATGTGGTCAATGTGCCAGTTTTTACATGTTTTAGGTAGTCATCTGTTTATGTCTGCTGGGAGTGTCTGCATTCTGGGTTTTGTGACATCCATCTGTGTTGATTGAGGACTACATGTCTAGTGAACCATTTTATCATTTGCTAATACTCTTGATTTTGTATTTTAATGCTTTTGTCCTGTTTTTTTTCTGTCACTAGTATAATTACAATTATCAGTCTTCTTTACTGCTGCCTATAGGCATAGCCTTTAAACATTTTTTAGGCCAGATTTTAGTAGCACAAGCCTTTAATCCTAGCACTTTTGTGGAAGAGGCAGGCAGATCTCTATGAGTTCTAGGCCAGCCTCACCTACAAATAAGTTCCAGGACAGCCATTGCTACATAGAGAAACCCTGTTTTGAAAAAAAAATACATACATATATATATATATAATTTTTAAAATTATATATATATTATTGCTCAGTATCTTGTATCATTAGATATGAAATGGATTTTTTTGGTAGAAAATATATATTTTAATTTCAGCTAAATTTTTTGAATGCTGTGCTTTGTTTACATATTTAGCTTAGGGAATATTATCCATTTACATTTCAAGAAATTGCTGAAAAGACACATTTGTTAATGTTTGAGAACGTGAGTGTGGACACTGACTAGACAGAATTGGAATCTCTGTATATTGAATTTACAGGATCTTATGGCCTATAATGTAGAGCTTTTTAATATGTACATATTGGCCATTGAAACTGTTGTTGAGCATGGAGAGTTCTATTTGTTTGTTTATTTATTGATTATATTATCATTTGCTTCCTTTCTAATGTTTTGATTGATTCTGGATTCTTATCCATTGTTCTGTAAATAGGTAGCTAATGAGTGTATCTACAGTATATTCTGTCTCTTTATACTTTTAGTTATTGTTATTTCTCTGGATGTTTTTCTTTTTATACAATACTGTTTGCCAATCGCTGTCCTTATAGCAAGTGTTTTCCCCTTGTTGTGACTCTTGAGTATTCTGTTTCAGACCATATATGAAGGTCTGTGATTCTAGGAGAGACTTAAACCCAGGTTCATGTTTTTATATATGGATAGATACTTTTTTTACTGCCATTGTTTGAAGAGGTTGTCTAGTCTGCAACCCGTGCTTGCGGTATTTTTAATTCTCTGAAGATTATTGTGGGAAGTTTAAATGTAATGCTATTTGAACTGAAGATATAAATCACTTTCACATTTATAGCAAATTTCACAATAATATACCCCATTCTTTTTTAAAATTAATTAAATTACTTTACAACCAAATATCAGCCCCTCTCCACTAAGTACTCCCTTACACAGGGGATACTCCTCCCCCCATCCTCCCTCCCCTTCTCCTCTGATAAGGGGGACCAACACCCCTCCCCCCGCACTACCCCATTGTACATCAAGTCTCTGATCAGTTGACTATGGTTGGCCCAGGGAGTGACACTATCAGGAGGTATGGCCTTGTTGATGTAGATGTGGCCTTATTGGAGGAAGTGTGTCACTGTTGTGTTTTTTAAGACCCTAGGACTAGCTGCCTGGAAGCCAGTCACCTCCTAGCAGCCTTCAAATGAAGATTTAGAACTCTTAGCTCCTCCTTCACCATGCTGGCATGAATGATGCCATGCTTCCTGCCTTGAGGATAACAGAATAAACCTCTGAACCTGTAATCCATCCCCAATTAAATATTGTCCTTATAAGAGTTTCTTGGTAATGATGTCTGTTCACATCAGTTAAACCCCAAGTAACACAGAAGTTGGTACCAGGAACTGGGATATTGCTGTGATAGGCCTGACCATGTGTTTATTTGGAGGAATGTAGATATTGGGACTTTGGATTTAGAAAGCAGTAGAATGCTTTAAGTGGGTCTTAATGGACTATCCTTGTAGGAATATGGAAGACTTTGTTGCTGAGAGTGATTTGAAATGTTCAGTCCTGGTCCAAGAGGTTTCAGTGAGAAGAATTTCAATATGTAGCCTATAGACTCTTTTTGTGGTATTTTGGTGAAGCATATGGCTTTTTTTTCCCCTCATCTGAATAGTCTACCTAAGACTAAAGTAAAGAGATTTATATTAATTGCATTGGCATAGGAAGTCTCAAAAGAGCCCAGCAGAGACTTTGTTCTCTGGTTTAGTCTTATGAAGACCTATGAAAAGTAGCAAGCTGAGAAAGGAAAAAATATACAATGTATGGTTCAATTAATAATGGGGCACCAGCAAGTGAAATGGAGCTGAATTCTCTGTTAAAGGAGATAAAGAGATGAAGAGTAGTGATCTCAGGGCATGATTCCACCCAGCTAAGCTTATTGTTTGTGTTTGTAGTTGAACAGGAATAGGTATATCATGTTAGGTGTTATTACCTGGTTATTGATTTTATTTGGACTTTTAATCTGGAATGAACTACAATCCAGAAATGGAGGGCATGCTGTGGTCCAGATCTTGAGGCTGGAAGACACAGGCTTTTTATCCAGATCTTAGGAATAATGGCCATGAAAAGCTTAGGTCCAAGCATGGTGGTACACATATGAACACAAAGGAAAGTAGATTCCTGAGTTAGAAGCTAGCCTGGTATAGAACAAGTTCCAAGCAGAAAAAAAAGCTTAAATCCGGGCGTAGTGGTACATGCCTTTGGTCCCAGTGTTCAGAAAACAGCCATGCAGATCTCTGAGTTCAAAGTTTCTCTGAGCAGGTTTCAGGACAGTTAATCTTAGGCAGTGTGGGAAGTGGAAAACAGAAAGTTGGTAATGGAATAAGGGAGGTCATGTTACAGCCCCAGCAAACAGAACTTGGCAGCTTCAGCCATGTGGCTCTGGCTTAAGAGTAAATACAAGGGACTACTGGGGCAATTGGTGCTGGTTAGCAGGAGCTAAGAAATTAATGGTGATTAAGAATAGACCAGCCTCACTGCAGTGAAATCCTCTGGGAAGTGTTTCCTGAGAGCACCAAAAAGCTGTGTTCCAGAGATAGCCAAGGTTGTACCTTGTGCTTCACCTGAACTTGGTAATGTGTAAGAATCACCCAGGTGGTACTGGTCTTGAAGGTATGAAGGGGTGAGGGAGAGCAGCTGAGGCTTGGCATAGTGAAAGGTCAAGGAAGGCCATTGGTGAAGGTGCAGCCTCAGTTGCAGTTTAAAATCCTTGACTGAAGGGGTCATGCAAAGAAGTTGGGGTTTCACATCATAAAGAGAGCCTATGAGGGTCTATTGGTGAAGTCTAGTTGTAGCAGAAGACCCCAGTATACTAGAGATACCAGTACCAGGAACAGCAGCAGCAGTGGAGTAGAGTTAACCAGAGTCTAGAGTGCTACAGAAGGCAGAGCTGGAGATGTGAACCAAGCTCTTTAGAGGAGTCCAGAAGATCATGTGTGGATCCCAGACATTGAAACAAGAAGCTGTGAGGTTGAAGTTTCCTTGGAGACCCCAAGATGTTCAAGATGCCAGAGTGTTGGGTTATCTGCTAAGGAAAGCTCCTAACAGGGAGTGGATCCATCCCAGGAAAAAAGAAGTCTGTTGCAATCAACAAAGATAAAAAAGGAGTTGGAGAACTTCAGAGGGCTTTGACATCAGAGATGGAGATGCAGAGTTTGGAGTTTGCCAAAATGTTTTTCTGTCTTGCTTTGGGGATTACAGTTAAGTGATTGAATGAATCTCAGAAGAGACTTTGAACTTCTAACATTGCTGCGACTATAGACCATGGGGACTTTGGAAGTTGGACTAAATGTATTTTTCATTATGATATAGCTAGATATGGCCCCTACAGACTCATGTGTTTGAACAAGCCTATAGGGACTAGGGAGTGGAATGCTATGGTTTGAATATGCTTGGCCCAGGAGTGGCACTAATAGGAGATATGGCTTTGTTTTGAGGAAATGTATTACTGTGGGCATGGGCTTTAAGACCCTCCCTCATACTAGCTGCCTGGAAGTCAGTTCTCCAAGTAGCCTTCAGATAAAGATGTAGAACTCTCAGCTACTCCTGCACCATGCCTGTCTGGATCCTGACGTGCTCCCCTAACTTGACGATAGTGGACTGAACCACTGAACCTGTAAGCCAGCCCCAATTATTTGTTTTCCTTTATATGAGTTGCCTTGATCACGGTATCAGCAGTAGAACCCTAACTATGACATATGGTTTTGGTTTCTTTGTCAAAAATCAAGTGTCCATAGGTATGTGGGTTTATTTCAGGGTCCTCAATTTGATTCCATTGATCAACCAGTTTGTTTCTATATCAATATCATGCCGTCTTTATTACTATTTCTCTGTAGTAAATGCCAAGTAACAAATAAAGGCAGATCTATTAGAATTACACCAGACTTCTTAACAGAGAGTTTAAAAGCCAGAAGGACCTGGGCAGATGTCTTACAGTCTCTGTGAAATCACAGATACCAACCCAGACTAGTATACCCATCAAAACTTTCAATTACTCTGGTGCAGAAGATACCATAGAAAACATTGACACAACAGGAGAAAATAAGATATTGCATGGCAAAACCAAATTTAAACAATATGTTCCCACTAATCTAGCCCTACAGAGGACACTAGAAGGAAAACTTCAATACAAGAAGGGTATGTACATTCAAGAAGACATAAGAAATAGATAATTCCAAACCAGCAAAACAAAAGAAGAGACACGAACACACACCAGACACACACACACACAGAGTACCACTACCAACATCAAAATAACAGGAACTAACAATCACTGGTCATTAATATCTCTCAACATCAATAGACTCAATTCCCCAATAAAAAGACACATACTAAGAGAGTAGATATGTAAACAGAATCCATCATTCTGCTGCATATAAGTAACATTCCTCAGCAGCAAAGGTAGACATTACCTTAGAGGAAGTGGCTGGAGAAAAGGTTTTCCAATCACATGGAACCAAGAAACAAGCTGGTGTTACTTATTATAATATATAATAAAATAGACTTTCAACCAAAAGTAATGAAAAAAAGATATATGGAGGGATACTTCATACTCATCAAAAGAAAAATCTGCCTAGATGATGTCTCAATTCTAAACATCTATGCCCCAAATGTAAAGACACCCACATTCATAAAAGCAACATCACTGAAGCTTAAATCACACATTGACCAACTGACAGGTCATGGAAACAGAGAAATAATGAAACTAACAGAAGTTTTGAATCAAATAGACCTAAGAGATATCTACAGAGTATTTCACCCAAACGCTAAATATGCTATCATCATCTCAGTGCCTCATGGAACATTCTCCAAAATTGAACATATACTCAGTGACAGAGAAAGTCTCAACTGATACAAGAAAATTAAAATAGCTCCTTATATCCTATCATCATCATGTAATAAAGCTGGACTTCAGCTACAAATGAAACAATACAAATGTATACTGAGGCCATTCAAAGAATCATTGGGTCTTACTTCAAAAGCCTGAACTCCACAAAATTGGAAAATCTAAATGAAATGGATGATTTTCTAGACAGATACCACTTACCAAACTTAAACCAAGATCAGGTAAACTGCCTAAATAGTCCTATAACGACTAAGGAAATAGAAGCAGTCATTAAAAGTGTCCCAACCAGTTTCTGGTTTCCATCTGGAGCTGACCCTGTGCCACAGTTCTCCATACCCAAATCCCACTGGGAGAGAGCTAGTCTGCCAAGAGTGCTGACACATCAGAGAGCATGGGTGAGACCAAAACTTCTGCTCAAATTCCTGGACAAAGTGGGACTCTCCCAGAGCAATCAGGACACAGGAACCAAGGAACAGCCTGGGTCAGGATTCTTCTGGTTTCCTCTGTGTCCTGGAGCTGACCCTGTGCCATTGCTCTCCATACCCAAATTCCTCCTGGAAAGAACTTGTCTCCCAAGAGTACTGACACACAGGCTTACATGAGGGACAAGCAACAGTGACAGCAAGACCAGCTAACACCAGTGAAAACCAGATGGCAAGAGGCAAGGGCAAGGACATAAGCAATAGAAACCAAGGCTACTTGGCATCATCAGAACCCAGTCCTCCCACTACAGAAAGCCCTGGATACCCCAACACACTGGAAAAGGGAGACTCTGATTTAAAATTACATCTCATGATGATGATAGAGGACTTTAAGAAGGACATAAATAGCTCCCTTAAAGAAATACAGGAGACTACAGGTAAACAACTTGAAGACCTTAAAGAGGAAACACAAAAATCTCTTAAAGGATTGCAGGAAAACACAACCAAACAGGTGAAGGAATTGAACAAAGCCATCCAGGATCTAAAAATGGAAAGAGAAACAATAAAGAAATCACAAACGGAAACAACCCTAGAGATAGAAAACCTAGGAAAGAGAGCAGGAGTCATAGATGCAATCATCACCAACAGAATACAAGAGATAGAGAATCTCAGGTGCAGAAGATTCCATACAAAACATTGGCACAACTGTCAAAGAAAATGCAAAATACAAAAAGCTCCTGAGCCTAAACATCCAGGAAATCCAGGACACAATGAGAAGACCAAACCTAAGGATAATAAGTATAGAAGAGAGCAAAGATTTCCAGCTTAAAGGGCCGGTAAATATCTTCAACAAAATTATAGAAGAAAACTTCCTGAACCTAAAGAAAGAAATGCCCATAAATATACAAGAAGCCTACAGAACTCTAAATATATTGGACTGGAAAAGAAACTCTCATCACATAATAGTCAAAACACCAAATGCACAAAACAAAGAAAGAATATTAAAAGCAGTAAGGGAAAAGGGTCAAGTAACATGAAGGTAGACCTATCAGAATTACACTAAACTTCTCACCAGAGACTATGAAAGCCAGAAGATCCTGGGCAGATGTCATATAGTCCCTAAGAGAACACAAATGCCAGCCCAGACTACTATACCCAGCAAAACTCTTAATTACCATAGATGGAGAAACCAAGATATTTCATGATAAAACCAAATTTACACAGTATCTTTCCACAAATCCAGCCCTACAAAGGATCATAGATGGAAAACTCCAACAAAAGGAGGGAAACTACACCCTAGAAAAAGCAAGAAAGTAATTTTCTTTCAACAAACAAAAAAGAAGATAGTCACACAAACATAATTCTACCTCTAACAACATAAATGACAGGAAGCAACAATCACTATTCCTTAATATCTCTTAACATCAATGGACTCAATTCCCCAGTAAAAAGACATAGACTCACAGACTGGATAGGTAGGCAGGACCCAGCATTTTGCTACATATAGGAAATGGACCTCAGTGACAAAGACGGACATACCTCAGAATATAAAACAGCAACCAACAGATTGGAAAAAGATCTTTACCAATCCCACATCTGATAGAAGGTTAATATCCAATAAATAGAAAGAACTCAAAAAGTTAGACTCCAGAGAACCAAATAACCCAATTTAAAGATGGGAAACAGAGCTAAACAAAGAATTCTCAACTGAGGAAACTCAAATGGCCGAGAGACACCTGAAGAAATGTTCAACATCCATAGTCATCAGGGAAATGCAAATCAAATCAACCCCGAGATTCCACTTCACGCACAGTCAGAATGGCTAAGATCAAAAACTTAGATGACAGCAGATACTGGTGAGGATGTGCAGAAAGAGGAACAGCCCTCCATTGCTGGTGGGATTGCAAGCTGGTACAACCACTCTGGAAATCAGTTTGGTGGTTCCTCAGAAATCTGGACATAGTACTACCTGAGGACCCAGTGATACCACTCCTGAAGATGCCATACCCAGAAGATGCTCTAACACTGTAATAAGGACACATGCTCCACTATGTTCACAGCAACCATATTTATAATATCTAGAAGTTGGAAAGAATCCAGATGTCCCTCAAAAGAGGACTGGATGCAGAAAATGTGGTACATTTACCAAATGGAATACTACTCATTGGGAACAATGACTTCATGAAATTCGCAGGTATATGGATGGATCTAGAAAATATCATTCTGATGGAAGTAACTTAGTCACAAAAGAACATACATGGTATGTACTCACTGATAAGTGGATATTAGGCAAAGAGCTTGGAATATTCATGATACAACTCCTGGACTACCTGAAGCTCAAGAGAAAAGAATACCAAAGAGTGGTTGTTTCAGTTCTATTTAGAAGGGGAAAATAAAATAATCAGGGGAAGTACAGGGTGGGAAGGACTTGGGAGGAAGAGAAGAGGGGGAGGGGAAAAGGGGGAAGAATCAAGTATGGGAGGAAATGGAGGAGATGTACAGAGGGTCAGGAAATTGAACAGAGGTGTGTAGCAATGGGAGGGTGGGGAACTGGGGTTAGCAAACAGGAAGTCCCAGATGCCAGGAAAGCAAGTGCCTCCCAGGACCCCACGGGGATGACATTAGCTGAAAACCCCACAAAGGGGAGGAAGAACCTGTTGACCATATCCAGAGGTTAGGCATGACCCCGCCCCCTCAGTTGAGAGATGGGGCCAACCACCCATCTCCAACTTAACCCAGAATTGTTCCTGTCTAAAGGAAATACAGGGACAAGAGTGAAACAGAGACTGAAGGAAAGGCCATCCAGAGACTGCCCCACCTGGCAATCCATCCCATCTGCAGATATCAAACCTGGACACTATTGTGGATGCCAAGAAGTGCTTGCTGACAGGAGCCAGATACAGTATTCTCCTGAGAGACTCTGCCAGATCCTGACCAATACAGATGCGGATACTCAAAGCCACCCATCAGACTGAGCACAGGGACTCCAATGGAGGAGTTAGGGGATTGCAGGAGCTGAAGGGGCCTTATCTGGCATCAGTGGGAGTGGAAGCCCTTGGTCCTGTGAAGACTTGATGTCCCAGTGTAGAGGAGCTAGGGTAGTGAGACAGGAGTGGCTGGGTGAGTAGGGGAACACCCTCATAGAATCAGGGTAAGGGTGAATGGGATAGGGGATTTGCAGAGGGGAAACCGGGAAAGGGGATAACATTTGAAATGTAAATAAGTAAAATATCCAATCCAAAATAAATAAATAAATAAAAAGTATCCCAACCAAGAAAAGAAAAAGTCCAGGGATGGTTTTAGGGCAGAATTATATCAGACTTTCAAAGAACTGCTAATGCCAATACTCAAACTATTCTACTAAACAAACAAGAAGAACATTGCCAAATTAATTTATGAGAACTCTGTCACCCTGATACCTAAACCCACAAAGACTTGACAAAGAAAGGGAATTTCAGACAAATCTCCCTTATGAAATGTAATGCAAAAATATTCAATAAAGTTCTTGCAAACCGACTCCAAGAACACACCAAAAACATAATCCACCAATATCAAGTAGGCTTCATCCCAGGGGTGCATGGGTGATTTTTTTATACAAATATACATCAGCATATTCTACCTTATAATCAAAGTGAAAGAAAAAATGTTCATCTCATTAGATATTAAAAATCTTTGGGCAAAATCCCAAACCCTTCATATTAAAAGTCTTGGAGAGATCAGGGATGAAAGGCACATACCTAAACACAATAAAGGCCATGTACACCCCAACAGTCAACATCAAATTAAATGGAGAAAAACATAAAGAAATTCTACTAAAGTCAGGGACAAGACAAGGTTTTCCACTTTCTCTGTATCTCTTCAATAAAGTACTACTTGAGGTTGTACCCAGAGCAATAAGACAACTAAAGAAGATCAAGGGTATACAAATTGGAAAAGAAGTCAAAAGTATCACTATTTGAAGATGATATAATAGGATATATAAGTCACTTACAAAATTCTACCAGAGAAGTTGTATAACTGATAAACAAGTTCTGCAAAGTGGCTAGATCCAAAATTAACTTAAAGCAGTCAGTAGCCCTCCTTTATACAAAGGATAAATGAGCTGAAAAAGAAATTAGGGAGATAACACCCTTCACAATAGGCACAAAAATATAAAATATTTTTGTTTAACTCTAACCAAGCAAGTGAAAGACCTGTATGATAAGAACTTGAAGTCTCTGAAGATATCAGAAGATGGAATGACCTCCCTTGTCACAGATTGGTAGGATCAACATAGTGAAAATGGCCATCTTACCAAAAGCAATCTTCAAATTTAGTGCAATTCACATCAAAATTCCAACACAATTTTTTCTTAGACCTTGAAAGAATAATTCTCAACCTCATAGGGAAAAATCAAAAAATCTAGGATATGGAAAACAACACTGCACAATAAAAGAACTTCTGGAAATATGACCATCCCTGACTTCAAGCTGTGCTACAGAGAAATAGTAATATGTACCATTCTATTTGTGTGAAATCTCTTTCTATGTCCTAGTCAGTGATTTCTTCAGTTCCTTTAAGGAATCAAAGTTTTTATTGTAGACATCTTTCTTCTATGTGGTTAGTTCATTTATGGAATTTTTATTCTGTATTCTTACTAATATTCATCTACTATTTAGTTTCTTCAAAGTTAGATTCTTATATTTTTGGCATATGATTGCTTTGCCTACAAGTATGACTGTAAATCATGTGTATCTTAGTACTGGAGTTATGAACAGTTAGGAGCCACACGTTGGGTTCTATCTAGGAGTGTAATCTGGGTCTCTTCAGGAGCTCATAACCACTGAGCCATCTATCTTGCCACCTGTTAAGCATTATTTATGTGAATAGCAATAACAAAATAGTATAAAACCATTCTGGTTATTTTTTTATGTAGATGATGCAAAATCTTCACTTTATACAGGCATTTATTATTTCTTAATATTTATTGCTTTCATTGTTGTTGTACGTTGGTCTGAATTCCTAAACACAAAAGTACAACTTACATAGTCTGTGTGTTTTCAGGGATGAATATTTGCTATTGAATATCCAGCTAGTGTATTATTCTCTAGGGAAGACTATTTCTCCAGCTCTCAGATTTCCTTAGTGTTTGATGAGGGTTGAGGCCTAGTAATCTTTCTCCTTTCTATGTTAGTATGTCTCTTGGTGTTGTCCTTCTTCAGCTCATGTATAGGTCACCATGATTTTAAGATGTCATGCATGTAGCTTCTCTGACATTTCTAGGAGACACTTGTCACAGCAAACCTCCTCTTCATCTGGCTCTTAAAATATTCCTGTCCCCTCTTTCTCAGTGACTCCTGAGCCTTAGATGTCAGAGTTGTATTACGTATGTGTCAGCTCTGCATTTTGACTGGTTATGGTTTTTCTCTAATTTCCATGTGCTGCAAAAAAACCAGACCAAAACAAAACAAAACAAAAAAACAAAAATAAAAATGCATTTCTTGATGAAGGATTAGTACTACATTTATCTTTCAGAATTAGGATAAATATTTAGACTTCAATTAGGGTGTATTCTGATAAAGTAGTGGTTGTAGCTTCTGTTCCAAGATTCATGACTTTACTCGCCTTGAAAACCTGGCTAGATTTCCAGTGCCAGATATGATTTCCATCTTGTTGGGGTTGGGGTTGGGGTCTTAAGTCAATTAGAAAGTTGTTGTTTCTCACCAAGGTGTAGTTGCCATTCTTGCACCCTCAGGGTTATCGTGCAGTGGAGATTGTTCTTGTTCATAGGTGTCATAGCTGGATAGGTTTGCTGGTTGACTTCCTCTTGGTAAGCTTACATGTTGCCTTCTGATACCAAGTAAGCTAGTCCCTAGAAAGGAGGCTTTAGTGTTAGATCCATCTTGAGTCCCCAGGGATCTATGTCCAAAGTACATGGCTTCTCAACAATAAGAACTCACGTTCTATGTCTCAGGATAACCATGGACAATAGCAATAGCGTTTAATGTATTGGGAGTCTCTTAGACAGCTGTAACAGCAACTTCAAAGCAAGCTCCTCTCTGGTGGTTTTGTTAGAAAATATTTGGCCCTTATAGGGAACATTATCAACCCAAAGGGAAGTTTTCCTTCACACTCCAAATGTATATGCATTCACAGTCTTACTATGTATGGTAGGTATTTTATGGTGGATGGATAGTATTATGATACCTTATGACTGTTTAGACATCTTTACTGTTATTTTACTGTCCTTCTAAAGTTATATCTATCCAAAAGGGGTAATACATTTTCAGTTTTACCCCTAAGATCACTTGTTCCCTGTTATCGCCTGTTTATTACTCCTCCACGTTCCACCGTGGTCTGTTTTTACTTTTCTGGTTACTGCAGTTACTCCAGGTTGTGAACTCACATCTGAAGATTTGGAGCTAAACCTTCATTTGAGGATGAACATTCAATGTCTATCTTTCTGGGTCTGGGTTACTTTACTCATTATGATCTTTTCTAGGTCCATCCATTTACCTGCAAATATGATTTCAATTTTCTATACAGCTAAATAATATTCCATAGTTTATATGTACATTGTAATTGTCAGTTAAGGGACATGTACATTTTTCCATTTTGTACCTATTATAAATATAGCAGCATTTGACATGTATTTGTGGAGTAGGATGTTGAATCCTTAGAGCATATGCCAAGGAGTGGAAAAGCCATGTCATGTGCTACATTTATGTAATTTGAGAATTTGTTTATTTAATTGACAATTCTCTATATTGATTTCTCGAGTAGCCACCTGTTTTTGTTCATAGTGTGGTTATTTCCTGTGATTTGACTTTTATGTTGTTGATGGATGGATTATTTATAGTATTCTTTTATCTTTACTGTGTGAAAAAGTGGTTTGCTATCTTGAGCATGGATGATTACTTCCCAGTTTCCTGTATTTATCAATTCTTTACATGAAATGTGTTATTTCTCATGTTCTGATAGATAATCCCTCCAATTCTTTGTTTTACCTCTAATTTATTATGTGCTATGTTCCTTTAGTAATATGAATTGTGTTAATTCATCATTCTCTTCAAATGCACTTATGTCACCCTCAATTTTGAGAGAGTATTTTTCTGAGTGCTACAATATGGTTGCTGGTGATTTTCTCTCCATGTTTTAAATGTCTTTCTATGCTCTCCTGGCTTTGGGATCACTGACCAGACGCAGGTAGAATTCTGTTCCTTGGGTGTTTTCACATTGCTCTTTAACAACATTCAGTATTAATTTTACTTTTCCTGTTTGACCCCTTGATATTAAAGGGCCACAAGGCAGCTATTCATTGTTCTTCAAAGAGAAAATCAAAGAAGAGACACAGAAAGAAATGGCTGATTCTCCATTAATTATGTCCCAGGTCAGTGATCATGTCTACTCCATTTCTAAACATGTTATTGTCTGATACATTGTAAGCCTTTAATTTTCTGCTCCTGATAATTTTTAAATTTTTATTCTGAAAAATTGTAGCAAACAGATAAAGAAAATCACATTGCAATTCACCGGACTCAGAGACTAGTCAAGTCAATGCACTTTTATGCAGTCACAGTATTCTTTGGTAACAGAAACTCTGGAGTCTCAGATGTGATTTTATGTTTTCACAATCAAGTATATCTTTATGAGCTGGTCCACCACCAAAAACCAAAATACCTGTGTCAGAATTAGAACTAAAAAAGTTCTATATCCTTTTATGTTCTTTTTATCCTTTCTCATAACTGGTGATTATTACCTGCATTCTGTCCTAACTCAGCCTCACATTTAACCTTTCAAGTTCTCTTTTCTCTGTGTTCGATGGTACCCACATGTGCATTGTTTCCATCTATACATATCAGAAGTGGAAATTTCTGGTTTCTTTGGAAACTCAAGTTATATCATATGATGTTTCACTGATGCAGACAGGTGAAAGGATGTTTTGCTGAAGCAGACATATTAAAGAATGCTGAAGCAGACGTGTGAATGTTTCCCTTAAGCACATAGGTGAGAGGATATTTTACTGAAGCAGACACTTGAAAGGATGTTTTCCTAAAGCAGACACAGGTGAGAGAATGGTTTAGTGAAGCAGATGCATGAGAGCACGTGGGATGTTTAGAAAGAATATGACTATGACCCCACAGACAGTGAGAGGAGACTCTGGCATTGGTTCACCTTACTCGGCCTCGCTAGTCTTTGCTGATGATGCTCCTAAATTGGTTTGCCTTGTATCACATTGCTGATCTATGCTTGTTGTGACTTCATGGAGAATAACTGGCCTAAGAACTTGTGATATTCCAGCAGCGTCTTGTGGCTTCCGAGGTCTTGGACCAACTGGCAGAAATTTGGCAGAGCCTCCCTGTTTCTTCTGTATCTAACTGCAGCTGGTGATTTGTGAGTGGTGATTGCTGAGGGGACTGGACTGCTGCTGCTGATTATTGTTGGTGTTTTGCTAGACGACTGTACTGCTGACAATGAAGATTAAAATAGCCCCAAAGAACTATTTCTAAACATGTCCACAACCTCCGCTTCCTATTAATCTTTCTTGTTCACTTCCTCTGGTGGATAGTGGGTTAGAAGGAAGGTTGAAGCATTTAATAACCCTTATTAAAGTAAGTTTTGAAAAATTGAAGCCTACATATATTATAAGCTAGATAATAGTTCTGCATATGAGGGAAAATGTCATTTCTTCTTTCTTACCAGTATGTCCACACTTAATATTACACATTCTGAGTCCATCCGTTTTTTCTTGCAAATTATTACACTTTTCTCCTCATCAGAATAGTATTTCATTTAATATGTATAACATTTTCATTATCCATTTATCTATTGACAGACAATTAGATTGACTCCAATATATTTCTATGGTGGATAAGCAGCAGTCAGTATGGTATATAAATATCTCTAGAGTGGTCTGTAGCGTTTTCCTGTATGTTACCAGGAAGGAAAGAGCTGAATTATAGATTAGTTGTAGCTTTAATTTTTTAAAATTTATCTCTAAACTGATTTTTACAATGGCTATATTAATTTGTGCGTACACACACACACACACACACACACACACACACCAATAGTGAATAAAGCTTCCTTTCTCTCCACATTCTTTTTAACATTTGTTGTCAGAGTAGATGACAGGCGGTCCTTGTGAGCCACTATTTCAGAGTAGTTTTAATTTTATTCCCAGCATTTTAGGAATCCTAAACACCTTTTCCATGTTTGTTGGCAGTTTGTGTTCCTGTCTACTCAAAGTGTCTGTTTAGTATATTTGCCCATTTGTTCATTGGCAGTTTTATTTTCTTGGAGTGTTATCTTTGTATTCTTGGAAAATTCTAGATACAAGCACCTGTCCACAATGTTGCTGTTATAAATTTTGTCCCATTTTGTGGGTATCTTTCTATTCAACAAGCTCTTTCCTGTTCCAATATCCTGATGTGTAATCCCTATTTTTTCTAGGTTTCTTTTTTTGTGTGTCTGGTTTTCAATAAACTGTTTTGTCCATTTTGAAATGATTTTTGTACAAAGTGAAAAATAAGAATTTAATTTTATTCTACTACTGGATCTAGTTTTGACAGCACCATTTGTTGAGAGAACCATATTTTTGATATGTATGATTTTTGCCTCCTTTGTCAAATATTAAAGTGGGCATAGATTTGTAATTTTGGTTTGAGGTCCTTTATTCTATTTTATCATACTCCTTTCTTATTGACTACTCCTGTCTTTATGACTAACAGCTATACAGTATAATACCCAAAATCTACACCTATAGCACTTTTCTCCATTCTTTCTCCCAAGTTTTTTTATTTTTCAGGACAATTATTCTACATGAACTTATGACTTGTGATTTTAAAATACATCCACTTTGACACAGTAACAAAAAATATGTTGATATCCATTTGGTGTAGTGCATGGGCTATATTATTGAGTGAAGGCTATGTGCTGTGCAGGTTTTATTTGTGGGATCTGTCATGTTTTCTTGAATCATGGTCTTAAACATGCATATTGGAACATTTGGAATAGTTGTCACAATGTATTAGCATTGTGTGGAATTAAAAGAGACTCCTTGATTCTTAATCATAAATAAACTTGGATCCTACTAGTTAAGATTTAAGCTCACTGTAAAGTCCTGAAAATGCCAGGTATATGTGGCTTCATTATGCCATGAAGTTTCATTCTTAAGTATAGACTGAGATTGTAGTCTACTTATATTTCTCTTTGGGGCTTAATATCATGATGGTGGTGATGTGTCCTCGTGTTTGTGGGTACCTCATGTCTGTCTCAGGAGAATCACTCACTTGCATAGGAAGCTCAGGGGTAATTTCTTGAAGTAGAGAGATCAGTATTTTTCCTTTTTTTTTTCATATTTTTACACAAACAACATCTCACTGTGCAGAGAACTTGGGCTTGGACTCATTATGTAGAATTATGTGGAATGCATCCATACAAATGTCTTATGGGCATTGACTGATATGTGCATAAGCTGTTATATTTGTTGCAAAGAGACTATCCCCCATGATGGCCTCTAGACAATTTGTTTGAATGTCAGCTATCCATGCCTACCCTGCAGCTGCTGTGTACTGAAATTGTTGTCTATGGTAGCTCTTGTATATTCTTAGGAAAAGTTTAGATTATATTAAATATTGCTGATACAGATTTTTCCCTCTGCATATTAGTGGCCTAAATATTCTTAAATTAATTGAGCAAACTGATTTTTTTTAAATATGGTACAGTTAAAAATGTCAGTATGTAGTGTTATTACAATCCTTGCTACTATGGAAAAAAAAAGAAAACAACTCTTGGCCAAAAAGTCAATCATGAGGTCTACCTTCCATAATCTTTTGCTATTTAATGGTGTGTCATTATACCTAGAGTTTAAAATCATACCTGAGCCTGTTAGAACAGACAAGATTGACTCAGTGTCTGTATTTTAGGATCATCTTCAGGTAAAGCATTAAAAAGCATATGTCCTCATCACAAGTTGTCCTTCTGAGATATGTATACGGTGTCCATAACTGATAGACACCCATGTCGAAACCTTAAATGTGAATCTTGTTAAACTATTGTACCATCCTGTTTTCACAGTTAAAAAATTCAGGCTCAGAGGTTTAGAGCACTGATTGCTATTCTAGAAGTCCTGAGTTCAATTTCCAGCAATAACATTGTGACTCAAAACCATCTATAATGAGGTTCGTGCTGCCCTCAGGCTTCCGCCCGCGCGCGACCCCCATCCTTGGCCCATGGCTCACTCTCGCGACCCCCATCCCTGGCCCATGCCAAGCGGCATGCTGCTAAGTTCCCCGTGACTTAGTAGCGGCTCGGCTCAGCAACTTCCCCGAGGAGCCGCCGCCTTGGTTCCCACCGTCTGGGGTGGCTCGGCCCCTCAAGCGCCAGGGGTACGCAAGGACCATGGTGGAGCCTGTGTCTGCGCCAGACAACAGACTGGAGCTGCAGGACTGTAGCCTGGAGCCCAGAGAGCCACCTCCTGGCGAGCAGGAGGAACCCCGGGGCAGCTGGGCAGCTGCTGCGACCGGGTAGAGAGCAAGGGCAGCCCGCAGGTAGCCGATAGGGTGCATATCCAGAATGAAGAGTTTTGGCAGTATAATACATTCCAGTATTGGAGGAACCCTATACCACCTATTGATCTGGCAGCTCTTGAAGATGTGAGTGCAAACAGCCTGACAGAAACACTTGAGGACAAGAATGAAGGAGCTAAGATTGACATGGAGTCCTGACAGAAGGATCTGAAGAAATGGGATTCACCGAATTTGTGGAGACCTAAAGGAAAAGTTCTTTTCCATACTTGACATGATGCTTTTTTCAAACCTGAAAAATGAGGAAGAGTTTTGGGATAAATAACTAATTACTACTGAATCTCCTAATGGAGAGTTTTCAAGGATGTGGTACAGCTGCAGGCAAAACACGTTGTGTATGCATTTTTATTGAAAAACATTTGTTCATGCTCTTGCCTTTGAAAATGCTTATCTTGGAAAAGGAGGCTTTGACAGTTTTAGAGGAAGCACACAGGTCTTCTGCACTTGTTCTGTCCAATGTTCTTTTGCACCACAGAGCTTATTTGTGGTACATGGAATGAATACATTTATACAGCTTGTGCTAATGCTTTGTAGTACAGCTTATTGGCTCCCCTTGGTTGAAGAAATAGGAGACGAGTATCTATGCAAAATTAAAATGTGAGATTGTTTTTGAAAGCAAACCTTGTTTTAAAAGAGCTACCATTTGGGTAGCTTGTTTTAACTTTCACTATTTGCTGTTTATTAAAACAGTATAGGCGATGAATATAGCCAAACAATGGATAAAGAACAGTAGGAAGCAGATGCCTGCTCCTCCTCCCTTTTTCTGAGATGAAAGAAATGATCTTGTCAGTTTACTTATTTTGAGAACAGTTTTTATATTGTTTATATTACTTTAGACCTGTAATTCTCAACACTGATAGCACTTTAACCATTTCTGCTTGAACCCTGGTCCTAGAGAGATCTCATTCAGTTATTTGAAGGTGGCATTGGTGGCTTTACACATAGGGTTTTTTTTTTTCTTGTTGTTGTTGGTTTTTTTTCACTGATTCTGTATTCCTGTATTGTGCAGATGGGGCCAGCACCACTAGGCAAGCAGCTTTTCCTGTTGAAAGGAGATCACTAGTGCGAGCTGTAGCAATGCCTCTTCATTAGTTTTGTTCATATCTTGTTATGTTATTTCATTTGTCATTACTAAGTTATTGTGTTACAGTTTTATTTTTAATAAAGTACACTGTTCATGTTTGAAAAAAAACCCATCTATAATGAGATCTGGATCCCTCTTCTGGTGTGCAGGCCTATGTGCAGGCAGATCACTGAGTACAGAATAAATAAATCTTAAAAAACAAAAAGAAAATTCATTATAGAATGTGACTATATTGAAAATTATCTTTTTTTTCTGATGATGTGTAATGATAATGGTCTTCACTCATCAACACTCCATCTCCTTATATCGAGGAAAGTATCCTGGATATGAGCAACAACACAAAGTATCCTGAATCCCCAAGTCAAAATATAATTTTTTTTCAGCGTCTGTTGACATTTGGGGATGTGGCTGTGGACTTCCCCCAGGAGGAGTGGGAATGCCTGGACTCTGCTCAGAGGGCTCTGTACATTGATGTGATGTTGGAGAATTACAGCAACCTGGTCTCTGTGGGTGAGAACATTCTTCTTGTACAATTCCTAGCTCATTCTTTGTAAGTACTGACTTTATAGGTTGTAAACTCTATTAAGCTGTGATGGAAAAACCAGAAGACTAATTTGGTAGTAAAAAAGAAATTTCCCAATATGTTCACTAGCTCATTTGGGCAGAAGACAGCCAAAGGGCACCATTAGTATGAGCAAGTACATGGTAGAGAGACTGGGACAAAGAGAACCATAGTGGTTTGTGTATTATAAAGAATCAGTGGAACTCAAGACAAGACCATAGTAAGGAACTTCCAGATAAGAGAGACCTGCACTGTCACCTAAGGCCATAGTGATGTCTGTCGTCCATGGCCATGTTGGGTCCATGTCCCTATTGGCAGCAGGGGTCTATGTAGATGTCTGTGGCCCATGTTACAACCAAAGGCCATGCGGTTGTCTGTTGTCTGGGCTGCTGCCTGAGTCCATGTTGATGACTGAGGGACTCCCAGAGCTGGCCCTACCACTCTTCAGCTACCACTTGGTAGAGCAGACTGTGACTTGAGCATGGGGAAGCTGACCCCACCTATTGCCTAGGCTGCACTGGAGAGCTAGCCCTGTGTGCATGGGTGCAGTAAATGTGGTAGGCAGACCAACTCAGCTACCACCAAGGCTCAGTTCCAAAACTTTGAGTTAACCCACCCCAACATGTACACCATATATGAACTGTTGTAGCACATGAAGAGGCCAGTCTTAGTGAACCAAAGCTGCAGAATCTCCATGACACATTGCAACAACAGTATATCCAATAGCAGTCTAGGCCAGGGACTAGTATTGGTGGTATAGAAGCCAGAGGCCTGGAACCAGACTAATGACTCATTGCAAGAAACATTTAATTTCCAATTAAAACTATTTGGGTAAAAGGGTATACAGTGTGACAAACCACAACTTCAAATGCCACTGTGACAAATATGTGTTGGAAGAGTGGACTTGTACATGCACAGCAGGACTGGTGCAGGAACAACTTTTCCAGGTGTGAGAGAAGACTGCAGTTGATAGAAGGGCACAGTTTTCCACAGGGTTAAAGATAATTTTTTTAATTTAAAATTTTTTAAGTTTTTTCTTTTCTTTGGAGGGGTAGATTACAAGGGTAGAAGGCAGATATGGAAGGACTGGGATATCAGTGGAATTAAGGTGCATGATGCAAAATTGACAAAGAATCAGTAAAAAAATAAGGAGAAAAAACATTTTCATGGTATTTAGTATTTTTCTTTTTCTTTTTCATTTTAGAGGTGCCATGCACCCTTAATTTTGGTTCCAATATACACTCAGAAATTCAGTAGCATATACTATTTCCACCCATGTCTTAAAGCTCTGTAACCATCATTTCAGTTCACACTGTTTTAATTGTAAGGAAAACTCAAGATGTGCAAACTGAAAATTCTCCCAGAATATCCTGGAGATGGTGACTGGAAATAGTAATTGAGAATTTATTCCTAGATTCGTCTATTTTGTGTTCTTCTCATATACTGAGCACAGCACTGTCTCACACATCTCTATTGTTTCTAAAACTTCTAGCATTGGTTGTAGGTTTCCTCATAGAAAACATGGATTTTTGTGTGCAGAGTACCTGGATTATTGTATGCAGGGTAGGCCTGGTCACCTGCCTTGAGCAAATGAGGTTGCCCTGGAAGATGGACAATTGTAGTAGCCAAAACCAGAGAGTGTAAGTGAATGAGCAGAACCACAGTGAAGGATTCAACAGAAAGAGAAAGCAAGAGCTACAGTTGCCTTTGTTGTATTCAATCCTACTTGAAAGGAGTCCCGATTCTTGCACTTACTACAGTCTCCTTCCTCAAGATACATCCTGCCTGTTGTAACTCTTAGAAGTCGTTATGACTTATTAGACCTGTAGACCTGTGTGGGAACTTAATACTAGTACAATGTAAAATTTTTCTTGACAGTGCAGCCACCAGATTAGAATAATTTTACAAATTATAAGTCTAATGTGAGTCCATGAAATAGGATTATTCTGTAATTGCCTTGCTTGCTTCAGCGTATGTCTTCATATTACATGTTTCATTTTCATTCCACTGGAGGATACAGAAATATCCTTCTGGAGAATAATCTTAAGAGTTGTAGAGATTAGGCTTCAGAATAACCATATAAGGAGAGTTAAGAAACCTGTGGAGCTCAGACAATGAAGGAAAAGATATGAGCGATAGCTGCCTGTGAAAACCCTGCCTCAAATGATTTAGAGCTTTGGATATGCGGCAAAGTATCTGCCTGACATCCATTACTTTTGAAGAATCTAACACCCTTTGGTTTGTTTGTTTGTTTGTTTTTGTTTTTGCTTTTTTAAAGAAATGAAACATATCCTTTCATGGTTTCCAGTACACCTTTATCTAAAAAGAAAGTGGGTCTCCTGAACAGTAATCTTCATTGCCATACATTATGAAGTACAAACACTATCAGCCTGGGATTAGATTAAAGTCTTCATTTCTGAGAAAAAAATTAAAATGTAGATGTATTCTGAATATAATCACTGAGTGAGCTCCATCCCAAAGCTAATTACTTACCTAGAATTGTTTGTTCCATCTTATACCAAGTTAGACATTTTCAATAAAGATGAGATATCTATTAGAAATCACTGACATTGAAGGCTGGCATGCTGTTTTTGTGAGGGTCCATACAGTTACAGTGAATGAAAACTGTCAGCGACTCAGAGATCTATTCTAAATAGTTACAGGTTGACTTATTTTAATAGAGAACTTAGACAGTCATTTATCACGTGCCATCTGGATACAATTCCTATTAATTTGAATTGTACTCATTTTCAGAGAACTACTGTATATGTGATACTGTTCATCAACATATGAAGACTGAAAAGGAGTCTTGTCAGTGTAATGAGCTTGGTGAAATGCTTCATGATCCCTCCGACTGTGTGTTGAAAAGTGACACTACAGAAACCTCTAATAACTACAGATGCTGTAAGGATCGGGATGCCCCTATTGACTTATTAAATCCAGATAGACATAAAAGCACACACACCGGAGAAGAACTTTGCAAATCTGAAGACTGTGAGAAATCTTTAAGTTTGTGTTCCAACATTAGTCAAGATCAGAGTCTCTATACTACAAACAAACTGCGGAGTCAGGAAGAATACGACGATGATTTCAGCTCTGTGTACAGTCTCATGCAACAAACAATCTGCATTGGAGAGACACCACACCAATGTGGGAAATGCAGGAAATGTTTCAGTACCGCCTCAAGCCTCACTGTACACCAGAGAATTCATACTGGAAAGAAACCCTACAAGTGCAATGTTTGTGACAAGTCCTTTACCCAGTGCACAAATCTTAAAACACATCAAAGACTTCATACTGGGGAGAAGCCTTACAAATGCAATGAATGTGGAAAATCGTTTCCTCAGTTGTCAGCACTTAAAAGCCATCAGAAAATGCATACTGGAGAGAGACCTTACAAATGTAAGGAGTGTGACAAATCCTTTGCTCACTGTTCTAGTTTCAGGAGACATCAGAAAATCCATAGTGCTGAGGAATATTATACTTGTCAACAATGTGGCAAAGTCTTACATCAGCTTTCACACCTTAGAAGTCATTACAGACTCCATACTGGAGAGAAGCCTTACAAATGCAATGAGTGTGACAGATCCTTTACCCATTATGCGTCATATAAAAGGCATCAAAAAACTCATTCTCTAGACAAATTTTACAAATGCAAAGAATGTGGTAAGTCCTTTCTTGAATTATCACATCTTAAAAGGCATATCAGAATTCATACTGGTGAAAAGCCTTACAAATGTGAGGTATGTGATAAATCCTTTACTGTTAATTCTACTCTTAAAACACATCTGAAAATTCATACTGGAGAGAAACCTTTTAAATGTAGGGAATGTGATAAATCTTTTACCAAGTGCTCACATCTTCGAAGACATCAGAGTGTTCATACTGGTGAGAAACCTTACAGATGTAAGGAATGTGACAAATCTTTTACTGAGTGCTCAACTCTGAGAGCACATCAGAAAATTCATACTGGAGAGAAACCTTACAAATGTAGAGAATGTAACAAATCCTTTATCCAGCGTTCAAATCTAAGAATACATCAGAGAGTTCATACTGGAGAGAGACCTTACATATGTAAGGAATGTGGCAAATCTTTTACTAAGTGTTCAACTCTTCAAACACATCAGAAAATTCATACTGGAGAAAAACCTTACAAATGTATGGAATGCAACAAATCTTTTACCCAGGACTCACATCTTAGAACACATCAGAGAGTTCATACTGGAGAGAGACCTTACATATGTAAGGAATGTGGCAAATCTTTTACTCGGTGCTCATATCTTAAAGCACATCAGAAAATTCATACTGGAGAGAAACCTTACAAATGCAAAGACTGTGACATATCATTTATCCAGATTTCAAATCTGAGAAGACATCAGAGAGTGCATACTGGAGAAAAAATACCATTGTAACTATTGTGACATAGCATTTATCTGGTATTCTCTGCTTACAATCACAATAGTATAAATAACAGAAACAAAAATAACAAGCTTTTGAAAGCCTTTAATGAAGATTTAATTTTTTAAAAAAAATAAGAGTTTATATTAACATAAAATTCTGTAATTATAACTGTGGGAAAAGCTTTTTATTTATTTTTTTAATGTGTATGTTTGCCAGGCCTGCAAGTATTCTCTGTGCACTACATGTATGCCCAGTGTGGGTAGAAGCCATAAGAGAGCATCACATCCCCTGGAGTTGGCAGCACATCTAGTTATGTATAGTTATTTATATGTTGGGAATTGAACCCATTCTCTGTAAGAGTATTCAGTGCTCTTAACCACTGAGTTTTCTCTCCCATCCCTGGGAAAAGCTATAACAAAAATATTTATCTTATTTAATATTTAACCATTCATAATAATGCCAGGCAAGATGGTATGTGCCTTTAATTGCAGCACTTAGAAGACACAGCCAAACAGATCACTGTGAGTCTGGGTTCATCCTGGTGTACATAGTGGGTTCCAGGACTACAAGGATTACAGAGACCCTGTCTCAAAAAAAAAAAAAAATATATATATATATATATATAAAACAATGGTAAATAAAAACAACATATAATAACATAATCAATTGGCAAAGACATGTAATTAAAGAGTACATCACAAAGTTCATAGTTCTGAGAAACCATGTTAAAGTATATCTGATATAATCCTCATGTCTCTTTGAAAATCACATCACCCACAAATATTTTGAATTTGACAGATGCCTTACAAAATAGTGCTAAAATTGCAGAGATAAAAGAAACTTTATCATGAAAGAAAATGCTCTAATTCTCATCTTTCATTCACTTTCAAAATCTTCATAATAGAATTAATCCTTACAAATATCAAGAAAGAGACAAAGTGTAATGAGATAGGCTGTGTATGTGATATAATTGGAATGCTGAGATACAGCTTAGAAATACCTCAAAGGCTAAGGATATGATGATACACACTGTTCACTGCAATGCTCTGTACACAGAGGTAGGTGCATCTGTATGAGTTTACACATCTTGGATAGTGAATTGGTACTGTAGGGTACATGGTACAGGGGTAAGACCATGACATCATTTCTCTGCCAGAAGCCTGTACTAGACCTTGCAATGGTACAAAAGCTAGCCAGTTTGGAGAGTTTCCTGGTAAGTTCAAGATTGTTCTCTGTCTATCTTGAAGCCAAAGTGTTTGGTGTCATCAATAACACCATGTGCTTAGGATAGCCATGTAAGAGAACTGACAATGATCTGTTTTGTTTGGGGTGCCTCTGGCCTCCATGAAGAGTAAGTCCTAAGCAGTTACAAATATCTGGTACAGAGAGTTCCATTTAATAGCACTGGCATCTGGGAGTAGCATTTAACTATGTGTGACACCACTTCTCAGTGGCTTTAAAATCATATTTCCTATATAGCCTGTAAGATATTGGAGTTTCATAAGACTTCTCCATAAAGTCTTACTTTGGACAACCCACCCACTCTTCTTTCGTCCTGTCCTCATCTCAAGTTAAACACATTACACATTGTCCAATGCCCCATTCTTTTATAGCACATGTGTTGTGCTATCATCTTTTATTATGTTTTTATATGGGATGCAAAACGATAGATTTCCATGTAGCTCATTCATGGACATCTCATTTGAGTGGAGTTTTAGCAGCCCCCTTTCTTCCCCATCACTCCACCTCATGTTTCAATCATTCACCCAGCATTCCCACTCTATTTTCATATCACCTGTATTCTAATATCTACACTCTTTTCCTGAATTTCTCTACTACAGGTGCATTTCTAGCATCTTGGCATCTACATGTAGTCTCACTAGAACACAAAACAAAAGTATGAAGCTAAGATGCACATGAGTGGAAATGTGATGTTTTACTGCTGGGTCTAGGCGGGAGCACTCATCATAATTTCCAGTAACCTACTTTTAGTTCCAGATTCCCCGGTTTCCTTGTATTGAGACCTGAATAATATACCTTTGTACATAAGTATCACAGTTTCATTTATGCGTGTGTCAGTTGAGAGACATCTGAGTTGATTCCATTGCCTATATACTGTACAATGAACAGGATGGGCAAGTGTTCCTTGGTAAAGATGGAGAGTCCTTGGAGGTCATGCCCAGGAGTGGTTGTTATGTATCAACTTCTACTGATATAAAAACCTTCCAAAGCTGGGCGGTGGTGGCGCACGCCTTTAATCCCAGCACTTGGGAGGCAGAGGTAGGCGGGTTTCTGAGTTCAAGGCCAGCCTGGTCTACAGAGTGAGTTCCAGGACAGGCAGGGCTACACAGAGAAACCCTGCCTTGAAAAACCAAAAAAAAAAAAAAAAGAAAAACCTTCCAATTTGGAGGAAGTTCCTTAAAATATAGAATATTAAAGCAGACGTAAATAAATGGATGTTCTTATGGGAGAAGATACATTCTATCCTACAAAGAATCACCAGAAGCTTAAAGCGATATAGATGACTTAATAGCTTCAGGAAGTCCCAGAAACTGGCAAAATTCACCAGTGCCCTCCTACCTCAAGCATATATAATCGGTATAGACTCTGACATTATCAGACAAAATGAGCTTCCCAGAAAATGTTCAGACTAGCCATGAAGCAGATACCAGTCAAGTTGTCTGAATCAGACAAGACAGGTCAAGCTTCCTGGAGGATGTAGTGAGTGGCTTCAAAGACAAACCTTCTACCTTAGGCTGAGCTGCAAGTGATCCCCAGGTTTGCAGCTTCATTAGCCATCACTCTCACAGTGTGAAGCAACTGTTATTTAGTCATTTGTGTTTCTATCAGTAGCTACTCAACCACACTCTTGTGAGTCACTTGTCCACTGGCATTTAGAGATGACTCAGTGGTTAAGAGCACCATCTGCTCTTTCAACAGACTCACTTTGAGTTCTCAGCACCCTCACATGGGCACTCAATCTGTAACCTCAACTCTAGGGCATCTAGTGCCCTCTTCTGGACTCTGCGAGTACCAGGAACACACATAGCTCACCAACATACATGCAGATGAAACATCAATAAAAAAGAAACCACATTGGTTCACCAAGTTGAACTCTTTTGGTTCCCAACATTAATTTGTCATTGGTTCCTCATCTGGGATAAGTATATGTGTGTCTTTGTTTCCACAGGAATAGTACCACATGTTAAGTTCTGTATCATGATACCCAGATTTCTTTCTTTGAGAATATATACACTGATTTTCAAACTTGATTCTCTAGTTCTCACTCCCCCAGGAGTATTTGGCCTCCTTTCCCCATGTTTATGCCAAGAGTAGTTAACATTACTATTCCTGATGATGAACACGGTAGTTAGTGCAGCATGTTAGCTTAAAGGAATCTTTGTCTGAATTTCACTGATAATTTTACAAACTTTTTTTGTTTTTGTTTGGGTTTCTTGTATTTGTTTTATTTTTGTTCTGCTTTTTTTTTTGTACTGTAAAAAATTTTAAAATAATAGTGTAACTACAACATGTTTCATTTTTCTTTCCTACTGCCAAATTCTCGCATATATTCTTCCCCACTCTCTTTTAAATTCGTGGCT
The DNA here is from genome assembly GCA_036184795.1 of Tokudaia tokunoshimensis. Classification (NCBI taxonomy): domain Eukaryota; kingdom Metazoa; phylum Chordata; class Mammalia; order Rodentia; family Muridae; genus Tokudaia; species Tokudaia tokunoshimensis. The sequence continues at coordinate 92,146,870 of BTHU01000006.1, forward strand.
TGTCATTTCATTGTTATTGTATGTATAATCTGTACAAGTGTATGTATGTATACTTTATGTATAATTGATATACATATATATTCCTAAATCTAACCTCTTCTGTATATATCATGGTCCTTGTGTATATGTTCCCAATGCTGACCATTTGGTTTTGGATAACTAGTTGCTCATCCCTGAGGGAGATTCCTGCTCCCGGCATTGTGCAGTTGCCTGTAGTACACTCTGTGGGATTGAGGCCTTGTGGGCCTTTTGCTATCCACTTTCAGATGTCCGTTGTGGTGCTTGTTGTTTGGGCAGTCATGTTTTTGAGATTTTATGGATATAGCTTCTAGCATTACCAGGAGAAACAGTCTCACAGCAAACTCCTTGATCCTCTGCCTCTTGAATATTCATAGCTCATCTTCAAAAATATTCCTTGAGCCTTAGGTGCATGAGTGTTTTGTAGATGTATCCATTATATGTGGGCTCAACAACTCTACATTTTGCAGTTGTAGATTTTTCGTAGTGGTCTCTCTGTTGAAAGAGAAGTTTCTTTACTGAGGGAAGAAGACTATGTTTATTTGTGGGTACAAGAAAAAATATTTGAATTTTATTAGGAACTAATCTGAATTAGTAAATTGGTGGTGGTTGGGTCTACTCCAAGATTCATAACTTCACCAGCAGTGAGAAGTTAGCTAGGTTTCCAGTACCACTCACAGTTTCCCTGTTGTTACAATATCTTAAGTCCAGTTAGAGAGCTGTTGGTTTTCACCAAGGGGAGCTTGCCATTTCTAAACTTCAAGAATTATCCAGACAAGATGATCATCGATGTGGTTCCTAGGCATTTTAGCTGGGTAGGACTGTTTGTGAGATTCTTCCTTTGGAGTCTCACATGCATGTTCTGGTATCATACAGTCCAATTCTCTGAGAGGAGTTTGCTTTATTTTGAGATAGGGTCTACTGTATTACTAGCTGGCCTAGTTTCTGTATGTAGACCAGGCTGGCCTTGAACACAGACTTCCACTGTTTCTGCCTCATGAATTCTAGGTGTGAAGGCTTGCATGACCTTGCCCAATGAAACATAACTTTTTCTGATTACTTTGTTTGTTGGTATGTTTGTTTGTAGAGACAGGGTGTAACCTTGGCTGGCCTGGAACTCACAGAGATCTGACTGCCTGTCTCCTGAGTCCTTGCACCATCACTGCCCAGCTTTTACTGTCTTGACAGTTCTCCAAGGTAAAGGCACAACCCACTTGATAGAAATGAGTTAACAAGTAGATCTTATTTCTACTCACATTAAATATTTCTATTGCACAAAATTACTAACTTGAAATAGATGAAGTTTCAGGTGCATTATAAGACACCAAATGTAAACAACATGAAATATTATAAACAATATGATAAGTAGCAATATGACTTAAGCAATTATAAAATGCAACCCTGAAATTAACCCCACAATTAGAGTGATAGGATTCTATCAGAACTGCAAAGAACTAACTGCAAAATTACTTAACATTTAATACTTGTTGAAACACAAAAAAACGGGACTTCCTTCCTCTAACTATTCCTTGACATTAAACCAAATAATGATCCTGGCATAATGGAATGTCTCCCTCATGGACAAGCATGCCAATTAGTTATCAAACAAACAAAAATCCCACCAGATATTGGTATAACACACACACACACACACACACACACACACACACACACACACTCACTCATGTGGGCATTTTAAAGAAATTTGAGCTGAGCATGGTAGCACATACCTTTAAACACAGGATTACAAAGAAAAACCCTGTCTACATTGAATAAATGAATGAATAACCCCCCCCTTTCTATTATTAGCTGTTTCACACTCTTATGTACATACACACAGAATGTGTGTGTGCATATGTATGGGCACATCTAATACTGCCCACTCTCACCTCCTACCTCTCCACTATCCTGGTTCACAACTCTAACACTATTGTGTTCATATCTATTCATATTGCTTGTGATTCACTGAGATGAACTAGAGACCTTTGTGAGTCTGGGTTTAGAGCCTGATGTGCTCAGCACAGGATAACAACTAAAGGCAGCGATTCTTCTAGAATCTACGAATCTATCCATAGCCAGCATCTGAGAGGTAAAGTGAGTGTTCCCTTTCCTAGACTGATTGTGGTCTTATGTGAGACCGGTGCAGGTAAGTAGAGTTTCTGCTGGTTACGGATTACAATAGTTGTATGGAGTCTAGAGAGGACTCTTCGCTTATTCCCTAGCTACCTTTTCTTCCTTGTTGTTTCCAGAGCTAGAGATGGGATGGAGTAACTGACATTTTTAGGCCTGGGACCACACACTTCACTTATTTTCTGCATCTGGGACCACCAAGCGTCTGCATTCACTACTCCATTTAAAAAAAAAAAGAAGGAAAAGGGAACATTTCCTGTTTTCTCTCAAAGCACCTTTGTATGAGTCACAGAAGACTTAAATGACAAGACCGCCATCTAGTGGGGAAAGCCGTACAGCGCGGGATGAATTCACCCCTAGGCTATTAGCAAAGGCCTGACCACTGACTTCTTGAGACACCTATTTCTTTTCAAAATCCAAGTTCTTAAAATAGCTCTCCCCAAGTCAAAATTTCAGAATTTTGTTTTGGCTTTTTAATGTGTGTGTGTGTGTGTGTGTGTGTGTGTGTGTGTGTGTGTGTGTGTTGGGGATGGCTCTCGCTTCTGAGTTTAATCTATCACTGTTTGGTATGGAATATGTAGACCAGAGGTTGGTAGTCTAGTGGATATGTTAGCCTGTTTGCCTTTTTTACAATTCACTTTACATCCCAATATCAGTACCCCCGTCCCTGCAGCTTTTCTCCTCCCTGCTCCCATTCTCCTCTGAGAAGGGGGATTCCCACCACACCTGTATCCATGTCCCCCTCCCACCCCCAGCACTTAAGTCACTGACACACATCCTCTCTAAGACCAGACAAGGTGGCTGTGTTAGGGGAAAGAGTCCACAGGCACTCAACTAATTCAGGGACAGCTCCTGCTCCAGTTTTGGGGGCACTGTCGTTTATCTAAAGAGTTTAGAACCTAGGGTGGGGCTCAGATATCGGGGTGCAAAGTCCTGCCAGTTGTGGTCTGGGCTCGCAGCAAAAGTGTGTGGAGGCTGTGCAGAGCCTGGGGCAGCCTGACAGCTGGAGCTGTGTGGAAGGCTGCCTGAGACAAAGTGGGAGCGACCTGTCTCTGTTGGGGGCGCAGATGCTCACCCGGAAACAGATTTGGAGATCCGGAAGCATATTGGGAGGATATTCGACTTTTGGGGATGTGTAGGGGAACTGTGTAGTGTGCGAGGAATTAGAAGACAGACGTGGGTGGAAGCTGGGACGCTAAATTACTGAGGTTAGAGAAGCTTTACCCAGAGCCAGACTGGTTTCCCCCGAGCTCGTGGGCCTGCACCGTGGGTAATTGCGTGGTGCAGGTCTCGGGTCAGAGGACACGGTCGATTTGGAGGAAGCTAAACTTCCCAGCAGCCGCGAGTGCCGCGGGGCATCCTGGGAGAGTCAGGAATCAGCCCGAACCGCAACCTGACTGCCAGAGCTGCAGGGCTAGGAAACAGGAGCTGAGCAGGGCATGATCAATTTCTCTACTGTTCATCAGGAAGCTGGCTCTGAAATTCTGCTGTGAATATCTTCCCTTGTGAATAAATTTTACCTCATATAATCCTTTTTTTTTTAAATCTTCTGATTACCAAAATATTCTTAATTAGAATACTCTTAAGAGAATATCAGTTCTCTTTATTGAGGTGAACCGAACCAAGCTCTTGGAATTTACATTCATCCACACTCACTCCCGTGTTATACCAGAGTATATACTCAGTGACTTGGCATCCCTGTAGAACTTTTAGATATTAGTGATGTCTGAAAAGCACATGAGGCAATGCACCAGTTTTTAGGTTTTATATATTTTTCTGTTTTCTGTCTGCCGCAGATATATGCATTCTGGGGTTTGTGACATGCACCCATCTTGATCAAAGACTTTTTATCTAACGGACTATTTACCATTTACTAATACTCTTTATTTTGTATTTTAATACTTTTCACTTTTCTTTCACTAACATAATTATGGTCACTAGCCATCCTTACTGCACTCCATATTTATGGCCTTTAAAAAAATCCTTTCTCAGTATTTTTATCTTTAGATATGAAATCTTTTGTAGAAAATATGTTTTAATATCCGCTGTCAGTTTTCTTTTTTGAGAAGTGTAGCCTATTTACATGTTTAGTACAGGGAATATTAATGGAAAGAAATTCATTTGTTAATGTGTAGGGATCTGAGTGTGGACCCTGACTGGATAGAACTGGAATCTCTGTATATTATATATCTTTTATATCTTATGAACTACATTGAAGAACTGTTTAATATGTGCACATTTTGCCTTCCAGCAGATATTTATTTAGAAATTTATCGACTATGTTATTATTTACTCACTTTGTAAGGTTTTTTTTAATACATTCTGGATTTTTTTGTCCATTATTCTATTATTTATAGATAGATACATACATACATACATACATACGTAAATACACATAGTAAATATATCTGCTGGATAAGCTATCTCTTCATATTTTTAATTATACTATTTCCCTGGATTTTAAAAGTTTACATAGCATATTTTCATTGTACAGACCTTTCATAAGCTTGGTTAGTTCATTCATGAATTTTAAATTTTTGGTTGGTTTGTTTGTTCTCCCCCCCTCTCTCTCTCTCTCTCTTTCTCCCTTTACTAATTTTTATTTTCTGTTCCATTTTTGTTGAAATGTCTCTAAAAGAATAACAGTTGCTCGGAACCATTGAATCATCTCTCTAGTACCCTCTTAAGTTTTATTTATATGAGTAACAATGGTAGAAAATGATATAAAGCCATTCTCATCCAGTTATTTTATTCTAGTTCTTTTTTATTTAGATGTTCAAAACCCTTGACTTTACATGGGCATTTGCTATTTCTTAATAAGTTTTTCTTTTATTACCATTATATGTTTGCGTGGATTCCTAAACATAAAATTACATCCTACTCAGTCTGTATGTTTTCAGGGATGAACATTTGCTATTATATAAACCATGTGGTGTACTCTTCTTTTTTTCGTTTTTTATCTTTTTTATTGGATATTTTCTTTATTTACATTTCAAATGTCTCCTTTCTCAATTTCCTTCTTCTAGAAACCCTTTATTCCATCACCCTCCCCTGCTTCTAAGAGGGTGTGCCCCCCTCCCTGCCTCCCTGCCTCCCTGCCCTCGAATTTGCCTACACTGGGGCATTCACAGGACCAAGGGTCTCTTTTCCCATGGATGCCCAACAAGGCCATTCTCTGCTACATATGCTGCTGGAGCCATGGGTCCTTCCATGTGTACTCCTTGGTTGATGGTTTAATCCCTGGGAGCTCTGGGGGGTTCTGGTTGGTTGATATTATTGTTCTATGGTATTACAAACCTCTTCAGCTTCTTCAGTCCTAACTACTCCACTGAGGGCCCCATTGGGGGCCCTGTGCTCATTCCAATGATTGGCTGTGAGCCTCTATTTGTCAGGCTCTGGCAGAGCCTCTCAGGAGACAGCTATATTAGGATCCTGTCAGCAAGCACTTCTTGGCATCCACAATAGTGTCTGAGTTTGGTGACTGTATATGGAATGGATCACCAGGTAAGGCAGTCTTTGGATGGCCTTTCCTTCAGACTCTGCTCCACACTTTTTCTCCATATTTGCTTCCATGAGTATTTTGTTCCTTTTTCTAAGAAGGACCAAAGTATCCACACTTTGAGCTTTTGGGCTAATATCCACCTATCAGTGAGTGCATACCATGTGTGTTCTTTTGTGATTGGGTTACCTCACTCAGGATGATATTTTCTAGTTCCATTCATTTGCCTAAGAATTTCATGAATTCGTTGTTTTTAATAGCTGAGTAGTACTCCATTGTGTAAATGTACCACAGTTTCTGTATCCATTCCTCTGTTGAAGGACATCTGGGTTCTTTCCAGCTTCTGACTATTATAAATAAGGCTACTATAAAGGTAGTGGAGCATTTGTCTGTGTTATATGTTGGAGAATCTCTTGGGTATTTTCCCAGGAGTGGTATAGCTGGTCCTCAGGTAATACTATGTCCAATTTTCTGAGGAACCACCAGACTACTTTCCAGAGTGTTGTCCCAGCATGCAATACCACCAACAATGGAGGAGTGTTCTTCTTTCTCCACATCCTCCCCAGCATCTGCTGTCCCCTGAGTTTATGATCTTATCCATTCTGACTGGTGTGAGGTGGTATCTCAGGATTGCTTTGATTTGCATTTCCCTGATGACTAAGGATGTTGAACGTTTCTTTAGGTGCTTCTCAGCCATTCAGTATAACTCAACTGATAATTCTTTGTTTAGCTCTATACCCCATTTTTTAAATAGGGATGTTTGATTCTCTGGAGTCTAACTTCTTGAGTTCTTTGTATGTATTGGATATTAGCCCTCTATCAGATGTAGGACTGGTGAAGATCGTTTCCCAATCTGTTAGTTTCTGTTTTGTCCTATTGACAGTGTCCTTTGCCTTACAAATGCTTTGCAATTTAATGAGGTCCCATGTATTCTTCTTAAGGACGTCTGTTTCTCTATCTCCCAGAATTCCTTAATGTTTGTGTAGGGTTGAGGCCTAGTGAGTTTTCTCCCTTCCACATTAACATGTGTCTTGCCATTGTCCTTGTTCAGATCCTGTTTGGGCAGCTTTGTTTGTAAGATTTCATGCATATTGCCTCCCTGATATTTCTAGGAGACACAATGTCATAGCAGAATCCTGTTCCCCTGGCTTTAACAATATCCGTAACCTCTGCCCCCTTTCTCAGTGATCTCTGAGCCTTAGTGCAGGAGTTGTGTTGCTTATACATCATTTAGATTGATGATCACAACTCTGCATTTTGACTGATAGTCGCTTTCTGTAATAATCTCCCTCCTTTGAAAGTTTGCATGTTGCCTTCTAATGCCATGAAAGTCCACAGAGAGGATGCTTTAAGATCAAATTCATCTTGAGGTCTCTGGGTTCTGTATCTGTAGCTTGTGACTTTTTCAACAATAAAGTCTCACCATCTACCTTTAAGGCAACCATAGGCAATAGCAATAGCCGAGAATGTATAGGGAGTCTCTTGGACACCTATAACCAACAACTTCAAAGCAGGTTTCTCATGTCTGGTGGTGGTTTTGTTAGAAAATCTATGCTCCTGTGGTAAATCTTATTAGTCCTGATACAACGTTTTCATTTACACTTTAAATGCATATATATATATATATATATATGCTCAAATATATATGTATGATAGGCCTTTTTGGTGAATGGATAATAGTATTATTCCTTATGACTGTTTCAAACATCTTTACTGTTATTTTACTGTCCTTCTGTGTTTATATCCACAATTAAATCTCATCTCCTGTTTTTCCATGTCCTCCTCTAGAACAGTTGTTATTATTTTTCTCTCTATGATCCCCCAATATCCCACCATGGTCTGTTTTTACTTTTCTGGTTACTGCAGTTACTCCAGGTTGTGAATTCACATCTAAAGATTTGGAGCTAGGACCTTCCTATGAGAGAGATCATGCAATGCCTGTCATTCTGGGTCTTGGTTACTCCACTCAGTGTGATCATTTCTTTGTCCATCCAGTCACTTATAAAACTCATTTCCATTTTCCTTACAGCTCAATAAATAATATTCCATAGTGTATATGTACCTTATTTTCATTATCTGTCAGTTGTAGGACATTTAGGTTGTTCCCATTTTGTGACTATTATGAATATAGCCCATAATGAACATGTGTTAGCACATATCTGTGGAGTAGGATGTTGAGTCCTTTGAGTATATGCTAAGGAGTAGAACAGCTGTGTCATGTGCTAGATTTATTTAACTTGAGGATTTGATTGAGGATTCTCCAAATTGATATCCAGAGTGGCTAGATTTTCTGTTCATGTTTTTTTTCCCCAATCCTTTTGTTTTTCTTGTTGTTTCTGGTTGGATTATTGGTAGTCTTCTTCCTTCTCTGTAAGTATTCATGTTTTCTTCTCTTGCCCAGAGATGATTACTTTTCAGTTCTCCTGTATTTATCTGTTTTTCACATGAAGTTTATTAGTTCATATATTGTCATAGATAATTCCTCTGATTCTCCTGTGTACATTTTGCCTCTAATTTATTATGAACTGTGCTTTTTTAGTGATGTGAATTGTCTTAATGTGTGATTATGTTCAAATGGGCTTATGTCTTCATCAATTTAAAGAGATTATATTTCTTGGTGCAACAATATCGTCAACAATGATTTTTTTTCTCCAAGTTTCAAATGTGGTTCATGGGATCATTGACAGGACAGTTGGTAGTATTCTGCTACTTGGATCTTTTTGTGTGTGTGTGTTTTAACACTGTTCTTCAACAGCTTTCAGTATTATTCTTTTTTTTTTTTTGACCCTTTAATATAAAAGGGCAGCAAGTCAACTATTCATTGTTCCTGAAAAAGAAACTCAAAAAAGAGAAACAGAGAAAATGGCTGATTCTTCAGTTAGCATGTTTCAGGTCAGTGGTCATGTTCTCTTTTTATCCTAGAAATGTTATTTTTCAGACATTACAAGCCTTTAATTTTCTGTTGCTGATTATTTTTTAACTTAATTATAAAGCATGTTGGAAGCAAGCAAAAACCTAACACTGAAATTAATTAGACCCAAAAACTATACAACTGAGTATAGAATAGTCCTTGGGTACATAAGCTCTGGAGTCCCACACTTGATTTTTGTTTTCACTATCAAATATATTTTATGAATTTATCTAAAACAAAACCAAAAAAATCCTGTAACAGTATTAGAACTATAAAAGGAGTTAGCTTTATACTTTTTCGTAACTGGTTTTCATTACCTGCATTCAGTCCTACCTCAATCCCTGATTTTTAACTTTTCTTGTTCTCTTTGTTTCCATGTTCTACTGTGCCTACATGTACATTTTATCCATATAGATATATTGGCTAGATACTGCATATGATGGAAAAAGTAGTTTCTTCTTCCTGACACTGTATTTATGACCTCTCTTGATATTACAAATTCTAAGTCCATCTATTTTCCTGGAAAGTATTACATTTTTCTTTCCACCTGTATAGATTTCCATTTTATATGCATACCATTTTCATTATACATTCATGTATTGATAATTAGTATGATTCCAATAAATTGCTCAGACGAATAAACTATCAGAAATATCCTTAGGATATAAATATGATTAAAATGGGATGTGGGGTTCTCTGAGTATGCTCCCAGGAGTGAAATTTCAGTGTCATACATTTTTCTTTAATTTTTAATAATCTTCAAACTGATTTCAACTTGCTTATATTAATTTGCGCGCGCACACACACACACACACACACACACACACACACACCCTGACAGTGAATAAAAGTTCCATTATCTCTTCATCTTCTCTATCATTTGTTGTCAGATTGGTTGAGGGCAGCCATTTTTCCTGGAGGGAGATACTATTTCAAAGTAGTTTTAATTTGCATACTCTCTCTGATAGCATTTTAGTGATCTTGAACACTTTTTCCAATAGTTACTGGCCATTTTTATTTCTATTTTCTCAAGGTGTCTATTCAGATAATTTTCTCATTTGTTGATTGGCAGTTTTATTTCCTTGGTATTTAATTTCTGTAATTCTTAGTGAATTCTAGATATGAGCCCCTACCTAGAGTGTTGTTGTTACAGATTTTCTCCCTTTCTATGGGTGTCTGTGTGCCCTCTTGATTATTCCCTTTGATGGACAGAAACTTTATATTCATGACATTCCATGTGTTGATACTTGGGGTTAGTTCCTGTGCCTTTGGTGTTCTTTCTATTCAAGTCCCTTCTTTTTTTTTTTAACCTTGTTTTTTATTTTCTATACCCTTTATTTATATTCCAAATGATTCCCCTTTCCCGGTTTCCCCCCTCCCTGAAAGTCCCATAAGCCCTCTTCCCTCCCCCTGTTCCCCATTTGCCTAAGAATTTCATGAATTCATTGTTTTTAATTGCTGAGTAGTATTACATTGTGTAAATATACATGGAAAATATCTCTGATAAAATTGAAGAAATATATAGAAAAACACGTTAAGATTGACTATTTCATGGAATATTATACAGATAAAATGGTAGGCATGAAAATATTCCTAAGTTCATTGAAAGTGGAATTATAAACATTTTCTGATAAAATTAAAGATCTACAAGGAAAATATTTCTGATAAAACTCAGGAAATATATTGAAAAACACATTAAAACTGACAATTTCATGAAAAATTATACAGATAAGATGGTAGGCATAGAAATATTCCTAAATTGATTGAAAATAGAATTAAAAACATATTTTGATAAAATTGAAGATTTACATGGAAAATATCTCTGATAAAATTGAAGAAGTTTATACAGATAAATTGGGTAGGAATAAAAATATTCCTAAGTTGATTGAAAGTAGAATTATAAACATTTTCTGATAAAATTGAAGATTTACATGGAAAATATTTCTGATAAAATTGAAAAAATATATGGAAAAACATTAGAATTGAAGATTATCATGGAAAATTGTACAGATAAAATGGTAGGCATAAAAATATTTCTAAGTTGATTGAAAGTGAAATTATAAACGTTTTCTGATAAAACTGAAGATTTACATGGAAAATATCTCTGATAAAATTGAAGAAATATATAAAAAACACATTAAGATTGAATATTTCATGGAAAAATTATACAGATAAAATGGTAGGCATAAATATATTCCTAAGTTTTTTGAAAGTGGAATTATAAATATTTTCTGATAAAATTGAAGATCTACAAGGAAAATATTTCTGATAAAATTGAAGAAAAATATAGAAAAATATGTTAAAACTGACTATTTCATGGAAAATTATACAGATAAAATGGAAGGTATAAAAATGTTCCTAAGTTGATTGAAAGTGAAATTATAGACATTGTCTGATAAAATCGAAGATTTACATGGAAAATATTTCTGATAAAATTGAAGAAAAATGTAGAAAAAACATTAAAATTGAAGATTATCATTGACAATTATACCGATAAAATGGTAGGCATAAAAATATTCCTAAATTGATTAAAAGTGGAATTATAAATATTTTCTGACAAAATCGAAGATTTACATGGAAAATATTTCTGATAAAATTGAAGAAATATATAGAAAAAATGTTAAAATTAAAGATTATCATGGAAAATAATACAGTTAAAATGATAGACATAAAAAACAGTACTAAATTGAAAGAGGAATCACAAACATTTTCTGACAAAATTGAAGATGTACATGAAAAATATTTCTGTTAGACTATGATTTTGTTGGGGAATTGAGTCCATTGATGTTATAAGATACTAAGGGATAGTGATTGTTGCTTCCTGTTATTTTTGATGTTCTTTTTATGTTTATGTGGTTACTTTCTTTTGGGTTTGTCAGAAAAAGATTACTTTCTTGCTTTTTCTAGGGTGTAATTTCCCTCCTTGTGTTGGAGTTTTCCATCTATTATCCTTTGTAGGGCTGGATTTGTGGAAAGATACTGTGTAAATTTGGTTTTATCATGGAATATCTTGTTTTCTCCATCTATGGTAATTGAGCGTTTTGCTGGGAATAGTATTTTGGGCTGGCATTTGTGTTCTCTTAGGGTCTGTATGAGATCTGCCCAGGATCTTCTGGCTTTCATTGTCTCAGGTGAGAAGTCTGGTGTAATTCTGATAGGCCTGCCTTTATAGGTTACTTAACCTTTTTCCCTTACTGCTTTTAATATTCTTTCTTTGTTTAGTGCATTTGGTGTTTTGATTATTATGTGCTGGGAGGACTTTCTGGTCTGGTCCAGTCTGTTTGGAGTTCTGTAGGCTTCTTGTATGTTCATGGACATCTCTTTCTTTAGGTTAGGGAAGTTTTCTTCTATAATTTTGTTGAAGGTATTTACTGGCCCTTTAATTTGGAAATCTTCACTCTCTTCTATACCCATAATCCTTACATTTGGTCTTCTCATTGTGTCCTGGATTTCCTGGATGTTTTGGGTTACACGTTTTTTGCATTTTGCATTTTCTTTAACTGTTGAGTCAATGTTTTCTATGGTATCTTCAGCCCCTGAGATTCTTTCTTCTATCTCTTGTATTCTGTTGTTGATGCTTGCATCTATGACTCCTGAATTCTTTCCAAGATTTTCTATCTCCCAAGATGTCTCACTTTGTGATTTCTTTATTGTTTCTACTTCCATTTTTAGTTCCTGGATGGTTTTGTTCAGTTCCTTCACTTGTTTGTTTGTGTTCTCCTGTAATTCTTTAAGGGATATTTGTGTTTCCTCTTTAAGGGCTTTTACCATTTGACCCATGTTCTCCTGTATTTCTTTAAGGGAGTTATTTATGTCCTTCTTGATGTCCTCTAACAGCATCATGAGAAGAGACTTTAAATCCAACTCTTGCTTTTCCAGTGTGTTGGGGTATCCGGGACTTGCTGTGGTGGGAGAACTGGGCTCTGATGTTGCCATGTAGCCTTGGTTTCTGTTGGTAGGGTTCTTGTGCTTGCCTTTCGCCATCTGGTTATCTCTGGTGTTAGTTGGTCTTGTCTGTGGCTGGAGCTTGCCCCTCCTATGGGCCTGTAAGCCTGTGTCTGTACTCCGGGGAGACCAACTCTCTTCTGGTAGGGTTTGTGCACAGAAGGCTGTGGAGTTGTCTGGATCCCTGAAACAAATGGCTGCCGGAAGGGAAGACTCTTGTCCCAGCAGCTCCACTGATCGTATGCCCTGTGCGCTCCTAGCTGTACCCCTCCAGAGAGAAGGTGGAGATCTCACCTCAGCCTTCAGAAGTGAAATCGCTGCTGGAAGATCACTCTCTCCTGGCGGGCTCAGCACAGAAGGCTTTGGAGCTGCCTTGTTCCCTGCTGCAGATGCGGCTGGAAGGCCAACAAGTCCTTTCTTACCCCAGTATTTTGATGGGTATTCCCTATGTTTTCTAGGTTTCTGGTTTTAAATAAGATATTTGATAAGTTTTGAATCGGTTTTTGTGTAAGTTGAAAGATAAAAATCTAATTTCATTTTTCTACTGGATACAGCTTTGCCAGCACCATTTGCTGAAGAAGCCAAATTATGCAATGTACCTTTTTGCCTCCTTTGTATTAAGTAAATGTAACTATATGGTTTTCTTTCTGTGTCCTCTGTCCTATTCTGTTACCTTCCATTCTATTTTTATGCCCATGGAAGGCTGTCCTTATAACTCCATTTCTATTATATAATACCACAAATCCACGCTTATAAAATTTTCTCCATTCTATCCTTCCCAGATTATTCCTTTCCTTAGGGAAAATATCTCACTTGAACTATTGACTCATGAAGAAAAAATGTTGATGCCTAGTTGCTACAGAAGATGGACTATATCTTTATATATTATGGGCTCCTGGCATTTGTGGATTCACATTTCCTTGAATCACAGTTGTAGACAGAGCATATTAAAACGCATAGAACTGTTGTCACAAAATCTTACCAATGTGTATAATTAAAAGAGACATATCTTTGTTTTTTAGTACTAAATAATACTAGGATGCTCATACTAAACATTTAATCAGACTATAGAGTACTGAACATGGCAGGCCTACCTGGCTTTATCTTGCCATGAAATTGATGTTCTTTTGTGTAGATTCAGATTTTACTCTACTTGTGTTTTTCTTTGATGTTTAATTTCATACAGTGAAATGATGATGTGAAGTGATGTATCAATGTGTTTGGTGACACCTCATATCTGTTTGTCTCAGGAGAATTGCTCCTCACATCATTCACTTGGTTAGGATGCTCAGTGGTAACCTCTCAAGCTAAAGAGATCAATGTTTTTCATTTTTCTTTTTGCCTAATAGGATACAATTATGCAGCCCTTTCTGCCTGGGACTCCTTCTGTGGAATAGCATTATGTAGAATGCATCACTTAAAATATTTTGAGTGCATTGAATGATTGGTGTGTATAAGCCATCCATCACATTTGATGCACAGAGAATATTCCTCATGGTTGCTTTGTTCTAGTCAGTTCCTGTGAGAGTAACAGTTGTACTTTCCTATCCTGAAGCTGCAGTTATGTTAAACTGGAAATTTTGGAAATGGATTCTGGATGGACTACAGGTGTTCATTTCTATCCCTCACTCATGGAATAGTCAGAATATGTCACCACATCTTTGTATTTTCAGAGAAAGAAAAGAAGAATCATAAACACTACTAATCTAAAATCCTGTTACACAATACATCATACATATCAAAAAGAACACATAAAATTCAGATACAACAGCTCAAATTTTCTCCTGAAAAATTTTTCTGAGCTATATTTAAAAAACCCTGAGAAGTGAGTATAACTCTCACACAGTTTGTGACTATATTATTATATTCATTTACTCCCAGGAGATCTGTGTCACTACTCAGTACATCCACAGTTACTGCAGCCTACACATTACACATTTTGGGGCTTCTCTCAATTTTTATAACTCTTTGGGAATGAAATATTCTTCAAAACTTGTGAAATTGTTATTTGTCTAAGTTGGTTTCTGCCTATATTTTTGGAAAACTTTGGATTATACCAAACATGGCTGATATGGATTATTTGCCTGCTTGGAAGTAGCCCTATATTCTCATAAAATTTATTTTATGGACAACTTGATCTTATATGTTAATATTAAATTTGCGGTACACAGTGTTCTTAGGCTCCTTGATACTGTGGGAAAAAAACAAAACTCTGCCTATAAAGTCAATCATGAATTCTGCCTTTCATATCTACCCATTCTCTATTTAATGGTATGGAATTGACCTAGAGTTTGAACATCCCAACTGAGCTTGGTAGAATAGACATATAAGGACAAAGAAAAGACAGGATTGATTGAGAATCAGTATTCTAGCATCATCTTCAGGTACAGCATTTCAAAGCACATTTCCTTATCACAAATTTAACTTCTGAGGCATGAACACTGTGATCCTGTGAGACATAAACACAACACCCATAACAGATAGATAACAGTGTCCAGACCCTAAATGTGTATATATTTTCATGGATATGCTTGTGAGACTATTGTGTCATCTGATTTTACAGAGTTAGAACATGCACTATAGAGTGTGACTGTATTAGAAATCATCTTTTTACTCAGTAAATTGAGTAAAAATTTGTAAAATGAGTAAAAATTTACTCAGTAAATTGTTTTCAGTTATCTACATCCCATCTCTTCATATCCAGGAAAGCACTACCCCATAACACATAGTCAAATTATATATATATATATTTTTGTTTTAGAGTCTGTTGACTTTTGGGGATGTGTCTTTGAACTTCTACCAGGAGCAGTGAGAATGCCTGGACTCTGCTCAGAGGGCTCTGTACATTGATGTGATGTTGGAGAATTACAGCAACCTGGTCTTTGTCGGTAAGAACATTTTGCTTGAAGAACTTCTACCTTCTTTCTTTATATATTGATTTTGTGGTAGTAACCTCTGTTAAGCTGTTTAGAAACAACATGAGACTAGGGAAAGTTTGATAGTAGAAAAGAACGTTTTCATGGTATATGATTTATTCATTCCATTTTCTATTCTAGAGGTATCATGCAACCTTCATTTGGTTTCTACAATGCATTCAGAAACATACTATCATATAATATTTAACCCAATGTCTTATAGCTCCATATCCATCATTGTAATTACATGATTTTAATTGTGAGAAGAAAAACTCACCATATAAACACTGAAAAGTCTCCCCAAGAATGCTGAAGATTCTGACAGGAAATAGAAATTGGGAAATCATTCCTAGATGTCTCTACTTTCTGTTGTCTTCATGTACTGAGCATAGTGCTATATTAGACATCTATATTCTTTCTAAAAATCATCGCATGGGTCATGGGCTACCTCACAGAATATATATGGAGTTTTGTATACAATGTAGACCTGGTCACCTGTCTGGACCAATTGAGCTTACCATGGAATGTGGAGAGGAGAGAGTAGCTTCATCTGGCTCACAACTAGGGTGAGCTAGTGAATAAGTGGAACAACAGTAAAGGTTTCAGATGAAGGAGAAATCAAGAGCTGAAAATGTGTTTGCTATATTGAGTTCTACCTGAAATGATTCCCAATCATTTAGCTTAATATCGAGCCTCCAGGATACATCCTGCCTGTTGTAACGAGTTGAAGATATTGTGTCTTATTGCACCTGAATTATCAACTTAATACTAGTACAAAATGAAATTTTCCTTGATTATGATGACATCAGATTAGAATAATTTACAAAATTATGAGTCTGACATGAAGCCATGAAGAAACACTATTCTGAAATTATCTTCTTTTTTCCTTTATGTATGTTAGTATACCATAGCTGTCTTCAGACATACCAGAAGAGGGCATCATATCCCATTACAGATGGTTGTAAGCCACCGTGTAGTTGCTGGGAATTGAACTCAGGACCTTTAGAGAGAAGTCAGTGCTCTTAACCACTGAGCCATCTCTCCAGCCCCCATAATTACCTTCTTTGAATGTATGTCTTCATATTACATCCTTTATTTTCTTCCCAGTGGAGAATACACAGGCACCCTTCTGGAAAATAATCTCAAGAATTGGTATACGGAGTAGACTTGAAAATAACCATATAAGGAGAGCAAAGAAATGTGGCAATGTATGTAACTCAGACAGTGTAGGAAAGAAATAAGCAATTGCTGTGCCTGACAGCCCTCCCTCAAATGATCTAGGCTCTATATTCTAAAGCCTCTGATACCTGAAAAATACTTGCCTTCACTTTCATTACTTTTCAATAATGTAGTGTGTTTTTTAAAAGAAAAAACAAACAAGCAAGCAAACAGTGTTGATGCTTTTAAGTGAGTATTAGAAAGATTCGGGTTTCTCAGACAGTACTTTTTGTTGCTGCATATTACTGAGTACAAACATTGTGAACCTAGGATTTCATTAAACTTGTCATCAGTTTCTGAATAGAAACATGTATTCTAAGTACAATCAGTCAGTGAGCTCCACCCCAAAACTAATTACTAACTCCTCAATTATTTGATATATCTTGAGCCATTATACATTTTCTAAAACAATGAGATATCTATTGTAAATCACAGACCCTTGAAGGCTGTCAGGCCATTGTTGTGGGAATACATAAAATTACAGTGAAAGAAACACGTCTAAGTAGTTATTGGTTGACTTATTGTAAGAAAGAACTTATGGAGACAATCATTTATCAAATGTTTAATTTTGAAATAAACCCTATTAATCTGACTTACCCTCATTTTCAGAGAACTGTACATGTGATACTGTTCATCAACATGAAAAGACTGAAAAGGAGTCTTGTCAGTGTAATGAGCTTGGTGAAATGCTTCATGATCCCTCCAACTGTGCACCTTATAATAGAAGTGACACTACAGAAACCTCTAATAACTACAGATGCTGTAAGGACAGGGATTACCTCTGTTGACTCTTCAAATCCAAATAAACATAAAAGCAAGCACACTGGAGAAGAACTTTGTGAATCTAAAGACTGAAAAATATTTAACTTTGTCTTCCAACATTCTTCAAGATCAGATATGTTACACTGAAGAGAAAGAACACAGGCAAAGAGAGTATGATGATGATTTTGTCTCTACATACAGTCTCATGCAACAATCTGCATTGGAGAGATACCACATCAGTGTGAAAAATGCAGAAAATGCTTCAGTACTGCCTCAAGCCTCACTGTCCATCAGAGAATTCATACTGGACAGAAACCCTACAAGTGCAATGTTTGTGACAAATCCTTTACTCAGTGGTCAAGTCTTAAAACACATCAAAGACTTCATACTGGAGAGAAACCTTACAAATGCAAAGAATGTGGAAAGTCATTTCCTTAGTTATCAGCACTTAAAAGCCATCAGAAAAAGGCATACTGGAGAGAAGCCTTACAAATGCAATGAGTGTAACATAGCCTATACCCACTATGCATCATTTAGAAGGTATCAGAAAAGTCATTATTTAGAGAACTTGTATGAATGCAAAGAATATCGAAAGTCCTTTCTTGAATTATCACATCTTAAAAGGCATGAGAAAATCCATACTGGTGAAAAGCCATACAAATGTGAGGTATGTAACAAATCCTTTACTGTGAATTCAGCTCTTAAAAGACATCAGAAAATTCATACTGGAGAGAAACTTCACAAATGTAGGGAATGTGAAAAATCCTTTACTTATAACTCACATCTTAGAAGACATCATCAGAATGTTCATAGGGCAGTGAACCTTATAGATGGAAGGAATGTGACAAATCTTTTCCTGAGTGCTCATCTCTTAGAGAACATCAGAAAGTCATACTGAAGAGAACACTTACAAATGTAAAGAATGTGACAATTCTTTACCCAACATTCATATCTTAGAAGTCATCATCACAGAGTTCATATTGGGGACAGACTTTATACATGTAAAGAATGTGGCAAATCTTTTCCTACATGTTCAACTCTGAGAGCACATCAGAAAATTCATACTAGAGAGAACCCTTACAAATATATGGAATGTGACAAATTCTTTACCCAGACCTCACATCTTAAAATACATCAGAGAGTTCATACTAGAGAGAGAAAGATATATGGAATGTGACAAATCTTTTACTAAGCACTCAACTCTTAGGGAACATCAGAAAGTTCATACTGGGAAGACATCATACAAATGCAAAGACAGTGACTAAAATCCTTTATGGAAGTTTCAAATCTTAGAAGACATCTGAGAGTTCATCCTGGAGAGAAACACCATTGTAAATAATGTGAGTCTCTGCATTCCCACTACCTGCTGCAAGAGGAGACTTCTTACACCAAGCTGGAGTGTTGTACAAACTGGTGATTATAAACATGAATATTTAGATGTCCCATTAACAGCACGATCTTTAACAAAACTTTAATAAGATCTGCCCTTGGATGTATATTTCCCAAGGCTTGTTCTTACAGGCTGTCTGAACCCTGTTTGTTGACTCTGCTTCCTTTGTCCTCATAACCTGCTGTCCAACAACCCCAGGGAGAAAGGAGAACCACAAACCAGTATCTGACACAAAGAGTTTCATTTAATAGCCCTGGTGTCTAGAAGCAGCATTATTTACCTATGTGGGATACCTATGTTCAAAGGTTTATAAGTGATATTTTCTTTAACTTGTAAGATAATGGAATTTTTTCAAACTTCTTCATACATCCATCTGATTAATGCAGCCATTCTTCTTCCTTTCTTCCTGCCCCATCCCTAGTTACACATTTTAACACATTATTGAATGCTGCATTCTTTCTTATCACATGTTCTACTATCCTCTCATATTTTTTTTTTCACTTTGCTTGCAAAATGGTAAGAGTTCCATGTAGCTTCCTCATGGACATCTCATTTGGGTTGACCTTTTAGCAGCCCATTCTCACCACTACTCCACTACATATTTGAACCATTCTGCTCCCACATTCTCACTGTCCAGTTTCATATCACTTGCATTCTACTATCTATCCTGTCTTCCTGTATCTCCCCTCTAATGGACCATTTCTTTTTGTAAATGTTTTTTATTAGATATTTTCTTTATTTACATTTCAAAGGTTATCCCCTTTCCCCATTTCCCCTCTGAAAACCCCTATGACATCCTCCCTCCCCTGCTCACCAAACCACCCACTACTGCTTCCCTGTCCTGGCATTCCCTTACACTGGGGCATCGAGACTTCACAGGACCTAGGGCCTCTCCTCCCACTGATGACCAACAAGGCCATCCTCTGCTACATATGCAGCTGGAGCCATGGGTCCCTCCATGTGTTCTCTTTGGTTGGTGGTGTAGGTCCTGGGAGTTCTGAGGTACTGGTTGGTTCATATTGTTGTTCCTCCTATGGGACTGCAAACCCCTTCAGCGTCTTGGGTCCTTTCTTTACCTCCTCCATTGGGAACCCTGTGCTCAGTCCAATGGTTGGCTGATAGCAGCCACCTCTATATTTGTCAGGCACTGGCAGAGCATCTCAGGAGTCAGCTATATCAGAATCCTGTCAGCAATCACTTCTTGGCATTCACAATAGTGTCTGGGTTTGGTGACTGTGTATGGGATGGATCCCCAGGTGAGGCAGTCTCTGGATGGCCTTTCCTTCAGTCTCTGCTCCACATTTTGTCTCTGTATCTCCTCTCATGGTTATTTTGACCTCCCTGATAAGAAGGACCAAAGTATCCACACTTTGGTCTTCCTTCTTCTTGAGCTTCATGTTGTCTGTGAATTGTATCTTGGGTAGTCAGAGCTTCTGGGCTAATATCCACTTATCAGTGAGTACATACCATGTCTGTTCTTTTGTGATTGGATTACCTCACAAAAGATGATATTTTCTAGTTCCATCCATTTGCCTAAGAATTTCATGAATTTGTTGTTTTTAATAGCTGAGTAGTACTTCATTGTGTAAATGTACCACATATTCTGTATGCATTCCTCTGTTGAGGGACATCTGGGATATTTCCAACTTCTGGTTATTATAAATAGGGCTGCTATGAACATATTGGAGCATGTGTCCTTATTACATGTTGGAGCATCTTCTGGGTATATGCCCAGGAGAGGTATAGCTGGGTCCTCAGGTAGTACTATGTACAATTTTCTGAGGGACCACAAAACTGATTTCCAGAGTGGTTATTCCTGCTTGCAATCCCACCAGCAGTGTTCTTCTTTCTCCACAACCTCGCCAGCATCTGCTGTCACCTGAGTTTTTGATTTTAGCCATTCTGACTGGTATGAGGTGGGTTCTCAGGGTTGTTTTGATTTGCATTTCCCTGATGACTAAGGATGTTGAACATTTCTTTAGGTGCTTCTCAGCCATTCGATATTCCTTAGGTGAAAATGCTTTGTTTATCTCTGTACCACATTTTTTAACAGGGTTATTTGTTTCTCTGTAGTCTAACTTCTTGAGTTCTTTGTATATATTGGAAGTTAGCCATCTGTAGGATGTAGGGTTGGTAAAGATCTTTTCCCAATCTGTTGGTTTCTGTTTTGTCCTATTGACAGTATCCTTTGCCTTACAGAAACTTTGCAATTTTATGAAGTCCCATTTGTCAATTCTTGATCTTAAAGCATAAGCCATTGGTGTTATATTCAGTTAATTTCCCCTTGTGCCCATGTGCTCGAGGCTCTTCCCCACTTTCTTTTCTATTAGTTTTAGTGTATTTGGTTTTATGTGGAGTCCTTGATCCACTTGGACTTGAACTTTGTACAAGGAGATAAGACTCAATCAATTTGCATTCTTCTACATGCTAACTGCCAATTGAACCAGCACCATTTGTTGAAAATGCTGTCTTTTTTTCCGCTGGATGGTTTTAGCTCCTTTGTCAAAGATCAAGTGACCATAGATGTGTGAGTTCATTTGTTGGCCTCCAATTCTATTCCATTGATCTACCTGTCTGTCATTGTACCAATACTATGCAGTTTTTATCACAATTGCTCTGTAGTACGGCTTGAGGTCAGGGATGGTGATTTCACCACAAGTTTTTTTATTGTTAAGAATAGTTTTTGTTATCCTGAGTTTTTTGTTATTCCAGATGAATTTGGAAATTGTTCTTTCTAACGCTATGAAGAATTGAGTTGGAATTTTGATGGGGATTGCATTGAATCTGTAGATTGCTTTTATCAAGTAGCCTATTTTTACTATATTAATCCTGCCAATCCATGAGCATGGGAGATCTTTCCATCTTCTGAGATCTTCTTCAATTTCTTTCTTCAGAAACTTGAAGTTCTTGTCATACAGGTCTTTCACTTGCTTAGTTAGAATCATACTAAGGTATTTTATATTATTTGTGACAATTGTAAAGGGAGTTGTTTTCCTAATTTCTTTCTCAGCCTGTTTATCTTTTGAGTAGAGGAAGGCCACTGATTTGTTTGAGTTGATTTTATATTCAGCCACTTTCCTGAAGTTGTTTATCAGTTGTAGGAGTTCTCTGGTGGAATTTTTGGGGTCACTTAAGTATACTATTATATCTTCTGCAAATAGTGATATTTTGACTTCTTCCTTTGCAATTTCTATCCCTTTGACCTCCTTTTGTTGTCTATTGCTCTGGCTAGGACTTTGAGTACTGTATTGAATAGGTAGGGAAAGAATGGGCAGCCTTGTCTAGTCCCTGATTTTAGTGGAATTGCTTCAAGTTTCTTTCCATTCAGTTTGATGTTGGCTACTGGTTTGCTTATATTCTATTACTATGTTTAGGCATGGACCTTGAATTCCTGATCTTTCCAAGACTTTTATCATGAAGGGTTGTTGGATTTTGTCAAATGCTTTTTCAGCCTCTAATGAAATGATCATGTAGTTTTTTTTTTCTTTGAGTTTGTTTATATAGTGGATTACGTTGATGGATTTCCATATATTGAACCATCCCTGCATCCCTAGGATGAAGTCTACTTGATCATGATAGATGATTGTTTTGTTGTATGCAAGAATTTTATTGAGTATTTTTGCATCGATATTCATAAGGGAAATTGGCCTGAAGTTCTCTTTCTTTGTTGGGTCTTTGTGTGGTTCAGGTATCAGAGTAATTGTGGCTTCATAGAATGATTTGGCTAGTGTTCCTTCTGTTGCTATTTTGTGGAATAGTTTGAAGAGTATTGGTATTAGTTCTTTGAAGGTCTAATAGAACTCTGCACTAACCTTAAGTGCTCCTGGGCTTTTTTTGGTTGGGAGGCTATTAATGACTGCTTCTATTTCTTTACAGGTTATGGGACTGTTTAGATCATTTATCTGATCCTGATTTAACCTTGGTACCTGGTATCTGTATAGAAAATTATAATGGACCATTTCTAACTTCCTAGCTTCTACATGCAGTGTTATTTCAACAAACAAAATCATTGAATCTAAGATTTACACATGGGAGGAAACACACGCTGTTTGACTGTTGGGGACTAGGTGGCAGCAGTCACCATATTTTCCAGTTGTCTACATTTACATCCAGATTTCACACTTTTATTTTTATTTACAACTAAGTAATATACCGGTTCTGTAGATACGTATCATATTTTCATTACTCATGTTTCATTTCATGGATATCTGAGTTGATTCCATTGCCTAGACACTGAACAAAGGAATAAAAACATGTTGGGCAAGTGTTCATTGATAAGATAGAAAGTTCTTGGATTTCATGTCTAAGAGTGACTGCTGTGTATCAGAGTTTTCTGAGATTTGACCCTTTCATGTTGAAGGAAGCTCCTTAAGCAATAGGGTATTAGAGAAAAGGGAAATTAACTGGATGCCTTAATGGCAAGGGAGTGGAGAGGCAATGAACTGTCCACCCTATACTTTCCCAAAGTTTAGAAATAGAAAACTTAATAGCTTCAGGAAGTTCCAGGAACTAGTAAGATTCACTAGAGCCTTTCTGCCTCAATTGTACATAATTGGCAAGAACTGCTGACACAATCAGACTAGATGAGCTTTACAGAAGAAGCTCAGACCAGCCATGAAACAGACACCAGTCAAGCTGCCTGGACCAGAGAACACAAGGCAAGCTCCTGGAGGAGGTATTGAGTAGCTTAAAAGACACACTTCCCAACTCAGGTGAGCTTCATAGAACTGTAGTGATCCCCCAATTTCCAGCTTCTTTAGCCATCACCCTTACAAGATGATACAACTGGCATTCAGTCCATTGTGCTTCTGTCATTAACTCCTTATCCACACACTTGTAAGTCACCCCAATTAAACTGGTCCATTTGACTTTAAGGATGACCTGCTCTTCCAGAAGACTCACCTTTGAATTCAAGACCCTCAAATGGGCCCTCAATCTGTATCCTCAACTCCAGGGCATGCAATAACCTCTTCCAGCCTATGAGAGGACCAGTAACACAAGTAGTGCACAGGTATACATGCAGACAAAATATCCCTAAAAAATAAACCACATTGTTTCACTAACTGTGACTTTGTTGTTCTCTAAACATTTATCTGTCGCTGGTTCATTGTCTCAGATAAGTAGATGTTTGTCTTTGTTTCCACAGGAATAGTGTCACATACCAATGCTATAATTGGGTCATACACGTTCTCTTGATTTTGATTATCTCACATTTGAGAGGTCATGTAGGTAAGATTATAAGACATAGCTTCTACTTTAATGGGTTTGATGACTATTCTTGGATGTTGACTTGACTACATCTGGAAGGAACTACAATCCATAAATGAAGGTCATACCTGTGAGAGATTATTTTTTTCTTATTTTGTACGGGGTGATTTCACTTCTAGTCCAGACTGTAGAGGTAGGACACATGCATTTGATCCAGACCTAGTACCTAGGAAGATATATCTTTATTCTGGCCAAATCTGCCAGAAAACTATATAAGCATATGGAAAGAGGAAGCTTTTGCTATTGCTTACTTGTCCTTGTCTTGCTTGCACAGTCATTCCTTCCCTGGCTTTGGGTTCTACTTCTTTGAGATTTCAGCATATACTGAAGACCAGAGGAGACATCCAGCCTTGTAGACTAAGTAACTACTGATTTTTTTGTACTTTTTGGTCATAGCTAGCCATTGTTGAATTTGCTGAATTGTAGTAGGGAGTTTTCTGTAAGCATGTATCCCCCCCCCCCCAGGTACAACCTTGCAGGAATAACAGACTCTGAGACTCAAATATATTTATAAAATCCTAGGCCAAAGAGCTAGGCACATTTTCTGGCAGGTTTATAGTACAATAATATTCTATTAAGTTCTGCCCCCTGGCTGTTTACTTGGTATTTAGTTACATGCAACCATCTTCCTGCATGTCTGAGCTCCAATCGTCCCACACTTGGCTCTATCCTAGAATCCTTTCTGCTTACCAGAAGTCCCACCTTCTGTTCTACACTTTCCTATATACCATAGTTTTTTGTTTTGTTTTGTTTGTTTTTCTTGGTTGCAAATGATGCAACTATACAGTCACTACACAGGAAATTTTCTCAAATTTCCTTCCTGCTGATTTGGGGTGTCACTTTCCATTTTGGGAGGTTCATTAACATTAGGAAAATGGTTAGTCTTAAAAGCTAATTGTAACAGTTGTTGTCTGGTCTCTATATGCTGTGAAAATGAATGCTCGAATGAAGTCGTGATTGGAACAGTTTGAAAGGCTGTTCCAAGTGAGCGAGCTGCTTTGATATTATTCTTTGAAAGCATGTTATGATGAAACAGCATTGAAGCAATCTGAGGTAGGAACATGCAGGTGAGCTGTCTGCAAGCTGTTCAGTGATCCCCAGGTTTGCAACTTGATTAGCCCTTACCCTCACAGGATGAGGCAATTGTCATTGATTCATTTGTGCTTCTATCAGTAGCCCCTCACTGTAGAGAGCCATATTGGGGTGTCTTGTTGCCTGGTAGAAACTTGACATTGAACGAGGTGAAGTTCTCCCAGCCTGTGAGCTGAAATTCCTTTGCTAGCTATAATCCTGCTCCACCTAGGATGGAGTGAAGGTGAAGTTCTTTGTTCCTCCAGGTCTACGAATTCCTGAATTAAGCAGGTGACCCGCCCAGCTGCCCAAGCAAAGGCATCAAGCCAGACCAGTTCTGCAGACCTGGTTTCAGCCTTTGGGGGGAAGGGCTTTTTCTCCCGCCTATATATTTGGAAAAGTCCATTAAACTTTGAGCCTTGAGCAGGAAATATTTCCTTGGCTCCATATTTTTCTTTTCACCCCATTGTTTTCTAGCTCCAGCTCTTGTCCAGAGAACCCAATAACCCATTCATATGAAACCGCAGGCAGTTTCACCTCACCACACTTGTGTAAGTCACCCCAGTAAAACTCACTGGTTCACTAGCATTTAGAGATGATTCAGTCATTAAGAGCACTGTCTGCTCTTTCATAGACTCACATTGAATTCTCAACACCCTCACATGGACACTCAATCTGTAACCTCAAGTCCAGGACATCCAGTCCCCTCCTCTTGCCTCTCCAAGTAGAACACATATGGGACATAGACATACATGCAGACAAAACACCCCTAAAAAGAAACCACATTGGTTCATGAAGTTGAACTTTGTTGGTTTGCTGGGCTGAGTCCTTCCTTGCTTCTGGGGTGCCTGCAAACACTACCAGCACACTGCTCAGGGGAGGCAGAATGCAGTCAGTAAGAGGGACCTTAAGCCCATGTTTTCCTAGAGTGGGAAAGAGTGTAGTCTGAGATGATTTCTGTGGTTCCCAGTCTCCTATATACCCAGGCACTGCGGGCATATTACTGGGGGTCCTCACTACCCCTTACCCACAAGGTGATCCTTGATGAAGAGATGGTCCTTGTTTGTTCATACTGCTTTATTTGACGATGAATGAGAATGCATACATCTTACTGAAAGTGAACTAGGGATTAAATACCTTTTGCATGGAGGAATGCTCAGGGAGAGAAGCTAAGTGGCTGAATGCTCAAAGCCTACCTAGATACTTTATTAGCATAGCGATATCAAGGGTTTTATAAAACATAACTGATTGCTATGGTCCTTAGTGGTGTGTGCTCCTGAGTAGGTAGAGAAAGGCAGGGAGTTGGCCCCACTCCTACTGAGATTGACAGGGTTTGAGCTCACTCAACCTTAACAGTTCTTCTCTCTGGTGGCATTGTCCACTTGCCCCACATTGGTTCCTAACATCACTTTGTCATTGATTACTTCTCTGGGATAAGTAGACATGTGTCTTTGTTTCCACAGGAATAGTGCCACACATAAGGTCTGTAATTGTGTCACCGGATTTCTTTTACTTTCCTTCCTTCTTTTTTTCCTCCCTCCCTCCTTCCCTTCCTTTTTTCCTTTCTATTTTAGAATACGGACACCGACATTCAAAGTTGATTCTCTAGTTCTCACTCCCACAGCAGTATTTGACCACCCCCTTCCCTCAGGTTTATGTCAACAGTAGATATTTCTATTCCTGATGTTGGCTACTGTAGGTAATGCAACATGATAGCTTAAAGGAGTCCTTGTCTGCATTTCACTGATAGGTTTTTGAATTGTTTTGTTTGTTTTAGTTAATAGAACTGTTTTTGTATAGTTACACACAATAAGCTTGGACTTGACCAACTACCCAATGGCACTTCCTGCACCTGTGAATAAGCTTTTATGCCCCTGGGATGAACCTCTACAGAAGAGAGATACCTGCACCAATATAAGAAAGTATTTGGAATACGATTTCCATTTTGAGTAGTGGTCCAGCAAAGTTTAAGTTTCTAAGACCTCCCTGGAAACTGACATCCTATTTAGCAGAAAAAGACATGTATGTGGATACCTGACATCCTGGTAGGCAAATTACGAAATGAATGTTAGACAGATTCCAGCCTGGTAGACAAGTGAAGACAAGAATTTTAGAAAAGGCAAGTACCTGTCACAGTTAAATACAGCAACCAATGGGTGCAGGATAAATGTACAACAAAGACATGTTCCCAAGAAAATCCTCCTATCCCTAAATTCTGATTGGTGAAATAACTTGGCAAAGATCTTTGCGGATTTGGGGCTTCAAAATCCTGTGGCATCTTAACTCAGGGTCATGGTTCAGTTCCTGAATCTGGACTATGGTCCTGATTGACCAGTCCTGGGCTGTATGCTCAATACACGATCTCTGTCTGACTGGGATCAGTGTTTGTGTGGTTTATGAGGGCAATTCCTATACCCCAACAAGCAGGAGGGTAAATAAGGTTTAATAATTAACTTTATCAGTTCTCAAAATGACTGTAAATATAATTTTGAACACACTAAAGGATACGATCATTTATAAGGATACTGCTTACATTCTTTAGTTATAGTAGCTTTTATGAGACAAGTGTTGTGCCAGGAAGCATTCATGAACCCCAAAAGATCACCAAGGACCTGTTTCCCATGTAATAGCATTAGGGTCTCTATTATTAGCTCAGGCTTGGGCTCTCCTCTAATCCAACCCTGATACAGCAGGACAGGAAGGGAAGGCAGAACAGACTCGAACCCTCAGCAGGACAAGGTTTTATAGGGAATGGGAGTAAGTGAGGGGGTGTCTAGCCTGGCAAGTATCTAACTGAATGTCTATTGTAAGTTGACAGGTGGGTGTTCTGAAACAAGACTGTTGAGCAATCGCAAATGGTCTGAAAGTACATCTGAAACAATCAGACTACTCTGATTAACTGTTGCTAGGAAGCAACTAGGAAGTAATTCTGGGGTATGGGCCAAGCATAAGCCATGGGGTCCTTCCTGGTACTTGGATGCAGCTTGGGTTCGTCTGCAGGTCAAGTTCTCAGGCTTTTTTCTTTAAGAAGGAGGCCGGTTCCAAGATGAAGTACGTTTGACCTCTCTCCCCCTCCCCCCTTTTTCTGGTACTTAGAAGGCCCAATCTTGTGACTTACTGAAGTTTATCTAATCTCATGAAAACAGTAACAGTCTTTGTGACTCAGTTAACTCAAGCCTGTATGTATTAGTGACCAGAAAGGACAGGGCCATCATATTTTAGAAGGGGTCAGGATTGTCATTTGTCCAGTCTTTGTGGGACTTGGGTAGGGGCCCCATCAGTGCTACACAGAGTAGAGTCCTGAGGCTGAGTTTCCTCTCCCTGGTCTGGGTCGTCTTTAACTGAAAAAGGGTCTGTAATTCTATATTGTAATTCTATCAACCTCCAGGGTGATGATAGGGACCTTTTTTATGAAACTTTAATGACCCTGGTTGGAGAGGGACCTATGCTATAGAGAATATGAAATTTAGGCTCTAATGACTCCTGGAAGGAGCAGGACCTGATTCATAGAGAATATGAAGTTTAGGCAAAACATGTTTATGAGCCCATTGGACACCTTCAAGATCATCCAGCAGTTAGGGATCCTCAAACTCAGCAGTGACTTCTGCCTGTATGTTAAGAACAATGGGAGGTAGTATTCCGAACATGATTTCAAAAGAGGTGAGTCTCATCTAGTAAGGGAAGTTTCATGAGAGCGACAGGAGGAAGAGTTAACTTAGTCATTGCCAGTCTCTTAGGTCAATTTAGTTAAGGTCTCTTTTAGGGTTTTGTTTATTTTCATTACCTGTCTTGAACTCTGGGGTCTATATGCACAATAAAGTTTCTAATTAATCTCCAGAATACTGGCTTGTCTCTGACTTACCTGGGGCACAATAGCTGGTCCATTTTCTGACCCTAATACCTGAGGAACTCTCTACCTTGGCAGTATGTCCTTTGAGAGCTTTTTTGTCACTGTGGATGTAGTTTTATGTTTAGTGGAGAAAGCCTCAGTCAAACCTGAAAAAGCTATCTATAAACATCAGTAAATACATCTAAATTTTTCTGGTTTTACCTCTGTGATGTCTGTGTCTCAGTAGACTGGGCTTTGTGCCCCTGAACATATTACCAGGGTTCTTCTTGTTAGTCACTGCATTAGTTAGCTGACAGGCTTTACAGTTCTTGAGAATCTTAGCGATCTTTGAGTTGGCATCTCTAATTTTAATATTAGCAAATCCTGTATTCTCTGGATGCCCATGTGGGAAGAGCAGTGAATCTTCTGAAGTATGTAGTACCATTTCTTCTTGCACATGGGTTCGTAATCTGTTATTCTCTACCATCTACCATTAAGTTGGGACATGGGCAAATTTCTAGCCCAGATGATGTCATATTTTGAATACTTAGGATGGCCAGGGAGTACAGGATCCCCAAGATCCAGGGAAGTCACATGGAAGAGAGGTTCAATTTCTAGGGCATCCTGATGGGCTTCTTGATCTGTCCTTTTGTTACCCTCTGAAACTGGGTCTTTTCTGGTGTCTCAAGTAGTAAATGATGGCCAGCTTTTTAGGCTCCCATAAAGTCCTTAGTAGGGAGAGAACTTTTTTTTTATAGTCTTTCCTTCTGTCATCAGAAGACCTATCTCTCTATAACTAGCCCCATGGACCTGAGTGGTAGCAAAGGCACACTGGCTATCTGCCGCTCTTGTCTTTTCTCAGCTCTAACACCTTGATTAGAGCTACCAGTTCAGCTTTCCAGTCTGACATTCTTGCTGGGAGTGGCTCTGCCTTATGATCTCGGTGGTGTTTGAGATCACCACTGCTCCCACATTCATCCTGAATGAAGCTGTCTGAAGATCTGGTCTGGTCTCATGGATGGGATGCTATAATGTCCTAGCAGTCATGCAGTGGCCAAATGAGCAGACAGCAGGATAGCTGGTGTTAGGGTAATTGGAGTCTATAAGGTTGTGTGTGTGTGGGTGGGGGGGGGAGAGGAGTTAAAACGATAGGCTGGTAATGAGGCCTTGGTGATGGTCAGTGTTTGGTCCAGTGACAGTGTGTCCTGGAGGCTGTTGCTTCGATGATGTGTAAACAGGAGGGCCAGACAACTGGGTCTAATGTCTTTGACAGGCTACTGGCTACTGCAAGGGCCAGAGCCTGAGTCAATATCCCTTTGTTATCTCAGATCTCTCGTCCATGAAGAGATGGAAGGGCTTAGTCACTTTGGGCAACCCTGAAACTGGCATAGAAAAAAAAATTATTTCTCTCCTCAGAGAGTCACACCAGACTTCCTTAAGATGTATCCCCCGGATATAGGAAGGTCATCTGTGGTTGGTAGAGTAGGGCCTTCTTAGTGCAGGCTCGATAGTCTAAAATTTCCAGGGCCTCCAAGAGGTTCTGGGTCTCTTTTAGACAGTTTTGTTTCATTTCAGCTGTCATCAGGAGGTCATTTATAAACTGTTGAAGAGACTTTATCTTTTAGGTTTTAGCAAGACAGAATGTTAAGTTATAGTATCAACAAGGAAGGACCCAAGGGCAGGATGACAGATTCAGGCTCCGAAGACCTATCTTATGTATATTTTAATCTTTGGGCAGAGGGCATGGAAGGGCAGAGCCTGGAAAAATTTAGTCTGAAGCCCTCCTGGGTTGCCTGCCATCTTAACATAGTATATTGACTTATTTTAGCTCTGGGTAGGTGACTGTCCAGGTGGTTGTTGCTCAGTGGGCTGAGTGTGGCAGGATGGTGTCAATGGAGACCCTCTCTTTACAACTTAGAGACTTCATCTGTTCAGACAGCGACCGAGCACTTCTCCTGTCAGGAAGGGTAGCCATTTAACTGAGCAAAATGAGTGACCCGGAGTTCACTCTATGCTCTGGTAAGGGAGACATTGGCCCACTCGAGACCTCTCCTGCCCAGTCTGTTCGAGCTTGAAGCCCCAGTCTTAGACCCATTCTAGGGGCGGTGGACCCTAGTGTGCGCCGACTTGGCGGAAGGGGAGGAAAACGCGCCTGTGTGAGCCGCGGCTAACCGAGGGGCTGGGTCAGGTTCCTTGCGCCCCGCGGCCCGCAGGGAGGGCCCAGCGCAGAGAAGGGTTTGGATCCCCGAGGAGCCCAAGCGCACCACAGCGCCTTGTTGACTGGAGCCGGGTAAACTGGGCTCCGCTCCTCTGCCTGAGCAAAGCGGAGCCGCACCGCTCGGGTCCCAGGTTTTACCCGCTGCCTGTCGGTGCTCGCCCAAGGCGCCACGGTGGCCTATAGGCTCCCCCAGCAGAGTGACTGTGGCCCGCCCAGGCGAGGCCCCACAGCCACCCGAGGTGGACTCAGCTCCGCGCGACTTTCCGCCACAGCAGCGGGAGACCTGCGTCTAGGCCCGGGTCTCTCGGGCTCCGTAAAGCACGGGGGTCAGTCTGGAAAAGAAAGGGTTAAGTTAAGAGGGTGGGTGGGTCTTCAAATCCAACAGCGTCAGTCCATCCGTTCCTTAAAGTGACACACCAAGAACAGACAGCTAGCTAAAATAAACAGGACATGTCTGCTCAGTCCTTCACAGAAATTAACACCAGGGGCACTCGGTCTCCCAAGGTCTTTGGACATGGCTAGGATGTACCAGAGTGACCACCGCAGCGATATTCCACATCCTCTTTTGTTGTTTCTTGCCAGGAAATACAGGTTTTTAGGCTTCTTCAGAACAGAATTACATAATTATTCAGAACAGAATTATTGCGGTACCACACAAGAACACACTCACAGACACTCACAGACTCAGACATTACCGGTATTGAGACCCTCCGGGGTTGGGTCCTGGTGGCCTTGGAGTTCCAGACCAATGCACCAAAATGTTGTGCCATGAACCCCAAATGGCCACCAAGGAGCTGTTTCTGAAGGGTCTGTTTATAACAAGCTTGGGCTTGGGCTCTCCTCCAACCCAACCTGACAAACCAGGACAGGAAAGGAAGGCCTCAGCAGGACAAGGTTTTATAGGGAATGGTAGTAAGTGAGGGGGTATCCAGCCTGGCAAGTATCTAACTGAATACTGTAAGCTGACAGGTGAGTACTCCAAACCAAGACCATGGACAATCCCACAGGGTCTGATAGTACATCAGAAACAGACTAAACTTTGATTAACTGTTGCTAGGAAGTAGCTAGGAAGTAACTCTGGGGTATGGACCAAGCACAAACCATGGGGTCTTCTTGTACTTGGATGCCGCTTCGGTTCTGCTGCGGGACAAGTTCTCAGGCTTTTTTTTTTTCCTTTAAGATGATGGCAGGTCCCAAGATAGAATAGGTTTGGCCTCTGACTAGAAACAAAAATGTTACCTCAATTGAAAAGTATCTTTCGGAGACTTTCCTGGTCTGCCCATATCCTGTGTTGTTGTCCTTAAGAAAGATGGTGGTGAAACCATAATTTGACCCTTATTATCCCAAAGTCAAGATGGCAACCAGTCAAGTGCTACTTACCCAGCATGTATACTTTACTCCTGTTGGTTTAAGGGGGCAATTTAAAATGAGCAGCCTGGTCATTCACCATCACTATGGTGGAGGAGGGCAGGGCTAGGGGCCACCTGGAGCCCTGTGGTCAGTGCAGTGAGGGGAGAGTAGGGAACCCAGCTCTCCCTGGGAGAACATAGGGAGTTCAGACAAATTTGAATACATTTTTGTTTTAGATCCCATGGCAACCATCTTCCCAGTGATAGTCTAGGATGGAAGGAAAAGTGTGTTTGTGGGTGGTAACCTCTGTATCAAACACCAGGTCTTTCTTCATATGGCTAACTCTGGTGCAACCCCGACTCAGCAGAGAAATTGAGGAGTCTCCTGGACCCTTGCTCTGAATGGGCACTCAAGGAATCTGAAGAAATGGCTTCCAGTGGAGAAGGAGAGAGGGACAAAAGAGGTCCCCCGGGTGGCCAGGAAAACCCCCTGGCCATGGTACTGGGGACTCAACATCTCCAGCATTGGGCACCATCTGATAGCTTATTTCTCTACCAGTGAAATAAGCCAGTTCAAGCCAGATTATCATGTATTATGAAAAGTCACCATAGACCCCATTCGTCTCCATTTAAGGACCAGGCCTGATTTCAAAAAAGGCCAAGGCACCAGCAATAGGCCATAAGTCCCACTTATGTCATAAGTCCTAAGACACCAACTCTAGGAATAAGACAATGAGAACCCCCACCCAGGAAACAGGCTGAAGCCCAACTACACATACCTTTTTCTTATGTCTTTGTTGGTTTGTTTGTAGAGACAAGGTTTCATTGTGTAACTTTAGCTGATCTGGAACTTACTCTGTAGGCCAGGCTAGCCTTGAACTTACAGAGATCTGCCTGCCTTTGCCTCATGAGTGCATGGATTAAAGGCATCTACCACCACTGCCCAGCTCATAAGGTCCTGATAGTTACCCAAGGTTAAAGCACAACTTACTTGATTTAACAAGTGGATCTTCTATCTACTGACATTGAAGACATCTATTGTACTAGAGAGGATACTCTAGTTGAGGTGTATGAGTTTCCAGGCGCATATAACATACCAAATATAAACCACATTAAATTAATATAAACAAGACTAAGAGAAGCAATATGACTGAGTCAGTTATAAAATGACATCTTCAAAACAAAGCCCAGGACCAGATTGACAGGATTCTATCAGGACTTTGAAGAACAGCAAATAGACTTAATATTTAATACTTCTTGACACACAAAAAAATCAAGACTTCCTGACTCTATTACCTAATACTAAGTCAGATAATGAATGAACCCGACATGTTGGAGCATGCCTTTAATCGTAGCGTTCCAGAGGCTGATTTCAGTGAGTTCAAGACCAGCTTGGCCCTGAAAACAGTAAAAAAAAAAAAAAAAAAAAAAAGCCAGTAACCAGCACATACTGGTACAACTAAAGAAATTACACACTGATGATATTTAAAAAAAAATTGATCTAGGCATATTATTACAGGCCTTTAAACACAGGTTCACACAAAGAAACCCCATCTACCATGAATGAATGAATGAATGAACCCCCAAATTTTTTATTAGTTATTTCACACACACACACACACACACACACACACACACACAGTACATGTATATCACAGCATTGTGTGTTTCTGTGCCCACGTCAAGTACTGCCCACTCTCACTCCTACTTCTCCACTATCCTAGTCCACAATTCCAACAGTCACTCTACTGTGTCCATATGTATTCATATTGCTTGTGATCACCAGAGCCATTTGTGAGACTGTGGGTTTGGAGCTATGTGCTGGAGCCTGATATGCTCAACACAGGATAATAGCTTCTCCTACAGTCTATCCATAGCCAATGTCTGAGAAATAAAGTGAGCCGTTACCCTTTCTAGATTGATTGTGGTCTTGTGTGGGGTCAGTGTAGGCAAGGACAGCTTCTGTTGGTTACTGACTACAGTAGTTGTATGGAATCTGGAAAACTAGAATTATAATTCTTAGCCCTTCCCCCCCTCTCCCTTCTTATTTCCTGACCATCTCTTCCTCCATGTTCCCAGAGCTAGACATTGGATTGTGAAACTGATTTTTTTAGGGATGGCACCACAAACCTTACCTATTTTCTGCATCTGGGACAGGCAAGATTCTTTGCATTCACCACTGTATTTAAAAAAAAAAAAAAGACTTCTAGGTTTTATCTCAAAGCACTTTTGAACTTTTGGAGTCATGAAGACAAACTTGTTCCTGAATTACTAAAATGACAAGACTGCCATCTAGTGGTGAAAGCAGTCCAATGCGGTATCATTCAGCACTGGGCTCTTAGCTGTGGGCTGACTGGAGGGCTGCCCTTAACACAGCAATAGCCATTTTGTTCCATGCCTGCCAGCTATTTCACATTGTTTTTGTAATATGCCTGTTAGTCATTGACAGAGAAAAATAATTTGACTCAGAGCAGGGTCGTGCTGACCACATACCTTATTATGTTCTGTGTGTTCTGAAGTTGGTTAATCTTAAGAAATTTGAAACCTGTATGCTCCACTTAGAACCAATCAGAGTAAAGGTCCATTAGAACTGTTTTGTCTAGCTAGCCAAAATAGTTTGGGTCAGAGCAGATCACAGGGCAGCACTTCCTGCAGCTGCGCATGAGCTCATTGTGATTTTTTTCCTTCTTAAGCCGGTCCTGAGAAGTGTTTGCAGTTGTAGTTCAACCCCCAAATTCTGATCAGTCTTAGGGTATGCGTTCAATAAACTGTCCTTGTTTGACTGAAATCAGGGTTTGTGTGGTTTGTAGGGCTACTGCTGAACCCCACCAATGACCACTGAGTTCTTGAGACGACCTCACCCCTCCCCGAAATCCATGTTCCTGAAAGGTCTCTCTCCAAATCAAAACTGCAGCATTTGGTTTGGCTTCTCATGTTTTGTGTTTTGGGGATGGGACTCTGGCACCCGAATTTAGCCTGTTGTTTGATATGCAGTATGTGGTGAAGAGGCTGATAGTGAGATGGAGATCTTAGGCTGCCTATTTTGCATCTGAAGGATTCAATATTCACTATGGGAGTCAGATATCGGAGCGCAGGGTCCTACCAGATACTGTTCTGGTCTAGGCTGGCAGCAAGCTTGTGGGAAGGCTGTGCAGAGCTAGTCTAGGGCAACTTGAGGGCAGGAGCTGTGTCGAAAGAAGCAGAGTGGGAGGGACCGGTCTCCGCAGGGCGGGGCCACTCACCCAGAAATAGAGGATGGAAGGATGAGGCACATTGGCTGGATTTAGAGGAAGGGCGTAGAGTGGGTGGGATTAGAGGACTGAGGCCAGGGAAGCTGGGAAGCAAGGTGTGTTAGTTTGGGAAGTGGGACTGAAAAGTCAAAGCCAGGAGTGTCAAGAACCCAGTCCCAGACTGAGCTGGGGTGGGGGTTGAGGGGTGGGGCGGCTGCTCTGTGCGGAATCGCGTGGTGGAGACCTGAGTGCGGAGGGAACGGCGGGGCTCGCGGGACCCGAAAACTTAACCTAAACCGCAGGTGCCTTGGGAGCATCCTGGGAGAGTCAGCAACTCGGCAG
The DNA here is from genome assembly GCA_036184795.1 of Tokudaia tokunoshimensis. Taxonomy (NCBI): domain Eukaryota; kingdom Metazoa; phylum Chordata; class Mammalia; order Rodentia; family Muridae; genus Tokudaia; species Tokudaia tokunoshimensis. The sequence continues at coordinate 92,182,965 of BTHU01000006.1, forward strand.
CTGACAGAAACAGCAGCCAAGGGGTGTGGGGGTGTGGAGGGTGGGGGTGGAGAGGAAGTGGGGTGGGGGAGGCGCTGGAACCTCCCAGGTCAGAGGAGCTGCGGGGCTCGGGGGGGGGGGGGAACGGGAGGGAGGGGGAGGGGAGCAGAGCGGGATCAATTTCTCCTCTGTTCTCAAAATTGTGCTGTGGATGTCTTACCCTCGTCGATAAATTTTCAGTAATAATACTATTTCTTTTTATTGATCTTCTGGCTGCCAGATATTCTTGTAAGAGTAATCTAGTAGAATATTTGAATTTATCTGTTGACATTTGCAAACGCAGTTCTCTTTGCTATGGTGGAAAGGACAAAGCTCTTTGAAATTTACAACCATCCATACCAACTTCCATGTTCTACCACTTCCCTATTCAAGAAAGTGGCATGTGGTGGATTCCCCATGAGCTTATAGGAACTCCTGCAAACTTAATTGATCTGAGTGTACTATTTGTTGTGAGTTTCACTGGTATGGATGTAAAAATTAACTTTTAAAAGTAAACTTTCTATCCACCATTAATTTTCCATCTGAAACATATGTAATCTGTGATGTAAATACAGCATTGTGAAAAGAGTGCCACCAGGCTTGGCGACACTTATGTTTTATCTCAGCACTCAGGAGGCAAAGGCAGGTGAATCTCAGTGAGTATAGCCCAGTCTGATCTACATAGTGAGTTCCAGGACAGCCAGAGCTACATGGTGAGACCCTGTCTCAAAAAACAAAACAATAAAAATAACTACAAAAAAAAAAGGAGGTAGGGGGAGAAATAATGAAGGAAAGAAGAAAGAAAGGAAGCAAGCAATCAAGGAAGGAAAGCCAGATAAGTAAAAGAAAATAAAAATGTGTCTTCTTATTGAGGTGTGCCCCGCCCCCAGCATAGCTGTAGCCATTTTGTTCCATGCCTGCCAGCTATTTCATATTGTTGCTGTAACATGCCTGCCAGTCACTGACACAGAAAAATAATTTGACTCAGAGCAAGGTCATGTTGATCACATATCCTGTTATGTTCTGTTTGAGGTTTGTTAATCTTAAGAAATTCCACAAAGCTTAACGTAGGACCCTTCAAATTATAGGTCAACATGAACTGTTATGTCTAAAATGGCTTGAGTCAGAGCTGACCACAGGGCAGCCCTTCCTGCACCTGCATGTGAGCTCATTGTGCTTTCTGGGTTTTGTTTTTTTTTTTGGGTATGTTTTTTATTTTTGTTTGTTTGTTTTTTTCCTTTATAAGCTGATGGAAAAAAATATTCAGTGTAGTAGCTCATCCCCTGAAGTCTGAACTGCTGACCTGTTTTATAAGTCTTAGGGTGTGCCTTCAATAAACCATTCCTGTTTGACAGAGATCAGGATTTGTTTGTGTGGTTTGTGGGGCGACTCTTGGACCGCAACACTTCTGCTGAGTTCTTTTTTTTTTATACTGTTGCAGTCTTCAGACACACCAGAAGAGGGCATCAGATCCCTTTACAAATGGTTATAAGCCACCATGTGGTTGCTGGGAATTGAACTCAGGATTTCTGGGAAAGTAGTCAGTGCTCTTTTTTTTTTTTATTTTATTTTATTTTTTTTAATTTACATTCCAAATCACTTCCCCTTTCCCGTTTCCTCCCTCCCCGAAAGTCCCATAAGCCCTCTTCCCTCCCTCTTTTCTCCATTCAACCCCCTCTCATTACTCTGTCCTGGCGTTCCCCTACATCCAGTCTTTCCAGGACCAGGGGTCTCTCCTTCCATCTTTTTAGAAATCTATTGATATGCTGATTGTGTCTAGGGTATTCTGAGATTCTGGGTCAATATCCCCTTATCAGTGACTGCATACCATGTGTGATCTTTTGTGATTGGGTTACCTCACTAAGGATGATATTTTCAAGTTCTGACCATTTGCCTAGGAATTTCGTGAATTCATTGTTTTTAATTGCAGAGTAGTATTCCATTGTGTAAATATACCACATCTTCTGTATCCATTCCTCCGTTGAGGGACATCTGGGTTCTTTCCAGCTTCTGGCTATTATAAATAAGGCTGCTATGAACATAGTGGAGCATGTGTCCTTATTGCATGCAGGTAAAGTCTCTGGGTATATGCCCAGGAGTGGTATAGCCGGATCCTCCGGGAGTGTCATGCCCAGTTTTCTGAGGAACCGCCAGACTGCTTTCCAGAGTGGTTGTACCAGCCTGCAATTCCACCAGCAGTGGAGGAGTGTTCCTCTTTCTCCACATCCTCGCCAACAACTGCTTTCTCCTGTGTTTTTGATCTTAGCCATCCTGACTGGACTGCTGAGTCATCTCTCCAGCCCCTCTGCTGAGTTCTTAATGTTGTAAATTAGAGCTTGGAAATCACAGTATGCTCGTTGAGGGAATCAGGTCACAGTATTTTCACAGTTAGACAGGGCATTGTAAACCAGCTTGTGGTGGTGGCACACACTTTTAATCTTAGCACCCCTGAAGCAGAGGCAAGTAGATCTTGGAGTTCTTTGCCAGCCTGGTCTACAGAGTGAGTTTAAGGACAGCCAGCCAACACAGAGAAACCATGTTTTGCAGCAGAAAGAAAGGAAGAAAGAAAGAAAGAAAGAAAGAAAGAAAGAAAGAAAGAAAGAAAATTAAAGGGAATTATAGGATACTATTAGAAAGCATCTTGCAAGTAATTATCATAACTCATCTACATCAGAAAAATCTCTACAATCCTCTTGTTTTATTGGTTCCAGAAAAGCATTTCCACCCACCTCTATCTCCTCAGTGTACCATTAAAGTTGTGCACCAGCGGGAATGTTCAAACTGTTGTCTTTTAATTTGTGATCTGTTCACAATCCGTAGTGTAACTGTGGACTTCTCCCAGGAGGAGGGGCAATGCCTGGTCCTTGCTCAGAGGTCTCTGTACAGACAGGATGTTGACAATTTGGGACACATTGGTTTCTGTGGGTGAGAAAATAGTTTGCTTGCTGTCCCCCTTGCTCCTGCTTGGGGTTCTTGGCAAATTAGTCTGCAAGTATGTGAGATTTGTGTGAATGAGTCTCACATTCTGCAGAGTAAGGCAAAATCCTCAGAGGAACAAAGACAGATTTCAGGAAATGTTTTCTCTTCTCTATGTGAGTTCCTTTGTGAGTAAAAGGCTTGCATCAGTTTTAGTCCATGATAAATTCAGAACATCACTAGTGTGTAGTATTCTCGTTCCAATCATTCAGTTCCATTTCTGCACCTGAGAGTTGATTGATCTGTGAACGGAAGTGTGGTTCAAGTTTTGCTAACTGAAAATGTTTCTAAATGTTTTCAGTATTCTGACACTGCCCGACATGTGCAGGGTCACTATAGAGTCTTCAGTTCGCCATTATCGACTGAGAACGGTACTTTGTTAGAACAGGCGCTTTCTGATTAAACTCTTTCTCATGCGCAGGGCTCACTGATCACCCAGACCTGCTCACCTGTGAAACAGAACAAAGAGACCTGGAAGATGGAGAGGGAGGAGGCAGTAGCTAAGGATCCAGGTATGCTGGAGGATTGGTGAAGGGATGGCAAGGGGTTCGAGTGAATGTGGAAGTGGGACATGAAATCAGTTTTGCCACATTCTGTTTCACTAGAAATAATTCTGGAGACTTCCACTGACAAAAATCTCCTCAGGATTATCCTATTGTAAAGATGAGAAGACTTTCTACAGAAAATTGATACTAGGAGGCAATAAAATTTTACTTGACTATAAGTGTAAGTGATGCTGTCTTTACACTGATCAGGTCTACATACCAATAAATGGCTTTCCTTTTAGTATTTTTAATGTATTATAAAATGATAATGATTAATAATTTTAGGTATGTTTATCGTTTTCTGAAATATCATATTCTAGGATATTCTCCATATTTAGTGTTAATTTCTCTCTTCCAACAGACTTTTGATAAGATCAGGAACTATACTTGCAGAAAGGTAAACTCTGCCTATCCTGTCTTCCTATGAATATCTCCTATTGTCTGTTGCCATGACAATTCCAAATGGTTTCCATTGCTGTAATTTAATATTCTGTAAGATCACCTCTAGGTGTGATCCTCTTAGTATTTTTTAGCTGTTTATTGTATCTTGATATTTTCAGCATTACTTTCTTTGAAATATGCAAATAGGATTTTAATAGGAATTGGGTGGCTTCTAAGAGAAGACAAACCTCTTTCTAGATTGTCCTCCCAGGTTTGAAAAGAACACAGTCAATGTGCCAGTTTTCACATGTTTTATGTAGTCTTCTGTTTATGTCTGCATTCTGGGTTTTGTGACATGCACCCATATTTATCAAGGACTTTCTATCTAATGGTCCATTTTATCATTTGCTAATACTCTTTATTTTGTATTTTAATACTTTTGTCTTGGATTTTCTGTCACTAGTATACTTAGGATCATCAGTCTTCTTACTGCTGTCTATAGTCATTACATTTTTTTAAAAAAATAGGCCAGATGGTGTTAGTGCAAGCCTTTAATCCCAGCACTTTGGAGGCAGAGGCAGACTGATATCTCTGAGTTCAAGGCCAGCCTAGACTACAGAGTGAGTTTCAGGACAGTTAAGGCTACTATCTCAAAAAAAAATATTGCCCAGTATTTTGCAAGTATCTTGCATCTTTAGATATTGTTGAGACCTGCCTCCCTAACATAGCTGTGGCCATTTTGTTCCATGCCTGCAGGGTATTTCATATTGTTGCTTTAATATTCCTGCCATCCAGTGATGCAGAAAATAGCTTGACTCAGCAGGGTCATGTTGACCACATAGCCTGTTATGTTCTGTATATAATGAAGTTTGTTAATCTTAAGAAATTCTACAACTAGCCGGGCAGTGGTGGCGCACGCCTTTAATCCCAGCACTTGGGAGGCAGAGGCAGGTGGATTTCTGAGTTCGAGGCCAGCCTGGTCTACAAAGTGAGTTCCAGGAAAGCCAGGGCTATACAGAGAAACCCTGTCTCGAAAAACCAAAAAAAAAAAAAAAAAAAAAGAAATTCTACAACTATAATTTTTCATGTAGGAACCATTAAATTAAAGGTTAATATGAACTCTTATGTATAAAATGGCTTGAGTCAAGGCTGACAACCAGATAGCACTTCCAGCATTCATTCCAGGTGTATGACCTCAGTGTGATTTTTGCAGTGTTATTCTTTATTAACTGGCCCTGAGAAATGTCCAGTGCACAGCTTTGAGCTGTTGCCCTGCCTGATCAGTCTTGGAGTGTGTGTTCAGTAAACCATCCCTGTTTGATTGTCCTGTGAGTTGACTCCTGGACCCCAACAACATAAAATGGATGTTTTGATAGAAAATGAGTAGGATGTCAAAGACCAGCTTTCACATTCATGGCGTGTAAACTGAGGCAGGTAGCCAGGAGTGACGTGGGTGGGGATCAGCACTAGGAGGGGCTAATAGGGGGGTGAGGTGTCAGTCCAGATACCCATAGGACTGCTGCTTATGGCAGCCAAAACTTAGAGAACTTATTCAGCAGACTTTTCTTTCAGGGTATTAAGCTTGACTGGAGCTGGCACTCCCTGAGTGCCAGAGGAAAAACTTTGAACTCTTAACTCTTCGGGGCTATCAAGAAAGAAAAGGAAAGAGAGAAAATTCGTAGAGATGCATACACACACACACACACACACACACACACACACACACACACGCATGCATGCATATACATACACATTTAGTGGATGAATCAAAAGGTGGATGGATGGCAAAGCTACAGGAAGCAGGCTCCAAGCATTTCACATGTACATATATATGCACATATACATATATGTAAACAGTTGGTGGGTGGAAGGAACAATGTTCCACCAAGCAGGCTCCAAGCATTTCGCACAAGTATACGTAATATACATACATACATACACCTTCCAATAGTTACCCACAGAAGTTTTACATATTTTCAGACACACAGTTTTGATGGATGGAACAAAGTTCCAACATTTTCCCATACAAACTTTACATATACAAATATACAATTTTGATGGATGGAACAAGGTTCCAACATATTCTCACACAAACTTTACATATATACATGTATACAGATTTGAGGGATGGAACAAGGTACCATTTACTTTATTTTTTTTTCTCCAATAGCTTACATAACCCAGTGAAATCTTCCAAGCAATATACAATTACAATGTGATTATGTTTTAGTTTTCTTCTAGGGAGTGATTATGGAAAAACAATATGTTCCCTAATACCTTCACAAGAAACAACATCACAGAGTAGAAGTAAAGAAAACAAATTATTCTCAAGAACCAATGTAAATTTGTAACTAAGCAACTTGTTATAGATGAACAATGTATGCGCAAGCAAGGAAGTTTTCTCAGCCAGTGTCTTTTAGGGGTAGGCAACAATTTGCAGGTACAAAGAAAGGATTAATTGTTTTATTATTTATCTTTAAAAGTAATCTCATAAGAATCTTTAAAAATCACAAATCTTTTATTTTTAATTTTATTTAATCGTTTTTTTACAGTCCAGATTTTATCCCCCTCCCAGTTCACCGTCTGACTGTTCCTCATCTCATACCTCCTCCCACCCCCACCCCCATTCTCCATGAGGATGTCCCTACCCCTCTACCTCCCACTCCATCAGACCTCCCCACTCCCTGGGGCCTCCAGTCTCTTGAAGGTTAGGTGCATCTTCTCTGACTGAATCCAGACCCTGCAGTCCTCTGCTGTATATATGTTGGGGGCCTCATATCAGCTAGTGTATGCTGCCTGATTGATGGCCCAGTGTCTGAGAGACCTCTGGGGTCCTGGTTAGTTGAGATTGCTGGTCCTCCTAGAGGGTGGCGCTTCTCTTCAGCTTCTTTCACCCTTTCCCTAATTCAACCACAGGGGGGTAGCAGCTTCTGTCCATTGGTTGGATATAAATATCTTCATGTGATTCTTTCAGCTGCTTGTTGGGTCTTTTTGAGGGCAGTCATAATAGACCCCTTTTTGTGAGCACTCCATAGTCTCAGTAATAGTGTCAGGTCTTGGAGCATCCCCTTGAGCTGGATCCCAATTTGGGCCTGTCCCTGGACCTCCTTTTCCTCAGGGTCTTCTCCATTTTTTCCCTGCAGTTCTTTCAGACAGGAGCAATTATGGGTCAGAGTTTTTGACTGTGGGATGGCAACCCCAAACCTCTGCTGGAGGTGGGCTGTACAAGTTCCCTCTCTCCACTGTAAGGCATTTCATCTGAAGTCCCTCCTTTTGAGTCCTGAGAGTCTCTCACTAACCAGGTCTCTGGTACATTCTAGAGGGTCCCCCACCTCCCACCTCCCAAGGTTGCCTGTTTCCATTCTTTCCGCTGTCCCTTAGGGCTTCAGTGCTGTTGCCTCACCCAATACCTGATCATGTTCCCCTCTTTGTCCCTTTCCTACCCAAGTCTCTCCCTCCCCAAATCCTGTGGTTGCTTTCTTCTCCCTCCCAAGTGGGACTGAGGCATCCTCAGTTGAGCTGTTTGGCTTGTTAACCTTTTTGAGGTCTGTGAATTTTGTGTTCTCTTTTTGAGTTCTTTCTGAGTTGTGTTTGTATCCTGTCCTGTGTAGTTTTTTGTAATATCCACTTATTAGTGAGTACATACCATGCCTATCTTTTGGGGTCTGAATTACCTTACTCAGGATGGTATTTTCTAGTTCCATCCATTTGCCTGCAAAACTCAGGATGTTCTTGTTCTGAATAGTTGAGTAGTATTCCACTGTGTAAATGAACTGTATTTTCTGTATCCATTCTTCTATAGTGGGACATCTGGGTTGTTTCCGGCTTTTGGCTATCATAATCAAGGCTGCTATGAACATAGTGGAACACATGCCCCTGTGGCATGGTGGGGCATCTTTTGAGTATATGTCCAAGATTGGTATAGCTGGATCTTCAGGTAGATCTATTTGCAGTTTTCTGAGGAATCACCAGATTTCCAGAGTGGCTGTACCGTTTGCAGTCCCACCAGCAATGGAAGAGTATTCCTCTTTCTCCACATCCTTACCAACATGTGCTGTCACCTGTGTTTTTGATCTTAGCCATTCTGATTGGTGTAATATGGAATCTCAGTGTCATTTTGATTGCATTTCCCTGACTGCTAAGGACTTTGAACATTTCTTTAAGTGCTTTTCAGCCATTCAAGATTCCTCTGTTGTGAATTCTCTGTTTAGTTCTATACCCCATTGTTTGGGTTGTTTGGTTTTTTTGGTGATTAGCTTCTCAAGTTCTTTATATTATTTTGGATATTAACCCTCTATCAGATGTGGTGTTAGTGAAGATTTTTTTCCCCAATTTGTAGGTTGCCAATTTATCCTATTGACTATGTCCTTTGCCTTACTTACAGAAGCTTTCCAGTTTCATGAGGTCCCATTTATTAATTCTTGATCTTAGAGCATGAGCCATCATTGGAGTTCTGTTTAGGAAATTAGGCAAGGCCAAGGAGATTACATTTGAGGAAAGATTACTGCTATTAATATGCTCTTCTTGTCATTATTAAATCTATAACAATCACTAGGTATTATTAGCTCATCTTTTTGAGTAGATTTCTTCAGAACAATAAAGAAGTCCTGTCTTGTAATGATTCTATGTAGACAAATAGATACTTCCTTAATTCTTAATTATGATTCTATAAGAATTCCTAAAATTATATTAGTAATTATTAAGCTCTTTCATAATAGGACTGCTATTAAGTCCTTTCTGATGTCAAAACTGTAATGAGAACTCTGCCGGTCTTCAAGTGTCACCAGTTAATTGCTTCTGAGAAAGAAAGCAAGCATTTACAAATTAGAGCTTGTTCCAAGAGGCTGTAAAACAAGTAACCAAAGGGAACTAACTTATTGTAGGTGCAAGGATAGAAGATAAAATATTGACTGGGTTTATCTATACAAAACTTCAGTGCTAACTTAGTTATAGTCTTTAACTCTCCAAGGACCTGTAGAGCTAGTGACAGATAATGTATGTTTAGCCAGATGATTCCTTTTAATGGATAAGCATGTAAACATCTCTGTTGTAAACTTATTATTCAATTTATGATGTGAATTTATGATTGAAGTTCTAGTGAACTTTTGTACAATGGGATGCTTGGAAAAACCATGTTATCTATTCTCCTTGAATAAGTATTAAGACTAGGAATGGATTACGTTGCATTGCAGGACCTTATTACATCAGAGCAGAAGGAGAGAGCGAGATTAGAAGGAGAATGCAGAGTAGAATGCCTAAGAAATTATAAGGCAACTTAAAATATTAAGAGAGAAATATGCAGAATGCAAAGGAAAAGAGGATAAAAGAAGAATCTGCAGAGAGAGCAGAAAGGGCAAGCAGGCTTCTCCGTACCATGAGACAGAACAGGTCTTTTCTTGTTAGCAAGGAAGGTTTAGTCTTACTAAAGAGGACAAAGCTTTCTTCTTATAGACTTGGGCTTAATTCATTTAGCAATAAAACGATAAAAGCCTTTTCTTTCTCTATGCAATTAAGATTGGAGCTTATTTTTCATCGAGAATGAGCGAGCTCTTTCTGCACTAGTGCTTTGTCTTTTGCTCCATATGCGTATGCAAATATGGATCTGGGTGTGTAAGGATGTAATTAAGAGAGGTAGCTGGTCCCAGCTGGTTTGCATGGAGGTGTATGAATTTGTATATGAATTTATCTGAAGTTATGGATATTTGTTTGTGTGAAAGTTTTTCCTTTTGGTAGCATGACTGTCTTCTCCTGGTTCAGTAAAAGTTTATTGACCCAAACCTCCTGCCCTTCCTGGGCAAAAAAGAAAAAAAGCCCTAGCAATTAATCCTTTTCTTAATCCCTGCTGTTAGGCTACAGGTGTTAATCGCCCAAGCCACTGGAGTGGTTTTTAACCCTCAGAGTGAGCAAGAAAGTTTTTAGGATTTTTTTTTTTTTAGAAGTTATCGGCAAGTCTTCAGTGTAGTTAGAGAGCTAGAAAGCCTGAGCTCATCAGTCTTTAAAGCTACCTCTGAGACCATCAGTCTTAAAAACTACATCTGGAGACCATCAGTCTTTAAACTTACATTGTTTTTTGTTAGAAAATATATGACCCTTGTAGAGAGTATTATCAACCAATGGGAAGTTTTCATTTAAACTCCAAATATATATGCATTCACATACTTAAATTGTAGGTATTTTATGGTAGATGAATAGTATTATGATTCCGTATGACTGTTTAGACATCTTTACTATTATTTTTCTCCTCCTTATGTGATTATATTTGTTCCTTCTCTATAATAAAATCCCTTTCCTACATTTCCCCCTTAAAATGACTTGTTCTCTGTTTTCTCCTATTACACCTGCACATCCAACCATGGTCTGGTTTTACTTCTCTGTTTACTGCAGTTACTCCAGGTTGTGAACTCACATCTAAAGATTTGGATCTAGGACCTTCCTATGAGAGAGAACATACAATGTCTTTCTGGGTCTGGGTTACTCCACTCAGTGTGATCTTTTCTAGGTCCATCCATTTACCTGCAAATCTCATGATTTCATTTTTCTTTACAGCTCAATAATATTTTATACTTCATATATACATTTTTATTTGTTAGTTGGAGGACATTTATATTGTTTCTATTTTGTAGCTATTATGAATATAGCAGCAATGGACATGAATGAGCACATATCTGTGGAGTAGGATATAGAGTCCTTTGAGTATATTCCAAGGAGTGGAATAGCTGGGTCACGTGATACTTTTGTTTAACTTGATTATTTTTTTATTCAATTGCAGATTATCTATATTGATTTTGAGAATGGCTACGTTTTTTGGTCATAGCATTTTTATTCCCTATGATTTTGTTTTTTATACTGTTGCTGATTGGATTATTCATAGTATTCTTCTTTCTTTACTGTGAGAGAGTAGTTTGCTGTCTTGAGCATGGATGATTACTTCCCAGTTTTCCTGTATTTATCTCTCTTTCACATGAAATGTATCATTTCCTGTGTTCTCATAGATAATTTCTCTAATCTTCATGTGTATGTTTTGCCTCTAATTTATTATGTTATTCTATTTTAGAAAAATAAATTGTGTTAATTCATGACTATCTTCGAATGCACATATGTCTCTATCAGTTTTGAGAGAGTATTTTTCTGAGTGCAACAATATGGTTAATGGTGATTTTTCTCTCCAGATTTTAAATGTCTTTCATTCCTCTCCTGGTTTTGGGGGTCATTGACCAGAGATGAGGTAGTATTCTAATGCTTGGGTCTTTTCATGTGGTGTGACATTGTTCTTTAACAGCATTCAGTATTAATTTTACTTTTCCTCTTTGACCCCTTGATATTAAAGAACCTCCATCTGCCTATTCATTGTTATTCAAAGAGAAAATCAAAGAAGAGAAACAGGAAGAAATGGCTGATTCTCCAGTAAACATGTGCCAGGTCAGTGGTCATGTCCACTTTCATTCTGAAAATATTATAGTTTGATATATTGCAAACCTTACATTTTCTGCTTCTGATGATTTCTTAAATTTATCTTTATGAACTGATTCACCACCAAACCTCAAAAACCTATGATAGATTTCGAACAGGAAAAGCAATTACCTTTATATTCTTTTTCATAATGGGTGGTCATTACATTTATGGTGGCTTAATTGTGCCATGAAATAGATGTTTTTGAGTGTAGGCTGAGATTGTATTCTACCTGTCTTTCCCTTTGGTGTTTAATATCATGATGGTAGGGATGTGTCTACATGTTTGTATCTCCGTGTGGCTGTCCACTCCTTTTCCCATGGTTCATGGCTGCTGAACCGCTTGTATCTTCCCAGGCCATCCTGGGCCGGGTGGCCGCTGGCTCTAAACCTCTAACCCTTTATAATTTAGACTCCAGAAGCTTGTAATTTATCAGTGAGATTTATAACAGTAAATTCTCAAACCTCAAAATGCCCACCCAAAGAACTCAAAACTCAATTGATATTGATACAAGCTGCCCACCTAGACTGGACAAATGTGTCCTATATTATTTTATTGTTCTTCTATGATACCCATAGTTACCCATGACTATTTCTGGCCACGTGTGGATCCAGTTGGTTGTTCTTATTCCATCTTTCTCTGCCCTTCCTCTATCTATCCTGTCTCCTTCTCTCTAAAACTTTTAGCCCCCACCGCCTTTTTCCATTGCCCAATCACAGGCTATTGTCTTATATTTCACTTGATCTCACCTGCATACACGCAGCAATCTACAGAATATGGCACCCATAACAGATAGATAACCTTGTCCAGATCTTAAGTATGTGTCTTGTTTCATGGATATGCTTGTGAGACTGTTGTGCCATCCTGTTTTCCCACAGTTTGATCATTCATTACAGAATATGACTATATTGGAAATCATCGTTTTGATTATTTTTGTTTTAGTTTTTAAAATTTTTTGATAGCTTTTTTATGATAATGGTCTTCCCTCATTTACATTCTGTCTCCTTATATTCAGGAAAGCATTCTACCCTGTAGCACATAGTCGAACTATAATTTTTTGTTTCAGGGTCTGTTGACATTCTGGGATGTGGCTGTGGACTTCTCTCAAGAGGAATGGGAATGTCTGGACTCTTCGCAGAGGGCTTTGTACATTGATGTGATGGTGGAGAATTACAGCAACCTGGTCTCTGTGGGTGAGAATGTTTTTGTTGTACAATTCTTAACTTATCCTTTGTAAGTACTGACTCTATAGGCTATAAACTCTATTAAGCTGTCATGGAAAAAAAAAACAAGACTAGGCAAAGTTTGATAATGAAAAAGCAATTTTCTAAGAGGTTCACCTGCCAACACTAACAGAAGACAGTCAGAGGGTGTGACTACTATGAGCAAGTAAGTATGTAATGGAGAGACTGGACACAAAGAGAAGCATAGTTATTTGTGCTCTTAGAAGAAGAACTGGAACCGAAGATTCAAGCACAGTGAGGAACAGCCTGATGTGAGAGGCCTGCACTGCCACATAAGGCCATGATGATGTCTGGGCCTTACTGCCACTGCCGAAGGCCATGTCTGGGTCAGTGGCCCTACTGGTACCATAGGTCTATGTCATTATCTGTGGCCCATGTTACCACCAAAGGCTGTGGAGATGTCTGTGATCTAGGCTGCTGTCTGAGGGCATGTTGATGACTGAGGAGCTGCCTGAGCTGGCCCTGCCTTTTATCAGCCACTACATGTACCCCACCTATGAACTGCTGGATTACGTGAAGGAGCCAGTGCTGATGAATCAAAGCTGCAGGATTTCCATGACTCATGGCAACAGCAGGTTATCCAAGAGGAGCCTTAGCAAGGGTCCAGTATTTATGGTGCAGCAGAAGCCAGAGACCTAAAACCAGACCAATGACTCAATGCAACAAACATTTTCATGGAAAGCTGTCTGTGCAAAGGTGTGTACAGTGTGATACACCACAGCTTCCAAAGCTACTATGCTGAATACGTGATGGCAGAGTGGACTTGTATATGGACTGGTACAGTACTTGTACAGCATTGGTGCAGCAACAACTGAGTCAGGTGTGAGAGAAGGCTGCAGTATATACAGGAGCAGGCTGTTGCCCTGAGGCATGGCCAGATTATTTTATTTTATTTTAAATTTTATGTTTTATTTCATTTGAGGAGTTGCTTACAAGGGTGGAAAGCAGATATGGAAGGACTGGGCAAATGAGGGCAATTGGGTAGGAAATTCACAAAGAATCGGGAAAATATGTTAAGAAAAAGAGAACATTTTGATAGTATTTAGTTTTTTCTTTTCATTTTCCATTGCTAGAGGTACCATGCACTCTTGATTTTGGTTCCAAGATGCATTAAAATATTCAGTAGCATATACTATTTTCACCAAGATCTTAAAACTCCATAACCATCATTGTAATTGACATTTTTTAAAAGATTTATTTATTATTTTATGTACATGAGTACACTGTAGCTCATCTTCAGCCTGTAGCTCTCTTCAGACACACCAGAAAAGGGCACCAGATCCCATTACAGATGGTTGTGAGCCATCATCTGGTTGCTGGGAATAAAATTCAGGCCCTCTGGAAGAGTAGTCAGTGCTCTTAACCACTGAACCGTGTCTCCAGCCCCCTTGACATTGTTTTAGTTGTATGAAAACCTCAAGATATGCAAACTGAAAATTCTCTCAGAATATGCTGGAGAATCTGACTGGAAATAATACTAGGAGATTCATTAGTAGATTCCTCTAATTTGTATTCTTCTCATGTACTTTGCACAGTACTGTCTTAGATGTCTGTATTGTTGCTAAAAGTTCTATCATGCATTGTGGGCTACCTCACAGAATAATTGGATTATTGTATGCAGGGTAGGCCTGGAGCAAATGAGATTATCCTGGAAGGTTGAGAAAATGTAGTAGCCAAAACCTGGGAGGACAAGTGAATGAGCAGAACCACAGTGAAGAAATCAAGTGAAAGGGAAAGCAAGAGCTAAAACTGCCTTTACTGTATTTAATTCTCTTCAAAGGACTCCTGATCATTGCACTAACTACAATCTCCTGCCCTCAACATGCATCCTGCCCATTGTAACTCTTAGAAGACATTATGACTCAGACTTGAATTATGGGGACTTAATACTAGTACAATGTACAATTTTACTTGATGATGCTGGCATCAGATTAGAATAATCTTACAAATTATAATTCTAATATGAGTCCACAAAGTAGGATTATTTTGTAATTGCCTTCCTTGCTTGTATGTCTTCATATTACATGTTTCACCATCATTCCAGTGGAGGATACAAAGACATCCTTCTGGAAAATAATCTTAAGAGTTGATACAGATTAGGCTTGAGAATAACCATATAAGGAAAGTTAAGCAATGCAGCAGTGTGTGGAGCTCAGACAATGGAGGAAAAGATAAGAGCAGTAGCTGCCCATGAAAGTGTTGCCTCAAATGAGCTAGAGCATTGGATATCTGGCAAAATATTTGCTTTGTATTCATTACTTTTGAAGAATCTAATGTCTTTTTTTTTTTTAAAGTAAAGAAACAAACCCTTTGATGCTTTTCAGTAACTTTTTTTTTTTTTGGTTTTTCGAGACAGGGTTTCTCTGTATAGCCCTGACTGTCCTGGAACTCGTTCTGTAGACCAGGCTGGCCTCGAACTCAGAAATCCGCCTGCCTCTGCCTCCCAAGTGCTAGGATTAAAGGCATGCGCCACCATCACCCGGCTTTTCAGTAACTTTTAATCATAAAGGAATTGTGACTCCTGGACAGTAATCTTCATTGCTATACATTAGAAAGTACAAACACTGCGAGCCTGGGATTGGATTAAAGTCTTCATCCATTTCTGAGAAAAAAAAATTAAAAATAGAGATATGTGTACTAAATATAATCAATGAGTGAGCTCAATCTCAAAGCTAATGACCTTGCCCTCACTTATTTGTTCCATCTTTTGCCAAGTTAGATATTTTCAATAAAGATGAGATATCTATTAGAAATCACTGACACTGAAGGCTGGCATGCTGTTTTTGTGAGGATCCATACAGTTACAGTGAAAGAAAAGTGTCAGCTACTGGGAGATCTGTTCTAAATAGTTGCAGTTTCACTTAGTTTAAAAGTGAACTTACAGAGACAGTCAGTTATCACAAATGTCATCTGGAAACAAGCCCCATTAATCTGAATTGTATTCATTTTCAGAGAACTACTGCATATGTGATACTTTCTGTCAACCTGTGAGGACTGAAAAGGAGTCTTGTCAGTGTAATGAGCTTGGTGAAATGCTTCATGACCCCTCCAACTGTGCACTTTATAAGGGAAGTGACACTACAGAAACCTCTAATAACTACAGATGCTGTAAGGACAGGCATGCCTCTGTTGACTCATCAAACCCAGATCGACATAAAAGGATGCACACTGGAGAAGAACCTTGTGAATCTAAACACTGTGAGAAATCTTTCAATTTGTGCTTCAACATTAACCAAGATCAAAGACTCTACACTGCAAAGAAAGAGCACAAGCAGAATGAATATGATGACCATTTCAGTTCCACACACAGTCTCATGCAACAAACAGTTGACATGGGAGAAAAACCATATCAGTGTGGGCACTGCAGGAAATACTTCAACACCACCTCAAGCCTCAATATACATCAGAGAATTCATACTGGAGAGAAACCCTACAAGTGCAATATTTGTGACAAATCCTTTAATCAGTGGTCAAGTCTTAAAACACATCAAAGGCTTCATACTAGAGAGAAACCTTACAAATGCAAAGAATGTGAAAAGTCATTTGTGAAGGTATTGGCACTTAAAAGCCATCAGAGAAAGCATACTGGAGAGAAGCCTTACAAATGTAAGGAGTGTGACAGATCCTTTGCCCACTGTACATCATTAAGATGGCATCAGAAAATTCATTCTCCTGAGGCACATTATGAATGTAAAGAATGTGGTAAGTCCTTTTTTGAATTATCACATCTTAAAATACATTACAGAATCCATACTGGTGAAAAGCCTTGCAGATGTGAGATATGTGATACATCTATTATTGTGAATTCAACTCTTAAAACTCGTCAGAAAATTCAAACCAGAGAGAAACCTTACAGATATAGGGAATGTGAGAAATCTATTACCAAGTGCTCATATCTTAGAACATATCAGAGAGTTCATACTGGAAAGAAAATTTACAGATGTATGGAATGTGAAAAATCTTTTACTAAGCACTCAAATCTTAGACAACATCAGAAAATTCATATTGGAGAGAAACCTCCCAAGTGCAAAGATTGTGATAAATCCTTTCTCCGAATTTCTAGTGTTAGAATACATCAGAAAATTCATGCTGGACAGAGACATTATAGATGTAAGGAATGTAGCAGATCTTTTACCTGGTTCTCAAATCTTAGAGTCCATCAGAGAGTACATACTGGTGACAGACCTTACAGATGTAAGGAATGTGGCAAATCCTTTACTACAGGCTCAAATCTTAGAGTCCATCAGAAAATTCACACTGGAGAGAAACCTTACAAATGTAAAGACTGTGACATATCCTTTCTGTGGATTTCAAATCTTAGAACACATCAGAAAATTCATACTGGTGAGAAACCTTACAAATGTCAGGAATGTAACAAATCTTTTACTAGGTGCTCATATCTTAGAGACCATCAGAAAATTCATACTGGAGAGAAACTTTATAAATGCGAAGACTGTGGTGTATCCTTTATGTGGATATCAAGTCTTAAGAGACATCAGAAAATTCATACTGGAGAGAAACCTTACAAATGTAGAGAATGTGAGAAATCCTTTACTCAGTGCTCAACTCTAAGAGACCATCAGAAAATTCATACTGGAGAGAAACCTTACAAATGCAAAGATTGTGACATATCCTTTCTGTGGATTTCAAGTCTTAGAAGGCATCAGAAAATTCATACTGGAGAGAAACCTTACAAATGCAAAGACTGTGACATGTCCTTTCTGTGGATTTCAAATCTTAAAACACATCAGAAAACTCATACTGGAGAGAAACCTTACAAATGTCAGGAATGTAACAAATCTTTTACTAGGTGCTCATATCTTAGAGTCCATCAGAAAACTCATACTGGAGAGAAGCCTTACAAATGTAAAGATTGTGGCATATCCTTTATGTGGATTTCAAATCTTAGAAGACATCAGAAAATTCATACAGGAGAAAAACATACCATTGTAAGCAATGTGACGTAACATTTATCTGGTATTCCCTGCTTGCAAATCACAGGGAGATAAGTGATTGAAACATAAAGATAACAAGATTGTTAAAGCCTTTAATGAAGATTGAAATCTTATAAAATACATCAGAGTTTATATTAAAATAAAATTCTGCAAATGTAACTGTGGGGAAAGCTTTTTATTTCTTTTAATATGTATGAGTGCTGAGTCGGTAAGTATTTCTGTCCACTACATGTATGCCTGGTGCAGGTAAAAGCCAGAAGAGAGCATCAGATCCCCTGAAGTTGGCATTAAAGACAGTTGTGTGTAGCTATTTATATGTTGGGAATTGAACTCTTATTCTCTGGAAGAGCAACCAATGCTCTTAGCCACTGAGACTTCTCTGTCATTCCTGGGAAAAGCTATAACAAAAACATTTATCTTATTCAACATCCATCCATTCACAATAATTCCAGGCATGATGGTACATGCCTTTAATCACTCAGAAGACAGAGACTAGAAGATCACTGTGAGTCCAGTTCCAGAACTCCCAGCACTACATAGACCCTTTCTCAGAAAAAAAAGTTCATAATAAGGTCAACATGTAATAATGTTAAAATTTTGACAAAGCTATATAATTGTACTATACATCACATAGTTTATACTTCTGAGAAACCATGGAAAGGTTTCTTTCTTTTCCTTCCTTCCTTTCTCTTCTCCCTTCCTTCTTTCTGCCTGCTGTCTCTGTCTCTCTGTATCTCTGTCTCTCTCTCTCTCTCTCTCTCTCTCTCTCTCTCTCTCTCTCTCTCTCTCTCTCTGTCTTTCTTAGAATATAGACACTGATTTTCAAAGCTGATGTGTTGGTTTTCACTCCTACAGCAGTATTTGACCACCTTTTCCCACTTTAATGCCAATAGGAATTATTAGTTCTAGTCTTGATGATGGCCACTGTAGCTAGGGCAACATGGTAGCTTAAAGAAGTCCTTTTATGCATTTGACTGATAAGTTTACAAACTGTTTTGTTTATTTTAGTTTTTCTTTAGGTTTGTTGTAATATTTTTTCCTTCATTTGTTTTATTTTTTTCTGCTTTTTTTGTACTGTAAATTTTTTGAGATAATAGTATAATTATGAAATGTTTCTATTCCCTTTACTACTGAAAAATCTTCCCATATATTCTTCCCTGCTTCCTTTTTAAAGTCATGGCTTCTCGTTTTATTAATTGTGATTGTATGCATGGTATGTATGTATATATGTATGTATGTATGTATAAGATATGTATTGTTGGAGTTCAGGAATTGTCCCACACACCAAACAAACACCAATCTCAGACATGTACAGTTTATTGAACACAATAAGACTGATCAATCATGGCAAAGGTTTCAGACTGGGGAGCTGAAATCTTCATGTCTATACATTATCCAGGGTCACTTTATATAAAGGATAAAAACATAACGATCTCATAAGCAGATACAGGGTGTCTGTAGGGTGATCAGTCTTTTTTCTACTTTTCTTTAGTAACTCAGACATAACCATTCAAGTTGTTCCTTTTACTTCTTGATCCTGAGTGAAGGCTTCATGCAGCTGTGGAACTTTCCAAGGAGAGCAGTTCTCAAAATATGATAACAAACCTCTGACCATAGCAGAATGTATGGTCAACTTGACCTCACTCAGAGCCAAATTATTTTTTCTGTGTCTTATCATCAGGCTGCTCTCTTTTTTTTTTTTTAGTATTAGCAATATGGGATGGCTGGAAGGTCTGAAGCAAAATGGCTAGAGTTATTTGTAAGAAGTAATGCCAGGGAACCAGTTTAAAGAAATAGATTTTAACATGTATAATTGATATACATATATATTCTTAAATATAACCTCTGTCTATCTTATGTTACTTGTATATGTTTCCAATGCTGACCATTTGGTTTGGTTTTGGATAACTAGTTGGTATGCTTTCCCTGAAGGTGACTTCTGCTCCCAGCATTGTGCAGTTACCTGTAGTATACTCCGTAGGGATTGAGGCCTTGTGGGACTTTCCCCAGCCACTTTGACATGACCATTGTTGTGCTTGTGTGGGCAGTCATTTTTTTTGAGATTTTTATGGATATCACTTCTGGCATTACTAGGAGAAATAATCTCACTGCAAACTCTGATCTTCTGCCTCTTGAATAGTAATACCCCATCCCAAAAATATTCTTTGAGTGTTTTGTAGATGAATACATTGGGCATGGTCTCTACAACTCTACATTTTGATTAGCTGTGGATTTTTTTGTAGTGGTCCCTGTTGAAAGAGAGGTTTCCTTGATGAGGGAAGAAGCCTACATTTAAGTGTTGGTACAAGGAATCTTGATTCCTGATCAAAAGGAAATCATATTCTTCCCTGCTTCCTTTTTAAAGTCATGGCTTCTCGTTTTATTAATTGTGATTGTATGCATAGTATGTATGTATATATGTATGTATGTATGTATAAGATATGTATTGTTGGAGTTCAGGAATTGTCCCACACACCAAACAAACACCAATCTCAGACATGTACAGTTTATTGAACACAATAAGAAAAAAATCAAAAGCTTTGATTTTTATTAGGGATTATGCTGATTTAGTAAAGTGGTGGTTGTTAGTTCTCCTCTAAGATTCCTGACTTCACCAGCACTGAGTAGATAGCTATGTTTCCAGTATCAATCATGTTTTCCTTTAGTTAAGAGTATCTTAAGTCCAACTAGAGAGCTGTTAGTTACCACCAAGGTGAGCTTGCTGCTACTGAACCCTTAGAGCTGTTCTGCCAAGATGATTGTTTTTGAGCTTCATAGGCATTAGAACTGGGTAGGACTTCCTCCTTTGGAAGCTTGCATGCTGATTCTGGTTTCATACAAGTTATTCCTCAAGTGTGGAGTCTGCTTTATTTTGAGATGGGGTCTCTCTATATTGTCAGATGTCTTAGATTCTCTATTTAGACTAGGCTGGCCTTGAACACAGAGTTCCCTTGTTTCTGCCTCCTGAGTGCTTGGTTTGAAGGCTTAGGAGACCTTTCCCAACTATATATACCTTTTTCTTATGTCTTTGTTTGGTTTGTTTCTTTGTAAAGACAGGGTTTCATTGTGTAACTTTGGTTGGCCTTGAACTCACAGAGACCTGCCTGCCTTTTCCCCCTGAGTGCCTGAATTAAAGGCATGCACTACCACTGCCCAGTTCATATGGTCCCGACAGTTACCCAAGGTAAAGGCACAACTTACTTGATAGAAATGTGTTAACGAGTGGATCTTCTGTTTACTGACATTAGAGACTTCTGTTTTACTAAATAGGATACTCTAATTGAAATGGATCAGTTTCCAGATGCATATAACATACCAAATATAAACAATATGAAATAAATAATATAAACAAAACTAAGAGGAACAGTGTGACTGAAGCAATCATAAAATACCATCCTTTAAATAACTCCATGACCATAATAACAGAATTCTATCAGAACTTCAAAGAACTAACAGCAAATCAACCTAACATTTAATACTTCTTGACACAAAAAAATTGAAGACTTCTTGACTCTATTACCTGATGCTAAATCAGATAATGAGCCTGCCATGGTGGAACATGCCTTTTATCAGTCCTAGTATTCCAGAGGCAGGGAAGGCTACTCTCAGTGAGTTCCAGGCCAGCGTGTCTCAAAAAACAAAAACAAAAGGCAAAAAACCAAAACAAAAATCCCAACACATACTGGTACAACCAAAAAGAAATCACACACTGATGTTAAAATTAAACAATTGATCTGGTCACATTAACACCAGTCTTTTAAACACGGGTTCACACAGAGAAACCCTGTCTACAAGGAAAGAATGAATAAATAACCACCTCCCCCCCAAAAAAATTTCTATTATTAGACATTTCACAAACACACACATGTCGTTGTGTGTTTCTGTGCCCAATTCAAATACTGCCCATTCTCACCTCCTACCTCTCTACTATTCTGGCCCACAATTTCCACCATAACTCTACTGTGTTCATCTCTAGTCATTTTGCCTGGGATCCACTGAGATGAACCAGCGCCAATTGTAAGACTGCTGGAGCCTGATGTGCTCAGCAGAGGATAACAAGTAAAGGCAGTGATTCTTCTCCTACGTCTGAGAGGTAAAGAGAGCTGTTCCACTTCCTAGACTGACTGTGGTCTTGTGTGAGGCCAGTGTAGGCAAGGACAGCTGCTGTTGGTTACCGATTACAATAATTGTATGCAGTCTAGGGAATGGCGTGTCTTAGCCCTCCCTCCTCTTTTCCTTATGTCCTAACCACCTCTTCTTCCTCAGTGTTCCCAGAGCTGGAGATGGTATGGAGTACCAGACCTTTTCAGGACTAGAACCATGTCCTTTACTTATTTTTGCATCTGGGCTAGCCAAGAGTCTGCATCCATCAGAAATCTGTCATGGGAAAGAACCTTGTGAGTGACTCACAGAAGCCTTTCTGTGTTAGTAAAATGACAAGACCCCCATCTAGTGGTGAAAGCAGTACAGTGTGGGATGAACTCAGCCTAAGAAGTTAGGGAAATGAAGACCACTGACTTCTTTAGACGCCCCCCCCTTTTAAAATCCAAGTTCTTTGAATGTCTGTTAAAATTTCAGAATTTGGTGTTGACGTCTCATGTTTGTGTGTTGAGAAGCCTCTGGCTTCTCAAGTTATCCTGTTATTGTTTGGTATGAAGTATGTTTACCAGAGCTTGTTTTATGCTATTTTGCATCTAAAGGATTCAGAACCCAGGATGGGGATCAGATACCTGGGTGCAGCGTCCTACTAAGCCCAGTTCTGGTTTAGCCTGGCAGTGGTCTTGGGGAGGCTGTGTATAGCGGGTCCAGAGCAGCCTGACAGCTGGAGCTGTGTGGCAGGAAGCCTGAGACAAAGTGGGAGGGACCGATCTTCACGGGGCAGGAATACACACCCAGAAACATGGTGGAAGGTTATTAGACATTAGGTCGGGGTTGGAAAAATAGTGTCCCGAAGTGGGAGGAGTTAGGACAGTGACGTGAACGGAAGCTGGAAACTGGGTGTGGGCGGCTGGAGAAGTGGAACTGAGAAAGCCAGAAGTGACAAGGACCTGTCACGTCCAGAGCTCGCGGCCCTGCACCGTGGGGAATCGCGTGCTACAGACCTGGGGTCGGAGGACACAGAGGACTTTGTAGGAAGCTACAACTCCAGGCAGTCGCGGGAGCTGTGCCGGGTATCCTGGGGAAGTCAGCAATCATCAGCGAAGCGGCGGGAACTGGAGCCAGGCGGCCTGGAACCGCCCAGGTCAGAGCAGCTGCTGGGCTGGAAAAAGGGCGGGAAGGGAACAGGGTGTGATCAGTTTGTCTTCTGCTTCTAAGGAACCTGGCTTGGAAATTCTGCTGTAGATGTCTTTCTTCCCTTGTAGAACTTTTAGTTCACACAAATCGGACTAATCCTGCTTTTTAAAATTAATTTTCTGACTGCCGAATATTCCTATTAGAATACTGTGGTAGAATATTTGAATTTATGTATTGATATTTGAAAACCAATTCTGTTTGTTCGGGTTAAAAGGAAAAAGTTCTTGATATTTAGTTTCATTCACTCTAACTCGCCCGTTTTAACAGGGACTTACAGTGGCTTGTCATCCCCGAAGATCTTTTAGATACTAGTCCTAAAAGGAGTGGTTGCAAATGTAATTTAATCCGAAAGAATTTTTTTTGCAAGTTACAGAAGTATGACTGTAAACATTAACGCTTATAAGTAAACTTTTATTTCTCATTATTAATTAACTTTACACTTCTATCGCAACCTTCCCCATCCCCCACTTCCTCTCCTCCCAGTCCATTCCTCAGTCTTCTCCTTGAATTTCCTCCTCCTTTTCTCCTCAGAGAAGGGGAGGAGTCCAATGGATCAGTCTTGGCATATCAAGCTGCCATAGGATTAGGCTTATCTACTTTTGAGGTTAGACAAGACTGCCCAGTTGGGAAAGGAAACCAAAGGCAGGCAACTGAGCCAGAGACAGTCTCAGCTCCTGTTGTTATAGGGCCTACATGACAACTAAGCCGCCCATCTGTTACAGTTCACGGTTAGAAAGGACATTATAAGGCAGTACAAGCCTTAAATCCCTAACTTGGGAAACAGGCAAGTAGGTCTGGAAGATCCTTGTCATCCTGGTATTCAGGCATACTTTAAGGACAGCCAGAGCTACACAGAGAAATCTTGTCTGTTGGAGATGGGAGAAGAAAAAGGAAAAAAAGAAAAGGAAACAGAAATGAAAAGGTATCATTGTATACTATAGTACTATAAGGCACCTTTTGAATAATTACTCTAACTCTTCTATATTAGAAAAATGCCAATAATAGTCTTTTGTCTCCTTTCAAGTAAAGGACTCTGTCCACGGACATACAACCAGACTGTTGTTGTTTTGGTTCTTTTGTTTGCTGTGTTTGAGACCTGAGTGCATTGTGTTGCCGCATCTGGACTAAACTCACCATATAGACCAGGCTGGACTGTAAAGCACTGAATTCCACCCAACTCAGTCTCCTGAGTGTTAGGATGAAAGGTGTGAACCAAGACAAATATTTTAACTGCTGTTTTGTATTTTGTGGTTAGTTCATAGCGACTGTGGACTTCTTCAAGAAGGAGGGCCAATGTCAGGACCAAGCTAGGAAGGTTTTGTACAGAGACTGGATGCTGCACAATTAGGACACTCTGGTTTATGGGGGTGAGAATAGTTTGCTTCCAGCCTCCCTTGATTGTCCTCAGGGTTTTTGGCGAGTTATTTTGCAAGCATGAATCCCTTTGGGGCTGTAGGACCTCACCAGTGTATAATATTCTCATCCCAATAATTTTATTTCATTTCTGCCCACCAGTTTTCACTGAGCTATGATTAGAAGTGAGAATCAATTTACACTAACTAAAAATACTTTCTAAACATTTTCAGTATTCTGAAACTGCATGAGAATTGGGAGGTCATTGTACAATCCTCTCTTTATCTATTGATAACAGTATTATGTTACAAATCCAGGTGCTTTTTGAAGAATCACTTTCTCGTGGGCAGGGCTCACTGATCACCTAGATCTGCTTACCTGTGGAAACCTGGAAGCTGGAGAGGGAGGAGACAGTAGCTAAGGATCCAGGTATGTTGGAGGATTGGTGAAGGGATAGCAAGGGGTTCAAGTGAATGTGGAAGTGGGACATGAAATCAGTTTTGCCACATTCTGTTTCACTAGAAATAATTCTGGAGACTTCCGCTGAAAAGAATCTCAGGATTATCCTATTGTAGAGATGAGAAGACTTTCTACAGAAGAATTAATCCTAGGAGGCAATAAACTTTTACTTGACTGTGCATGTGAGTGATGCTGTCCTTACTCCATGCACATCACCGATCAGGTCTACATACCAATACTGAATGATTTTCATTTCAATGATTTTCATATATTATAAAATTAAAACCTCTAGATGTAATTGGATCTTTTGTTATTCTAACACCTTCTCTACTTTTTAGTGTCAATTTCACCGTTCCTAAAAATAATGCCAACAGAGTTTTCATAAGAATCCGGAACTATATTTGTGGACAGGTAAACATAGTCTCTCCTGTCTTCCCAGGGATACCTCCTGTTGTCTGTTGTCATGACAACTCCAAGTGGTTTCCATTACTGTAATTGTAATATACTGTGAGATCAACTCTAGGTGTGATCCTCTTCATATTTTCCAGCTCTGTGCTGTTCCTTGGTAATTTCAAGATTACTTTCTGTAAAATATGCAAATAAGATTTTAATAGGAATTACTTGACATTTCCTTCTAGGTTGTCTTCTCATGTTCGAGAATCACATGGTCAATGTGCCTGTTTTGTTTTATGTGCCTGTACATGTTTTATGTAATCTATTATAGATATCTGCATTCTGCATTTTGTGGCCTGTACCCATGTTGGTCAAGAACTTTCTATCTAATGGACCATTATACCATTTGCTAATACTCTTATTTTGCATTTTAATACTTTTGTCTTAAGTTTTATTGTCACTGGTATAATTATGATCATCAGTCTTTATTGAACTCCATATTCATGGCATTTAAAAAAGATTCCTTCTTTTTAAGTATTTTGTATCTGTTGACATGAAATGAATTTTTTTGTAGAAAACATATTTTTAATCTTAGCTTTCATTTTGTGGGTTTTTTTTTGGTTGTTATCTTTCTTTTTTCTGAAGTGCTGTTTACATCTTTGGCTTAGAGATTATTATCCATTTACATTTCATTAAATTACTGAAACAAATGCATTTGTTGTTATTTAGGAATTTCAAAGCGGACACTGACTATGCAAAATTGGAACCTGTGTATAGCAAATTTGCATTGTCTTATGACCTAAAGTGTAGATATAAAATTTTTATTATGTACATATTGAACATTTCTTCTGCTCTTGAGCATGATCTGTTCAATTAATTTGCATATTTATTGATTATATTATTGTTTGCTTTCTTTAAAATTTTTGATAGGTTTTATGTTTCTATCTATTGTACTGTAGAAAGCTAATACATTTATCTACTGGATAGTTCGTCTCTTCAAGCTTTATAATTATCAGTATTTCCCTGGATGTTTTAATTGTACACAGAACTATTTGTCAGTTCCTGCTCTTGAATCAAGTGTTGCCCCCTTGTGTTACTCTGTAGGATTCACTGTATCTGGTTATACATGAAGGTCTGTGATTCCTTGTATGGTAGGAGAGACTTGGATCCATGTTCATGTTTTTATATGGGGAAGGATACTTTTCCTAGTTCCACTGTTTTAAGAGACTGTCTAGTCTGCAATTCATGTTTATGATATTTTGGTGATATTCACCTGGTTATTGCTATTGGACAGGTTCTGGATTTGCTGCACTTTTGCATTGATCATTTGGAATCACCCTGGAATTGCTCAAGCACTGTACTATTTTCCATTTAGATATTTATGTCTTATGTATATGAGTATTTTGCTTGCTTCATATCCATTCTAGACCTGGGGTTATGTGCAGTTGGGAACCACGTATGGATTCTAGTTATGGAATTTGGATTTCTGCAAGAACAGTAGAAAGTGGAAGTACTGAGCCATCTCTCTATCCCCATATTAAGTGTTATTTATGTGAATAGGAATAATAGAAAATGGTGAAAGCCTTCTAATCATTTTATGTGGTATTTACATATTTTTCTATTTAAACATACATATATTATTTTAAATGATTTTCCTTTAAATATTGTTGTATGTTTGTGTGAATTCTTAAACATAAAAGTACACCCTACTCAATCTGTATGTTTTCAGGATGTTCTATTCTCTGGGAAAGGCTATTTCTCCAACTAATTCTCCACTGAATTCCTTAGTGTTTGACTAGCATTGAGGCTGAGTGATCTTTCTCCATTCCATGTTAGCATGTTTCTTGGTGTTGCCCTTTTTCTGCTCATGTTTAGACAATCATGTTTGTAGGATTTCAGACATGTAGATTTTCTGACATTTCTAGGAAACATAATCTCAGAGCAAACATCCTGTTCCTCTGACCCTTAGAATATCTTCCTTCCCTCCAAACCCCATCTCGCTCTAAGCCCTCTTTCTCAGTGATCCCTGAGCTTTAGATGCAGGACTTGTGTTGTTTATGTGTCAGTTGAGACTGAGCATCAGAGCTCTGCATTTTGACTTATTGTAGTTTTCTGTATAATATCCATGTGTTTCAAAAAGAACTTTCTTTGAAGAGGGGTCAGGAGTACATTTATATATGGGAATTAGGATGAATATGTAGAATGCTATTTGGGATTATGGTGGTTTAGTAAATTATTGGTTGTAGGTTCTCCTCCAAGATCCATGACTTCATAAGCCCAGGAAATACTGTCTAGGTTTGCAATACCAGGCCTGATTTCCCTCTTGTTGAGGTCTTAAGGTCAATTAGAAGCTGCTGGTTACCGCCAAGGTATGTGTGCCACTCTTGCAGCCTTGGGTTACGGTACAGTGCAGATCATTGTGGTTCATAGCTGTCATAGTTGGGTATAACTGTGTCTTGGATCTCTCCTTTGTAAACTTGCATGTTGCCTTCTGATACCATGAAAGCTAGTCCATCTCTTGGACAGCTGAGATCAACAATTTGAATGCATTCTTCTCATACTTGGTGTTGGTAGTTTTGTTAAAATAATCTTTAGCTCTTGTATATGACATTAACAGCCCAGACAGGAAGTTTTCATTTATACTCTAAGTGGATATATCTGCACAGACTGATATGTCTTGTAGGCATTTTTTTTCATAATTGGATAATAATATGACTCCTTATTGCTTTTTCAGACAACTTTATTTTATTTTACCATCCCTTTGTTTGTGGTGGGGAATTATATCTCTCCCTTCTTTGTAATTAAATCCCTGCCCTTGTTTTTCCATTTTCCTATTCAAATCATTTGTTCCCTATTATCACCTGTCTATTACTCCCCCACATCCCACCAGGATCTGTTTTTAGTTTTCTGGTTACTGCAGTTACTCCATGTTGTGAACTCATATCTGGAGGTTTGGAGCTAGGAACTTCATTTGAGGGTGAACATTCAATATCTGTCTTTCTGGTTTTGGGTTACCTCACTCAGTGTGATTCTTTCTTGGTCCACCCATTTCCCTCTAAAGCTCATTCATGCTTTGAATTTTCATAACAGCTGAATAGTATTCCATAGTGTATATGTACTACATTTTCACTATCCATTTGTCAGTTGAAGGTCATTTAGGTTGTTTAGATTTGTAGCTATTGTGAGCTCCATGGGTGTAGCAAGTATCTATGGAGTAGGATGTTGAGTCTTTTGAGCATATGCTAAGAATGGAAGAACCGTGTCATGTGTTAGATGTATTTAACTTGAGGATTTGCTTATTTAGTTAAGGATTCTCTGTACTTATATCCATAGTGGCTACATTTTTTCTTCATGTGTTTTTATTCCCAATGCTTTTATTGTTTATGTTGTTGTTGGTTGGGTTATTGGTAGTATTCTTCCTTCTCTGTGGTAATTAGATGTTGACTGTCTTACCCATGTTTGATTACTTCCCAGTTCTCCTGTATTTCTATTCTTCACATGCAATGTATTATTTCCTATGTTCTCATGGAAAATATTTCTATTTTTCATGTGTAAATTTTGCCTCTAATTTATTATGTACTGTGCTGCTTCAGGGAAGTGAATTGTCTTGATTTGTGACTATCTTGAGGTGCACTTATCTCTGCATCAATTTAAGGAGACTATTTGTTTTGGATGCAACAATATGGTTGTCAGTGACTTTTCCCTCCAGCCTTCAAATGTTGTTCTGTGTTCTCCTGGCTTTGGGATCATTGACAGGTCACCTGGTAGTATTCTTGTACTTGGATCTTTTAATGTGGTTTGACATTGTTCTTTAATAGATTTCAGTATTGATATTTACTTTTCTTTTTTTGACCCCTTATATGAAAGGACCATAAGCTGGCTATCCATTGTTCCTGAAAGAAAAATTTAAAGAAGAGACACAGAAAGAAATGGCTGATTCTCCAGTAAACATGTCCCAGGTCAGTGATCACATCCATTTTTTTTCTAGAAATGTTATATTTTCAAGCATAACAAACCTTTAATTTTCTGCTTCAGATAATTTGTTTTTAACTTTATTATAAAACACGTTAGAATCAAACACTTGAAAATAGACCCAGTCTACACAACTGAATGAAATTTTATATGGTTACATTAGTCACTGGGAACAAAAAACTCTAGAGACTCTCATTTGATTTGAAAAAGTCCTTAATCTTTTTTTTTTTTTTGATTTTTCGAGACAGGGTTTCTCTGTATAGCTCTGGCTGTCCTGGAACTCACTCTGTAGACCAGGCTGGCCTCGAACTCAGAAATCCGCCTGCCTCTGCCTCCCAAGTGCTGGGATTAAAGGCGTGCGCCACCACTGCCCGGCTCTCATTTGATTTGATAGTTTCAATATTCATTATATTTTGATGGATTTATTTACCACCAACCCCCAAAATACCTGTGACAAAAGTAGAACTGAAAAAGTAGTTACCTTAATATTTTTTCATAAGTGGATTTCATTACTTGCATTCAGTTCTACCTCATCCCCTCTATTTATCTTTTCATGCTTTTCTTCTCCAAGTTCTACTGTGCTCACATGTACATTGTATATATATATATATATATATATATATATATGTATATGTTATTGGGTAGATTCTGCATATGAGGGAACATGTACCTAATATTGCACATTTTAAGCCCAGCCATTTTTTGCATCTTCCTCAGTAGCTTAATTGTATTCCATTTTTCCACTAACTTATTTATTTATTCCCTTTTGATCCTTATTGCTTCCTCCCCACTCCTGTTTCACCTGTCACATACTCTCTCTCTCCCAATGCCCCCTCCCTTTCTCTTCTGAGAGGATGGAAGGCCCCCTAGGTTTCCCCCACCTAGATGCATGGAGTCTCTGCAGAGCTAGGTGCATCCTTTCCCACTAAGGCCAGACAAGGCAGCCAAGGTAAGGGAATGGGATCCACAGGCAGGCAACAGATTTATAAACAGGCCCTGTGCCAGTTGTTGGGGGACCTACAGTCAAATGCTGGTGGGGTGGGCAGGGTGGTGGTGGGGTAGATCCATCCCCTGAATACTCTTTGGTTGGTGTTCAGACTCTGAGAGCCGCCAAGGGTTCAGGTTAGTTGACTCTGTTGGTCTTCCTATGTAGTTCCTATCCACTCCAGGTCCCTCAGAACTTTTCCTAACTCTTCTATCAGACCCTGAGCTTCATCCAATGTTTAGCTCTGAGTGTCTGCATCTGTTTCAGTCAGCTGTTGGGTGGAACTTCTCAGAGCACAGCCATGTCTCCTGTCTGCAACATAACTCTCTTAGTCAGGGTTTCTATTCCTGCAAAAATCATTATGACCAAGAAGAAAGTTGGGGAGGAAAGGGTTTATTTAGCTTATACTTTCCACATTGCTCTTGATCACCAAAGGAAGTCAGGACTAGAACTCAAGCAGGTCAGGAAGCAGAAACTGATGCAGATGCCATGGAGAGATGTTACTTACTGGCTTGCTTCTCCTGGCTTGCTCAGCTTGTTTTTTTGTTTTTTTTTTTATAGAACCTAGGACTACCAGCCCAGGGATGGCACCACCCACAGTGGACCCTCCCCCCTTAATCACTAATTGAGAAAATGCCTTACAGCTGGATCTCATGGCAGCATTTTCTCAACTGAAGCTCCTTTCTCTGTGATAACTCCAGCTTGTGTCAAGTTGACACACAAACCAGCCAGTGCAATAACAAAGTATCACTAATAGAGTAAGGGATTGGTGCTTACCCATTGGATGGGTCTCAAGTTAGGCCAGTAATTGGTTGCCCATTCCCTCATCTCTGCTCCATCTTTGTCCCTGTATGTCTTGTAGACAAGACAAATTTTGGGTCAAAAGTTTTATGGGTGGGTTGGTGTCCTTATCCTTCCTCTGGATGTCCTTGCTGACTATAGGAAGTGGCCTCTTCAGGTTCCGTATCTTCACATCTCTGCGTCTCAGCTAAGATCACCTGCATTGACTCCTGGGAGCCTCCCCCATCCCAGTATCTGACTCGTCCCAGAAATACCGCCACCCCTCCAGCCAGCTCCAGATTTCCATTCATTCTCATGACCTTTTATCCTGTATCTTCTGCACCTGAACCTGTAACCCCAAATTTTCCTCTCTACCGTCTCTCCCAGACAGTTCCTCCCTCTACCCAGCTCCTGTGTCTATTTTATTCCCCCTTCTAAGTGAGATCAAGCATCCTTGCTTGGACCTTGCTTCTTGTTTAGCTTCTCCATATCCTTTCCAGCATAGGTGGTCACTTGAGTTTTTGATCTTGTTCATTCTGGTGGTTGTAAAATATATTCCCAGGGTCATTTTCATTAGCATTTCCTTTATGACTAAAGATGTTGAACATTTCTTTAAGTGCTTCTTGGCCAGTTGAGATTCCTGTTGAGAATTGTCTATTTAACTCTGTACCCATTTTTAAATAGGATATTTGGGCTGTTGGTTTGTGTTTGAGTTGTACATACATTTTGTATATTAGCTCTCTGTCAGGTGTACGATTGGTAAAGATCCTTTCCCATTCTGTAGGGTGACTTTTTTTCCCCTGTTGATAATGATTTTTGCTTTTTCAGGTTCATGAAGCTTTTCAATTCATGAGGTCCCTTTATTAATTTGTTGATCATAGTTCCTGAATCATTGGTGTTCTGTTTAGGAAATTATTTTCTGTAACAATGAATTCAAAGCTATTTCCCACTTTCTCTTCTATTAGATTAATGTATTCAGTTTTATGTTGAGGTCTTTGGTCCACTTGGACTTGAGTTTTTGCAGTGTGATAAACATGGATCTATTTGCATTCATCTACATATAGACATCCAGTTAAAGCAGTTGTCTTATTGCATTTAGAAGATGCTTTCTTTTTTCCATTGTGTGGCCAAAATTCAAGTGTCCATAGGTACAGTGTTGGTTTATTTCTGGGCCTTTAATTTGATTCCATTGACCAATCTGTTTGTTTCTATACCAATACCATGTAGTTTTTATTGCTATTGCTCTGTAGTCCAGCTTAAAATCAGGGGTGGTGATTCCTACAGAAATTCATTTTTTTTAGCACGAGATTGTTTTTGCTATCCTGGTTCTTTTGTTTTTTCATATAAATCTGAGAACTGTTCTTTCAAGGTCTGTCAAAAAATCCAGTTGAAATTTTGATGAGAATTGTATTTGAATCCTTAGATTGCTTTTAGTAAGATGGCCATTTTTACTATTTTAATCCTACCAATCCATGACCAAGGGAGATATTTGCGTCTTCTGATATCATCTCGAATTTCTTGCTTCAGAGACCTG
Source organism: Tokudaia tokunoshimensis (assembly GCA_036184795.1). NCBI lineage: Eukaryota > Metazoa > Chordata > Mammalia > Rodentia > Muridae > Tokudaia > Tokudaia tokunoshimensis. Next base: position 92,215,304 of record BTHU01000006.1, read on the forward strand.
AAGTTCTTATCATATAGTTGCTTAAAGTTACACCAAAGTGATTGTATATTATTTCTGATTGTTGTGAAGGGTGTTGTTTCCCTGGTTTCTTTCTCAACCCATTTATTTTTTTGAAGAAAGGAGGGCTATTAATTTCTTTGAGTTAATTTTGTATCCAGCCACTTTCTTCAAGGTATTTATCAGCTGTAGGAGTTCTTCTATATAGTTTTTTGAGTATGACCTATCCTATCATGTGTGACTAGAGATACTTTGACTTCTTCCTTTTCAATTTGTATCCCTTTGATCTCCTTTGTTGTCTTATTGCTCTAGCTACAACTTCAAGTACTAACTGTATTGAAGAGATATAGAGAGAGTGGATAGCCTTGCCTTGCCCCTGATTTTAATGGAGTTGATTTAATTTCTCTCCATTTAATTTGAATTTGGCTATTGGCTTGCTGTATATTGTATTTATTGTGTTCATGCCTGTGCCTTATATCCCTGATCTGTCCAATAATTTTAACATGAAGGGGTGTTGGATTTTGTTAAAGGCCTTTTCTGCATCTAATGACATGACCATGTGTTTCTTTTCTTTCAATTTAACTATATGGTCAGTTATATTGATGTATTTTCATATAATAAATAGCCCCTGAATCCCTAGGATGAAGTCTGCTTGATCATGGTGGATGCTGTTTTTGATGTGTTCTTGGATTTGGTTTGCAACTATTTATGTAGGGAATGTGAAAAATCCTTTATCCATGGTTCACATCTTAGAAGATATCAGAGTGTTTATATTGGAGTAAGACCTTACATGTGTAAGGAATGTGACAGATCTTTTCATGAGAGATCAACTCTTAGTAGACATCAGAAAAGTCATAGTGGAGAGACAGTTTGTAAATGTAGAGAATATGACAAATCTTTTACCCCAGAGAACATATCTTAAAAGTCACTATCACAAAGTTCATATTGGAAACAGACCTCATATATGTAAGGAATGTGCCAGATCTTTTGCTACATGCTCAACTCTTAGAACACATAAGAAAAAATTCATACTTGAAAGAAACTTTACAAGGGTATGGAATATGAGAAATCCTTTACCCAGGACTCGCATCTTAGAACACATCAGAGAGTTCATACTGGAGAGAGACCTTACAGATTACTGAATGTGATAAATATTTGACTAGGTGCTCTCACCTTAGAGTACATCAGAAATTTCGTACTGGAGAGAAACATACCATTCTAAATAATGTAACATAGCATTTATCCAGTATACTATTTGCTTATAAATCCCATGATATTCATAGTAAAAGCATAAGAATAAGAAACATGGGAAGCTTTTAATGAACTTTTAAATCTCAGAAAATATAAGAGTCTAAGTTAAAACAATGTTTTGGGAATACCCAATATACAAGTCACATATCAATAGATTTCCAAGAAGATGGAAGGAGAGACCCCTGGTCCTGGAAAGACTGGATGTAGGGGAATGCCACGACAGAGAAAGGGGAGGGGGTTGTATGGTGAACAGAGGGAGGGAAGGGGGTTTATGGGACTTTTGGGGAGGGAGGAAACGGGAAAGGGGAAATCATTTGGAATGTAAATAAAAAAACTTAGAAAATAAAAAAAAACAATGTTTTGCAAATTGAGCTGTGTGAAAAGCTTCTCTCTCTCTCTTTGTGTGTGTGTGTGTGGGGGGGCACTTTTCTGCTTATATCACTGTGTACTGCATGCATGCCTGGTGCCTGTGGAGGCAAGAAGAGTGCATCAGATCCTTTGATGCTATGCTTAAAGGGAGTTGTGAACTGCTATGTGTGTTGGGAGGTGAATCCCAGTACTCTCCGTAAGAGCAACCAGTGGTTTAAACCACTAGGCCATCTCTCTAGCTCCTGAGAAAAGCTATAATAAAAATATTCATCTTGTTTAACATCCAAAACTTCATAATTCTAGGCAAGGTAGGACACACCATTAATTCTAGCAGTTGGGAGGAAAAGGCAAGATCTTTGTAAGATCTGGTCTACATAGCAAGTTCTAGGATACCCTGAATGAACTATATATACCATATCTCAAAAACTAATAATGACAAAATGTAATGAAATACGTTTTAAATACTTCTAATTGTGTTGTAAATCACAAAGTTTATACTTCTGAGAATCCATATAAATGTATGTCATATAATCTTCAAGTCTTACTTGCCATTGAAAATTATACCCACCAAGTGCATTGAATTCAACAAAACCTTTTACCTAGTGCTGAAATTGCTGACATAAAAGAAATTCACCATTTCTTTTTTGAAATTCATTTCTCATTTTGATGAGAGAAAACACGTTAAAGTACTCTAATAAAGTATCAGTTCTCATTCAGCTTCAAGATTATCGCAGTAGAGTCAAACCTTGCAAATAGTAAGAAGAAAGTGTGAAGAGGTAGATAAGATGTACATGTGACATCACAGGCATGCTCACACAGAGCTTAAAAATCCCCAAGTGTTCTGGGCTTCCTGGTGTAACCTTTAGTACCTGCCCTCTGGAGGCAAAAGCAAGTGAATCTCTGAGTTCAAGGTAAGCATGGTCTACACTGCAAATTCTAAGACAGCCAGGACTACACAGAAAAACCCCATCTAAGAAAAACCAAAGTGGTTAAAAAAATAAGGAAGAAATCTCTGAAGGTATGAAGAAGTTCATTTTGCACTACTGAAGAAAAATTGGGAAGTATTAACCCATACTCTTAAATTAAAGTCATATAGCTGCCATTAGCAGCTAGTCCCCCCTTGGGGTAAACAAGATTCGAGTGCCCTCTGCTAACGATGAAATGGTAATTGGCTTTATCTTACACAGTTCCTCTTTCTTAGTACTCTCTCTACAGTTATGGGTCTCTTCATTATCCACCTCCTACTAGAAGAGGAGGCTTCTTTTACCATACTGGAGAGTGGTGCAAACTGTTAATTATAAACCTGAATATTTAGATGGCAGATTAATAATATATTTATTAAGATAACATCAATAAGTTGTGCCCTTGGATTTATACTTCCATGACTTGGGTTTTGGCCATGGCATGAATTCATCTCTATAGCACATGCTTCAAATTCAGTCAAGAGAGAGGTTAGTTCTACTCTTAAGCAATCATGCAAGTATAGCACCAATGCACACTTGTTGTCCAGTAACTTGATATTGTAGGATATAGTGTTAAAGATTGTACTCTCTGCATCTCCAACCCAAAGTGTTAGATGTCTTCAGCAACTCCATGTACTAATGATCACCAGTAAGAGGACTAGCAGTGGCCCTTTTTGTTTGGAGTGCCTCTGGAGACTCCCTGATTAGTAATCCTAGATAGATAATCAATACCTGGAAGAGAGTTTCATTCAATACCCCTGTTGTCTGGGAGAAGCATCATTTACCCATGTGGGATACCTCTGTCAAAAATATTTATAAGTGATATTTTCTTTAATTTGTAAAATAGTTGAATTTCATAAAACTTCATATATCCTTTCAGTTACTCCAGCCACTCTTCCTCCTTTCTTCCTGCCCCATCCCCAGTTTCATATTAACACGTTACTTTATGCCCAGTTCTTTCATATCACATGTGATACTATCCTGTCATAAGTTTTTTAGTTCTTTTGCAAAATGACAGGGGCCCACATAGCTTCCTCATAGACATCTCCTTTGGGTTCACCACTCAGCAACCCTTTCTCCTCCCCACTACTCCACTGCATACTTAAACCATTCTTTCCCAGTATTCGCCCCCTCTAATTTCATATCATCCATAGTTTATTGTCCATCCTTTCTTCCTGAATCTCCCTCTAAATTGATCCATTTCTAGCTTCCTAGCATCTACATGCAGTCTTATATCAACAAACAAAACAGAAACATTGAAACTAAGATGCACATAGGAGAGGAAATGTATGTTGTTTGTCTATTGGGGATTAGTTGACAGAAGTCACCATATTTTCCAGTTGCCTACATTTACATCTAGATTTCATATTTTTATTTACAACTGAATATATATACCATGTTCTATAGATACGTATCATATTTTCATTTGTCCGTGTGTCAGTTGATGGATAACTAAGTTGATTGCAGGCCCAGACATTGTGAATAAAGCAAGAAGAATCAGCAAGTGATCGTTGGTAAGATAGAAACTCCTTGGATTGTATGCCCAATATAGGTTACTGTGTATCAGAGTTCTCTAAGATTTAGCCTTTTCATGTTGAAGGATAATCTGTAGAAAAATAGGGTGTTAGAGGAAAGGGAAAGTAACTGGATGCCTTAAAGGCTAGGATGTGAATGGGCCATGAACTGTCCAACCTATAGTGACTCTCCCAATGTTCGGAAATAGAAAACTTAATACCTTCAGGAAGTCCCAGAAACTGGCAAGATTCACTAGAGCCTTCCTGTCTCAAGCATACATAATTGGCAAGGGCTGCTGACAGGGTCAGACAAGGTGAGCTTTACAGAAGATGCTCATACCAGCCATGAAGCAGACACTGGTCAAGCTGTCTGGACTAAGATTTAACACAGGCAAACTCCTGGAGGAAGTATTAAGTGGCTTGATAGACCTCTTCTCAACTCAGGTGAGCGGATAGAACTGCAGTGATCCCCAGGTTTCCATATTTATTATCCATGACTCTCACAGGTGGCAGCTGTCATTGAATCTTTTCTGCTTCTATCAGAAGCCTCTCACCCACATTCTTGTAAGTCACCCCAATAAAACTCACTAGTCCACTGAGCTTTACAAATGATCCAGGGGTTAAGAACACTGTGTGCCCCTTTGAAGACTCACTTTGTTTTCCCAGCTTCCTCAAATGGGTATTCAATTTCTAGTCTTAACTCCAGGGCCTGCAATGACCCTTTCTGGCCTCTGTGAGGATGAGGGACACATATCATACACGGACATAAATGCAGACAACACAGCTACAAAAGAAACCACACTGGTTTATCATTGATTTGTCATTGTTTCCTTATCTGCGATAAGTAGATGACTGTCCTTGTTTCCATAGGAATAATATCACACATCAGTGCTATAATTAGGTCACATAGACTTTTCTTTCTTTTATTTATTCATTTATTTTAATGGGGGCATCTAAACTGATTTCAAAAGTTGATTCTCTAGTTTTTAATAGCATAGCAATGTTTGACCTTTCTCCATATTTATGACAACATTAGTTATCATTATATTCCTGATATCGTAGCTATGGTAGCATGGAAGTTAAGGTACCCTAATCTTTATTTTCTTGAGTCGTATATAACTCTTGTTTGTTCAGTTTGGTTTTAGTCTGGCTTTGTTGTTGTTGTGTGTTCATTTGTTTTGCTTTGCTGTACACTCTTAATTTTGAGTTTATTATATAATTAGAATATTTCTCCCCTCTCTTTCTTCCTGCCAAATCTTCTCAAATACCCTCCTGTTCTCTTTCAAATTCATGACCACTTTTTAAAATTGTTATTGCATACATATATGTCTGTAGTGGACTTGTAGTAGAATCATTACATCTGTGGTAAACATCAGAATGAATAGTTGTTTTCTAGCAGTACTTAGATCTTCAATGGTGCTTCTGGTATCATAAAAGCTATTCCTTAGGAGGACTTTGCTTTATTTTGAGACAGGGACTCTTAGTGTATTGCCACCTGTCTAGACTTTCTATGGTGTCCAGATGGGCTTTGAACTCACATTTCCCCTTGCTTCTGTCTCCAGAGAGCTTAGTTTTGAAGGATTGCATGACCTTGCCCAAATAAACATAACTTTTTGTTATTATGTCTTTGTTTGTAGAAGCGGGTTATTACTGTGTAACCTTGGCTGACCTGAAACTCAGTACACCAGGCTGGCCTTGAGCTCACAGAGATATGCCTGACTTTGCCTCCTGAGTACAAAGATTAAAGCTGTGTGCCACCACTGATCATCTTGTAATGTCCTGACTGTTACCCCAGGTAAAGGCAAAGCCTACTTGATAAAAATGAGTTAAAAATATGGAGCTTGTGTCTACTAATATTAAAGACTTCTGTTACCCTAAATTGAAAGGCTAATTGAAATACATGAGGTTCCAGGTGCATATAAACATTAAATGTAAACAACATGAAATAAATAATATGAACAAGGCTTCAAGAAGGAATGTGACTTAAGCAATTATAAAATGCAACCCTGAAAACAACTCCACGACCCAATTGACAGGAATGTAGTGCAAGTTCTAAGAATGAACGAACAGCAAAGCTACATTTAATACTTCTTGACACAAAAAAAGCAAGACTTCCTGACTTTGTTACCTGACATTAAAGCAGATAATGAGCCCAACATGGTGGCACAAGCCTTTAATCCTAACATTCCAGAAGCAAAGTAGGCTGATCTCAGTGATTTCAAGCCCAGCGTGCCTTGAAATCTGAGAGATAGATAGATAGATAAGGGAGAGAGAGAGAGAGAGAGAGAGAGAGAGAGAGAGAGAGAGAGAGAGAGAGAGAGAGAGAGAGAGAGAGAGAATTCCATCAGATACTGGTGCAACCAAACAAAATATTACACACTGATGTGGTCATTAAAAAAGTATTCGAGGGCCTGGAGAAATGGCTCTGCAGTTAAGAGCACTGACTGCTCTTCCAGAGGTCTTGAGTTCAATTCCCAGCAACCATATGGTGGCTCACAACCACCTGTAATAGGATCCGATAGCCTCTTATGGGGTCTCTGGAGACACTGACAGTGTACTTACATGAATAAAATATATAAATCTTAAAATAGTATTTGAGCTGGACATAGTAGCATATTCCTTAAACACATGTTTCCACAGAAAAACCCTGTCTTGAATGAATGAATGACCCTCTCAAACTTCTATTATTAGCTATTTAATACTGATATACACATGTGTGTAACATATGTATATAGACACAGAATGTGTGTGTGTGTGTGTGTGTGTGTATGCATGTGGGCTTTTGTGTGGGCACATCTAATACTGCCCATTTTCACCTCCTACTTTTCCACTATCCTGGTCCACAATTATAACAGTCACTCTACTCTGTTCATATCTATTCATATTTCTTGTGATCCGTTGAGATGAACCAGAGCCATTTGTGAGTCTGTGGGTTTGGAGCTATGTCCTGGAGCCTGACGTGCTCAGCAGAGGATGACAACTAAAGGCAGTGATTCTTCTCCTTGAATCTATCCATAGCCAAACATCTAAGAAGTAAAGTGAGCCATTCCCTTTCCTAGACTGACTGTGGTCTTGTGTGAGGCCAGTGCAGACAAGGACAGCTGCTGTTGGTTACTGATTACAGTAGTTGTATGGAGTCTAGAGAATGGTGTGTCTTAGCCTTACCCCTCTTTCCCTTCTTATTGCCTAACCACCTCTTCTTCCTTGTTTCCATAGCTAGAGATGGATGGTGTAGTTGACTTAAGACCTTACTTATTTTCTGCATCTGGGACAGCCAAGAGTTTCAGCATTTACCACTGCATTAGAGGCAAAGAAAGGAAGGAAGGAAGGAAGGAAGGAAGGAAGGAAGGAAAGAAGGAAGGAAGAAATTGTGGTTTTTCTCACTCTTTGCATGAGTCAAAGAAGAGTAACTTATTTTTTTAACTGAGAAGACCACCATCTAGTGGTAAAAGCAATACAGCGGGATGAATTCAGCCCTGGGCTGTAAGCTGTGGGCCAACCACGGACTAGTTGAGACTGCTCCCTTCCCAGTTTCTCCTGTTTCTGTTTTGGGGATAAGAATCTGACACCTGATTTTAGCCTTTTGTTGTTTGGTATGCAGTATGTAACCTAGAAGCTGATAGTCAGATAAAGGTCTGAGGTTGCCTATCTGGTATCTAGGATTCAGAACTCACAATAGAGGTCAGACAATGGGATGTAGCATCCTACCAGATCCACTTCTGGTCTAGGCTGGGAGCAAGCACATGGCTGTGCAGAGTGGTTACATGGCAGCTTGAACCTGTTGAAGGAAGACTGAGTAGGAGGGATCAGTTTTCCTGTGGCATATTAGCCTAGTTTAGAGGAAGGGTGTAGTGTAGGTGGGGTTAGTGGAATGAAGCCACGGAACCTTGGAAGCAATGTGTGTTTTTCATAGAAAGTGGGACTAAAGAGTCAAAATCAGAAGTGTCAAGAACCTGATTCTGTACTGAGCTGTGTGGGGAAGTGGGATGGGGTGGCGGGGATGCTGCACCGTGGGCAGTCATATGGTGGAGACCTGACTGCAGAGGACGAGCGGAGGTGGAAGATGGGGGAGTGGGACTCCTCGGGACCAAAAACTTCCCTAAGACGCAGGTGCCAAGTAGGATATCCTGGGAGACTCAACAGTCAGCAACCATATGGGAGGGAATAGCTGTCCAGGGTCCATGGAACCTCCTAGGTGATAGGAACTGCAGGACTGGGGAAGTAGGCAGGAGGGGAGGAGAGAGTGATCACTTTCTCTATAGTTCATAAAGATGACAACTCTCAAAATTTTGCTGTGGATGTCTTACCCTCATCAATAAATTTTCAATAATATGAACTGGAATAATACTATTTTTAAATTAATCTTATGGCTGACAGATATGCTTATAAGAATAATCCAGTAGAATATTTGAATTTATCTGTTGATATTTTCAACACGGTCTCTTTGTTATGGTGGAAAGGACACAGCTTGAAATTTACAATCATCCATTCTAACTTCCATGTTCTACCACTTCCCTATTCAAGAGAGTGGTATATGTACCTAGGGAGTTGGATTCCCCGAGAGCTTTTTGATAGGAGTCATGAAAGGAACTCCTGCAAATTTAATTGAATCTGAAAATACTATTTGTTGTAAGTTCTACAGGTATGGATGTAAATACTAACTTTTAAAAGTAAACTGTCTATCCACTATTAATTTTCCATCTGAAACGTGTGCAATCTGTGATGTAAATACAGTGTTGTAAAAAGTATGCAACCAGGCTTGGTAACACTCTGCTTTTATCTCAACACTCAGGAGGCAAAGGCAGTGGATCTCAATGAGTTGCAGGCTGACCTGGTTTATATAGTGTTCCAGGATAGCCAGAGCTACATGGTGAGACCCTGTCTCAAAAATCAAGAAAAAAAAAGTAACTACAAGAAAAAGAAAGAGGGAGGATGGAAGGAAGGAAAGAAAGACAGAAAAGAAAGAACGGGGCGGGGGGAGGAAAAAAGAAATGTGTCTTCTTGTACTGAGTTCTTAATGTTGTAAATTAGAGCCTGGAAATCACAGTATGCTGTTTGAGGGAATCAGGTCACAGTAGTTTCACAGTTAGAAAGAACATTATAAACCCATTTGTGGTGCTGGCACATGCCTTTAATCCCAGCACTCAGGAGGCAGAGGCAGGTAGATCTTGGAGTTCTCTGCCAGCCTGGTCTATAGAGTTTAAGGACAGCCAGGGAACATAGAGAAACCCTATTTTGAGGGGAAAAAGGAAGAGAGATAGGAACAAAATTAAAAGGTATTATAGAATAGGATAATATTAGAAAGCATCTTGTGAATAATGATGATAACTCAACTATATCAGAAAAGCATCTGCAATCTTCTTGTCTTGGTCCAAGAAAAGCATTCTGCTCGTGGGCACATGGCCAACCTGTTATGTAAAAGTCACCTTGTATACAAGGCTGGACTGGAATCCATAGATTTCCACCCACCTCTATCTCTTCAGAGCTCATATTAAAACTGTGCATCAGCAGGAATGTTCAAACTGTTGTATTTTATTTTGTGGACAGTCAGTGGTGCGACTGTGGTTTGGTAGAAAATATATGGCTTGGGTAGAGAGCATTATCAGCCCAAGGAAGATTCATTTACACTTCACATTTGTATGTTTTCCCAGACTGATATGTATGATAGACGTATGTTATGGTAGGATAATACCATAATTCCTTTTGAGTTTTTGACATGTTTACTGTTATGTTACTCTCTTGCTGTGTTTATATCTTGCCCTTCTCTATAAATAAATCCCTCTCATACTTTTTCCATTTTCCCCTTAAGATCATTTGTTCCCTGTTATTGCCTGTCTATTAATCTTTTATATCTCACCAGTCTGGTTTTACTTTTGTGGTTACTGCAGTTACTCCAGGCTGTGAATTCACATCTGAAGATTTGCAGGGAGAACTTCCTATGAGAGAGAATATGTGATGTCTGTCTTTCTTGGTCTGGGTTACTCCACTCAATGTGATCTATTCTAAGTTCATCCATTTACCTGCAAATGTCGTGACTTCAATTTTCTTTACACCTTAATAATATTTTTTAGTGAATATATACATTTTTATTTCTCAGTTGGAGGACATTTATATTCTTTCCATTTGGTACCTATTATGAATATAGCAGCAATGTACAATGTTGAGCACATATCTGTGGAGTAGGATGTTGAGTCCTTTGAGCATATACCAAGAATTAGAAGAGCTGGGTTACATGCTAGTTTTACTTAACCTGTGGATTTGTTCATTTAATTGACAGTTCTTTATATTGATTTCTAGATTTGCTACATTTTTTGTTTATAGTGTTTTTATTCCCTATTATTTTTTGAATGTTGTTGCTGGTTGGAATATTTGTAGTATTCTTCTTTCTTTACTGTGAAAAAGAGTGGCGTGCACCTTTGAGCTTGGATGATTACTTCCCTGTTCTCCTGTATTCATCTATTCTTCATATGAAATGTATTATTTCCCATGTTCTCCTAAATTCCCCTGTGTATGTTTTGCCTCTAATTTATTTTGTGCTATGCTGCTTTAGTAAAATGAATTGTGTTAATTCATGACTGTCTCCAAGTGCATTTCTTTCTCCTTCAATTTTGAGAGAGTATTTTTCTAAGTGCAACAATATGGTTGCTGGTGATTTTCTCTCCAAGTTTTAAATGTCTTTCCATGCTCTCCAGGCTTTGGGATCACTGACCAGACACAGGTAGAATTCTGTTGCTTGGGCCTTTTCATGTGATCTCACATTTTTTTGACAACATTCAGTATTAATTTTACTTTTCATGTTTGGCCCCTAGATATTAAAGGTCCACTAGCCGACTATTCATTCTTCTTCAAAGAGAAAATCAAAGAAGAGACACAGAAAGAAATGGCTGATTCTCCAGTAAACATGTCTCAGGTCAGTGGTCATGTCCAGTCTATTTCTAAAAGTGATGTAGTTGGATATATTACAAGCCTTTAATTTTCTATTCCTGATAAATTTTTAAATTTTATTTTGAAATTGTCATAAACAGACAAAATCACAAACTTCAATTCTGCATATCTAGAGACCAGACAACACAATGCATTTTTATGCAGTTATAGTATTCATTAGGAACACAAGCACTGGAGCCTCAGATATGATTTTATGTTTTCACTATCAAATATATGCTTATATACTAATCCAAAACCAGACCCAAAAAACCTGTGACAGAATTAGAACAAAGGAAAGCAATTAGCTTTATATCCTTTTTCATAACAGGTGGTCATTACCTTCATGACAGGCATATGTGGCTTAATTGTACCATGAAACTGATGTTCTTGAGTGTAGGCTGAAATTGTATTCTACTTGTCTTTATTTCTCTTTGGTATTTAATATCATGTTGGTGGTGATGTGTCTACGTGTTTGTTGGCATCTCATATCTGCTTATCTCAGGAGTATCACACACTTGTTTAAGAAGCTCAGTGGTAACCTTCCATAGTAGAGAGATCCGTATTTTTTTCTTTTATTTTATTTTTATCCCATATAACATCCCACTGAGCAGAAGAATACTTGGGCTTGGCCTCATTGTGTAGAATTTTGTGGAATGCATCCATAAAAAATGTCTTATGAGTATTTGCTGATAGATGTGCAAAAGCTGTTAGTTACATTTGAGGCAAAAAAATACTCTCATGGTAGTTTTGCTCTAGTCATTTTCTACTTGAATGACAGCTATTCAACCCTACCCTGCATCTATAGAGTTCTGAAATTTGTCTAAGATGGCTCTTGTACATGCTCAGGAAAAGTTTGTTTTTATGTTAAATGTGGGTGGCTAAGGCAGCTTTTTCTATCTACTTGTTAGTGGTTAGCCTTATGAAATTTATATATATATATATTATATATATAATATATATTATATATATAAATAATTGATTTGTATATGTAACACTTAAAAATATCAATATGTAGTGCTATTACAAACTTTCTGCTGTGGAAAAAACCAATTCTTTGCTTAAAAAGGCCTCATGAGTTGTGTCTTGCATACCTACCCCTTTGCTATTTAATAGTGTGGTGTTAAATATTATAGTTTAAAAATCATACCTGAGCCTGTTAGAATAGATTATGTAAGGCCCAAGTACAGAGGAAATTGACTCAGTGTATGCATTTTAATATGATCTTCAGGCAGAGCATTCAAAAGCACATGTCCTCATCATGAACTGCCCTGAGACAGGAACACTATGATCTTGGGGCACATGAACTCAATACATAACAAGTAGATAAACATGTCCACATTTTAATCTGTATCTTGTTTTATGGATACTGCTTGTAAAACGATTGTGTCATCTTTTCACAGAGTTTGAACATTTTTTTAAAATTTTTTTTAAAATTTTTTGATGGTGTCCAATAACAATGGTCTTCACTCATTTACATTTTTCCTCTGTATATCCAGGACAGTATTCTACCCTGTAGTACATAGTCAAAGTGTAACCTTTTTTTTCCAGCGTCTGTTGACATTTCGAGATGTGGCTGTGGACTTCTCTCAGGAGGAGTGGGAATGCTTGGACTCTGCTCAGAGGACTTTGTACATTGATGTGATGGTGGAAAATTATACCAACCTGGTATCTGTGGGTAAGAACATTTTTCTTCTGTAGTTCCTAACTCTTCCTTTGTAAGTACTGACTTTATACCTTGTAAACTCTCTATTAAGCTGTCATAGAAAAAAAAAACACCCAGAAGTCTAGGTAATAAAAAAGAAATTTTCCAAGAGGTTCCCTTGCTCAGGCAGGCAGAAGATAACCAGAGGGTGCCACTATTATGAGCAACTATGTGCTGGAGAAAGTGGAGACAAATGGAAGCATAGTGTCTGTGCACCATGAAGAAGACCTAGAAATAGAGATCTGATTGCAGCAAGGAATAGCCTGATGTGAGAGGCCTATGCTGCCACCTGAGACCATGCTAATATCCAGGCCATACTTCCCTCACCAAAGGCCTTGTTTTGGTTTGTGGCCCCACTGGCACTATGGGGCTGTATAAATGTCTGCAGCCCATGTTGTCATTAAAGGCCATATGGATTTTTGTGGTCTGGGCTGCTGCCTGAGGCCATGTTGATGTTCTAGGGACTTCCTAAGCTGGCCCTGCCTTTCACCAGCCACCACATGGTAGTGTAACCTATACTTCGACTTGAGAGAGTTTGCCTTGCTCCTCACCTAGGCAACAGAAGGAGGCTTGCCTACATGGTATGTGTGTGCAGAAGAACTAGAGGGCCAATCACCTCATTTACCACCTAGGAAAAGTGTCATGACTTTGATTTAGCTCATCCCAGTATCTACCCCATTTATGAACTGGAGCATGTGATGGGACCAGTTCTGTTGAACCAAAGCTGCAGGATTTCAATGACTTATGGCAACAGCAGGATATCCCGGAGAAGCCTCCACAAGGGTCCAGTATTGATGGTGTAGTAGAAGCCAGAGGCCTGGAACTAGACCAATGACTCATTGCCACAAACATTTGCAAGTAAAGCTGTTTGACTAAAAGGGTGTTCACACTCCCCAGCTTCCAACGCCACTATGATGAATATGTATATAGTGGAGGAGTGCTAGAGTGGTACACCTCAACTGTTCCAGGAGTGAGGGGAGGCTGCAGCTGATACAAGAGCAGATTGTTGGTCAGAGTGATGGTCAGATTTTTTTCTTAATTTTAGCTTTTATTTTTTATTGTCACTTGAGGGGTAGGTTTCAAAGGTGCAAGGCAGATTGGGAAGGTCCTGAAAACAAGTGGACCTGGGGTACATGATGTGAATTTCACAGAGAATCAAGGGAAAAAAAAAACAACTGTTAAGAAAAAGAAAACACTTTCATGGTATTTACTTTTTCTTTCATTTATCATTTTAGAGGTGCCATGCACCCTTGATTTTTATTTGAAGATGCATTCCGAAATTTAGTAGCACATACTGTTTCCACCATATCTTAAAGTTCCATAGCGATCATTGCAATTGACATTGTTTTAATTGTAAGAAAAACTATAGATGTGCAAACTGAAAATTCCCCCAGAATATGCTAGAGATTCTAACTGGAATAGTAATTGGAAATTCATACCTAGATTCTTCTACTTTGAGTACTTCTCATGTACTGAGCACAGCACTGTCTCACACATCTGTATTGTTTCCCAAAATTCTAGCATTGGTTGTAGGTTTCCTCACAGAAAACATGGATTATTGTGTGCAGAGTAGGTCTGGTCACCTGCCGTGAGCAAATGAGGTACAAACAGTGTGAGCCTGAGATTTTTTTACTTTTTATAAATTTCAGAGAATGCCAAGTTAGACATTTTCAGTAACGATGAGATATGTATTAGAAATCACTGACCATGAAAGAACCCTTTCTTTGTAACTGTATAGATTCTCACAAAACAAACAAACAAACAAGCAAACAAAACCAGCTTGTCAGCTGAGGATCCATACAGTTACAGTGAATGAAAAGTGTCAGATACTGGGAGATCTGTTCTAAATAGTTGCAGATTGAATTATCTTAAAAGAGAACTTACAGAGGCAGACATTTATTACATGTGTAATCTGGGAACAAGACCTATTAATCTGAATTGTACTCATTTTCAGAGAATTATTCTATACGTGATACTGTCCATCAACATGTGAGGACGAAAAAGAAGTCTTGTCAGTGTAATGAGCTTGGCAAAATGCTTCATGGTCCCTCCAACTGTGCACTTAAGAATAGAAGTGACACTACAGAAACCTCTAATAACTACAGGTGCTGTAAGGACAAGGATGCCTCTGTTGACTCATCGAACCCAGGTAGACGTAAAAGCACGCACACTGGAGAAGAACATTGTGCATCTAAAGACATTGAGAAATCTCCCAGTTTATGTTCCAACATTGCTCAAGATCAGAGAACCAACAGTGCAAACAAAGAACAAAGGCAGGGAAAATATGATGACCATTTCAGCTCTACACAAACTCTCATGCAGCAAACAATCTACATTAGAGAAAAACGATACCAGTGTGGGCAATGCAGGAAATCCTTCAGTACCTCTGCAAACCTCACTATACATCAGAGAATTCATACTGGTGAGAAACCCTACAAGTGCAACTTTTGTGACAAATCCTTTGCCCAGTGTACAACTCTTAAAACACACCAACGCCTTCATACAGGAGAGAAACCTTACAAATGCAAAGAATGTGGAAAATCATTTCCTCAGTTGTCAGGACTTAAAAGTCATCAGAAAATGCATACTGGAGAAAAGCCTTACAAATGTAAAGAGTGTGACAAATACTTTGCCCACTGTTCCAGTTTCAGGAGACATCAGAAAACCCATAGAGCTGAGAAATATACTGGTCCAGATTGTGGTAAAGACTTACATCAGCCTTCGCACTTTAAAAGCCATCACAGACTCCATACTGGAGAGAACCCTTACAAATGCAGTGAGTGTGATAGATCCTTTACCCACTATGAATTATTTAGAATTCATCAGAAAACTCATTCTTCAGAAATAGATTATGAATGCGAAGAATGTGGTAAGTCCTTTACTGAATTATCACAACTTAGAGGGCATTACAAAATCCATTCTGGTGCAAAACTTTACAAATGTAGAGAATGTGACAAATCCTTTACCCAATACTCACATCTTCAAAGCCATCAGAAAATTCATACTGGAGAGAGACCTTACAAATGTAAGGAATGTGAAAAATCCTTTCTTCATAACTCACTTCTTAGAAGACATCAGAGTGTTCATACTGGGGAGAAACCTTATAGATGTAAGGAATGTGACAAATCTTTCACTAGAAGCTCAATTCTTAGACAACATCAGAAAATTCATACTAAAGAGCAGCCTTACAAATGTGTAGAATGTGACAAGTCCTTTACCCAACTCACATATCTAAGAACACATCAGAGAGTTCATACTGGAGAGAAACCTTACAATTGTACCGTATGTGACAAATCCTTTACTACGGGCGCAACTCTTAGAATACATCAGAGAGTTCATACTGGAGAAAGACCATACAAATGTACAGAATGTGACAAATCTTTTCGTGAAGGCACAACTCTTAGAGCACATAAGAAAATTCATACTGGAGAGAAACCTTACAATTGTACTGTATGTGACAAATCTTTTATCAGGTACTCACATCTTCAAAGACATCAGAGAATTCATACGGGAGAGAAACCTTACAGATGTATGGAATGTGACAAATCTTTTACTGAGTGCTTTCTTCTTAAAAAGCATCAGAGAATTCATACTGGAGAGAAACCTTATAAATGCAAAGACTGTGACATATCCTTTATGTGTATGTCGAATCTTAGAATACATCAAAAAACTCATACTGGAGAAAAACATACTGTTGTAAATAATGTGACATAACATTTATCTGGTGTTTCCTGCTTACAAACCACAAGGGGATAAGTAGTAGACTCACAAAGATAACAAGCTTGTGAAATCCTGAAATGAATATTGAAATCTTTAAAAATGTAACAAAGTTTATATTAAAATAAAATTCTGTAAATGTAAACTGCATGGAAAGCTTTTTTTTTCCTTTTTCTATGTGCATGAATGACTGGCCTGCAAGTATGTCTGTTGCACTACATGTATGCTTGGTGCAGGTAGAAGCCAGAAGAGAGCATCAGATTCCTTGAAGTTGGTAGTAAAGACAGTTGTGTGTAGCTATTTGTATATTGCAATTGGACTCCAGTTCTCAAGAGCAACTAATAGTCTTAATCACTGAGCCTTCTTTCTCATACTGGGGAAAAGCTATAACAAAAACATTTATCTGATTAGCATTCAAGTCTTCATAATAATGGGGCAAAATGATGCATCCCTTTAATCCCAGTGCTCAGAACCCAGACACAAGAAGATTACTCTGAGTTTCAGGCCATCCCTGTCTACATAGTGAGTTTCAAGACTGCCACGGCTACATAGATTCTGTCTCAACAACAACAACAAAAAATCATAAAAAGCACAACATGTAGTAATAAAGCAATATGACAAAGACATTCAATTTTGCTGTACATCACAAAGTTCATCCCTGTGAGAAACTATGTGAAGGTATACAATGTATTATCCTCATGGTTTGATGTTCATTGGGTATTACACACACACCACAAATGTATTTAATTTCATAAATTCTTTACAAATAGTGCTGAAATTTCAAAGATCATAGGCAATTCATCATGAAAAAAATGCTGTAATAAATACTCATCTTTCATTCACCTTCAGGATCATCATACTAGAGTCTATTCTTAAAAATACAAAGAAGGACACAAAGAGTAAAAATTAGGCTGTGCGTGTGACATCACTGGTGTGTTCACATACATCTTAGAAATCCTCAAAGGCTAAGGATGTGGTGATTCTTACCTTTCATGCCAGAGCTCTGGACACAGAGGTAGATACATCTTTTGAGTTTGAGGCCAGTCTTATAGGAAGTACAATTTCCAAGTCAGCCAGGATCACATAGAAACCCACAGTCTCAGAAAAAGAATGCAATCCCTGTAGGCATGCAGGAATCCCTTTTGAAGTACTGATGGAAAAATATTTGCTCTACACTCTAAATAATATATCTGCCATTTACAGCCATTAGACCCTCATGGGGTCTACGGAGACTCCAGAACTCTATCTCGACCTTTTTGAAATGGTAATTGCTCTAATATTACATAGTTGCTGATTATTCATACTTTCTCAATACTTATGGGTCTCTGCAAGAGGAGGCAAGCTCATTTCACCACGCTACAGACTTATACAAACTGATCATTATAAACATGAATATTGTGACAGCAGATTAGCAACATGCTCATTAACAAAACATCATAGTTTCTGTCCTTGGACCTATACTTCCAAAGTATTTGTTATCATGGTGTAAATTCCTCTGTGGAGCAGGCCTCAAATCCATTCAAGAGAGAGGTTGTCTATGTTCATACACAATAGTGCCACCAGGACACACATTTTGGTACTGTAGGAAACATTGTTCAGGGGTAAGACTGTAACATCATTTCTATGCCAGCAGCCTGTACAAGACCTTGCAGTACTGCAAAAGTTAAGCAGTGGGAAGAATTTCCTGGTAAGTTCAAGATTGTTCTGTCTACCTTGCAACCAAAGTGTTTGGTGTCTTCACTAAAACTGTGTGCTTAGGATCACATGCAAGAGCATTGGGAATGACTTTTTTGTTTTGTATGGGATGCCTCTGGGGACTTCATGAGCAGTAAGTCCTAAGCAGATACAAACATCTGCTACAGAGAGTTCCATTTAATGACATTGACATCTTTACTTACCCATTTTTAATCCATGTGTGACACCACTGCTCAACATCTTTGAGACTGTATTTCTTATTCATTTCTAAGATAATGGGGTTTCATATGGCTTCTATAAATCCTTTTTGTTAACCCACCCTGTCTTCTTTCTTTCTGCTCCTCTCTTGAGTAAAACACATATTACACATTATCCAATGCCCCATCCTTTTATAGAAAATGTGTTCTACTGTCCCCTTATTATGCTTTTAGTTGGCCTGCAAAATGATAGGTTTCCATGTAGTTCATCATAAACATGTAATTTGAGTTGAGTTTTAGCATCTCTCTTTCTTCCCCATCACTCTACCACGTTTTAATCATTCTGTACCCCAGCATTCCCACTCTATTTTCATATCACCTATTTTCTAATATCCACACTGTCTTCCTCTCTCTTCCAGAATCTCTCCACTACAGGTACATTCCTAGCATCTTGGCTTCTACATGTAGCCTCCATAGAACACACATACAGGTGAAGCTAAGATCCACATATGAGGGGAAATGTGATGTTTGACTGTTGGGTCCTAGGAGGCAGCACTCTCCATAGTTTCTAGTTACCTACTTTTACATCCAGATTTCCCAGTTTCATTTCCTTTATACCTGAGTAATATACCTTTGTAGATATGTCACATTTTAGTTTACCCATGTGTCAGTTGATGGACGTCTATAAGTTGATTCCATTGCCTAGGTACTGTGAATAAATGGGCAAGTGCTTCTTTGTAAAGATGGAGAGTCCTTGGGGGTCATGTCTGGGATAGGTTGTGTATCAGTTTCATCTGAGATTAAACGTTCTAACTTAGAGAAAGCTCCTTAAAATACAGGGTATTAAAGCAGAGGTAAAGAAACCAGATCCTGTAATGTGAAGTGATAGCATTCAGTCCTATAGAGTATTTCCGAAAGCTCGGAAATAGATGACTTAACAGCTTCAGAAAGTCTCAGAAACTGGCAAGAATTACTAGAGCCTTCCTGCCTCAAGCATATATAAGGACTGCCCAAATTGTCAGACAAAATAATGCTCAGGTCAGCCATGAAGTAATCACTAGTCAAGCTGCGTGAACCAGACAAATCTGAAGGAGGCAATGAGTGGCTTGAAAGACAGACTTCTCACCTCAGGTGAGCTGTCTTCAAGCTGTTCCATGATCCCCAGGTTTGCAACTTGATTAGCCCTTACCCTCAGGAGGATGCAATTGTCATTGATTCATTTGTGCTTCTATCGGTAGTTGCTCACCACACTTGTGTAAGTCACCCAGGTAAATCTAAATGGTCCACGGGGAATTAGAGATGACTCAGTCATTAAGAGCACTGTCTGCTCTTTCAAAGACTCACTTTGAATCCTCAGCACCCTCCCATGGGCACTCAATCTATAACCACTTCAGGGCATCCAATGCCCTCCTCTTGCCTCTGCAAGTGGAACACATATGAGGCACAGACATATATGCAGACAAATACCCCTAAAATAGAAATCACATTGATTGACCAAGTTCGACTTTTTGGTTTGCTGTGTTGTGATCCTGCCTCACTGCAGGGTTGCCTGAAGCACCACCAACATGAGTCTCCGGGGAGGTAGAACATAGTAATGGGAGTCCTCTGTCCATATTTTCCCAGATTGGGAAACAATGGAGTCTGGTATGATTGCTGTAGTTCCCAGTCTCCTGTGTATCGAGGCACTTCTGGCGTCCTCGCTCCAATCCCCAACTCCCTAGAAGTGATCCGTGAAGATTCTTACTTGTTCATATTTGTTTGATGGCAAATGAGAATGCATACATCTTACTGAGGGTGAACCAGGAATAAAATACCTTTTGCGGGGAAGAATGCCAAAGGAGGAAAGCTAAGTGGCTGAACGCTCGGGACCTGGAACAAAATGGCAATAGTTATTTGTAAGACGTAATGCCAGGGAACAAGTTTAGAGAAATGGACTTCAGCATGTATACTTGGAAATACATATATATTACTAAATATAACCTACTCTGTCTATATCACGTTACTTGTGTATTTGTTTCCAAGGCTGACCATTTGGTAAAAGATGACTAGTTGGTATGCCCATTCCTGAGGATGACTCCTGCTCCCAGCATTGTGCAGTTGCCTGTAGTACACTCTGTAGAGATTGAGGCCTTGTGGGCTTTTCCTCATCCACTTTGGCATGCCCATTGTTGTTCTTGTTCAGCTCTTGATTGGACAGTTGTGTTTTTGAGATTTTATGGATAAGCTCCTGGCATTACTAGGAGAAATGGTCTCAGCAAACTTCCTGTTCTTCTGCCTCGTGATTATTGATACCCAAATTCAAAAAAAAATTTCTTGAGTCTTAGGTGTTTTGTATCTTTAGATATGAAAGAAATTTTTGGTAGAAAATATATGTTTTAATCTTAGCTGTCATTTCGTGGGTTTTTTTTCCTTTTCTCTCTTTTTTGCATGCTATTTACATTGTTGGCTTAGAGATTATTATCCATTTATATTTCATTATATTACTGAAGCAAATGCATATGTTATTATTCAAGAACTTCAAAGTGGACACTGACTATGCAAAATTGGAACCTGTATATACCAAACTTGCATTGTCTTATGACCTAAAACGTAGAGCTTTTAAATATGTACACATTGAACATTTCATCTGCTCTTGAGCATGTTCTGTTCAATTAATTTGCATAATCATTGATTATGTTATGGTTTGCTTCCTCTCTAATTTTTATAGGTTTTATGGTTTTATCCTCTGTACTGTAGAAAGCTAATACATTTATCTGCAGAATAGTTTGTCTCTTCAAACGTGAATTATCAGGATTTCCTGGATGTTTTAATTGTACACAGTACGATTTGTCAGTTCCTACTCTTATATATCAAGTGTCACCCCCTTGTGTTAGTCTACAGGATTCACTATTTCAAGTCATATGTGAAGATCTGTGATTCCTTGTATGGTAAGGGAGACTTGGACCCATGTTCATAATTTTATATGGGGATAGATACTTTTCCCAGTACCATTGTTGGAAGAGGCTAACTGTATAACACATGTTGGTTGTATTTTTGTGACATTCACCTGGTCATTGCTATTGGACAGGTTGTGGATCTGCTGTTCTTTTGCATTGGTCATCTGAAATCACACTTGAATTGCTCAAGCTTTGTGACATTTTGATTTAGATATTTATGTCTTATGTATATGTGTATTTTGCTTGCATCATATCCATTCCAGACCTTGAGTTCTGGGGCATTTGGGAAACACATGTGGATTTTATTTATGGAACTTGGGTTTCTGCAAGAACACTAGACAGTGGCAACTATTGAGCCATCTCTCTATCCCCATATTAAGTGTTATTTATGTGTGTAGCAATAACAGAAAATAGTCTTATGCCTTCTAATCATTTTTATGTAGAATTTACACATTTTTTCAATTTACACATGCATTAATTATTTTTAATAACTTTTACTTTAATTGTAGTATGTTTGTGTGGATTTTTTAAAATATTTATTTATATTATATATGTGAGTACACCAGAAGAGGCCATCAGATCCTGTTACAGATGGTTGTGAGCCACCATGTAGTTTCTGGGACTTGAACTCAGCACCTCTGGTAGAGCAGTCAGTGCTTTTAACCATTAAATCCTTGTGTGGATTTTTAAAGATAAAAATACAACCTACTCAATCTGTATGTTTTTAGGATGAGTATTTGGTATTGGATAGTTATACAGTTTTTTATTCTCTGGGAAAGACTATTTCTCCAACTAATTCTCCATTGAATTCCTTAGTGTTTGACTAAAGTTGAGACCAAGTGATCTTTCTTCCTTCTATGTTAGCATGTTTCTTGGTGTTGTCCTTGTTCTGCTCATGTTTAGACAATCATGTTTGTAGGATTTCAGACATGTAGATTTTCTGACATTTCTAGGAGACATAATCTCAGAGCAAACATTCTGTTCCTCTGACCCTTAGAATATCTTCCTTCCCTCCAAACCCCATCTCGCTCTAAGCCCTCTTTCTCAGTGATCCCTGAACTTTAGATGCAGGACTTGTGTTGTTTATGTGTCAGTTGAAACTAAGCATCAGAGCTCTGCATTTTTGACTTATTGTAGTTTTCTGTATAATATCCATGTGTTTCAAAAAGAACTTTCCTTGATGAGGGGTCAGGAGTACATTTATATATGGGAATTAGGATGAATATGTAGAATGCTATTTGGTATTGTGGTGGTTTAGAAAATTACTGGTTGTAGGTTGTCCTCCAAGATCCCTGACTTCATAAGGCCAGGGGATAATGTCTAGGTTTCCAGTACCAGGTGTTATATCCCTGTTGTTGAGGTCTTAAGGCCTATTAGAAGGTGTTGGTTGCCACCATGATATGTATGCCACTCTTGCAGCCTTGGGTTATCATGCAGTGCAGATCATCATTGTGGTTCATAGCTGTCATAGTTGGGTGTGACTGTTTCTTGGCTCTCTCCTTTGTAAACTTGCATGTTGCCTTCTGGTACTCTGAGAGCTAATCCCCAGGGAGGATGCTTTACATTCAGATCCATCTTGACTCTTATGGTTTTGTGTCCAAAGTGCATGGCATCTTCAACAAAAGGGACTCACCTTTTTCCTCTAGCAAGAAACCATGGGCAACAACAATAGCCTGAAATGTTTAAGAAATCTCTTGGACAGTTGTGACCAACTATTTGAAAGCATTCTTCTCATGCCTGATGTTAGTAATTTACAGGGGGTGTAGAGGAGGTAATGGATGTAGAACAGTCAGAGGGTGGACTGGGCAGGAATAAAATCTGGAGTGTAAAAAGATAATTAGTTAATTTTAAAAAGTAAAACTATATCTAAAAATGTCTATAGCTTTTGTGTAGAACACTATCAACCCAGACAGGAAATTCTTCCAAATGTATATGTCTACATAGACTTTTGTGTCTTGTAGGCATTTTTTCATAGTTGGATAATAATGTGATTCCTTATTACATTTTTAGACAGTCTTATTTTATTTACCATATTTTTTGAGTGTATTTATATTTGTCCCTGCTCTATGATTAAATTCTTGCTCATTTTTCCATTTCCCCCTTTGAATCATTTATTCCCTATTATCGCCTGTCTATTACTCCCCCACATCCCACCATGGTCTGTTTTTACTTTTCTGGTTACTGCAGTTACTCCATTTTGTGTGCTCACATCTGAAGATTTGGAGCTAGGAACTTCCTATTAAAGAGAACATGCAATGCCTATCTTTCTGGGTCTGGGTTAGCTCACGCAGGACTCTTCTAGGTCTGCACATTTACCTGCAAAACTCATTCATGCTTTAAATTTTCTTAACAACTGAATAGTATTCCATAGTGTATATGTACCACATTTTTACTACCCATTTGTCAGGTGAAGGTCATTTAGCTTGTTTCAATTTGTAGCTATTGTGAATTTAGCAGCAATGAATTTGAGAGATAAGGTATCTGTGGAATATGATATTCGAAGAAGTGGAACAGTTTCATCATGTGCTAGATTTATTTAACTTGAGGATTTGTTTATTTAATTGAAGATTGTAATGATTTTTAGAGTGGTTATTGTTTGCTCATATAGTTTTTATTTCCTGTTATTTAGTTTTTATTTTGTTGCTAGGTGAATTATTGATAGTATTTTCCCTCTTCTGAGAGAATTAGTGGTTTGCTTTCTTTGCTATCAGTGGCTATTTTCATTGTTCTCATGGATGATTCTGATTCTTCTGTATATGATTTACCTCTAACTTATTATGCGAAATCAATTGTGATGATTTGTGACTGTCTTCAAATACACTCATGTTTCCATCAGTTTTGAGAGAGTATTTTTCTGAGTGCAACAATATGGTTGATGGTGATTTTCTCTCATGCTCTCCTGGCTTTGGGATCACTGACCAGACACCAGGTAGTATTCTATTGCTTGGATCTTTTCATATGGTTTGATATTGTTCTTTACTGTCTTTCTGTATTAATTTTTTATTAATTAATCAATTTTTTACACTCCATATTTTATTCCCCACCCCGGTCCACCCTCTGACTGTTCCACATCCTGTACCTCCTCCCCACACCCCCGTCCCCTGAGATCTCTCAAACACTGGACCACTAAATAGGCAGCATACACCAGCTGATAATGAGGCCCCCAACACACATACAGTAGAGGACTACTGGGTCTGTGTTCATTCAGAGATGATGTACCTAACCCTCAAGACACTGTAATAATTTTTATCTTTTATTTTTGCCTCCTTGATAGTAAAGGGCCACAAACTGGCTATTTATTATTCCTAAAATTGAAAATTAAGGAAGAGAAAAAGCAAAAATGGCTGATTCTTCATTTATCATGTCTCAGGTCAGTAGTCATGTCCACTCGTTTTCTAAAAAGTATTCTATTTTAAGACATTGTAAAACTTTAATCTCGTGCTTCTGATAATTTTTTGAAACTTTATCCTAAAACACACTGGAAACAAAGAAACAAAATCATATACTGAAATTAACCAACCTGCAGACTATACAACTCAATGCACTTTTATGCACTTACAGGAAAGAAGCTCTGGTGCCTCACATGTGATTTTATGTTTTCACTATTGACTATATTTTTATGAACTGATCCACCACCCAAACCCCGAAAAAACGTGAAATAATTAGAACTAGAAAATCAATTAGCTTTATATCCTTTTTCATAACTGGTGGCCATTACATGCATTCAGACCTATTACAACCCCTGGTATTTAACCTTTCTTGTTCCCTCATTTCCATTTTCTACAGTGCTCACATATGCATTGTTTCCATATAGATATGTTATTGGCTAGATTCTGAATATGACCTCACTTAATATTACACATTCCAAGTCCAACCATTTTCATGAAAAGTTTGATTACATTTTTCTCTTTAGCTGAATAGTCTTCCATTTTATATGTATGCCATTTTTATTATCTGTTCACTGGAAGTTCCATCCATGAAATGCATTCAATTTGATAAATCCCTTACCTAGTTCTGAAATTGTAAACAGTAAAAAGTTATCATAAACGAATCAAAGTCCTCTAACAAATTCTCATCTTTTCCTCACCTTCAAAATCTTCATACTAGAGTCAAACCTCACAAAGAGCTAGAAGGTGACAAACTAAAGAGATAAACTGTGACTGTGACAACATGGGCATGCTCAAATACAACTTAGAAATTCCCAAAGGCCAAGAGTGTGGTTCTGTATGTTTTTAGTCCAACACTCCAGAGGCAGAGGCACATTTTTCTCTTGAGTATCAGGCCAGTTTGGTACAGAGAACCCCTGTCTCAAAAAACAAACAACAAATAGAAACCACCAAGAGCATAGTTGAATTCATTTTGAAGTACTGAAGAAAGATGGGGAAGTATATACTCTAAAGTCTAAAATCATATATCTGCCAGTAAGCTTCATGAATGTAAAAGAGACTCATAGGATTCTCCCTCAGCCATGATGGAATGGTAATTGCACCAGTCTTACATACCTGCTTGTTCTCAGTACTTTTGAACAGTTATGAGTCTCTGCATTACTTGCTGCCAACTGCAAGAGTCTTTTTTCACCAAACTTGAAAGTAGTACAAATTGATAGGATAAACATGAATATTTAGATCTCAGATAACAACATAATCATTAACAGAACATCAATAGCTTGGACCTATAATTCCTAAGCCATGTTTTCTTTTTGTTTGTTTGTTTGTGTTTTGTTTTTTGGCCATGTTTACAGTATCAGGCATAAGTTCACCTCTATGGAGGAGATCTCAAACACAATCAGGAGACACATTGATTGTGTCAACAAGCAGTTGTGCCAGTATTGCAGGATTAAACACAGCTTGTAGAGTGGTATTGTAGGATGTGTCAGAGATTATCTTCAACAGGTAAGTACTGAGGAGGAGCTGGCAGTTAATCACTCAGCAGACTTTTCTCTGAGGCAGCAGAACTTAATTCTTTGGTGTTGGCAAAAGTGGGGAGTCCCCCCACACATACACTACATACTATACACACACACACACACACACACACACACACACACACACACACACACACACACATGCATCTGGTGGATAAAACAAGGCTCCAACAACTTTATTTACACTCCTACAGCTTATATATAGTGATTTCTTATATATCAAGCAATATGAAAATTACAATTCAATTTTTGCACAAGTGAATGATTACAGTAAGTACAAGTGAAAAACAATGTATTCCCCAATATCTTTATGTAATTAAACATTTTTTTGTATTATAGGTAAAAAACAAATTATTCCCAAGAACCCACATACATTCATGTTTGAGCAACTTATTACAGATTAACAAAGTATAAGCAAACAAGATACATATATATACAGAGAGGGTCAAGAAAGAGAGGTTCATTTTGTAAGTTCTGTTACTATAGAAAACACTGACATATACACTAAGAGACAAAAACCTCATGACAAACTCAGTGACCCTGTCCCTTAACAATCTTTCTTCCCCCTTCTTCAGTGAACCTTAGATACAGAAGTGTTTTATAGGTGTATCCATTGGACCTGGCATCTACAGCACTGAGTTTTAATTAGTCATGGTTTATTTGTAGTGGTCTCTGTCTGATGCAAGAGAAGTTTCCTTGAGGAGGGGTGAGGACTATGCTTATCTCAGTATGAGGGGAAAAGTTTAGATTTTTGTTAGTGACCATGCTCCACATGCTTACCAGCATGTGTTATCTCTTGAATTTTTGATCTTAGCCTTCCTGATGGGTGTAAGATGGAACCACATAGTTGTTTTGATTTGCCTTTCCCTGAAGACTAAGTGCTTCTTGGCCATTCGAGATTCCTATGTTGAGAATTCCCTGTTTAGTTCTGTACCCCATTTTTAAATTGGATTATTTGGGTTGTTGGTGTATAACTTCTTGAGTTCTTTGTACATTTTGGATATTAGCTCTCTGTCAGATATAGGGTTGGTGAAGATCTTTTCCCAATCTATGGGCTGCCTATTTGTCTTACTGCAGTTTATGAGATCCCATTTATCAATTGTTGATTTTAGAGCCTGAGCCATTGGTGTTCTGTTCAGGAACTTGTCTGCTGTACCAATGAGTTCAAGGGTATTTCCCATTTTCTCTTCTATGAGATTTAGTGTATCTGCTTTTGTATTGAGGTCCTTGATCCACTTGGATTTAAGTTTTGTGCAGGGTGATAAGTATGGATCTATTTTCATTCTCCTACATGGAGACATCCAGTTAGTCCAGAACAATTTGTTGAATGTTTTCATTTTTACAATGTATGGTTTTGACTTCTTTATCAAAAATTAAGTGTCCATAGGTGTCTGGGTTTATTTCTCTGTCTTCTATTTTATTCCATTGATCAACATGTCTATTTCTGTACCACTACTATGCAGTTAGTATCACTATTTCTCTGTAGTAGGGCGATTACTCCCAAACTTCTTTTATTGTTTAGGATTGTTTTTGCTATCCTGGGTTTTTTGTTTTTCATATGAAGTTGAGAATTGCTCTTTCAAGGTCTATAAAAATTGCTTTGGAATTTTGATGGGATTGCATTGAATCTGTAAATTACTTTTGGTAAGATGGCCATTTTCACTATGTTAATCATATCTATCTATGAACATGAGAGATTTTTCCATCTTCTGATATCTTCTACTTCTTTCTTCAGGAACTTGAAGTTCTTGTCATACAGATCTTTCACTTGCTTGGTAAGAGTTAGACCAAAATATTTTATGTTATTCATGGCTATTGTAATGGGTGTTGTTTCTCTAATTTCTTTCTTGGTCCATTTATCATTTGTGTAAAGGAGGGCTACTAATTTCTATGAGTTAATTTTGAATTCCTTCACTTTGCTGAAGGTGTTTATAAGCTGTAGTAATTCTCTGGTAGAATTTTTGGAGTCACTTATGTATACTATCATATCATCTGAAAATCGTGATACTTTGACTTCTTCCTTTCCAATTTATATCCCCTTGATCTCATTTAGTTGTCTTATTGCTCTGGCTAGAAATTCAATTACTATATTGAATAGATATGGAGATAATGGGCAGCCTTGTCTTGTTGATGATTTTAGTGGGATTGCTTCTAGTTTCTATTTTATGTGATGCTGGCTATTGGCTTGCTGTATATTGCTTTGATTATGTTTAGGTATGTGCACAGTGTCCCTGATTTCTCTAATACCTTTAACATGAAGGGCTGTTGGATTTTATCAAAGTCTTTTTCAGCATCTAATGAGATAGTTCTGTGATTTTTTTCTTTCAGTTTGTTTATATGGTGGATTGCACTGATGGATTTTTGTATATTGAACCATCCCTGCATCCTTGGGGTGAAGTCTACTTGATCTTGATGGACAATGTCTTTGATGGGTTCCTGGATTTGATTTGTATTTCATTGAGTGTTTTTACATCAATTTTTTTTTAAGAGAAATTGGTCTGAAGTTCTCTTTTTGTTGAGTCTTTGTGTGGTTTAGCTATCAGAGTGACTGTGGCCTCATAGAATGAATTTGGCAGTATTCCTTCTGTATCTATCTTGTGGAATAGTTTGTGGAGTATTGGAATTGGCTCTTCTTTGAAAGTCTGGTAGAATTCTGTACTAAAACCATCTCTTCCTGGGCTTTTTTTTTTTTATTTTTTGGGGCTAGGAGACTTTTAATGACCGCTTCTATTTCTTTAGGCATAATGGGGCTGTTTAAATAGTTTACCTGGTCTTGATTTAACTTTGGTAAGTTGTATCTATCTAGAAAAATGCCTATTTCATTAAGACTTTCCAATTTTGTGGAGTACAAGTTTTCGAAGTAAGATCTAATGATTCTTTGAATTTCCTCAGTGTCAGTTGTGATGCCTCTCTTTTCATTACTGATTTTGTTCATCTGAATACTATCTCTATATTTTTTGGTTAGTTTGGCTAAGGGTTTGTCTATCTTGTTGATTTTCTCAGCAAATTCATTGATTCTTGGTATTGTTTTCTTTGTTTTTAACTAGTTGGTTTCAGCACTGATTTTGACTGTTTCCTGCCTTCTACTCCTCTTTAGTGTGCTTGCTTTTTTTTCTAGAGCTTTCAGCTGCAGTTTTAAATTACTGATATGAGAATTTTGTAATTTCTTTATGAAGACACTTTGTGCTATGAACTTTCCTCTCAGCACTGCTTTCATTGTGTACCATAAGTTCATTTTCATTGAATTCTAGAAAGTTTTTAATTTTTTTCTTTATTTCTTCCCTGACCCAGAGATCAGTGAGTAGAGTTGTCCAATTTCCATGAATGTGCAGGCTTTCCAGGGTTTCTCTTGTAGAAGTCCAGCTTTAATCCATGGTGGTCTGAGAAGATACAAAGCATTACTTAAATTTTCTTGTATCTATTGAGACTTGCTTTGTGACTGACTGTGTGGTCAATTTTGGAGAAGTATCCATGAGGTGCTGAGAAGAAGGTATATTTTTTTTGTGTTTGGATGAAATATTCTATAGATGGCTGTTATGTTCATTTGATTCAATGTCTTTTAATTTCTTTGTTTTTCTGTTTAGTTTTTGACTGGATATCCTGTCAATTAGTGAAAGTGGGGTTTTGAAGTCTCCCACTACTAATGTGTGGGGTTTGTTGAGCTATTTAAGCTTTTGTGACATTTCCTTTACAAGTGTCAGTGTCTTTGTGTTTGGTGCATAGATGTTCAGAATTGAGATATCATCTTGGTAGATTTTACTTTGATGAGTATGAAATGTCCTTTCCTGTCTCTTTTGATTAATTTTGGCTAAAAGTCTATTTTATTAGATATTAGAATGACTACTCCAGCTTGCTCCTTGGGTCCATTTGCTTAGAAAAATTGTTTTCAGCCCTTTACTCCATGGTTATGTCTATCTTCACAACTGTGGTGTGTTTCTTGTATTCAGTAGAATGATGGATCCTGTTTTTGTATCCATCCTGTTATCCTGTGTCTTTTTATTGGGGGAATTGAGTCCACAGATATTGAGAGATATTAATGACCAGTGCTTGTTATTTCCTGTTATATTGATAGTGTGTGTGTGTGTGTGTGTGTATGTGTGTGTATGTGTGTGTCTGTGTGTGTATACTTGTGTATGAGTTTGTGTGTGATTTCCTTGGTTTTGCTGATATGGAATTACTTATTTCATGTATTTTCTTTGATGTAGTTTTCCTTCTTGGGTTGGAGGTTTCCTTCTACTATTTTTGGTATGACTGGATTTGTGGATAGATAGTGTTTGAATTTGGATTTGTCTTGAAGTATCTTGCTTTCTCCCTCTATGGAGATTGAGAGTTTTGCAGGTATAATAGTCTAGGTTGGCACCTGTGGCTTTTTACAGGTTTCGGAATATCTTTCCAGGCCATTCTAGCTTTTACAGTTTCTGCTGAGAAGTTGGATGTAATTCTGGTAGGTCTGCCATTGTATGTTACCTAGCTTTTCCCCTTACAGCTTTTAACATTCTTTCTTTGTTATGTAGATTTTGTGTTTTGATTATTATGTGCCGGGAGGATTTTCTTTTCTGGTCCAGTCTAGTTGGTATTCTATATGCTACTTGTATGTTTATACGCATCTCTTTTCTTGTGAAAGTTTTCTTTTATGATTTTGTTGAGAATATTTTCTGGACCTTGGAGCTAGGACTCTTACCTTCTTCTATTGTCATTATTCTTAGGTTAGGCCTTTTTTTGGTATCCCAGATTTCCTGCATGTTTTGTGATAGGAATTTTTTAACTTTGACATTTTCTTTGACTAATGTATCAATTTCTTCTATTGTATCTTCCAGACCTGAGATTCTCTACTCCATCTCTACATCATCTGTTGGTGATGCTTGAGTCTATAGTTCCTGTTCTCTTCCCTAGATTTTCCATCTCCAGGATTCTTCAGTTTATAGTTTCTTTATTCCTTCTATTTCCACTTTCATGTCCTACACAGTTTTATTTATTTCCTTTACCTGTTTAATTGTATTTTCCTGTATGGCTGTAAGGAATTTGTTTCCTCTTTAAAGTCCTCTGTCTGTTTGTTCATGTTTTCCTGTATTTTTTTAAAGGGATTTATTCATTTTCTCCTTAAAGTCCTCTATCATCTTTTATAAGATTGGATGTAAGGTCATTTTCTTGAATTTTGGTTGTGTTTAGTTATTCAGGGCTTGCTGTATTGGGGTATCTGTGCTTTGGAGGTATCATAATAATCTGGCTCTTGTTGACTGTGTTCTTTCAAGGGCCATTAATCATCTGGATGGTTTTGGATCCTGGATGTTCTTGCTGTAGTAGGTATTGGAGTGGGGTGTGTGAGCCTCAATGGTCCTGGTGTGGCAGGCCTCTGACGGGTATCTCTGGGATGTATGGTTCAGGAGCTTCAGGTCCAATGAAGGTGGGCATCGGTGTGACAGGAGAATGGATGTTCTCCTGGGATGGCAAGTTGCTCAGAGAAGTTTGGATTGGCCCAGAGGACTTGGAAAGCAGGGAGGTTGGGCAGGGGAAGGGAAGCTTATCTGTGTCGTTCAGGAGTCTGATGGAGGTGGAGGAGAGGCAGCTAGAGAATCAATTTCTCTCTTGTTAACAATGTCTTAATCCAATTAGAGAAATGTTGGTTACTACCAAGGTATCCTTGCCACTACTGCACTCTAAGGGTTATTGTACTGTGATGATCACTGGTGTGGTTTATAGACACCATAGCAGGGTAGGACTTTTCAATGGTTTCCTCCTTTAGAAGCTTGCATGGTACTTCTGGTCTATAAAAGTTACTCATCAGGGAGGGGTTTTCTTTGAGACAGAGACTATTTTTATTTCACCATCTGTCGTAGACTCATTATGTAGAACAGGTTGGTCCTGACCTCAGAGTTCCTCTTGTTCTGTCTTTATAATGCTGGGGTTAAAGGCTTGCATAACCTTGTAAACTATATGTAACTGTTTGTTACTGTGTCAGGACAATTACACAGGCTACTTAATAGACATGAGTGAACACGTAGATCTTATTCCTACTTACATTAAAGACTTATTTTACACTGAATTGGAAACTCTAATTGAAAGAGATGAGTTTCCAGCTCCATATACCATGAAATTCAAACTACATAAAACAAGTCTATCCATAGCCAACATCAGAGAGGTAAAATGAGCCGTTACCTTACCTAGACTGTGGTCTTCTATGAGGCCAGTGCAGATAAAAACATTTGCTGTTGGTTACTGATTACAGTAGTTGTATGGAATCTAGAGAATGGTGTGTCTTAGCCTTTCCCCTCTTTCCCTTCTTATTTTCTAACCATATCTTCCTTACTGTTCCCAGAGATAGAGATGGGATGGTATAACTTACGTTTTAAAGGTTGGAACGACATACCTTATTTTCTGCATCAGGGATTGAAATGCAAACTTCTAGTTTCTTTGGAAAGTCAGGTAAGTCAAATGCTGTTTTGCTGGAGCACACAGGTGAAAGGATGTCTGTCTATAGCAAACACATGAAAGGACCCATGACAAATGTGACCCCACAGACAGTGGGGAGTGAGAGCATTGGTTTGCTTTGTTCTGCCTCGATTGCTCTTTGCTAATGACATGCATGTATTGGCTCTGCTTGTGGTAATGCTGCCATTGAGAGAAACTCACCAAAGAACTTCTGGTGAGGTTCCTGTGGTTTCTTGCTGCTTCAGCGGCCTCAGCTGGTTGTTGAGCCTTGTGGTTCCTTCAGGATTTAAACTACAGCTGCTGGCTCGTGTGTGGTCTGCTTGCCAAGAGGACTAGGCTGCAGCTGCTGATTCGTATTTGGTGTTTGCTGCAGGACTGAGCTGCTGGCAAAGAAGACTGAGATCCCCCCAAAAAACTGTTGCTAAACAGGTCACTTCCCCCATATCCTAATAACTTTTCTCTTCCACTGCCTCTGGTGGTGGTGGGAAAGAGAAGAGACTGAAAGTTTATTAAAATAGGCTGCCAAAAATTTATGCCTACAAGGGACGTCCTAGATTCCTTGCATTCACCACTGTATTATAAAAAAAAAAAAAAAAAAAAATCTAGGTTTTATCTCAAAGCACTTTTAACATGAGTCATGAAGACAAACTTGTTTCTGAGTTACTAAAATGACAAGACCGCCATCTAGTGGTGAAAGCAGTACAATAAGGAATGAATTCAGCCCTGAGCTTTTTTTTTTTTTAAGATGAGAATATGGATGTGTTTATTTATATTATTTCACTACGGAAAAAAAGACTTAATCATCCCTGATGTAATTCAGTTATCAGTGCTTGTAGAACCCAGGTTTCAACAGCAGTTTGTAACCATAAATTGAGCATAAAGATACCATGGGTTGTTAAAATTATCTGTTTTAAAGGGTCTGCACTTTAAAATTAATGTAGCATATAAAGTCCTGCACAAGGCATTTCCTAGGAAAGTGGCAGGTGACAGCCTGACTCATGAGAAAAATGAAAAAAAAAGTTTGTGCTACAAAACAGTATGATTAGGAGAGGAGGGGAGCTAGCAGTATCTCATCCTTTCTGTCTTCCAATTATCCCAAATAGTTTATCGCCTTTAAACCTTACCACAGTTCTGTAAAGTTTTATATTCTTTGTACAGATGAGGAAACTGTGAAATAGTTATGGTTTGCCTGAAGTCATAAGACCTGGAAAAATAAATGAATGCCTTTGTAGCAACTTTATAGTAATTAAAAAAGGAGACAAAAAGCAGAGGGAAGAAAAACGAAGACACAACAAAGTAATAATAGCTGGCAATGGCTGAGAAAGAAATAAGAGAAATGATACTCTTCATGACAGCCACAAACAATATAAAGTATCTTGGTGTGACTCTAACCAAACAAGTGAAAGATCTGTATGACAAGAACTTCAAGTCTCTGAAGAAAGAAATTGAAGAAGACCTTAGAAGATGGAAAACTCTTCCATGCTCATGGATTGGCAGGATTAATATAGTAAAAATGACCATCTTGCCAAAAGCAATATACAGATTCAATGCAATCCCCATCAATATCCCAACTCAGTTCTTCATAGAGTTAGAAAGAGCAATTCAAAAATTCATCTGGAATAACAGAAAACCCAGGATAGCTAAAACTATTCTCAAGAGTAAAAGAACTTCTGGGGAAATCAGTATCCTGGACCTCAAGCTGTTCTACAGAGCAAAAGTGTTAAAAACTGCATGGTATTTGTGCAGTGACAGGCATGTAGATCAATGGAACAGAATTGAAGACCCAGAAATGAATCCACACTCCTATGTTCACTTGATCTTTGACAAAGGAGTTAAAACCATCCAGTGGAAAAAAGATAGCCTTTCAACAAATGGTGCTGGTTAAACTGGAGGTCAACATGCAGAAGAATGCAAATCGATCCTTTCTTATCTCCTTGTACTAAGCTCAATTCCAAGTGGATCAAGGACCTCCACATAAAACCAGACATACTGAAACTAATCGAAAAGAAACTAGGGAAGAGCCTTGAACATATGGGCACAGGGGAGAATTTCCTGAACAGAACTCCAGTAGCTTATGCTCTAAGATCAAGAATTGACAAATGGAACCTCATAAAATTGCAAAGTTTCTGTAAGGCAAAGAGCACTGTCAAAAGGACAAAGCGGCAGCCAACAAACTGGGAAAAGATCTTTACCAACCCTACATCCGACAGAAGGCTAATATCCAATATATACAGCCCTGAGCTCTTGACTGTAGGTTGTTGAGGTGTGCCCCTCTCCAGCATAGCTGTAGCCATTTTGTTCCATGCCTGCCAGCTATTTCATATTGTTTCTGTAATATGCCTGCCAGTAATTGACACAGAAAAATAGCTTGACTCAGAGAAGGGTCATGCTGACGACATGAGCTGTTATGTTCTGAGGTTTGTTAATCTTAAGAAATTCGACAACCAAAAGCTCCACTTAGGACCAATCAGAATAAAGGTCAGTTAGAATTGTACTGTCTAGCTAGTCAAAATAGCTTGAGTCAGAGCAGAGCACAGGCAGCACTTCCTGCACCTGCACATGAGCTCAGTGTGTGTGTGAGTGTGTGTGTGTGTGTGTGTGTGTGTTGTTGTTTCCTTTATAAATAGGTCCTGGCAAATGATTGGGGTGGTAGCTCAGCCCCTAAATTCTGAGTTATCAGAATTTAGATAACTACACCCTGATCAATCCAGGTGTGTGTTCAATAAACCATCCCTGTCTGACTGAAATTGGTTTGTGAGATGACTCCTGGACTCCAAAACTGACCACTGAGTTCCTGAGACAGCCCATTCCTGAAAGGTCTTTCTCCAAATCAAAATTGCAGTATTTGGTTTTGGCTTCTCATGTTTGTGTTTTGGGGATGGGACTCTGACATCTATCTGAATTTTAGCCTGTTGTTGTTCTGTATGCATTTCATGGCCTACAAGTTGATATTCCGAGGGAGATTTAGGCTGCCTATCTTGCATCTTGAAGGGTTCTAATATGGAGGTCAGATATAGGGGTACAGCGTCCTAGTATATCCACTTCTCGTCTAGGCTGGCAGCAAGCATGTGGGGAAGCTCTGCAGAATGGGTCCAGGGCAGTCTGAGAGCTGAAGCAGTGTGGAAAGAAGCCAGAGACGGAGGGGGAGGGGCCGGTTGCGGCGGGGCGGGGCCACCCACCTAGAAACAGGATGGGAGGATGTGGTATGTTGGCTGGTTGCAAAGAGAGGGTGTAGAGTGGGTGGGGTTAGAGGAGTGACGTTAGGGAAGTCGGACGCTGTGTGTGCAAGCCAAAGGAAGTGAAAATAAAGGGTAAAAGCCAGTAGTGTCTAGAACCCATTTCCAGACTGAGCTGGGGCAGCCTGCACCGTGGGGAATCGTGTGCTGGCGGCCTGAGTGCAGAAGACACGGTCAGGGTCTCGCGGGACAAAAAACTTTCCTAAGCCTTAGGTGCTTCTGGGACGTCCGGAGAGAGTCAGCAGTCAGCACCTCAGCCGCAGGAACTGCAGCCCAGAGGCCCTGGAACCTCCCAGGTCAGAGGAGCTGCAGGGCTGGAGAACGGGAGGGAGCAGAGCAGAGCATGATCAGTGTCTCCGCTACTCATGAGGATGAGAGCTTTCAAAATTCTGCTGTGGATGTCTTACCCACATTGATAAATTTTCAATAATATTAACTAGATAATACCATTTCTTTTTATTAATCTTCTGACAGCCAAAAATTCTCATAAGAATAATCTAGTAGAATATTTGAATTTATCTGTTGATGTTTGCAAACTTAGTTCTCTTTGCTATGGTGGAAAGGACAAAGCTATTGAAATTTACAATCATCCATACTAACTTGCGTGTTTTACCACTTCTCTATTCAAGAGAGTGGCATATGGTCGTAGGGACTTGGATTCTCAGAGAGTTCACAGCTACAAGAAAAAGAAGAGGGTGAGCAGAAAGAAGGTAGGAAGGAAGAAAAGAAAAGAAAACAAAAGAAAAAGAAAAAAGTGTTTTCTTGTTCTGAGTTCTTAATGTAAATTAGAGCCTGGAAAATCACAGTATGCTGTTTGAGGGAATCAGGTCACAGTTTTTTCACAGAAAGGGCATTATAAACCAGTTTGAGGTGGTGGCACACACCTTTAATCTCAGCACTCTGGAGGCAGAGGCAGGTAGATCTTGGCATTCTTTGCCAGCCTTGTTTACAGAGCAAGTTTAAAGACAACCAGGGCTACACAGAGAAACCATGTTTTGGAAAGAAGGGTGAGGGAGAGGATGAGAAAATTAAAAGGTATTATAATATTAGAAAGCATCTTGTGAATAAATATGATAATTCATATACATCAGAAAAATGCCTGCAATCCTCATTTCTTCTTGGTTCAAGAAAACCATCTGTCCTTGGACACATGACCCAACTTATGTAGAACTCATCTTGTAGACCAGATTAGACTGGAATTCACAGACTTCCACCCACCTTTCTCTCCTCAGTGCTCACATTAAAGTTGTAGACCAGCAAGAATGTTCAAACTGTTGTCTTTTATTTTGAGGTCAGTTAACAACCAATGGTGTGACTATGGACTTCTCCCAGGAGGAGAGGCAATGCCTGGTCCCTGCTCAGAGATCTCTGTACAGAGATTGGATGTTGCAGAATTAGACGAGTCTGGTTTCAGTGGGTGAGAATAGTTTTCTTGCTGTCTTCCTTGCTCCTCCTCAGAGTTCTTGGCAAATTAGACTGCACGTATGTGGGATTTGTGTGAATGAGTCTCAGATCCCACAAAGTAAGGTGAAATCTTTAGAGGAACAAAAATTTTATGAAATGTTTTCTCTTCTTTGGGATGTTCCTTTGAGAGTATAAGGCTTCCATCATTTTTAGTCCATGATAAATTCAGAACATCACTAGCGTGTACTATTCACATCCCAATCATTCAGTTCCATTTCTGACCCTGAGACTTCACTGAGCTGGGATTGGAAGAGAGGTTCAATTTATGCTAACTGAAAATGCTTTCTAAATGTTTTCAGTATTCTGACACTGTGTGACAATTGGGGAGTCACTGTAGAATACTCAATTTCATTTCTCTTTATCTACTGAGTACAATACTATATTAGAAATCCAGGTACTTTCTGAAGAATCTCTTTCTCATGTGCAGCGCTCACTGACCACCTAGATCTGCTCACCTGTGGAGCACAACAAGGAGACCTGGAAGATGGAGAGAGAGGAGACAGGAGCTAAGGATCCAGGTATGATGGAGGATTGGTGAAGGGATGGCAAGGGGTTCAAGTGAATGGGAAAGTGGGACATGAAATCCATTTTGCTACATCCTGTTTCACTAGAAATAATTCTGGAGACTTTCACTGGGAAAAATCTCTTCAGGATTGTCCTATTGTATAGATGAGAAGACTTTCTACAGAAGAATTGATCCTAGGAGGCAATAAAATTTTACCTGACTGTGCATGTGAGTGATGTTGTTCTTATTCCATGCACATCACTGATCAGGTCTACATACCAATATTAAATGGCTTTCATTTCAGTGATTTTAATATATTGTAAAATTATAAAAATTAATGCTTTTAGGTGTATTTATTGTTTTTATAATTTTTGACCTTTTGGTATTCTAGTACATTCTTTACCTTTTAGTGTTAATTTCTCTTTTCCTGAAAATAATGCCAACAAAGTTTTCGTAAGAATCAGAAACTATATTTGCTGACAGTTAAACTCAGTCTATTCTGTCTTCGCTTTGATATCTCCTATTGTCCATTGTCATGACAATTCCAAGTGGTTTCCATTGTTGTGATTGTAATAGACTGTGAGATCACCTCTAGGTGTGATCCTCTTTGTGTTTTCCAGCTCTTTGCTATTCCTTGGTACTTTCAGGATTACTTTCTGTAAAACATGCAAATAGGATTTTAATAGGAAGTAGTTGGAGTCTTAGATGAGACAAAACTCCTTCTAGATTGTCTTATCATGTTTGAAAAGAACATGGTCAACATGCCAGTTTTCACATGTTTTATGTAGTCTCCTGTTTATGTCTGCTGGAGATGTCTGCATTCTGGCTTTTCTGACATGCACCCATGTTTATCAAGGACTTTCTGTCTAATAAACCATTTTATCATTTGCTAATACATTTATTTTGTATTTTAATACTTTTGTCTTGGATTTTCTGTCACTAGTATAATTATGATCATCAGTCTCTTTACTACTGTTGTTAGTTATAGCATTTTTAAAAAAAATGTTTAGACCTGATGGTGTTAGTGCAAACCTGTAATCCCAGCACTTTGGAGGAAAAGGCAGGCTGATATGTATGAGCTCAAGGCCAGCCTAGATTACAGAGCAAGTTCCAGGACAGCTAAGGCTACTGTCTCAAAAAAAAAATTATATTGTTGCCCAGTACCTTGTATCTTTAGATATTGGATATTGTTGAGGCCTCCCCCACCCCAGCATAGCTGTGGCCATTTTGTCCCATACATGCCAACTATTTTAAATTGTTGCTGTAATATGCCTGCCAGTCAGTGATACAGAAAATAACTTGACTCAGCATGGTCATGTTGACCACACAGCCTGTTGTGTTCTGTATATAATGAGGTTTGTTAATCTTAAGAAATTCCACAACTATAATTTTTCATGTAGGACCCATTAAATTAAAGGTTAATATGAACTCTTATGTATAAAATGACTTGAGTCAAGGCTGACAACCAGGTAGCACTTCCAGCATTCATTCCAGTTGTATGAGCTCAATGTGATTTTTGCAGTTTTATTCTTTATAAACTGACCCTGAGAAGTGTCCAGTGCACAGCTTTGAGCTGTTGCCCTGCTTGATCAGTCTTGGAGTGTGCGTTCAGTAAACCATCCCTGTCTGATTGTCCTGTGAGTTGACTCCTGGACCCCAACAACATAAAATGGATGTTTTGATAGAAAATGTATAGGATGTCAAATGTGTCACCAGCTTTCACATTCATTGGAGGGAGGGGTATAAACTGACATGAGTGGGAGTCAGTGCTGAGAGCAGCTGATGGGGGTCTGCACTATAGGGGCTGATGGAGGGGTTGAGGTGTCAGTCCAGGTACTGATGGGGCTGCTGCCTATGGCAGCCACCAATTAGAGAAATTACTCAGGATATTTTTTTCTCAGGGAACAAAACTTGATTGACTGAGACTGGCATTTCCTGTACCAGAGGAAAAACTCTGAACTCTTATAACTCTTAGCAGCCAGAGAAAATTCATAGACATACAGACAGACAGATACACAGACACACACACACACACACACACACACACACACACACACACACACACACACTGAGTGGATGTAACAAAAGGTGGATAGATGGACAGACAGACAGATGTGCGAGTGGCTGGAGCAAAGCTCCAGCAAGCATTTCACCCCCCCACACACACACATACACACACACACCCACACACCCACAGAGAGAGAGAGAGAGAGAGAGAGAGAGAGAGAGAGAATGCAAAAAGTTTCTGAGTTGAAGGAACAATGTCCCAACAAATAGGCCCCAAGCATTTCACACATCCACATACATGCACAATGTGTATATATACACATAGTTGGTGGATGGAGTAAGCTCCAATAATCTCCCACTCAAGTTTTACATATTTACATACATACAGATTTGATAGATGGAACAAAGTTCCAACACATTCCTATACAAACTTTACATATA
The DNA here is from genome assembly GCA_036184795.1 of Tokudaia tokunoshimensis. Lineage (NCBI taxonomy): Eukaryota > Metazoa > Chordata > Mammalia > Rodentia > Muridae > Tokudaia > Tokudaia tokunoshimensis. The sequence continues at coordinate 92,255,574 of BTHU01000006.1, forward strand.
CATATATACAGATTTCATAGATGGAACAAGGTTTGAACATCTTTATTTTTTCTCTCATAGTTTATATATCCCAGCAAAATCTTTCAAGCAGTATAAAATTACAATGTGATCACATTCTATTTTTCTTGTAGTGAATGACTATGAAAAAACAATATGTTCTCCAATACCTTTACAAGAAATGTTACATAGTACAGGGAAAGAAAACAAATTATTCCCAAGAACCCACTTACATTCATAACTAAGCAACTTGTTATAGTTTAACAAAGTGCGAGCAAGAAAGGTAGTTTTCTTAGTCAATTTCTCTTACTGGTAGGCAGCAATTTGTGGTTATAAAGAAAGGATTAATTATTTTATTATTTATCTTCAAAAGTAATATTGTAAGAATCTTAAAAGAATCACAAATTGAAACTTTTATATAAAAGCCAGGCATATATACCTTAAATCCTCAGAATGCAAGTCTACTCATCAGCAATTCTTATTAAATCATATCAGGAAGCTGAGGGCAATAAGAAATCAATTATCATCAGTCCAGTCTCTGAGAGAGTAATGTCAGCCAGTGATGCTATTGTTCTTGTTCCTGTAATGGTCTAACCCAGCTAGAATAGCTGTAGATGTTTTGTTCCATGCCTGCCAACTATTTCATATTGTTGTTGTGACATGCCTGCCAGTTACTGGCAGAGAAGTGACTTGGCTTAGAGCAAGGACATGCTGACCACATACCCTGTTTGGTTCTGTACGAATGTTCTGTATGATATTTTCTAATCTTAATAAATGCCACAAAGCCATCTATAAGACCCATCAAATCAAATGTCAATATGAACTGTTATGTTTAAAATATCTTTAGACAGAGCTGACCAACAGGAAGCCCTTCCTGTGCCTCCGTATGAGCTCACCATGGTTTTGTGGCTGACACTGAAGAATACTACTAATAAGCCAAAAAGTTATGATTATAATACGTATGCTCTGTTATCTCAATATTCTGAAATTCCCTTGTTCATAGTCCCTTCACCACCCCCTTTACCTTACTCAGGACCAATCAGCTTAAAGGTTAGCTGATAATACTTTGCCTAGTAAGCCAACTTCTCCCCTCCTTGTCCTTTAAACTTTTGAACCTGTTTTTTTTCCCCTATAAAAAGCCTACCCTGAGAGCAGACTAGTACAACAATTAGGCTTCTGTGCCCTTTTTGTGGTCCTGGACATCCAGCATTATGGTGTGCATTCAATAAACATTATTGCTTAACTGAGATAGGTTTGTGTGGCCATTTCATGAACCCCAACATTCGGTGCATTGGCTGGGAATGCTCCTTATCTTCGAACACCCTTCAGTTATTGGTAGTGAATGCCACCAAACCAGCTCTCTCCATGGGGACGTAAGTTTCTTGTACTTGCATAATTACTTTTCTTATTTTAGGTTCGTTTCTGGTTTGATCTAGACTTTTGCAGACCCAAAGGAGGAAGGCTGGACTGAGGAAAGTCTCCTAGGGTCAAGAGGAGGTCAGAAGATGTCCTGCTTCCTTTCTGGTTCCCACTGGGGGGACAACTGGTTCTAATTCTGGTTCCCTTTGGTGGGACATCTGGCTCTCTTCCCTCTCTGGTGTTTCCCCCAACTCTATTGTTCATCTTTGACATGCCAGTCTGTTATGTCTGTAGTTTTGTTTTGTTGCTATATTGTTGCTCAGTGTTTCATATTCAAAGAAAAAAAATGGTTAAAGCTTCATCTGCTTCTGTTCACCCCTTTATCTTTAGAAGGAGAAAAAGCAGTCTGAATTGGCCTAACAAAAACTGATAAACTGCCTTTGGAGACCTGCACCTGCAGCTGGGAGTCTTAGCATTGCTGGAGAAAGTCCTGCCAGGGGCTGCTTGTCTAGACAAGCATCTCTTAAAGTGGCACTTCTCAGCTTCTCCTGTAAGGAAGCTGATGGCTGTTTAATCCCTTAAAGATCTCTGTGCCCTTAAGAACTGGGTTCAGCAGGTGACAAGGTGCTGTTCCCTTGAAATTACAGCTGAAAACGTAAGGAAAACTTTGTCCATTCTAAATACACAAATGTGTGTGGCCACTCCGTGTTTGGTCTTAAATGTATAAATATGTTCTACATGTCTTGGTTATGGATTATTGGCTTATAAGTTATTGGATATGATTGAAATCTATAACATCAGTAACAGAAAGTTGACTTAAAACTGGTAACTCGGGTTGGAGTCATTCTGGGCAACAACACATGGCATGAGCCAACTCAGGGAAGCTGATCTCTAAAGATAGTTTTAAATTGGGATGGTATTTTTATGTAACTTCTGTCCTAACCAGACTTATAAAAGATAAAATTTAAAAATAACTCCTGTTGGTCTTCCTGTGGCCTATCCCCTTTAGGGCTTAGAATCCTTCCTTCTATTCTTCCATAAGAGTCTCTAAGGTCCATCCATTGTTTGGCTATGGGTGTCTGTATCTGTCTGAGTCAGCTCCTAGGTGGAGCCTCATGCTCTTGTCTACAAGCATAACAGACTATCATTAATAGTGTTAGGGATTGGTGCTTGCCTATGGGATAGTTCTCAAGTTGGGCCAGTTATCAGTTGGCCATTCCCTCAGTCTCTGCTCCATTTCCCACACCTCCATTTCTTATAAAAGGATAAATTTTGTGTTGAAAGTTTTGTGAGTTGGTTGGTGTCTCTATCGCTCTACTGGGGGTTTCTGCCTGGATACAGAAGGTGCCATCTTCAGGGTCCATATCTCCAGTGTTGTGAGTCACAGCTAAGTCACCGCCATTCATTCTTGGGTGCCTCCCTTTTCCCAGGGATATCCCTCTGTCACATCCTGTAGATGCCCCCCACCTCCTCACCCCTGTCAATTAGAGATTTCCATTCATTCTCATGACCATCTGACCATATCTACTATCCTTCTCCTCATCTGATCCTAAAGCCCTCCCATTCCACTTCCCATTCCCTTTCCTACCCAGTTCCCTCTCTCCATCTGCCTCTTATGACTATTTTATTTCCCCTTTTAAGTGAGATTCAAAGCATCCTCACTTGTGTCTTCCTTCTTGTTTAGCTTCTTTGGGTCTGTGGAATATATAGATATCCTATATTTTTATGGCTAATATTCATTTATAAGTGAGTATACACCATGCATGTCATTTGGGGACTGGGTTACTGTACTCAGGGTGATATTCTCAAGTTCCATCCATTTGCCTGCAAAATTCTTGATGTTCTTGTTTTTCATAGCTGAATAGTATTCCATTGTGTAGATGTACCACATTTTCTTTCTTTATCCATTCTTCAGTTGTAGGACATCTAGGTTGTCTCCATTTTCTGGCTATTATGAATAAAGTCGCTATGAACACAGTGACAAAGTGTGGGATGTTGGAGCAAGCATTTTTGGGTATATGCCAAGGAGTTGTATAGCTGGATCTTGAGGTAGAACTATTCCCAGTTTTCTGAAAAACTGTGAAATTGACTTCCAAAGTTGTCAAAATTGTAACTTTTAAGGTTCAAGTCTAATGATAGTCAGTAACCTTGAAGATGATCAAATTCTTTAATATTTTCAGAAATATATTTAAAGTCATGCTAAGTATTGATGCAGTTAATTATAATATTAAAGCTTTTTTACTCTCCTGTATTATGTTTGAAAGATACAGTTTGAAACAAATAACTAAGACAGATAAAGGGTGTTAAACTCAGGTATGCTAGATAGATAGTACTGGTAGCCCTCAAACTAGGCAGAGATCTGTTGAATATGGAATTAATATGTTTAAACTTACCATGACAGACAGAAACTCCAGAATCCTAACAGTGACACTCAAAGGTGTCCAAGAAGATATGAACATAATGACATAGGGCACCACAGGGTTTGTGGTATGATAACCACTGTGCATAACTGCCTCAATGCCTTGCCTGCTGTCAGGGCCCAGCCTAACTGTGGTCAAACTGAAGACAACTGGAGGATTGATTGAGGTAGGACTATTCCCACTTTTCTGAGAAACTGACTTTGGCAGTGTCCTCAGGACATGTGTTCCTCGGGGTCATGCCTCTCAGAGGCATATCCATCTTCACTGTGCTAACCAGTGGGCCACATTTCATGAGTTCTAAAGCTGTTTGTCATTCCTCCTGCATGGCCCTCAGCAGAAAATATATATTTTAATTTCAGCTGTCATTTTTCTTTTTCTTTGAATACTCTACTCTGTTTACAAATTTAGCTTAGGGAATATTATCTATTTACATTTCAAGAAATTACTGAAAAACTACATTTGTTACTGTTTAGGAACATGAGTATGGACACTGACTAGACAGAACTGGAATCTCTGTATATTGAATTTACAGGATCTTGTGGCTTGTAATGTAGAGATTTTTCATATGCACAAATTGGCCACTGCAACTGCTGTTTAGGATTATGTGTTCAATTCAGTTGCTTATTTATTTTATTTATTATGTTATCATTTGTTTCCTTTGCAATTTTTTTGGTTGATTTTGGATTCTCACCCATTGTTCTGTAAATAGCTAATGAGTGAATCTATGGTGTATTATGTCTCATTATACTTTTAGTTATTATTATTTCCCTAGATGTTTTCATTGTACACAGTATGATCTGTCAGTTCCTGCTCTTATATCAAGTGTTGCCACTTTGTGTTACTCTGCAGGATTCATTGTTTCAAATCATACATGAAGGTCTATGATTCCTTGTATGGTAGGAGAGACTTGGACCCAGGGTCATCTTTTTATGTGTTGATAATGATAAGTACTTTCCCAAATACCACCGTTTGAAGAGGCTGTCTAGTGTACCCCTCTTTTTTGTGGTATCTTGGTGACATTTACATGGTCATTGCTATTGGGCAGGTTTGGATCTGGTGCTCTAGTGCATTGGACTGATCTGGAATCACAGTGGGATAGCTAAAGCATTGCAGCATTTTCCTGGGGTTGTACTGTACCCAGAAAATTTCTGGGTCAGTATAATTTCTAGGCTTCTCTTAACTAATTCTCTGAAGGTTATTTTGGGAAGTTTAAAGGTAATGCTGTTTGTACTGAAGATATAAACCATGTTCAGAATTACTGTAGATTTCACACTAATATGTTCTATTCTGTCTCTGAAATATTGTTCTATGTGTAGTCAGTGTCTTCTTCAGTTCTTCAATGAATCAAGCTTTTCACTGTAGACATCTTTTATCTACATGGTTAGTTCATTCAAGGAGTTTTTATTTCATTCTCCTCTCTCTCTCTCTCTCTCTCTCTCTCTCTCTCTCTCTCTCTCTCTCTCTCTCTCTCTCTCTCTCTCCCTCCCTCCCTCCCTCCCTGCCTCCCTCAATCTCTTTCCCCTCCTCCCTAATTTTTATTTACTATTCAATTTCTTTACATTTATATTCATATATTTTAGGTATATGAGTGTTTTGTCTAACTCAGTGTATGCTTTGCATACAGTGTATGACTGTATATCATGTGTAGCATAGTACTGGAATTATGAACAATTGGTAGCCACACTTTGAATTATCAGAATGTAACCTGGGTCTCTGCAAGAAAAACAGGCCCTCATAACCATTGAGGTATCTCTCTTACTACTTGTTAAGTGTTATTTATGTTAGTAGCAATTATACAAATAGCAAAAATCATTCTGGTCATTTTTATGTAGATGATGCAAAATCTTCACTTTACACAAGCATTTATTACTTCTTAATAACTTTTTCTTTCACTGTTTGTGTAAATTCCTAAATATAAAGCTACAACCTACTTGTCTTTGTGTTTTCAAGGATATACACTTGGTATTGAATAACCATATGGTGTACTAGTCTCTAGGGAAGACTATTTGTCCAGCTCTCAGAATTCCTTAGTGTTTGACTAGGGTTAAGGTCTAGTGAGCTTTCTCCCTTCCATATCTTGAAGGTGTTGTCTTCTTTGGTGAATTTATAGGCAACTATGATTGTAAGATTTCAAGCATGTAGATACTTTGACATTTCTAGGAGACAATGTCACAACAAACCTCCTGTTCTTCTGGCTCTTATAATATTCCTGCCCTCTCTTGCTCATTGATACCTGAGCCTTATTGTCAGAGTTGTGTTGCTTATGTGGCAGTTGGACTGAGCATCACAACTCTGCATTTTGACTGATTGTGGTTTTCTGTAATAATCTCCATTGCCTTGATGAATGATAATTAGGATAAGTATTTAGAATGCAGTTAGCTTCTCCTCCAGGATCTGTGACTTTACTAGTCTTGGGGAAACTAGCTAACTTTCCAGTACCAGGTATGACCCTCTTGTTGAGCGGGTCTTAAGTCGGTTAGAAAGCTGTTATTTCCCCCAAGGCATGGTTGCCACACTTGCACTCTTAGGTTATCATGCAATGCAGATAATCTGACTCATATGTGACATGGCTGGGTAGGACTGTTGGTTGGCTACCTCCTTGGTAATTTTGTATGTTGGCTACCTCCTTGGTAATTTTGCATGTTGCCTTCTTGCATGAAAGCTAGTCCTGAGGGAGGATGCTTTATGTCAGATCCATCTCTTGAGTCCTCTGGGATCTGCGTCCAAAGTACATGACTTCTTCAACAATAGGGACTCACCTTCTATGTCTGTGAGGCAACCATGGGCAACAGTAATAGCATGTAATGTATTGGGAGTGTCTTGAACAGCTGTAACAGCAACTTCAAATTAAGTTTCTCATTGGTGGTTTTATTAGAAAATATATGGGTCTTATAGCCTTATGGGAAGTTTTCATTTGCACTCCAAATGTCTATGCATTCACAGACTTATATGTATGGTAGGCATTTTATGGAGGATGGATAATTCCTTACGATAGTTTAGACATCTTTATTTTTTTTCTCCTTCTTATATGCTTATATTTTTCACTTCTCCATAATAAAATCCCACTTCTACTTTTTCCATTTTCCCCTTTAGATGACTTGTTCTCTGCTACCTCCTGTCTATTACTTCCCTACATCTCACCATGGTCTGTTTTTACTTTTCTGGTTATTTTATTTACTCCAGGTTGTGTGCTCACATCAGAATATTTGGAACTAGGGACTTCCTATGAGAGAGAACACGTAATGTCTGACTTTCTGAGTCTGTTACTCCATTTAGTATTATCTGTTCTCAGTCCATACATTTACCTGCAAATGTCATGACTTCAATTTTCTTTAGAGTTCAATGATATTCTATAGTGTATATATACATTTTTATTTGTCAGTTGAAGGACATTTACACTGTTTCCATTTTGTATCTATTAAGACTGTAACATCAGTGGACATGGGTGAGCACATATCTATATAATAGGATGTTGAGCCCTTTGAGCATAGCAAGAAGTGGTAGAGAGCTGGTTCACATACTAAATTTATTTAACTTGAGGATTTGCTTATTTAGTTGAGGATACTCTATATTCAATTCCTGAATGGCAACATTTTTGTTCATAGTATTTATACTCCCTATAATTTTATTTTGTTGTTGTTGTTGCTGGTTAGATTATTCATAGTATTCTTTTTTTTTTTTTTTACTGTGAGAGAGTGGTTTGCTGTCTTGAGCATGGATGATTACTTCCAAGTTTTCCTGTATTTATCTCTTTTTTACATGAATGTATTATGCACTTATGATTCCATCAATTTTGAGAGAGTATTTTTTTCTGAGTGTAACAATGTGGTTGATGTGGATTTTTTTCTCCAATTTTTAAATGTCTTTCCATATTCTGCTGGCTTTGAGACCACTGACCAGACACCAAATTGTATTCTGTTACTTGAGATTTTTTTTATGTGGTTTGACCTTGTTCTTGAATAGCATTCAGCACTAATTTTATTTTTCCTTTTCGATTCCTTAATATTAAAGATCCACAAGGCGGCTATTCATTGTTCTCCAAAGAGAAAATCAAAGAAGAGAAACAGAAGGATAAGTCCCAGGTCAGTGGTCACATCCTCTCTATTTCTAAAGATATTATAGTTTGATATATTGCAAGTCTTTAATTTTCTGCTTCTGATGATTTTTTAAATTTTATTTTGAAAATTTTTGCCAGCAGACCAACAAAATCACACACTGCAATTAACCAGACTTAGAGTCTAGGCAAGTCAATGCATTTTTATGCGGTTACAGTGTTCATTTGGAACAGAAGCTCGGGAGCCTCACATGTGATTTTATGTTTTCACTTTTGAATAAATGTTTATATACTAATACAACAACAAGCCCCCCAAATCCTGTGATGGAATTACAGTAATAAAAGTATTTACCTTTATATCCTTTTTCATAACTGGTGGTCATTACCTTCATGGCAGTCATATGTGGCTTAATTGTGCCATGAAACTAATGTTCTTGAGTATAGATTGAGATTGTAATCTACTTGTATTTCTCTTTGGTGTTTAATATCACAATTGATATGTCCATGTGTTTGTTGGTACCTCAATCATCCTTAGAAAGCTCAGTAGTAATTTCCCATAGCAGAGAGATCAGTATTTTTACTTTTGTGTCCCGCTTTATTACTTTTTTTGTGCCCACACCATCCCACTGTGCAGAACACTTGGGCTTGAACTCATTAAGTAGGATTATGTAGAATGCATCAATACAAATGTCTTATGGACGTTGACTGACATGTGTATAAGCTATTTCATTTGATGCAGAGACTATCCCTCATGATGGTCTTGCTCTAACTTTGGACATCAGCTCTCCATGCCTACCCTGCCGCTTCACTGTTCTGAAATTGCTATTTGTTTATGGTGGCTGTTGTATATTCTTAGTAAAATTTTAGATTACGTTAAGTGTATCTTATGCAAAGTTTTCTATCTGCTTGTTAGTAACCCAAATATCCTTATAAAATTAATTGAACAGAGTATTTGATTTTTATATGTTACAGTTAAAATTTTCAGTTTGTAGTGTTTCTACAATCCTTGCTTCTGTGGGAAAAAAAAAACCCAAACTGTTTGCTTTCTTTGCCTAGAACTCAATCATGAGTTCTGCCTTCCATACCTACCCCTTTGTTATTTAATTGTGTGGCATTGCGCCTAGAGCTTAAAAATGATACCTGAGCCTGTTAGAATAGAGTTATGTGAGACCCAGGTCGAGACAGGATTAACTCAGTGTCTGTATTTTAGCATGATCTTCAGGCAGAAAATTTAAGAATATATGTCCTTATCAAAAATGTCCTTCTGAGACTTGTACACTGTGATATTGTGATAGATAACCATGTCCAGACCTTAAGTATGGTTTTTTTTTATTGATACTGCTTGTAAAACCATTGTGTCATCCTGTTTTCAGAGTTCAAGAATTCATTACAGAATGTGACTATATTTTAAAAATTTGATGAATTTTTAAAATTTTAATAATTTATGATGATAATTGTCTTCACTCCTCTGCATCCTGTCTCCTTATTCTATACATAGTCAAACTGTGATTTTTGTTTCAGGGTCTGGTGACATTCCGGGATGTGGCTGTAAACTTCTCTCAGGAGGAATGGGAATACCTGGACTCTGTTCAGAGGACTTTGTACATTGATGTGATGTTGGAAAATTACAGCAACCTGATCTCTATTGGTGAGAACATTTTGCTTATAGAATTCTTAACTCATCCTTTGTAAATACTCACCCTATAGGTTGTAAAGTCTTGATATAAGCTGTCATGGAAAAAACAAAACACTGGGCAAAGTTTGGTAATGAAAAAGAAAATTTCCAAGAGGTTTGCCTGCCCATGATAGCAGAAGACAGCCAGAGAGTGTGACTACTATGATCAAGTATGTGGTGGAGAGACTAGAGACAAACAGAAGCATAGTGGTTTGTGCACTATAAAGAAGAGCTGGAACTGAAGACTCAAGCACAGTGAGGTAAAGCCTGATGTGAGAGGTCTGCACTGCCACCTGAGGTCCATGACCCTACTACAATGCGTCTCTGTCGATGTCTGTGGCCCATGTTACCACCAAAGGCCATGTGAATGTCTGTGGTCTATATGCAGGTTGCAGTCTGAGGGCATGTTGATGACTGAGGGGCTCCCTGAGTTGTCCTTGCCTCTACCAGCTATGATGTGCTTAGGCAAGCTGTGACTTCAACATGGGAGAGCTGATAGACAGGAATGGGTGCAGGAGAGTTGATGGGCAGACCAACTCAGGTACCACCCAGGACCAGTTCCACAACTATGAGTTATACCACACCAACATCTACCCCATCTGTGATCTACAGGATCATGTGAAAGGGCCAGTTCTCCTGAACCAAACTGCAGGTTCTCCATGACTCATGGCATCAGCAAGATATCCAAGAAGAGTCTTGAGAAGGGTTCTGTAGTGATGGTGTAGCAGAAGCAAGAGATCTGAAACCAGAGCAATTACTCATTGCAATAAACATTTGCAAGTAAAGCTGTTTGAGGAGAAGTGTATATGATATAATATACGTGATGGTTGAGTGGACTTGTACATGCACAGCAGACCTGGTGCTGTAACAGTTGTTCCAGGTGTTAGAGAAGGCTGCCATCGATACAAGAGCATATAGTTTCCCATAAGAGTTAAGCAGATTTTTTTTAAAAAAAACTTTTTATTTTAAAAAAAATATTAAAAATAATTTTTTTAATTTTCGTTTGGGGGTAAGTTACAAAGGTAGAAGGCAGACATGGAAGGACTGGGATATCAGTGGAATTAAGGTGCATGATGCAAAATTCACAAACAATCAGGAAAAAATATATTAAGAAAAAAAGAACATTTTCATGGTATTTAGTTTTTCCTTTTCCTTTTCATTTTAGAAGTATCATGCACCCTTGGTTTTGGTTCCAAGATGCATTCTGAAATTCAGTAGCATGTACTATATCCAGCCATATCTTAAACCTCCATTAACCATCATTGCAATTGACATTGGTTTAATTGTAAGAAAACTGAAGGTATGCAAACTGAAAATTCTCCCAGAATATGCTGGAGATTCTGACAGAACTTAGTACTTGGGAATTTATTCCTAGATTCCTCTACTTTCTTTTCTTCTAATGTACTGAGCACAGTATGGTGTTAGACATCTGTATTGTTTCCAAAAATTCTAACATGAGTCATGGGCTACCCCACAGAAAACACGGATTACTTTATGTAGAATAGGCCTGGTCACCTGTGTGGAACAAATGAGGTTGCCCTGGAAGGTAGAAAAAATGTAGTAACCAATACCATGGAGTGGCAGTGAATGAGCAGGAAAATAGTGAAGGATTCAAGTGAAAGAGAAAGCAAGAGCTGTATTCAATTCTACTTGAAAGGATTCCTGATCCTTGCATTACTACAGTCTTCTGTCCTTAAGTTGCATCCTGCCTGCTGTAACTCTTAAAAGATGTTTTGACTTGTTAGACTTCTAGACCTGTATGGGGCCTCAATACTAGTACAATGTGCATTTTTACTTGACTGTGCAGCCATCAGACTGGAATAATTTTACAAATTATAAGTCTAATGTGAAGTAGGATTATTCTGTAGTTGCCTAACTTGCTTGATTATCTTCATATGACATGTATCATTTTCATTCCAATGGAGGATACACAAACATCCTTCTGGAAAAGTAGTCTTAGGAAGTTGTGTATAGAGTGTACATGAGAATAACCATATAAGGAAAGTTAAGCAATGCAGCAGTGTGTGGAGCTCAGACAATGGAGGAGAAGATAAGAGCAATAGCTGCCCATGAAAGTGTTGCCTCAAATGATCTAGATCCTTGGATATCTGGCAAAATATTTGCTTTGAATCCATTAATTTTGAAGAATCTAATGCCTTTTATTTATTTAATTTAATCTTAAAAGGAAATGGATCTCCTGAAGAGTAACTTCCATTGCTATGTATTAGGAAGTACGCTTACTGTGAACCTGGAATTGGATTAAAGTCTTCATCTATTTCTGAGGAAAAAATTAAAAATAGAAACTTGTACTCTGAATATAATCAGTGAGTGCACTTCATCTCAAAAGTAATGACTTACCCTCACTTATTTGTTCCATCTTGTGCCAAGTTAGGCTGGCATGCTGTTTTTGTGAAAATCCATACAGCTACAGTGAACAAATAGTGTCAGCTACTGGGAACTTGGTTCTAAATAGTTGCAGTTTGATTTAGTTTAAAAGAGAACTTATAGAGACAGACATTTATCACATGTGTCATCTGGGAACAAGCCTAATTAATCTGAATTGTATTCATTTTCAGAGAACTACTACATATGTGATACTGTCTATCAACATGTGAAGACTGAAAAGGGATCTTGTCAGTGTAATGAACTTGGAAAAATGCTTCATGAACCCTCCAACTGTGCTCTTTATAAAAGAAGTGACACTACAGAAACCTCTAATAATGACAGATGCTATAAGAACAAGGATGCTTCCCTTGACTCATCAAAACCAGATAAACACAAAAGTATGCATATTGGAGAAGAGCCTTGCCAGTCTAAAGACTGTGAGAAATCTTTCAATATATGTTACAACATTAGCCAAGATCAAAGACTCTACACTGCAAGGAAAGAACACAAGCAGGATAAATATGATGACCATTTCAGCTCTACACACAGTCTCATGCAACAAACAATCTACAATAGAGAGAAACCATATCACTGTGGACACTGCAGTAAATACTTCAGTACTGCCTCAAGCTTCAGCTTACATAAGAGAATTCATACTGGAGAGAAACCCTACAAGTGCAATGTTTGTGACAAATCCTTTAACAAGTGCACAAATCTTAAAACACATCAAAGGCTTCATACTGGAGAGAAACCTTATCAATGCAAAGAATGCGAAAAGTCATTTGCGCAGCTATCTGCACTTAAAAGCCATCAGAGAAGGCATACTGGAGAGAAGCCTTACAAATGTAAGGAGTGTGATAGATCCTTTGCCCACTGTGCATCATTAAGATGGCATCAGAAAATTCATTCTCCTGAGGCATACCATAAATGCAAAGAATGTGGTAAGTCCTTTTTTGAATTATCACGTCTTAAAAGGCATTGCAGAATCCACACTGGTGAAAAGCCTTACAAATGTGAAGTATGTGACAAATCTTTTACTATAAATTCAACTCTTAAAACTCATCAGAAAATTCATACTGGAGAGAAACCTTACAAATGTAGGGAATGTGACAAATGTTTTACCAAGTGCTCACATCTTCAAAGACATCAGAGTGTTCATAACCAAGAAAGGCCTTACAAATGTAAGGAATGTGGGAAATCTTTTACTAAGTGCTCAACTCTTCAAACACATCAGAAAGTTCATAATGTAGAGAAACCTTACACATGTATAGAATGTGACAAATCCTTTACCCAGATCTCACATCTTAGAACACATCAACGAGTTCATACTGGAGAAAGACCTTATAGATGTAAGGAATGTGACAAATCTTTTCGTGACAGCTCAACACTTAGCGTACATAAGAAAATACATACTGGAGAGAAACCCTACAAATGTTTGGAATGTGGCAAATCCTTTACCTGGCACCCACATCTCAGAAGACATCAGAGAGTTCATACTGGAGAGAAACCTCACAAGTGCAAAGATTGTGATAAGTGCTTTCTCTGGATTTCTAGTCTTCGAATACATCAGAAAATTCATAAGGGAGAGAGACCTTATAAATGTAAGGAATGTGGCAAATCTTTTATCTGGTACTCAAATCTTAGAGTCCACCAGAAAATTCATACTGCAGAGAAACCTTACAAATGTATGGAATGTGACAAATCCTTTACCCAGTATATACATCTTAGTACACATCAGAGAATTCATACTGGAGAGAGACCTTACAAATGTATGGAATGTGACAAATCCTTTACTAGAGCCTCAACTCTTAGAGCACATCAGAAAATTCATACTGGAAAGAAACTTTATAAATGTAGGGAATGTGACAAATCTTTTACCAGATGTTCACATCTTAGAATACATCAGAGTGTTCATACTGGAGAAAGACCTTACAAATGTATGGATTGTGACAAATCTTTTTCTACAGGCTCAACTCTTAGAGCACATCAGAAAATTCATACTGGAGAGAAACCTTACCAAAGCAAAGACTGTGATATATCTTTTCCCCAGGCCTCACATATGAGAACACATCAGAGAGTTCATACTGGAGAGAGACCTTACAGATGTAAGGAATGTGGCAAATCCTTTACTCAGTTTTCAACTCTAAGAGACCATCAGAAAATTCATACTGGAGAAAAACCTTACAAATGCAAAGACTGTGACATATCCTTCATATGGATTTCAAATCTTGGAAGACATCAGAAAATTCATACTGGAGAGAAACCTTACAAATGTAAGGAATGTAACAAATCTTTTACTAGGTGTTCATATCTTAGAGACCATCAGAAAATTCATACTGGAGAGAAACCTTACAAATGCAAAGACTGTGACATATCCTTTATGTGGATTTCAAGTCTTAGAAGACATCAGAAAATTCACACTGAAGAAAAACATACCATTGTAAATAATATAACATAACATTTATCTGGTATTCCCTGCTTACAAATCACAACAGGAGAAATAATAGAAATATAAAAATAACAAGCTTGTGAAAGTCTTTAATTAAGACTTAAATCTCACAAAATGTATCAGAGTTCATATTAAAATAAAATTCTGTAAATGTAACTGTGGGGGAAGCTTTTTATTTCTTTTTAATACTAGCCTGCAGATATGTCTGTGCACTGCATGTATGCCTGGTACATGTAGAAGCCAGAAGCAAGCATCAGATCGCTTGAATTTGGCAATACAGATATTTGTGTACACCTATTTGTTCTTTTGTTTGTTTGTTTTCTTTTTTATTAGATATATTCTTTATTTACATTTAAAATGATTTCCCCTTTCCTGGTTCCCCCATCCCCAAAAGTCCCATAAGCCCTTTTTCCTCCCCCTTTTCCCCAATAAACTCCCTCCCGCTTCCTTTTCCTGGTATTCCCCTATACTGCTGCACTGAGCCTTTCCAGGATCAGGGCCCTCACCTTCCTTCTTCTTGGGCATCATTTGATATGTGAATTGTGTCTTGGGTATTCCAAGCTTCTGGGCTAATATCCACTTATAAGTGAGTGCATACCTTGCGTGTTCTTCTGTGATTGGGTTACCTCACTCAGGATGATATTTTCCAGTTTCACCCATTTGCCTAAGAATTTCATGAATTCATTGTTTTTAATAGCAGAATATTCCATAGTGTAAATATACTACATTTTTGGTATTCATTCCTCCATTGAAGGACATTTGGATTCTTTCCAGCTTCTGGCTATTATAAATAGGGCTGTTATGAACAAAGTAGAGCATGTGTTCTTATTACATTCTGGGGAATCCTCTGGGTATAAACCCAGGAGTGGTATAACGGGATCCTCCGGTACTATCATGCCCAGTTTTCTGAGGAACTGCCAGACTGATTTCCAGAGTGGTTGTACCAGCTTGCAATCCCACCAGCAGTGGAAGAATGTTCCTATCTCTCCACATCCTCGCCAACACCTGCTGTCTCCTGAGTTTTTGATCTTAGCCATTCTGACTGGTGTAAGGTGAAATCTCAGGGTTGTTTTGATTTGCATTTCCCTAAAGACTAAGGATGATGAACATTTCTTTAGGTGCTTCTCAGCCATTAGATATTACTCAGGTGAAAATTTTTTGTTTAGCTCTGTACCCTATTTTTTAATAGGGTTATTTGGCTCTCTGGAGTCTAACTTCTTGGGTCCTTTGTATATATTGGATATTAGCCCTCTATCCAATGTAGGGTTGATAAAGACCTTTTCCCAATTTGTTGATTGCCGTTTTGCCCTATTGACAGTGTCATTTGCCTTACAGAAACTTTTTAGTTTTATGAGGTCCTATTTGTCAATTCTTAATCTTAGAGCATAAGCTATTGGTGTTCTGTTCAGAAAAATTTCCCCTGTGCCCATGTGCTCAAGGCTCTTCCCCAGTTTCTTTTCTACTAGTTTCAGTGTGTCTGGTTTTATGTGGAGGTCCTTGATCCACTTGGACTTGAGCTTAGTACAAGAAGATAAGAAAGGATTGATTTGCATTCTTCTGCATGCTGACCTCCAGTTGAACCAGCACCATTTGTTGAAAAGGCTATCTTTTTTCTTTTTTATTATTTTTATTTTCTATATTCTTTATTTACATTCCAAATGATTTCCCCTTTCTTGCTTCCCCCCACCCCGAAAGTCCCATAAGCACTCTTCCCTCCCCATGTTCCCCATTTGCCTAAGAATTTCATGAATTCCATGAGGTGCTGAGGAGAAGGTATATTCTTTTGCTTTAGGATGAAATATATATATATATATATCTGTTAAATCCATTTGGTTCAAAACTTCAATTAGTTTCACTGTGTCTCTGTTTAGTTTCTGTTTCCCTGATCGATCCATTGAGGATAGCAGAGTGTTAAAGTCACCCACAATTATTGTGTGAAGTGCAATGTGTGCTTTGAGCTTTAGTAACGTTTCTTTTACGAATGAGGGTGCCCTTGTATTTGGAGCATAGATGTTCAGAATTGAGAGTTCTTCTTGGTGGATTTTTCCTTTGACCAGTATAAAGTGTCCTTCCGTGTCTTTTTTGATGACTTTAGGTTGAAAGTCTATCTTATTGGATATTAGAATGGCTACTCCAGCTTGTTTTCTGGGACCATTTGCTTGGAAAATTGTTTTCCAGCTTTTTACTCTGAGGTAGTGTTTGTCTTTGACACTGAGGTACGTTTCCTGTATGCAGCAAAATACTGGGTCCTGTTTCCATATCCAGTCTGTTAGTCTATGTCTTTTTATTGGGGAACTGAGTCCATTGATCTTAAGAGACATTAAGGAATAGTGATTGTTGCTTCCTGTTATTTTTGATGTTATTTTTATGTTTGAGTGGTTATCTTCTTTTGGGTTTGATGAAAGAAGGTTACTATCTTGCTTTTTCTAGGGTGCAGTTGCCCTCCTTGTATTGGTGTTTTCCATCTATTATCCTTTGTAGGGCTGGATTTGTGGAAAGATATTGTGTAAATTTGGTTTTATCATGGAATATCTTGGTTTCTCCATCTATGGTGATTGAGAGTTTTGCTGGATATAGTAGTCTGGACTGGCATTTTTGTTCTCTTAGAGTCTGTATGAGATCTGCTTTCATGGTCTCTGGTAAGAAGTCTGTTGTTATTCTGATAGGTCTTCCTTTATATGTTACTTGGCCTTTTTCTCTTACTGCTTTTAATATTCTTTCTTTGCTTAGTACATTTGGTGTTTTGATTATTATGTTACAGGAGGTATTTCTGGTTGATTCCTTCTATGGGTAATTATACAAAACAGTTCTACTGACTTTTATTGTAATTGGTTTCCAAGGTCACAGAACATAACAGAATATGTAATCAGTCTTGGCATTAGGAAATTTCCTAGTAATAGCAGAAACATATAAGAAAGTTTCCTTATAATCACAGCTATCCAGATAAATGTTACATAGGCCTTAACATTTTTCTAGGCCTTAATATTCAATCTAGGCCTCAATATTTTACCTAGACCTTGACAGGAAGCTTACATGATGATTCTGGTATCATAAAATCTATTCCTCAGGGAGGAATTTCCTTTATTTTAAGACAGGATCTCTATGTATTGCCAGCTGATGTAGATTCTCTATGTATACCAGATTGGCCTTGAACACAGAGTTCCCCTTACTTTTGCCTCCTGAGTTCTGGGTTTGAGGGCTTGCATGGCCTTGCCCTATTATACGTTACTTTTCTGATGTCTTTGTTTGTTTGATTGTTTGTTTTCAGAGACAGGTTTCACTGTGTAACTTTGGCTGACCTGGGACTTACTCTGTAGATCAGACTGGCTCCAAACTCAGAGACCTGCTTGGTTCTGCCTCCTGAGTGCTGGGATTGTAGGAGTGTACCACCACTTTCAGCTTGTAATGTCTTGACAGTTGCCCAAGGTAAAGGCACAACTTACTTGATAGGAGTGAGTTAAGTGGATCGTATGTCTGCAGATAGTAAAAAGGCTTCTATTATGCTAAATTGTAAACTCTAATTGAAATAAATTAGTATCCAGGTGCATATAACATACCAAGTGTAAACACCATGAAATAGATAATATAAAATAGACTACAGGTAGCGATGTCACTGAAGCAACTACACAATGCAACCCTGAAAACAACCCCAAGACCACAGGATTCTACCAGAACTCCAAAGAACTAACAGCAAAGCAACTTAACATTTTATACTTCTTGATATAAAAAAAATCAATACTTCTTGTGAATATTTTGAATATATTCTTTGATGCTGAGGTTTGGTCTGTTGCCATGTATTATAATGCTAAATATTTGCCCCAAGGTCTTGTTGCCCCCAGAGACTAAGAGATACTCACATACAAATAATGTTATGTAAACTTGCTCCTTAATTTAAAACTATTGGTTGAATAAAGATGACAACAGCCTGCAGCTGGTCAGAAGGGAGGTAGTCAGGTTTCAGTTCCCAGACTTGGAGTCTCATGGCCAAGACCATGAGCAGAGAGATAAAGAGAGGAGAAGATGTCCTAGAGTAGATGAATAATGAGACAGTGGCCATGAGGTACTAACCAGTTGGATAAGAGCAGCCAAGGAGAAAGGTGGCAAGTTGTATCATGGAGTTATTGACAAGAAAGTAAACAAAATACTTTAGAGAGTTGATATCTGTCCAGCTCTAATGCTTTAAGGCTTATTATCAATATAAAGGTTTTGTGTCTTTTATTTGGGAAGTAAATGATCTAAGGTGAATTGGAAACCCCTAATTAATATTTACCACAACATTTGGGAAACCAACATGTGGCACAAACTTTCTTTAATCTAAAATGATTTCAGTTTTCTGGATAAAAGGCATGCTATCCCTTTGAGGTAAAAGCCACGAGGGCAGCTAGGAAGACAGGGAGAAATGGTTCCCTGCCAGTGTCTGGTTTTCCCCTAGCTATGTGGACAGGGTTCTGGGCAAGGTTTAGAATGCATGCTGGTTTGCTGAACATGATTCCAGGGGTTCATACCATGGGCTAAGAAACAGCTATGCTCCCCTGAGCAGACAGAGCATCAGGCAGAAGAGCCCATGAGCTACAAATGGCAGACCTGAACTCCAGCCCTTTCCAAGGCACTGCCTGAACTGTAGCTTTTTAAGCTGGGGACTGAAGTTAGCCAGGTAGAGAGTGGGAGGTGTGGTGCTAAATGCTCCCGCTGTGTAGTGAGTCCAGTGAACTCCTGTCACTCTGAGAGCTGGCTGTATGCCTCCTGTAGCCAATAGTTACAGGGAGCCACCAAAGTCTTTATAAAATGTGGGGCTCCCACAGGGAGACTAGAGGCAACTCCTGACTCTTGATATTAGCTCATTCTAATGAGCCCAGCATAGTGGCGCATGTCTTTAACCCTAGCACGCTAGAGCCAAAGTAGGCTCATCTCTGAATTCAAGGCCAGCCTGTCTTGCAAAACAACAACAACAACAATCCCATGCGATACTGATGCTACCAAGCAATAAATTACAGACTGATGTGGTCATTTAAACCATTGCCTTTAAAAACAGGTTTACATGGTGAAATCCTGGCTTAAATGAAGGAATGAATGAATCATCCCAATTTTTCTACTATTAGCTATTTCACACTCACATATACACACAGAATTTATATACACACAGAATGTGTGTGTGCATTTGTGTGCTCACATCAAATACTGCCCACTCTCACTCCTACCTCTCCACTATTCTGGTCCACAGTTCCAACAGTCACTCTGTGTTCGGGTGCATTCATATTGCTTGTGATCCACTAAGATAAACCAGAGCCATTCATGAGACTGTGGGTTTGGAGCCTGATGTGCTCAGCACGGGATAACAACTAAAGGTAGTGATTTTTCTAGAATCTAAGAATCTATCCATAGCCAACATCTGAGAAGTAAAGTGAGCCGTTCCCTTTCTTAGACTGTGGTCTTGTGTGAGGCCAGTGCAGGTAAAGACAGCTGCTGTTGGTTACTGACCACAGTAGTTGTATGGAGTCTAGGACATGGTGTCTTAGCATTTCCCCCTCCTCTTTCCCTTCTTATTTCCTAACCACCTGTAGTGGCTATTCCTGTTGTCAACTTGACTATATCTAGAATGAACTCTGACCTGAATCTTAGGCTTGGAGATCTTGAGACAGAGTGACTCTCAGAAGATTAAAACAGGGAGATCTCTGAGTTCAAGGTCATCTGCCACAAAGCAAGTCCCAGATCCAGGCGTGGTAGCACACACCTTTAATCTGGACTACATCTTTTTTCGGCTGGAGACCTACATAAGGACATTGGAAGAAGATTGACTTACTCTTTCTCGACTGCTTGCCTTGTGGGACTAAGCAACTGCTAGATCCTTGAACTTCCATTCACAGCTGCTGCTGACCATTGTTGGGAGTTGGACTACAGACTGTAAGTCATCAACAAATTCCATTACTACATAGAGACTCCCCATAAGTTCTGTGACTCGAGAGAACCCTAATATACCACCTCTTCTTCCTTGGTGTTCCCAGAGGTAGAGATGAATAGTGTAGCTGACTTTTTAAGACCTTACTTATTTTCTGTATCTGGGACAGTCAAGAGTGTGTACATTCATCACTCCATTAAAAAAAAAAAAAGAAAGGAAGGAAGAAATTCTGTTTTCTCTCAAAGCACCTTAAGCATGAGTCATAGAAGACTAACTCCGGAGTTAGTAAACTGGCAAGACCACCATCTTGTGGTGAAAGCAGTACACTGCGGGATGAATTCTGCCCTTGGCTGTTAGCAAAAGTCTGATCTCTGACTTCTTTAGACACTCATTTATTTCAAAACTCAAGTTCTTTAAATGTCTCTCCCCAAGTGAAGAATTTCAGGATTTTGGCTTCTCGTGTTTGTGTGTTGGGATGAGACAGCCTGTTGCTGTTTGATATGAAGTATGTAGCCTAGCGGGTGGTTGTCAAGTCGAGGTGTTAGGCTACCTTGGATATGAAGGGTTCAGAACTCACTTTGTGTGTCAAACACTGGGTGCAGCGTCCTAACAGATCCACTTCTGGTCTAGGCTGGCAGCAAGTATGTGAGGAGGCTATTCAGCCTGACGTCTGGAGCTGTGGGGAAGGCAGCTTGACACAGAATGGGAGGGTCCGGTCTCCGCAGGGCGGGGCCACTCACCCGGAAACTGAGGGTGTGAGGCTGTCGTGTGTTAAGAGGGGTGTGGGGTGTAGAAAAGTGTTCAGGGTGGGAGGAGTTAGGGAGTGACGTGAACGGAAGCTGGGAGTGAGGCCTGGGTACTGAAAGCCAAAGCCAGAAGTGTCAACGAATTATCACATCCAGAGCAAGCAGGCCTGCACCGTGGGGAATCACGTGGTGCAGACCAGGGGTCAGAACACAAGGTGGATTTCGGGGAAGGTAAAACTCTGGGCAGCCTTGGGCGCCGCGGTGGGCATCCTGGGGGAGTTAGCGCAGCTGCAGGAACCGCCTCCCTATGGCCTTGGATCTTCCCAGGTCAGAGAAGTTGCGGGGTTGGGAAACGGGAGGGAGGGGACCAAGCTGTGATCAGTTTCTCTGCTGTTCATAAGAAAGCTGGCTCTGAAATTTTGCTGTGGATTTCTTCCCTTGTCAACAAATTTTAGCTCATATGAACTGAAATAATCCTGATTTGTTTTTTATTGCTCATCTGATTGCCAAAATATTCATAGTACTCTAGGAGAATATTTGAATTTATCTTTTGATGCTTGCAAACCAGTTCTCTTTATTTAGGTGAAAAGGACAAAGCTCTTGGAATTTACATTAATCCACGCTAACTTCCTTGTTATACCCGTGGTAGTACTTGCTGACTTAGCATCCCAGGAGAGCTTTTAGATATTAGTCATGAAAGAAGTGGCTGCAAATGTAATTGAATCCAAAAGAATATTTTTTTGCGAGTTTCATAGATATGGTTTTAACCATTAACATTTAAAAGTAAACTCTTTATCCACTGTTACTTTTCCATCTGAGACGTGCACTCCGTGATGTAAATGCAGCATTCTGATGTAAATGCACCAGGCTTGTTGGCACACACCTTTAATCCCAGCATGGGGGAGGAAGGGCAGAGGCAGGCAGATCAAAGAGTTGGAGACCAGCCTGATCTACAGGATGAGGTCCGGATAGCCAGAGCTACAGTATGAGCTCCTGTCTTAACAACAACCACAACAAAAGGACAGAAAGAAAGAAAAGAGAAACGTGTTTTTGTGCTGAGTTCCTAGAACCTGGAAAAGCACAGTATGCTATTTGAGGGTATAGGTCACAGTATTTTCACAGTTAGGGCATTATAAACCAGGTGGTATTGGCACACACCTTTAATCATTACATTTAGGATTAAAGGTGTGCACCAGAACAACGATTCAAACTCCTGTTTTGTATTTTGTGGTCGGTTCACAGCCACTGGTGTGACTGTGGACTTCTTCCAGAAGGACAGGCAATGTCAGGATCCTTCTGGGAAGGTTTTGGAAAGAGACTGGATGTTGCAGAATTTCAGCACTCTGTTTTGTGTGCGTGAGAATAGTTTGCTTCCAGCTTCCCTTGCTCCTCCTCAGGAAGTGGAAAGCTACTCTGCAATTGTGAGTTCTTCCAGAGTTTAAGGCTTCCATCCATTGTAGTCCATAATTAATTCAGAACCTCTCTAGTGTATAATATTCTCATCCCAATCATTCAGCTCCATTTGTGCCCCTGAGACTTGACTGAACTGTGATTGGAAGTGAGGTTCACGTTACGCTAACTGAAAATGCTTCCTACATATTTTCAGTGGTCTGACACTGCATGAGAATTGGGGGATAACTGTAGAATCTTCTTTTTATCTCTTGAGCACAGTACTGTGCTAGAAATGAAGCTGCTTGCTAAAAAAATCTCTTTCTCATGTGCAGGGCTCACTGATCACCCAGACCTGCTCACCTCTGGAGCTCAACAAAGAACCCTAGAAGGTGGAGAGGGAGGAGGCAGTAGCTAAGGATCCAGGTATGTTGGAGGATTGGTGAAGGGAGGGCAAGGGATCCAAGTGAATGTGGAAGTGGGACATGAAATCAGTTTTGCCACATTCTGTTTCACTAGAAATAGTTCTGGAGACTTCCACTGAGAAAAATAACCTCAGAATTGTCCTACAATTTTTTCTACACAAGAATTGAATACTAGGAGGCAAATAAAATTTTACCTGACTGTGCATGTGAGTGATGTTGTCCTTATCCCATCTACATCATTGATCAGATCTACATACCAATATTAAATGGTTTTCATTTCAGTGACTTTTCATGTACTGTAAAATGATGAAAATTAATACATCTAGGTTTATTTGTTGTTTTCACAATTTTTGAGCTTTTGGTATTCTAGCACATTCTCTACCTTTTATTATTAATTTCTCCATTCCTAAAAATAATGCTAACAGACTTTTGATAAGAACTAGAAGCTATTATTTGTAGACCTATCCTGTCTTCCCTTTGAGATCTCCTATTGTCTGTTGCCATGACAATTCCAAGTGGTTTCCATTGCTGTAATTGTGATACACTGTGAGATCACCTCTAGGTGTGATCCTCTTTGTATTTTCCAGCTCTGTGCTGTTCTTTGGTAATTTCAGGATTACGTTGTGTAAAAAATGCAAATAGGATTTAATAGGAATAGCTTGTTGTCTTAGAGAAGACAAACCTCCTTCTAGATTGTCTTCTCATGTTTGAGAAGCACATGAGGCAAGGTGCTAGTTTTCACATGTTTGAGATATTCTACTATAGATATCTAAACTCTGGGTTTGGTGACATGCATCCCATGTTTTTCAAGGACTTTCTATCGAATGGACCATTATACCATTTGTGAAAAGTCTTTACTTTGTATTTTAATACTTTTGCCTTGATTATTTTTTTTTGTCACTGGCATAATTATGATCATCATTCGTCACTGCTTTCCAGATGCATGGCATTTAAAGGAAATTCCTTCTTTCTCAGTATTTTATATCTTTAGATAAGAATTAAATCTTTTGTAGAAAATATATCTTTTAGTCTGGTGTCGTTTTTTTTGAATGTTGCTGTGTGTTTACATGTTTGACTTAGGGAATATTATCTATTTACATTTCAAGGAGAAGCTATCTAGTCTGCTACCTGTATTTGTGTTATTTGGTGACGTTCATTCCCAGGTTCTGGATCTGCTGCTTCTTTGGACTGATCTGTAATCACACAGGGTAGCTCAAACATTGCAATATTTTCCTAGGTTGTTCTGTACCCTGGGAATTTGTGCATCAGTACAAATTCGAGGCTTCTCTTCACTATTTGTGTGAAGCATATTGTGGGAAGTTTAAGTGTCTTAGAGTTTAAACTGGTCATATAGTCTACTTCCAGAGATCCTGCAAATTTCCCAAATTAATGTCCCATTCTGTCTGAGTGAAACATCTTTCCATGTTCTTGTTAGTATCTTCTTCAGTTTCTTCAGCAAATCAAAGTTTTCATTGTACAGACGCTTTATAAACTTTGTTAGTTCACTCGGGAATTTTTAATTTTGTTTTCCCTCCCTCCCTTTCTTGCTTCTTCCCTCCTTCCCTCCCTCCCTCTTTCTCCGCTTCCACTTCCTCCTCCTCCTCCTCTCTCTCTTTCTCTCTCTTGTATTTGTCTTTACTAATTATTAATATTTAGTTTTTTGTTAAAAGGCCTCTAAAAGAGTAATATTTGCTCAGAATCATTGAACCATCTCCCTAGACCCCTATTAAGTTTTATTTATGTGAGTAGCAATTATAGAAAATGATATAAAGCTATTTTGATCAATTTTTTAATTTAGATAATCCAAAAGCTCAACTTTACATAGACATTTACTATTTTAATAAGTTTTTCTTTTATTGTTGTATTTTTTTTATATTCTTTAACATAACATTACTACTTACTCATTCTGTGTATTTTCAGGAATGAACACTTGGTATTAGATAACCATATGGTATACTGTCCTCTGTGGACTATTTCTCTGGCTCTCAGAATTCATTAGTGCTTGACAAAGGATGAGGTCTAGTGAGCTTTCTTCCTCCCATGTTAGCATGTCTCTTGGTATTATCTTTGATCAGCTCATTTGTATGATTTTATATAAGTAGCTTCTCTGACATTTCTAGGAGACACAATGTCACAGCAAACCTCTATTCTTCTGGCTTTTACCATATCCCCACCCCTCTTGCTTAGTGATGCCTGAGCCTTAGTGCAAGAGTTGTGTTACTTTATATGTCAGTAGAGACTGAGCATCACAATTCCATTTTGACTGATAGTGGTTTTCTGTAATGTTCTTCATGATGTACTGTTAATGAGAATGAGGATTACATTTATTTGCATGAAGTAGGATAAATATTTAGAATGCTCTTTGGGATTATGCTGGTTTAGTAAAGTAGTATTTGTATGTTCTTCTCCAAGATCCATGACATCATTAGCCCTGGGAAACATGACTAGGTTTTAAGTACTACCTATGATTTCTCTGTTGTTGAGGTCTTAATTCCAATTAGAAGCTGTTGGTTGCCACCAAGGTTTGTGGGCCACTCTTGAACCCTTAGGGTTATTGTGCAGTGCAGATCATTGTTGTGGTTCATAGGTGTCATATCTGGGTAGGAGGTTGGTTGACTCCCTCCTTTGGAAGTTTGCATGTTGCTTTCTTATACCATGAAAGCCAGTTCCCATGGAGAATGCTTTAAGATCCAATCCATCTTTCTCCACATCCTCGCCAGCACCTGCTGTCTCCTGAGTTTTTGATCTTAGCCATTCTGATTGGTATTGAGGTGAAATCTCAGGGATGTTTGAATTTGTATTTACCTGATGACTAAGGATGTGGAACAATTCTTTAGGTGCTTCTCAGCCATTCAATATTCCTCAGTTGAAAATTCTTTGTTTAACTCTATACCCCATTTTTTAATAGGGTTATTTGGTTCTCTGGAGTCTAATTTCTTGAGTTCTTTGTATATATTGGATATTAGCCCTCTGTTGGATGTAGGTTTGATAAAGATCTTTTCCCAATTTGTTGGTTGCCATTTTGCCCTATTGACAGTGTCCTTTGCCTTACAGAAACTTTGTAATTTTATGAGGTCCCATTTGTCAATTCTTGATCTTAGAGCATAAGCTATTGGTATGCACTCACTGATAAGTGGATATTAGCCCAGAAGCTTGGAATACCCAAGACACAATTCACAGATCAAATGAACCTCAAGAAGGAAGAACAAAGTATGGATACACTGGTCCTTCTTAGAAGTGGGAACAAAATACCCACAGGAGGAGATACAGAGACAAAGTGTGGAGCAGAGACTGAGGGAAAAACCATCCCAAAACTGCCCCACCTAGGGATCCATCCCATATACAGTTACAAATCCCAGACACTATTCTGGATGCCAACAAGTGCTTGCTGACCAGATCCTTATAAAGCTGTCACCTGGGAGGCTCTGCCAGTGCATGACAAATACAGAGGGGGACACTCTCAGTCAGCCATTGAACTGAGCTTAGGGTCCCCAATGGAGAAGCTAGAGAAAGGAACCAAGGAGCTGAAGGGGTTTACATCACCATAGGAGGAACAACAATATGAGCCACCCAGCACCCCCAGAGCTCCCAGGGACTAAACCATCTATCAAAGAGTACACATGGAGTGACCCATGGCTCCAGCCGCATAGGCAGCAGAAGATGGCCTTCTTAGACATCAAAGGGAGGGGAGGCCTTTGGTCCTGAGAAGGCTCAATGCCAGTGTCAGGAAATACCAGGACAGAGAAGCAGAGTGGGTGGATTGGTGAACAGGGGGAGGGGGTACGGGTTAGGGGATTTTTGGGGTGGGAGGGGAACCAGGAAAGGGGACAACATTTGAAATGTAAAGAATCTATCTAATAAAAAATAATAAAAAAGGAAAAAAAAAGATCCAATCAATCTTCAGGTTCTGTGTCTGAAGTGCATGGCATCTTCAGCAATAGGGAATCACCTTGTACCTCTAGGAGGCAGCCATGAGCAACAGCAATGGCCTATAATGTATTTTATTGGCAGTCTCTTGGACAGGTATGACCAACAACTTCAAAACATGCTTCTCGTGCCTGGTGTTGGTTTTGTTAGAAAATGTATGGCCCTTGTGAGAAGCATTATAACCCCAGATGAGAAATTTTCATTTATATTGTAAATATACATGCATCCACACACTTATGTATTATAGGTATTAATGGTGGGTAGATAATAGTATAATTCCTTATGACTTTTTAGATATTTTTACTGTTTTTTTTATTGTCCTTCCTGCTGGTCATATAGTCTACTTCCAGACATTCATATTCACAGATATTCACAGATATTGTGATGGTTTGTATATGGTTAGCCCAGGGATTGGCACTTTTTGGAGGTGTGGCCTTGTTAGAGTAGGTATGCCACTATAGGCTTGGGCTTTAAAACCTTCATCCTAGCTACCTGGAAGCCAGTCTTCTCCTAGCGGCCTTCAGAGGAATTGTAGAACTCTCAACTCCTCTTATACCATGCCTGCCTGGACACTTCCATACCTCCACCTTGATGATAATGGACTGAACTGCTGAACCTGTAAGCCAACCCTAATTAAATGTCCTGTTTTGTTTGTTTTGTTTTTTACAGGAGAAAAAAAATACTTATTTATCAAACAAGAAAAAAGAAAAAATATTTTGTTTTTCAGTGCATTATGAATAGTAATGTGCATCAACTCAGATTATTTAATGCCTCAAACCTTAAATTGACTACTCACATACCTGTGCAATGTGCAGACTTAGTTCTCAATGCCAGTTGATAAAATGCATTATGTCCTTTGTTGGCTTTGTAAGAGTTGTGTTGGTTATGGTGTCTGTTCATAGCAGTAAAACCCTAACTAAGACAAAAGTCATATCTGCCCTTCTCCATAATTAAATCTGCTGCACGGTTATTTCGCTTTTCCCTTTAGATTACTTGTTCCCTGTAATTCCCTTCTCTTTTATTCCCCCAAATTCCACCATGATCCATTTTTACTTTCTGGTTACTGCAGGTACTCCAGGTTGTGAACTCACATCAGA
Organism: Tokudaia tokunoshimensis; assembly: GCA_036184795.1. Lineage (NCBI taxonomy): Eukaryota > Metazoa > Chordata > Mammalia > Rodentia > Muridae > Tokudaia > Tokudaia tokunoshimensis. The sequence continues at coordinate 92,283,393 of BTHU01000006.1, forward strand.
AGATTTGGAGCTAGGAATTTTCTATGAGAGAGAACATACAGTACCTGTCTTTCTGGGTCTGGGTTACTCCATGCACTATGATCTTTTATAAGTCCATCTATTTACCTGCAAGATTCATGACTTTCCTTACAGCTCAGTAATATCCCATAGTGTATATGCACCATGTTTTTACTATGCATTTGTCCATTGAAGACCATTTATGTTGTTCCCTTTTTGAAGCTATTGTGAGTAGAGCAGAAACGAACATCTGTGGAGTAGGACATTGATTCCTTTGAGCATATGCAAAGGAGTAGAAGAGCTGTGTCATGTGCTAGATTTATTTAATTTGAGGATTTGTTTATTTAATTGAAGATTCTCCATATTGATACCTATAATGGCTACATATTGTAGGGTTTTATTCCTAATGCTTTTTTAAATTATAGTGTTGGTGGTTAGATGATGGGTTCTATTCTTCCTTCTCTGTGGGAATTAGTATTTTTGTTATTTTCCTTATGGATGATTACTTCCTACTTTTCCCATATTTATCTATTTTCCACATAAAATTTATTATTCTCATGTTTTCATGGCTATTCATCTATTTCTCTTGTGCATATATTCCTGTAACTTACTATATACTAGGCTGCTTTAGTGAAATGAATTGTGTTAATTTGGACTATCTTGAAGTGCGCTTATAACTCTCCATCCATTTAAAAGAGATTATTTTTCTGGATGCAACAATATACTTGATGGTGACTTCCCCTTCAAGCTTCAGATATGGTCCCATGTTGTCTTGGTTTTGGGATCATTGACAGGACACCTCATAGTATTCTGTTGTTTGAATCTTTTAATGTGGTTTGACACTATTCTTTAGTAGATTTCAGTATTAATATCTGCTTTTTCTTTTCCTTTTTGACCCCTTATATGAAAGGGCTGCAAGCCAGCTATTCATTGTTCCTAAAAGAGAAATTCAGAGAAGAGAAACAGAAATGGATGGTTTACCAGTAAACATGTCCCAGGTCAGTGGTCATGTTCACTTCTTTTCTAGAAATGTCATATTTTCAGGTATTGCAAGCTTTTAATTTTCTTCTTAAATAATTTTTTATTATAAAACAAACATTGGAAACAAACAAACAAAATCACACACTGAAAATAACCAGACCCAAAATCTGTACAATCCAATGAACTTTTATATGGTTAAAGTAGTCACTAGGAACAAAAACTCTGGAGACTTATTTGATTTAATAGTTTCAGTATCTGATATGTTTTGATGTACTTATCCACAACCAAAAAACAAAAAACATGTGACATTACAAAAAACAAAAAACAAACAAACCAAAAAAACCATGTGATTTAGAACTAGAAAATCAATTAGCGTTATATCTTTTTTCATCACTGGTGGTCATTACCTGCCTTCAGTACTATCTCAACCTCTGATATTTAACCTTTCTTGTTCTCTTTTCTCCATGTTCTTTTGTGTCCACATATACATGGTTTACGTAAGCAAATATTGTTGTGTAGATTTTGCATATGAGTGAAGATATGGTTTCTTCTTTCTGGCAATGTATGACCTTACTTAATAGTACACATTCTAAGTCCAGTGATTTTTCTACAAACTACTATTACATTTCTCTCTTTACCTGAATAGATTTCCATTTTGTATGTGTAACATTTTCATTATCTATTCATGTGGTGATAGACAATTAGGATGATTACAGTTCTTTGCAATGGTGAATAAAGGACCACTAAACATGGAGTGTAAATATATCTATAGTAGAGTATATAAATCTCTGGTTTGTTCCCAGGAATGAAATTGCAGAGCCACACAGTAATTTTCTTTATTTTTTAAATACTCTTAAAAATGATTTCCATTTGAGTGCATTTATTTGTACCCCCGCTGTCTTACACACACACACACACACACCCAAAAAGTGAAAAAGGCTTCCTTTCTTTCCACATCTTCTCTAACTTTTGTTTTCAAAGTAGTTGATGACAGCCATTCTGCCTGTGGTGAGGTAGTATTTTAAATTACTTTTATTTTGTGTTTCTCTGATCCTGTCAGATCAAGAGGATCCTGTGTGTCAGGAATCCTGGACACTTTTTGCCATATTTATTGACCATTTGTGTTTCTGTTTTCTCAAGGTGTCTATTTACATCCTTTGCCCTTTATTGATTGTCAGTTTCTTTACCTTGGTATTTATCTTCTCTAATTCTTGGTAAATTCTAGATATGAGCTCCTATCTAGAGTGCCACTAGTACAGATTTTCTCCCGTTCTGTGGGTGTCTCTGTGCCCTTCTAATTGTTCCCTTTGATGGATAGAAACTGTGTGTATATATGTATGTGTGTGTGTATACACACACACACACACACACACACACACACACACACACACACACATGCGGTCCCAACTGTTTACTTGGAGTTAGTTCCTGTGCTTCTCTATAAGGCCCAAGTATAGACAGGATTGATTCAATGTCAGTAGTTTAGCATGATTGTCAGGTATAGCATTTTAAAGCACATGTCCGCATCACGAATTGTCCTTCTGAGACATGTATACTAGAAATGTACACTGTTGTCCTGAGGGACATAAAGTGTCCATAACAGACAGATAATTATGTCCGGACCTCAAATGTATGTCCTATTTCACGGACATGCTTGTGAGACTATTGTGTCATCCTGTTTTCACAGAGGTAGAACATTTGTTACAGAGTGTGAGTACATAAGAAATCATCTCACTAAGTAATAGTCTTCGTTCATCTACATCCCATCTCCTTATTTCCAGAAAAGCACTGTGCCCAGCATCACATGGTCACACTGTGCATTTTTGTTTCAGTGTCGGTTGACATTTGGGGATGTGGCTGTGGACTTCCCTCAGGAGGAGTGGGAATGCCTGGACTCTGCTCAGAGGGCTCTGTACATTGATGTGATGTTGGAGAATTACAGCAACCTGGTCTCCGTTGGTGAGAACATTTTGCTTGTAGAACTTCCACCTCTTCCTTTCTATATATTGACCTTATGGTAGTAAACTCTGTTAAGCTATTTGAAAACAACATGAGAGCAGGGAAAGTTTGATATAGAAAGGAACTTTTTCATGGTGTTTTATTTTTTCTTTTTGTTTTCTTAGTTTAGAGGTATCATGCACCCTTCATTTTCTTTCTGTTTTGTATAATATTTATCCCCATATCTTACAGCTCCATATCATAATTGCATGGTTTTAATTGTGAGAAAACTCAACATAAGTGAATTAAAAATTCTCCCTTAATGTGCTGAAGATTCTGAGAGAAAATAGCAATTGGGAATTAATTTTTAGATTCCTCTATCTTGTATTCTCTGCATGTACTGACCAGAGTACTATGTTAGATGTTATTATTTCTTAAAATTTCTAGCATGGATTCTATACATCTAAGTAGTTGCTGGTTGACTTATCTTAAGGGAGAAACTTTAGGAAGACAGTAATTTTTTTTAAATGTTTTAAATGGAACAAGCCCTACTAATCTTTTACTTATTTTCAGAGAACTACTGCATATGTGATACTGTTCATCAACATGTGAAGACTGAAAAAGAGTCTTGTCAGCACAATAAGCTTGGTGAAATGCTTCATGATCCCTCCCATGATGCACTTTATAAAAGAAGTGACACTACAGAAACCTCTAATAACTACAGGTGCTGTAATGACAGGGATTCATCTGTTGATTCATCAAACCTATACACACATAGGAGTGTGCACACTGGAGAAGAACCTTGCAAATCTGAAAACTGTGAGAGATCTTTAAATGTGTGTTCTAGCATTATTCAAGATGAAAGACTCTACACTGCAAATAAAGAGCACAGAGATGAATATGACTATTTCAATTGTACATATAATCTCATGCAACAAACAGTCTACCTTGAAGAGAAACCACATGAGTGTGGGAAATGTGGGAAATGCTTCAGTACTTCCTTGAGGCTCATTAAACATCAGAGAATTCATACTGGAAAGAAACCTTACAAGTGTAACATTTGTGACAAATCCTATAACCAGTGTGCAAATCTTAAAATACATCAAAGACTTCATACTGGGGAGAAACCTTACAAATGCAAAGAATGTGGAAAGTCATTTCGTCAAACCTCAGTACTTAAAAGCCATCAGAAAATGCATACTGGAGAGAAGCCTTACAAATGTAAGCAATGTGACAAATCCTTTGCCCACTCTTCCAGTTTTAGGACACACCAGAAAATCCATACTTCTGAGGAACATTGTAGTTGTCCAGAATGTGGCAGGGAATTTCATCAGCTTTCACACTTTAGAAAACATTACAGACTCCATACTGGAGAGAAGCCTTACAAATGCAATGAGTGTGGCAGATCCTTTACTCACTATGCATCATTAAGATGGCATCAGAAAACTCATTCTCCAGAGATATATTTTGAATGCAAAGAATGTGGTAAGTCCTTTATTGAATTATCACATCTTAAAAGGCATTACAGAATCCATACTGGTGAAAAACCTTACAAATGTGAGATATGTGACAAATCCTTTACTGTGAATTCAACTCTTAAGACACATCAGAAAATTCATACTGGAGAGAAACCTTACAAATGTAGGGAATGTGACAAATCCTTTACTCATAGCTCACATCTTAGAAGACATCAGAGTGTTCATACTGGAGAGAGACCTTACAGATGTAAGGAATGTGACAAAACTTTTACTGAGTGTTCAACTCTTAGAGAACATCAGAAAATTCATACTGGAGAAAAAACTTACAAATGTGGAGAATGTGACAAATCTTTTACCCAGCATTCATATCTCAGAAGTCATCTCAGAGTTCATACTGGAGAGAGACCTTATGTATGTAAGGAATGTGGCAAATCTTTTACTACATGCTCAATTCTTAGAACACATCAGAAAATTCATACTGGAGAGAAACCTTACAAATGTAGGGAATGTGACAAATCTTTTACCCAGGACTCACATCTTAGAACACATCACAGAGTTCATACTGGAGAGAGACCTTACAGTTGTAAGGAATGTGACAAATCTTTTACTCGGTGCTCATATCTTAGAGCACATCAGAAAATTCATACTGGAGAGAAACCTTACAAATGCAAAGACTGTGACATATCCTTTCTCCGCATTTCTAGTCTTAGAATACATCAGAAAATTCATACTGGGGATAAACCTTACAAATGCAAAGACTGTGATATATCATTTAACCAGATTTCAAATCTCAGAAGACATCAGAAACTTCATACTGGTGAGAAACCTTACAAATGTATGGAATGTGATAAGTCCTTTACTCATAACTCAAATCTTAGAGCACATCAGAGAGTTCATACAGGAGAGAAACCTTATAGATGTACAGAATGTGACAAATCTTTTACTAGGTGCTCCTACCTTAGAGCACATCAGAAAATTCATACTGGAGAGAAGCCTTACAAATGCAAAGACTGTGACAAATCCTTTATCCACCTTTCAAATCTTAGAAGACATCAGAGAGTTCATACTGGAGAGAAACATACCAATGTGAATCATGTGACATAGCATTTATCCAGTATTATCTTGACTTACAAATCCTAACATACGTAATAGAAACATAAGGATGAGAAACTTGTGAAAGCTTTTAATGAAGTTTTAAATCTTAGAAAATATCACAGAATTTAAATAAAATTTTGCAAATTTTATTGTGTGAAAAGGTCCCTTCCCCCTCCTTCTTCCTCCGTGTGTGTTTGTGTGTGAGTGTATAGTTGCTTTTGTGCTTGTATCATTGCACTACATGTATTCATAATGCCCATGTAAGTCAGAAGCTGGCAAGAGATCCTCTGAAGCTGGAGTTAAAGACAGTTGTGTCTATGTGTGTATTGGGAATTGATCACCAATCCTCTAAAAGAGTAACCCTTGCTTTTGTCTACTAAACTATCTCTCTACCCCCTGGGCAGAGTGTTAATTACAATATCTTGTTTGTTATCCAAAAATTCACAATGAAATTCTTAATGCCATGCAAGTTTGTGAACACTGTTTAAGTCCAGCATTCAACAAAAACAAGACGATATCTATGAATTCAAGGTTGTCTTGCTATATAGATAATTCAAGGACAGCTAGAACTACATAAATGTGTCTCAAAAAATAATAGTAATGACAAAATGTAATAACATTAAAATGTGACAAAGACCTCTAATTGTTCTGTACATCCCAAAGTTCATATTTCTGAGAAACCGTATAAAGTTATACCATATATAATCTCCATATCTTGCTCTTCATTGGGAATTACACCTCCCAAATGCATTGAATTTGACAAACCTTTTACCTAGTGCTGAAATTGTTGACATGAAAACAAATTCATCATGAGAGAAACTCTAATAAAGTCTCATCTTTCATTCACCTTCAAAATCTGTATACTAGAGTCAAGCCTTACAAATAGCAAGAAGGTAAGAAACTATAAAGACATATATAAGCTGTGCATGTAGCATCACGGGCATGCTCACAGACAAATCAGAAATTGGCAAGGGTTCTGGGTTTGGTGGTGCAAGCCTTTACTCCCAGCACCCTAGAGGCAGGAACAAGTGGATCTCCGCATTCAAGATCAGCTGTCTCAAGAAAACAGAAATTCATTTTGCACTAATGAAGAAAAACTAGGAAGTCTTAGCCAATATTCTAAATTAAAATCATATAGCTATCATTAACAGCCTATCCACTCTCAAGGAGATAAAAGAGACTCAGTGACCCTCCATCAACCGTTATGAAATGGTAATCACCCGATTCTTACATGGTTGCTTGTTAGAACCTTCTGAACAATTGTGAGTCTCTGTTATCTATTACCTGCTATAAGAGGCAGTTTCTTTCACCAAGTTGGAGAGTTGTACAAACTGGACATGAATATTTAGATGGCAAATTAACAGCATGATCACTAAAAAAATTTCAATTAGTTATGTCCTTGGACCTACACTACACAAGCCCTGGTTTTTGGTATGAATTCCTCTCTATGGGCAGGTCTCAAATCTAATCAAGAGACAGGTTGGCTATGGGCATCTCATTTGTGTTGACCTTTCAGGAGCACCTCTCCTCCCCACTACTCCACTACATACTTAAACCATTCTTCACCTAGTATCCTCACTCTCTAATTTCATATCACCCATAATCTACTAACCATTCTTGCTTCCTGCATCTCCCTTTTACTGGTCTATTTCTACCTTTCTAGCTTCTTGAATAAACACAAACTTTGAAGCTAAGACCCATATATAAAAGCAAACATGCTGTTTGACTGTTGGGGACCAGGAGGCAGAACTCATCATAATTTCTATTTATCTACTTTTACATCCAGATATCACATTTTTATTTTTATTTACAATTGAATAATATATCAGGTTCTATAGAAATGTATCACATTTTCACTTATCCATGTGTCTGTTGAATGCTCGGCCATAGGGAATGGCACTATTAGGAGGTGTGACCTTGCTGGAGGAAGTGTGTCACTGTAGAGTTGGGCTATGAGGTCTCTCAGATTCTGCCCAGTACAGAAGATAGTCTTCACCATGAATCCTATTGAAGATAGTCTCCTGGCCTTCTGATGTAGAACCCCTTTAGCAGCATGTCTGCCTCCAGGATGGCATGCATCTTGCTATGGAGATAATGGACAAAACTTCTGAAACTGTAAGCCAGGCCCAATTAAATATTTGCCTTTATAAGAGTTGCCTAGGGCATGGTGTCTCTACACAGCAATAAAATCATAACTAAGACAGATGTGGTACCAGGAACTGGGGTATTAGGAAAGGCCTGACCATGCTTTTGTTCAAGGGAATATGCTGTTTGGGACTTTGGATTAGGAAAACAGTGTAGGTACATCTACACTATGGAATACCATTCAGCTATTAAAAGACATCATGAATTTTGCAGGAAAATGGATGGAACTTGAGAATATCATGCTGATTGAGGTAATACAGTCCCAAAAGGGCATGTATGATATGTACTCATAAGTGGATATTAACCATAAAATACAGGATACCCATGCTACACTCCACAGACCCCAAGAAGTTAAACAAGAATGAAGGCATAAGAGCACGCTTGAATTTCACATAGCAGGGGAAATAGAGTTGTCATGAGAGGCAGATGGAGGGAGGGAACCATGTGGGAGAGGGAATGGGGAGGGAAATAGGGTTCTGGATCAGGTGTGGGGAGGGACAAGACATGAGAATGAATGGAAGTCTGCAACTGATGAGGTTGGGAGGTGGGGGGCATCTCCAGGATGAGACAGAAACCTGGGATAAGTGAGGCACCCAAAATTAATGGAGGTAACCTTTGCTGTGAGTAACAGCATTGGGGATATAGAACCTAAAATGGGCACTTCCTTTAGGCAGGCAGGAACCTCAGTGGAGCAATAGAGACACCAACCTACCTACAAATTTTCAACCCCAAATTTATCCTGTCTACAAGAAAGGTAGGGACAGGGGATGGAGCAGAGACTGAGAGAATAGCCAACGAATAATTGGCCCAAATTGAGACTCATTCTGTGGGCAAGCACCAATCCCTGACACTGTGAATGATAATCTGTTATGCTTGCAGATAAGAGTATAGCTAGCATGGCTGTTCTCTGAGAGGCTCCACCCAGCAGCTGATTCAGACAGATGTAGACACCCACAGCCAAACAATGAATGGAGCTTGAGTACTCTTATGGAAGAACAGAAGTAAGGATGCAGACCAGTAGGGAATAGGAACTCCACAGCAAGACCAATCAAGTCAACACACCCGAACCCTTCAGGCTCTCAGAGATTGAACCACCAACCAAAGAACATACACAGGCTAGACCAAGGCCTTGCTGCACAAATGTAGTGGATGTGCAGCTTGGCCTTCATGTGGGTCCCAAGCAACTGGAGCTGGGGCTATTCCAAAAGCTGTTGCCTATATGTAGGGTATATTCTAGCTTGGCTGCCTTGTCTGGCTTCAGTGGGATCGGATGCACATAGCCTCACAGAGACTTGATGTCCGAGGATTGTGGACACTTTCTAGTCTTAATTGGAATCTCTATACAGTATTCTATATACATATTGGCTATATCAACTGCTGTTGAGTGTGGTGTACTCATTTGCTTATTGATTATAATTTGCTTCCTTTGTGATTTATTTACAGATTCTGTATTTTTTATCCATTATACTATAAATTTATAGCTAAGAACTATATCTGCTCTGTATGGTGTTCCTTCATACTTTTTTTTTTGGTGTTTTGAATTTGACACTATTATTTTTCAGTTGCCTCTCTTATATCAAGTATTGCCCCTTTGTGTTACCCTACAGGATTCCCTGTTTCAGGTCATACATGAAGGTCTGTGATTCCTTCTATGGTATGAGAGACTTGAGCCCAGTTTCATATTTTATATGCAGACAGATACTTTTCACAATGCCACTGTTTGAAGAGGCTGTATGGTTTGCAACATGCTTGTGGAATTTTGGTGACAGTCTCATAATCATTGCTGCTGGGCAGATTCTAGATCTGCTTTTCTGTTGCATAGGGCTGATCAGGAGTCACACTAGGATAGCTCAAGCATTGCAATGTTTTCCTAGGGTTGCTCTGTACCCATGGAATATGTGCACCAATATGAATTCTAAATTCTTTTTAACTATTTTTGTTAAGTACATAGTGGGGTATTAAATGTCATGGAGTGTCAACTGACAATATAAACCACTTTCAGAAATACTTCATATTTCAAAATATTAATTCCCATTCATCTGTGTAAACTGTCTTTACATGTTCTAGTTCACATATTCCTTAGTTCCTTCAGCAATTTTTTAGTTTACAAACCTGCTTCATTTCTCTCAACCAAATTCTCATTTTAGAGACCTTTCATCTGCCTAGTAAGTTCATTTAAGGAGTTTGTTTTGTTTACTATCTGTCTGTCTGTCTGTCTATCTATCTATCTATCTATCTATCTATCTATCTATCTATCTATCTATCTCTCCCTTTCCTGATTTTTATTTGCTATTTAGTTTTTATTTATATTTACATATTTTATAAATATGAGTTTTGTTTGCATGAATGACTATATGTCCTTTGCTTCCTAGAAGTGTATTTGGGGAGAGTTGAGATCCATCTTGTGGTTTCTTGGAAGGGAACTTTTGTCTCTTCAAAACAACAGGCATTTATATCCAATGAGCCATCTCCGTAGCCCCTTATTAATTTTAATCATAAATATCATAAAACCATCTAGTCCCTTATTTTTTAACATAGATGATGCTGAATTAGACTTTTCACAGGTGGTGGTGTTTTGTTTTTCAATATAGGATTTCTCTGTGTACTCATGGCTTCCCTGGAAGTCACTCTGTAGATTATACTGACCTCAAACTCAGAAATTTACCTACTCATGCTAAAAGTGTTGGGAATAAAGGCATGCACCACTACCTCCTGGTTCATTTATTATTTGTTAACAGATTATTTTCTTTCACTGTTGTTTTATGTTTGTGTGTATTCCTAAACATAAATATACAACCTACTCAGTCTGTAAGTTTTTAGTAGATGAACATCTCTTTTGGATAAGTACTTTACTCTGGAGGATACTTTCTCCAGCTCTCAGAATTTCTTAGTGTTTGACAAGGGTTGAGAGGTCCAGTAAACTTTCTCCCTTCCTCATTAGCATGTCTCCTTGTGTTCTCCCTTGTTCAGTTCCTGTTTAGGCAGATTATAAGATTTTATTCATTGATATGCCTAAGACATACAGTATCACAGCAAACTTCCTATTACTTCTGCTCTTACAATATTCCTGCCCACTCTTTCCCAGTGATCCCTGACCTTAGTGCTGTTGTGTTGCTTATGTGACAATTGGGACTGAGCATCACAACTCTGCGTTCTGATTGTGGTTTTGTTTTGTTTTTTGTAATAATCTCCATGATTGCAAAATTAACTTTCCTTGATAAGAAGTGACAACTTCATTTATCAGTGGGAATAAAGGGAAATACTTAGAATGTAGTAAGGGATTATGGTGATTGAGTAAATTAGTGGTGGTAGGTTTTCTTCCAAGACACTTGACTTCATTAACCCTAGGGAATCTGGCTAGATTTTCAGTATCAGGCATAATTTTCCTCTCGTTGAGACAATACTAAGTCCACTTAGAAGCTGTTAGTTGCCACCAAGGTATGTGTGCCACTCTCGCACCCTTAGTGTTATCAGATTTATTTAGCTTGAGTCTTTCTTTCTTTCTTTCTTTCTTTCTTTCTTTCTTTCTTTCTTTCTTTCTTTCTTCTTTTTGCAGCAGAAACATTTTTATTAATAATGCTGCTAATCTTCATCCGCCCCACTGTTCATCTTTCTTTTTTTTAAATTTTTTTAATTTCATTTTCTATATTCTTTATTTACATTCCAAATGACTTCCCCTTTCCCAGTTCCCCCTCCCCGAAAGTCCCATAAGCTCTCTTCCCTCCCCCGTTCCCCATTTACCTAAGAATTTCATGAATTCATTGTTTTCAGTTGCTGAGTAGTATTGCATTGTGTAAATATACAAGGAAAATATCTCTGATAAAATTGAAGAAATATATAGAAAAACACGTTAAGATTGACTATTTCATGGAAAAATTATACAGATAAAATGGTAGGCATAAAAATATTCCTAAGAGACAGGCATAATATCGCTTGGGTCTCGGGCGGCTTGTGTGTATGCGGCTCCCAAGTGCAGGGCTGATCTGCAGTAACCAGCACGCCAGCTCTGCTGTGGGACTTCTGCCTGGCAGAGAGACCCCGCACTGGGCGGGAGCCTACCAGCTTTCCTTCCGCGACCTCTGTTCCCGCAGACTGCGCTGAAGAGACAGGTACCCCAAGCTCTCTCTCCCCAATATAACATCACTTGGGACACGGCCTGTTGGGGCTTCCATCTGTGCCCGAGAACGGGTCAGCGCTGTGGTCGTCTGGGTGCCAGATCGGCAGGCCATCGTGTCTGCAGGGTGAGCGGCGCCACGGAGAGTGTGCAGATTGCACTCCGCCATCTTTGCTCCAGTGACTGGGAAGTTGGGACAGCTAGGTTCTGAGACAGACAGGCATAATATCGCTTGGGTCTCGGCGGCTTGTGTGTGTGCAGCTCCCAAGTGCTGGGCAGATCTGCAGTAACCAGCGTGCTAGCTCTGCTGTGGGACTTCTGCCTGGCAGAGGGACGCCCCCTCCCCCCCTAGGAGAGATCACTCACCCCTGCACAGGGCAGGAGCCTACCAGTCTCCCTTTGGCAACCTCTGCTCCAGGAATCCACTAGGCTGAGCCTTTGGATGTGCAAGGCCTCCCCAATATAAGATCACTTGGGGCAAGGCACATTAGGGCTCCAAAGTCACTCAGGAGCAGGCAGGCCCCAGAAATCGGTGCCAGGGGAATCCTGGCAATCCAGGGGGGGCAGAAATAGCTTTGCAGGCTCACAGGAGGTCCAACCAACAGCCAGTGGCAGCAGGACCAACTAACATCAGAGGTATCCAGATGGCAAAAGGCAAACGTAGGAATGTTACTAACAGAAATCAAAGTAATGTGGGACCATCCGAACCCAACTCTCCAACAGCAGCAAATCCTGGATACCCCACCACACCCGAAAGACAAGATCTGGATTTAAAATCACTTCTCATGATGCTATTAGAGGATCACAAGAAGGACACAAATAAATCTCATAAAGAGTTACAGGAGACCATGAATCAACGGTTAGAAGCCCTTACAAAGGAAATGCAAAAATCACTTAGAGAAATGCAGGAGAACATGGATCAAAAGATGGAGGAGCACAAGGAGACAACACAAAAATCGCTTAACGAGATGAATCAACGGGTAGATGCACTCACAAAGGAATCACAAAATTGGCATAAAGAAATGCAGAAGAATATGGGTCAACAGACAGATGCCCATAAGGAGGCAACACAAAAATTGCTTAAAGAAATGAATCAACAGTTAGATGCCCTTACAAAGGAAACACGAGAACTGCTTAAAGAAATGCAGGAGACAATGGATCAACAGATGGATTCCCATGAGGAGGAAACACAAAAATCACTCAGAGAAATGCAAGAGAACGTGGGTCATCAGGAAGAAATCCTGAAAGAGGCAATGCAAAAATACCTTAAAGAAATACAGGAAAATACAAACAAACAAGTGAAGGATCTCAGCAAATCCATCCAGGAACTAAAAAAGGAAGTAGAAACAACTAAGAAATCACAAAGGGAGACAACTTTGGAGATAGAAAACCTTGGGAAGAAATCAGGAGTCATAGATGCAAACATAAACAATAGAATACAAGAGATGGAAGAAAGAATCTCAGGTGCTGAAGATTCCATAGAAAGCATCGACTCAACAGTCAAAGAAAATGCAAAATGCAAAAAACGTGTAACCCAAAACATCCAGGAAATCCAGGACACAATGAGAAGACCAAACCTAAGGATTATAGGTATAGATGAGAGTGAAGATTTGCAACTTAAAAGGCCAGTAAACATCTTCAACAAAATTATGGAGGAAAACTTCCCTAACTTAAAGAGAGAGATGCCGATGAACGTACAAGAAGCCTACAGAACTCCAAACAGACTGGACCAGAACAGAAATACCTCCCGTCACATAATAATCAAAACACCGAATGTTCCAAACAAAGAAAAAATACTAAAAGCAGTAAGAGAAAAGGGCCAAGTAACATACAAAGGAAGACCTATCCGAATCACATCAGACTTCTCACCAGAGACTATGAAAGCCAGAAGATCCTGGGCAGATCTCATGCAGACACTAAGACAGCACAAATGCCAGCCTAGACTACTATACCCAGCAAAACTCTCAATCACCATAGGTGGAGAGACCAAGATATTCCATGATAAAACCAAATTTTCACAATATCTTTCCACAAATCCAGCCCTGCAACGGATAATAGGTGGAAACCTCCAATACAGGGAGAGAAACAACACCCTGGAAAAAATGAGATAATAACCTTCTTGAATCAAACCCAAAAGTAGATAACCACTCAAATATAAAGACAGCGTCAAGAATGGCAGATGGCAATAATCACTATGCCTTAATCTCTCTTAATATCAATGGTCTCAATTCCCCAATTAAAAGACATAGACTAGCAGACTGGATACGTAAACAGGACCCAGCATTTTGCTGCATGCAGGAAACGCACCTCAGTGTCAAAGACAAACACTACCTCAGAGTAAAAGGCTGGAAAACAATTTTACAAGCAAATGGCCCCAAGAAACGAGGTGGAGTAGCCATCCTAATATCGGATAAAATTGATTTTCAACCTAAAGTCATCAAAAAAGACACAGAAGGACACTACATACTGATCAAGGGAAAAATCCACCATCAAGAACTCTCAATTCTGAATATCTATGCTCCAAATGCAAGGGCACCCTCATTCGTAAAAGAAACTTTACTAAAACTCAAAGCACACATCGCACCGCACACAATAATAGTGGGTGACTTCAACACCCCGCTCTCTGAAATGGATCGTTCAGGAAAGCAGAAACTAAACAGGGACACAGTGAATCTAATTGAAGCCTTGGACCAAATGGAACTAACTGATATATATATAGAACATTTCATCCTAGAGCTAAAGAATACACCTTCTTCTCAGCTCCTCATGGTACCTTCTCCAAAATTGACCATATAATTGGTCACAAATCAGACCTCAACAGATACAAGAAGATAGAAATAATCCCATGCCTCCTATCAGATCACTATGGAATAAGGGTGGTCTTCAATGGCAACAAAAACAAAAGAAAACCCACGTACACATGGAGGCTGAACAATGCTCTACTCAATGATAACTTGGTCAAGGTGGAAATAAAGAAAGAAATCAAAGACTTTTTGAAAGTTAATGAAAATGAAGGCACAACATACCCTAATTTATGGGACACAATGAAAGCAGTGCTAAGAGGAAAATTCATAGCCCTGAGTGCCGCCAAAAAGAAACAGGAGACAGCATACACTAACAGCTTAATGGCACACCTGAAAGCCCTGGAACAAAAAGAAGCAAATACACCAAAGAGGAGTAGAAGGCAGGAAATCATCAAACTCAGGGCTGAAATCAATCAAGTAGAAACAAATAAAACCATACAAAGAATCAACAAAACGAGGAGTTGGTTCTTTGAGAAAATTAACAAGATAGATAAGCCCTTAGCCAGACTAACCAGAGAGAACAAGGATAGTATCCAAATTAATAAAATCAGAAACGAAAAGGGAGAGATAACAACAGAAACTGAGGAAATTCAAAAAATCATCAGATCCTACTACAAAAACCTGTATTCAACACAACTAGAAAATCTTGAGGAAATGGACAATTTCCTTGACAGATACCAAGTACCAAAATTAAATCAGGATCAAATAGACCATCTAAACCATCCTATAACCCCTGAAGGAATAGAAGTTGTCATTGGAAGTCTTCCAACCAAAAAAAGCACAGGTCCAGATGGTTTTACTGCAGAATTCTATCAGACCTTCAAAGAAGACCTAACACCAATACTCTTCAAACTGTTCCACAAAATAGAAACAGAAGGAACACTACCCAACTCGTTCTATGAAGCCACAATTACACTAATACCAAAAGCACACAAAGATCCGACAAAGAAAGAGAATCTCAGGCCAATCTCTCTTATGAATATCGATGCAAAAATACTCAACAAAATTCTTGCCAACCGAATCCAAGAACACATCAAAACGATCATTCACCACGATCAAGTAGGCTTCATCCCAGGGATGCAGGGATGGTACAATATAAGGAAATCCATCAATGTAATCCACTACATAAACAATCTCAAAGAAAAAAACCACATGGTCATCTCATTAGATGCTGAGAAAGCATTTGACAAAATTCAGCATCCTTTCATGCTAAAGGTCTTGGAAAGATCAGGAATTCAAGGCCCATATCTAAACATAGTAAAAGCAATTTACAGCAAACCGGTAGCCAGCATCAATCTAAATGGAGAGAAACTTGAAGCAATCCCACTAAAATCAGGGACTAGATAAGGCTGCCCTCTCTCTCCATATCTTTTCAATATAGTACTTGACGTTCTAGCTAGAGCAATTAGACAACGAAAAGAGGTCAAAGGGATACAAATTGGAAAGGAAGAAGTCAAACTATCACTATTTGCAGACGATATGATAGTATACATAAGCGACCCAAAGAACTCCACCAGAGAACTCCTACAGCTGACAAACGACTTCAGCAAAGTGGCCGGATATAAAATCAACTCAAGCAAGTCAGAAGCCTTCCTATACTCAAAGGATAAGCAGGCTGAGAAAGAAGTAAGTGAAATAATACCCTTCACGATAGCCACAAACCATATTAAGTATCTTGGCGTGACTCTAACCAAACAAGTGAAAGATCTGTATGACAAGAACTTCAAGTCTCTGAAGAAAGAAATTGAAGAAGACCTCAGAAGATGGAAAAATCTGCCATGCTCATGGATTGGCAGGATTAATATAGTAAAAATGAGCATCTTACCAAAAGTAATACACAGATTCAATGCAATCCCCATCAAAATCCCAACTCAATTCTTCATAGAGTTAGAAAGAGCAATTCAAAAATTCATCTGGAATAACAGAAAACCCAGAATAGCTAAAACTATTCTCAAGAGTAAAAGAACCTCTGGGGGAATCAGTATCCCGGACCTCAAGCTGTACTACAGAGCAATAGTGTTAAAAACTGCATGGTATTGGTACAGTAACAGACATGTAGATCAATGGAACAGAATTGAAGACCCAGAAATGAATCCACACTCCTATGGTCACTTGATCTTTGACAAAGGAGCTAAAACCATCCAGTGGAAAAAAGATAGCCTTTTCAACAAATGGTGCTGGCTCAGCTGGAGGTCAACATGCAGAAGAATGCAAATTGACCCATCCTTATCTCCTTGCACTAAGCTCAATTCTAAGTGGATCAAAGATCTCCACATAAAACCAGACACACTGAAACTAATAGAAGGGAAACTAGGGAAGAACCTTGAACATATGGGCACAGGGGAGAATTTCCTGAACAGAACTCCAATAGCTTATGCTCTAACATCAAGAATAGACAAATGGGACCTCATTAAATTACAAAGTTTTTGCAAGGCAAAAGACACTGTCAAAAAGACTAAGCGGCAACCAACTAACTGGGAAATGATCTTTACCAACCTTACCAACCTGGAGGGCTAATATCCAATATATAAAAGAACTCAAGAAGTTAAACTCCAGAGAGGCAAGTAACCCTATTAAAAATGGGGTACAGAGCTACACAAAGAGTTCTCACCTGAAGAATATCTAATGGCTGAGAAGCACCTAAAGAGATGTACATCATCCTTAGTCATTAGGGAAATGCAAATCAAAACAACCCTGAGATTCCATCTCACACCAGTCAGAATGGCTAAGATCAAAAACACAGGAGACAGCAGTTGTTGGCGAGGATGTGGAGAAAGAGGAACACTCCTCCACTGCTGGTGGAATTGCAGGCTGGTACAACCACTCTGGAAAGCAGTCTGGCGGTTCCTCAGAAAACTGGGCATGACACTCCCGGAGGATCCGGCTATACCACTCCTGGGCATATACCCAGAGGCTTTACCTGCATGCAATAAGGACACATGCTCCACTATGTTCATAGCAGCCTTATTTATAACAGCCAGAAGCTGGAAAGAACCCAGATGTCCCTCAATGGAGGAATGGATTCAGAAGATGTGGTATATCTACACAATGGAATACTACTCTGCAATTAAAAACAATAAATTCACGAAATTCCTAGGCAAATGGTCAGATCTTGAAAATATCATCCTTAGTGAGGTAACCCAAGCACAAAAGAACACACATGGTATGCAGTCACTGATAAGGGGATATTGACCCAGAATCTCGGAATACCCTAGACACAATCTGCATATCAATAGATTTCTAAGAAGATGGAAGGAGAGACCCCTGGTCCTGGAAAGACTGAATGTAGGGGAACGCCAGGACAGAGTAACGAGAGGGGGTTGAATGGAGAAAAGAGGGAGGGAAGGGGGCTTATGGGACTTTCGGGGAGGGAGGAAACTGGAAAGGGGAAGTAATTTGGAATGTAAATTAAAAAAATAAAATAAAATAAATAATAAAAAAAAATTTAAAAAAAATATTCCTAAATTGATTGAAAGTGGAATTATAAACATTTTCTGATAAAATTGAAAAGCTACAAAGAAAATATTTCTGATAAAACTAAAGAAATATATAGAAAAACATGTTAAAACTGACTATTTCATGAAAAATTATACAGATAAGATAGTAGGCATAAAAATATTCCTAAATTGATTGAAAGTAGAAGTAAAAACATTTTCTGATAAAATTGAATATTTACATGGAAAATATCTCTGATAAATTGAAGAAATTTATACAGATAAATTAGTAGGAATTAAAATATTCCTAAGTTGATTGAAAGAAGAATTATAAACATTTTCTGATACAATTGAAGAATTACATGGAAAATATTTCTGATAAAATTGGAAAAAATATATGGAAAAACATTAAAATTGAACATTATCATGGAAAATTATACAGATAAAATGGTAGGCATAAAAATATTTCTAAGTTGATTGAAAGTGAAATAATAAACATTTTCTGATAAACTTGAACATTTACCTGGAAAATATCTCTGATAAAATTGAAGAAATATATAAAAAACGCATTGATTGAGTATTTCATGGAAAAATTATACAGATAAAATGGTAGGCATAAAAATATTCCTATGTTTTTTGAAAGTGGAATTATAAACACTTTCTGATAAAATTGAAGATCTACAAGGAAAATATTCCTGAAAAAAATCAAGAAATATATAGAGAAACATGTTAAAACTGACTATTACATGGAAAATTATACAGATAAAATGGAAGGTATAAAAATGTTCCTAAGTTGATTGAAAGTAAAATTATAGACATTGTCTGATAAAACTGAAGATCCACACGGAAAATACTTCTGACAAATTTGAAGAAAAATACAGAGAAACGTTAAAACTGAAGATTATCATGGACAATTATACTGACAAAATGATAGGCACAAAAACATTCCTAAATTGATGGAAAGTGGAACTACAAACCGCCCCCCCCGATGAAACCAAAGATCTACATGAAAAACACCTCAGACAAAATCGAAGAAACACTCAGAAAAAAATGTTAAAATTAAAGATTATCATGGAAAATAATACAGTCAAAATGGTAGACACAAAAAGCATTACTGAATTGAAAGAGGAGTCACAAACATTTTCTGATAAAATTGAAGTTCCACATGAAAAACATCTCTGTGAGACTATGTTTTTTTTGTTGGGTAATTGAGTCCATTGACATTATAAGATATTAAGGAATAGTGATTGTTACTTCCTGTTATTTTTGATGTTCTTTTTATGTTTGTCTGGTTACTTTCTTTTGGGTTTGTTGGAAAAAGATTACTTTCTTGCTTTTTCTAGGGTGTAGTTTCCCTCTTCATGTTGGCGTTTTCCATCCATTATCATTTGTAGGGCTGGATTTTTGGAAAGATATTGTGTAAATTTGGTTTTATCATGGAATAACTTGGTTTCTCCATCTATGGTAATTGAGAGTTTTGCTGGGTATAGTAGTGTGGGCTGGCATTTGTGTTCTCTTAGAGTCTGTATGACATCTGCCCAGGATCTTCTGACTTCCATCGTCTCAGGTGAGAAGTCTGGTGTAATGCTGATAGGCCTGCCTTTATAGGTTACTTGGCCTTTTTCTCTTACTGCTTTTAATATTCTTTCTTTGTTTAGTGCATTTGGTGTTTTGATTATTACGTGCCTGGTCTGATCCAGTCTGTTTGGAGTTCTGTAGGCTTCTTGTATGTTCATGGACATCTCTTTCTTTAGGTTAGGAAAGTTTTCTTCTATAATTTTGTTGAAGATATTTACTGGCCCTTTAAGTTGGAAATCTTCACTCTCTTCTATACCTATAATCCTTAGGTTTGGCATTCTCATTGTGTCCTGAATTTCCTGGATGTTTTGGTTCAGGAGCTTTTAGTATTTTGCATTTTCTTTAACTGTTGAGTCAATATTTTCTATGGTATCTTCAGCCCCTGAGATTCTTTCTTCTATCTCTTGTTTTCTGTTGACTCCTGTTTCTATGACTCCTGAATTCTTTCCAAGATTTTCTATCTCCAGAGATGTCTCACTTTGTGATTTCTTTATTGTTTCTACTTCCATTTTTAGATCCTGGATGGTTTTGTTCAGTTCCTTCACTTGTTCGTTTGTGTTCTCCTGTAATTCTTTAAGGGATATTTGTGTTTTCTCTTTAAGGACCTCTACCTGTTCACCCATGCTCCCCTGTATTTCTTTCAGGGATTTTTGTGTTTCCTCTTTAAGGGTCTTTACCATTTGACCCATGTTCTCCTGTATTTCTTTAACGGAGTTATTTATGTCCTTCTTGATGTCCTCTAACAGCATGGTGAGAAGAGACTATAAATCCAACTATTGCTTTTCCGGTGTGCTGGGGCATCCCGAACTTGCTGTGATGGGAAAACTGGGCTCTGATATTGCCAAGTAGCCTTGGTTTCTGTTGGTAGGGTTCTTGCACTTGCTTTTGCCATCTGGTTATCTCTGTTGTTAGTTGGTCTTATTGTTTCTGGCTGGAGATTGCCCCTCCTATGGGCCTGTAAACCTGTGTCTGTACTCCTGGGAGACCAACTCTCTTCTGGCAGGGTCTGTGCACTGAAGGCTGTGGAGCTGTCTGGTTCCCTGCTGTAAATGGTGGCTAGAAGGGAAGACTCCTGTCCCAGCTACTCCAATGATCATATGCCTTGTGCGCTTCTAGCTGTACCTCTCCAGAGAGAAGGTGGAGATCTCACCTCCACACTCAGAAGTGAAATCGCTGCTGGGAGATCATTCTCTTCTGGTGGGCTAAGCACAGAAGGCTATGGAGCTGCCTGGTTCCCTGCTGCACGGTCGAGTATTTCTTCATTGAATTGAGGATTCTCCATTTTGATTTAGAGACTGGCTACATTTTTTTGTTCATAGGATTTTTTTTATCCATATGATTGTGTTTTTTATGTTGCTTCAGGTTGGATTAATGGTAGAATGACTTTTTTCTTTACTGTGAGAATTAATGGGTTGCTGTTTTGAGTACTGATGATTACTTTCCACTTTTCTTGTATTCTCTATTCTTCCCATAAAATGTATATTTTTCATGTTCTTCATAATTCCTCTGATCATCCTGTGTATAATTTCCTCCAATTTATTATATACTGTGATGCCTTAGTGATATGAATTGCATTAATTTATGACTATCTTCAAATGCACTTATGTCTACATTAATTTTAAAATAGTATTTTGTGAGGGCAACGATATTGTTGATGGTGCTTTCCTGTCCAAACTTTTACTCCATGATCTCCTGGTTTTGGTATCATTAACTAGACACCTTGTAGAATTTTGTTGCTCTCCTGGGACTTTTCATGTGTTTGACATTGTTCTTTAACAGTATTCATTAGTTTCTGCTTCTCCTTTTTGATTGTTTTATATGTATTGGCAGCAAGCTATCTATTCATCCTTACTGAAAGACAAACTCAAAGAAGAGAAACACTGGGAAATGGCTGATTCTTCAGGAAATATATCCCAGGTCAGTGGTCATGTTCATTATTTTTCTGGAAATGCTATATTTTAAACCATGGAAATCCTTTAATTTTCTGCCTCTGGTAATTTTTCAACTTTGCTATAAAAGAAAGTTACAAACAACTGCAAAATGTTCACATACTGAAATTGACTAAACCAGAGACTCTAAGGCAGCATGTCTTTAAGCTGTACCTTTTCATTCAGGGTCTGTTGACATTCCAGGATGTGACTATGTAATTCTCCCAAGAGGAGTGGAAATGCCTGGGCTATGCTCAGAGGACTTTGTACATTGATGTGATGTTGGAGAATTACAAGAACCTGGTCTCTGTGGATCAGAATATTTTGCTTGTAGAATGCCTGACTTGTCCTTTATATATACTGACTTAATGGGTTGTAAACTCTGTTAAGCTGTTTTTAAAACAAAGGGACTCTGAAAAGTTTGGTAGTAGAAATGAAATTCTCCTGGTATTTGTTTTTCCTTTCCATTTTTCATTTATAAATATTGTGAACACTTTGTTTTGGTTCCAAGATGCATGCAACAGCACAGTAACATATACTAGTTCCACACATATCTTTTTTTTCATTTTTTTCTTGTACTGAAATGGATTATTTTCTCATATAGTATATCCTAACTATAGCTTCCACTCTATCTATTCCTTCCAGTTCCTCTTGAAACGATTCCCTTCTCTAATGATCTACAGCCTTGGATATCTGGCAAAGTAGTCGTGTTCCATACATTAGTTTTTGAAGCTCTCATGTTTTTTTTTAAATATACATACATACTTTTTCCTACATTTCTATAACTGTTAATCTAAGGAGGAATTGTGTATTTTGAATAGTACTTTTTTTTCATTAGAAAGTACAAATGCTATAAACCTGGAATTTGATCCTTTCCAAAGCTAATTACTAATTCCTGAATTATAGGCTTAATCATCCTAGAAAGCTGTTACTGGTTTTGTGAGAATCTACATAATTACTGTGAATGAAAGGGGTAGACAACTGGGAGCTTTATTCTGAATTATCGTTGTTTTATTTATCTTGAGAGAACATAAGCACAGAATCATTTATCCAATGTTTAATTTTGGAGCAAGCCCTATTAATCTGAATTGTACTTATTTTCAGAGAACTACTGTATATGTGATACTGTCCATCAACACATGAAGACTGAAAAGGTGACTTGTCAGTGTAATGAGCTTGGTAAAATGCTTCATGACCCCTCCAACACTGCACTTTATAAAACAAGTGACACTACAGAAACCTCTAATAACTACAGATGCTCTAATGACCAGGATGCCTCTGTTGACTCATCAAACTGAGATAGATATAAAAGGATGTGCACTGGAGCAAAACCTTGCAAATCTAAAGACTGTCAGGAATCTTCAAATTTCAAAGACTCTACACTGCAAAGCAAGAGCACAGGCAGGGAGAATATGATGACCATTTCAGGTCTTTTTTTTTTTTTAATTTACCAAAGAAAGTTTATTTGGGGTTACAGACCAGGGAGATAAAGTCTGTCCTTAAAGAGAAATGTGGTAGCAAGCAGGATGGCAGCAGGAGCAGGAAACTGAGACCTCCCATCTTCAAACTGAAAGTAGTACTGGGCTTTTAGTATCAAAGCCCACCCCCCAGTGATGTACTTCCTCTAATGAGGTTACACTGCCTCAGCCTCCCTAAATAGCATCAGGTCTATGTAAAGTATATGCAACTAATAATCTACATTGGAGAAACACGACACCAGTGTAGGGAATGTGGGAAATACTTTAGTACTTCCTCAAACCTCACTGTACATCAACAAATTCATACTAGACAGAAACCCTACAAGTACAAAGTTTGTGACAAATCTTTTTCCCAGAGTACAACTCTTAAACAACATTGAAGACTTCATACTGGGAAGAAACTTTACAAATGTAAGATATGTGACAAATCCTTTACTCAGTGCTCAACTCTAAGAGGTCATCAGAAAATTACTAATGGTAAGAAATCTTACAAATGCAGAAACTGTGACATATCCTGTATGTGGCTTTCAAATCTTAGAAGACATCAGAAAATTCATACTGGAGAAAAACATACCATTGTAAAAGAAAACGTGATATAACATTTATTGGTATTCCCGGCTTACAAATTACAACAGGACCTTCTGGTCTCCATCTGCATCCTGGAGCTAAGGCTGTCCCCACAGCCCTCCGCACACAAGTCCCACTAGGAGAGAGCTGGTCTCCCAGGAGTGCTCTCACTCCTAAGCTCAGAGGTAAGATCACCACTTTCCCTCCAATAACTGCCCAAAGCAGGATGCACAAGGAGCACATAGGGCACAGAAACAATGGAGCAGCTGGGACAGGATCCTTCTGATCTCCATTCCGCACTCTGGAGCTAAGACTGATCCACACCCTCTGCTCTTAAACACCACCCAGGAGAGAGCTGGTCTCCCCAGGAGTGCTCTCACTCCTAAGCTCAGTGGTGAAATCACCATTTTTAAATGTAACTTTTACATAATAGCTTTCATAATTGTTTCATAATTGCCCCTATTATATGTTCTTTGTTATAAGAGTAAGAGCCTTTTTTTCATTTAGACAAAAAGGGGAAAATGGAGTGCTTTGGTTTGATGCTGCTTATGTTCTAATGCTAAATAATGTCTCTCAAGATTTCATTGCCCCAATGAGAAGATCTTCATGTAAACCAAGTGATGCTATGTAAAGCTTGCTTCCCAATTTAACTGGTCAATAAATGGCTAGAGCTGTGATTTTGCAATAGAAGAATAAATTTGGGTCCTAAGTATTAAGTAGAGGGATTGCTAGTACAGGGAATAGAAGAAAGAACATAGAGGTGGAGGAGGCCACAATAAGAGGAGATGGACCATAAGCACATTGCCAGGCAAAAGAGCAAGTAAAAGGAACATATTTCTTACATACAGATATGGCTGTGAGATAAGTTAAAATAGCTCCAAACCTGCCCAATATAAGCTTACATCATGTAAATGAAATACCTGGATTTTGTGTCTTTTATAGAGGCAATCTAGAATTGTAACTTATTTTAAACATGGTGCCAGGCAAGTAGTCATGATACAGGAGCAGTATCTGAGACTTCCATCTGATTCACAAACAGGAAGCATGGAAAATTAGACTTGGAATAGGATTGGATTTGCAACATCAAGGTCGACCTTCAGTTCCACACTTCTCCAACAAGCCACATCTAATATTTCCTAAATAGTTATATACTCTTAATACAAATTTTTAATGTATCAGTGTATGGAGGCCATTTTTCTTCAAACAACCAAAGTGAACTTCTTCACACCCAAGACCAGGGTACTGAGATGGCACCAGAACTTCTCCTGTCCCTAATGACGTGATCACTGCTGTTATGCTACTGTAAAAGCACAGTCACCTGCTCCTATAGGGTTACACTTAGACTGCTTCTGAAAACTGTAGATAGCTTCTGACAACAATCCCAGTTTAACCAGGGAGACAGATGTGGATCCACAGCTGCTGGAACAATTATACTCATGCTTGTGCAACATATAGAACATACATATTTTCTGTTCTTTGCTGACACCTTCAGCTGAATAAAGACCTACTCAACCTACACTAATAGACATTTATTTTGGAACATAAAAATGTACCTCATATACCCATATTCCATTTCCATACTTACTTAAATTTGTGTTCACATTGTTATTTTGAATTAGTCTAATTTGTACCTCTTATATTCTCTTGAGTTGTGAATCTTGGTAGATATAGTCAATATAGTGATATACCCTGCAAAAAGACTGACTCTTTTTTATGAAGCTATGAATTATAAATACTTTCTAACTTATATTTAGGAATCTGGGTTTGCCCCCTGAACATGATAACCTTTTTGTCTTGATTGGATTTGAGTAGGTCCTATGTATGCTGTTATGATTTCTGTAGGAATATTTTCTTGATTCATGATTTTTCTGAGCAGAAGTTTCTAGGTTTCACATCAAAGCAAGCTGAAATATTCGTGGAAAGCAAGCTACTAAGCAGTCCAACACCAGAGTTTCCACTTTAGATCCTGACTCCAGGAACCTTTCTTGATTCATGCCCTTACTTCCCGTAATGATAGCCTGAAATGTGGAGGTGAAAGCCAAATACACTTTTTCTTCCACAGCATGCTTTTAATTTTGTGTTTTATCACTGCAATAGGGAGCAACTAATACAAGATAATTTTCCACATATTAGTTTCTGGTTCTTTCTTCAGTGACTCCCAATTTTACATATTACAATTCTTTCACAGCTCTGGTAATACTTTTTTTTATATTTTATTATTTTGTGGATACTGTAAACGACATTCTCTTATGGATTTTTCTGTTTCTGTTTTCTTTTCTACAAAGAATTGAACTGATTCTGTATAATAATTTTATATTCTGGTACAAGACTGAGCATATTTCTTATCTATAGCAGACTTGTGGCATTATATATAGAGATTAGGGCATTATATATAGGAAACATTAGGGCATTATATATAGAGAATCACAAAATATAAAAATGAAGACCATTTTTTTCTTTTTAGTTTGTCTCCACTTTATTTCCTTCCTTTCTCTTATGTTTCTTGCTAAGACCTCAAATGCATTATAATAGAATAGATGTAAGAGTAGACATCTCTTATAGTTTGCATTCTGTAAACATGATAAACAATATGAACAAAATCAGCTTTTGAAAGGGAGAGAAAATAGTTTATTATAGTTTATACTTCTATGTCAGTCCACCATTGATGGGAATCGGGGCAGAAAATCAGGATCATTGGGTCAGGAACTGAAACAGAGGCAATGTAGAAGCTCTAATTACTAGCTTACTTTTCCATGGCTTCCCCAGCATGCTGGGAACTAAGTGTTCATTTACTTGAGGCTGCAGAGGACATTTCACAGGCTGAAGTAATTTTTACCATATGTTAGTATTTTTTTTAAATTTAATTTTATTTGTTTTTTTATTTATATTTCAAATCATTTCCCCTTTCCCGTTTCCTCCCTCCCCGAAAGTCTCATAAGCCCCCTTCCCTCCCTCTTTTCCCCATTCAACCCCCTCTTGCTTCTCTGTCCTGACATTCTCCTACATCCAGTCTTTCCAGGACCAGGGGTCTCTCCTTCCATCTTATTGGAAATCTATTGATATGCAAATTGTGTCTAGGGTATTCCGAGATTCTGGGTTAGTATCCCCTTATCAGTGACTGCATACCATGTGTGTTCTTTGTGATTGGGTTACCTCACTAAGGATGATATTTTCAAGTTCTGACCATTTGCCTAGGAATTTCGTGAATTCATTGTTTTTAATTGCGGAGTAGTATTCCATTGTGTAGATATACCACATCTTCTGAATCCATTCCTCCGTTGAGGGACATCTGGGTTCTTTCCAGCTTCTGGCTATTATAAGTAGGCTGCTATGAACATAGTGGAGCATGTGTCCTTATTGCATGCAGGTAAAGCCTCTGGGTATAAGCCCAGGAGTGGTATAGCCAGATCCTCCAGGAGTGTCATGTCCAGTTTTCTGAGGAACCGCCAGACTGCTTTCCAGAGTGGTTGTACCAGCTTGCAATCCCACCAGCAGTGGAGGAGTGTTCTTCTTTCTCCACATCCTCGCCAACAACTGCTGTCTCCTGTGTTTTTGATCTTAGCCATTCTGACTGGTGTGAGATGGAATCTCAGGGTTGTTTTGATTTGCATTTCCCTAATGACTAAGGATGATGAACATCTCTTTAGGTGCTTCTCAGCCATTAGATATTCTTCAGGTGAGAACTCTTTGTTTAGCTCTGTACCCCATTTTTAATAAGGTTACTTGCCTCTCTGGAGTTTAACTTCTTGAGGTCTTTGTATATATTGGATATTAGCCCTCTGTCAGATGTAGGGTTGGTAAAGATCATTTCCCAGTTAGTTGGTTGCCGCTTAGTCTTTTTGACAGTGTCTTTTGCCTTGCAAAAACTTTGTAATTTAATGAGGACCCATTTGTCAATTCTTGATCTTAGAGCATAAGCTATTGGAGTTCTATTCAGGAAATTCTCCCCTGTGCCCATATGTTCAAGGTTCTTCCCTAGTTTCCTTTCTATTAGTTTCAGTGTGTCTGGTTTTATGTGGAGGTCTTTGATCCACTTGGAATTGAGCTTAGTGCAAGGAGATAAGAATGGGTCAATTTGCATTCTTCTGCATGTTGACCTCCAGTTGAGCCAGTACCATTTGTTGAAAAGACTATCTTTTTTTCCACTGGATGGTTTTAGCTCCTTTGTCAAAGATCAAGTGACCATAGGAGTATGGATTCATTTATGGGTCTTCAATTCTGTTCCATTGATCTACATGCCTGTCACTGTACCAATACCATGCAGTTTTTAACACTACTGCTCTGTAGTACAGCTTGAGGTCCGGGATATTGATTCCCCCAGAAGTTCTTTTACTCTTGAGAATAGTTTTAGCTATCCTGGGTTTTCTGTTATTCTAGATGGATTTTTGAATTACTCTTTCTAACTCTATGAAGAATAGAGTTGGGATTTTGATAGGGATTGCATTGAATCTGTATATTGCTTATGACAAGATGGTTATTTTTACTATATTAATCCTGCCAATCCATGAGCATGGCAGATTTTTCCATCTTTGGATGTCTTCTTCAATTTCTTTCTTCAACAGGAGGCCAAAGGGATACAAATTGGAAAGGAAGAAGTCAAACTATCACTCTTTGCAGACGATATGATAGTATACTTAAGCGACCCAAAGAACTCCACCAGAGAACTCCTACAGCTGATAGACAACTTCAGCAAAGTGGCCGGATATAAAATCAACTCAAGCAAGTCAGTAGCCTTCCTATACTCAAAGGATAAGCAGGCTGAGAAAGAAGTAAGAGAAATGATACCCTTCATGATAGCCACAAACCATATAAAGTATCTTGGTGTGACTCTAACCATACGTTATTATTGATAGACATGAAACACGTCTCCTCCTTTATACCTCTTATATTATTGTCTAGAACACTTCTTTCAATTTCCTCTAGCTAAAACTTTACTGCAGGCTACAGAAAAAGAAACATGGCTACAATCCCACCCATAAAGCCTTCAACCTACAAGTTTTCTTGCTTGCAAGATGTTCTGGGCTAATAGTGACATAGAACGTGTGGAAATAGCCAACAGATATCTGGTTTAAATTGAGGTCCATGCTATGACAGGGAGCCCATATCTGTACTACCTAAATAACCAGGACTGGAGACTAAGCAGCCTAGGTACTCTGTGTAAAACCACAAATGACCATCAAAAATATTAATGAACTGTTTCTTTTTTTTTCTTTTTTTGGTTTTTTTATGGTTTTTCGAGACAGGGTTTCTCTGCATAGTCCTGGCTGTCCTGGAACTCACTCTGTAGACCAGGCTGGCCTCGAACTCAGAAATCCGCCTGCCTCTGCCTCCCAAGTGCTAGGATTAAAGGCGTGCACCACCACCGCCCGGCTAATGAACTGTTTCTTAATGATATTCTGCTATACATACAGATTAGTGCCTTGTATATTCATCATTAGAAAGGCTTCTTCATAGAACAGATGTGAACAGATACAGAGAGCTACACCCAAACATTAGGCTGAAAGGGAGTCAAAATTAGAGATATCCATCAGGTATCTTCATTAGCAGCATGGGTACGATTGTAGGAGTTGTAGGGGATAGAAGATTCCAGAAAAATATAGCTCACAAAATAATAAGTAGGGTGCATATGGTCTCCTAAAGACTGAAGCAGGAGCTTGGGGCCTCAAGAGTCTGCAACAGGTTCTCAGGATATATGTTATGACTGCTAGCTTGGTGTTTTTGTGGAACAACTAACTTACTGAATCTTTGGCCTGCTCTTGAGATTCTTCCTCCTATTTGGTTGCTTTGTGCATCTTTAATAAGAGGGCTTTTGCCTTGCTTTGTTTTGTGTTCTTTTGTCATGTTTGTTTGTCGTCTCTAGGAAATCTGCTTTTTTCAGAATGGAAACAGAGGGAGAGTGGATATGGTGGAAGAACAGAGAATGGAGGAACTGTGAGTAGTGGATGGATGGGAAACTGTGGTCAGGGTGTATTGTATAAGAGAAGAGAAAATCTTTATTTGGTAGAAACAAAAAGAAAAACAAACTAGCTATTTTTCATTAATTCTTAGAAAATTCCATATGGAATTCTTTATTTTATTCACTAAAACATCTCTCAAGATATACTCCTTCCACCCTGTTTAAGAAGAACTATCATAAAAATCTCGGGACAGGTATATTTCTTTGGGATATGTTTATACATTTATTCTGTCAGAATTCAATCCTCACAGACACATGAAAGCCTTTGTGAAAATTAACATACATCGAATTTCAAAAGTTTAGTAAAAGCTTTGAGTAAGTGAAACTTTTCTGTTAGGTGTTCTCGAAGCTATGAAAAGAGTCTTCTGCAGGAAGAAGTTATTTGACACATTACAACAAAT
The DNA here is from genome assembly GCA_036184795.1 of Tokudaia tokunoshimensis. Taxonomy (NCBI): domain Eukaryota; kingdom Metazoa; phylum Chordata; class Mammalia; order Rodentia; family Muridae; genus Tokudaia; species Tokudaia tokunoshimensis. The sequence goes on from BTHU01000006.1 coordinate 92,313,287, forward strand.
TGTGGGAATTTCAAATCCCCATTGCCTGGGAGGCTTCATCTACATGTAAAAGCCAAGTTCTGTGCCTATTTTGCTGGCTGTATGCTTTCTCTCTTCAATCTTAAGAGAATTATACACAAACCAGGAATTTGTCACAGATATACTGATAAACCAAATTTATAGATTTATGAAAGGACTGTTGCCATCAATTTTATAAGCATGCTGGGGGTGTGCATTTGAGAATAGATAAAAATACTAGTGGTGGGGAGGCAGCAGAGGGCTTTGACTGAAGAACATAGAAAGTGTACAGCAGTATCATAGTGGTATGACCACTTTGATCTAGATGTTCTAAATGTTACAGAAGATCAATAGACGATCATAGATTTTATCTGCAAGGAAACAAAAAAAAAGGAATCATTAAAACCTATATATTTTTGTTTCTCATTTTGACATAGCATGATTTATTAGCAACATTTTCATTTTTTAACGCTAGTAATACATCTTTTTATATTTCTAGATTTTAGCCACAAAATGTTACTTGTGGGTATTTTAATTTAAAGACAAATATGCGAGATGTGGATCACGGTACAGGTGAGATTTCCATGAATGGTGGAGGCCTATATAAAGTGCATGTGCAAAAATATAACATATAATGTACAACATTATTTTACAGTTTTTTCAGTGCATGAACTTTTGTGTGGAAGATAAAAATCATTTGAAAAGTTTCAGTAATTCTTCAAGACTACTTTTTACATTATCTACCTATTTTAAGTACGTATTTGTACTCCGACTAACCCAGACATATGTGAACTTAAGAATATATTAAAGAATATATTAAAGACTTCTGCCTTGCAGAGGGACCCCCCGCACTGGGTGGGAGCCTACCAGCTTCCCCTTGGCGACCTCTGTTCCTGGATCGACTACACTGAGGAGACAGGTACTCAGTTTCTCCCCAATATAACATCGCTTGGGACACGGCCTGTAGGGGCTTCCATCTGCACCCAAGAGCAGGACAGTGCTGCGGTCTTCTGGGCGCCAACTCTGCTGTGGGCCATCTCCCCTGCAGAGTGACCTGCGCCTCTGAGAGAGAGTGCACTCCGCCATCTTTGCTCTAGCATCAGGGCAGCTGGGACCTCCAGACTCAGAGACAGACAGGCATAATATCGCTTGGGTCTCAGGCAGCTTGTGTGTACCCTGCTCCCAAGAGCTGGTCATGTCTGCAATAATCGAGGCGCCAGTTCTGCTATGGGACTTCTGCCTTGCAGAGGGACCCCCCTCCACCCCCCTCTGGGAGAGATCACAAACCCCTGCACAAGGTGGGAGCCTACCAGCCTACCTTTGGCAACCTCTGCTCAGGGAATCCACTATGCTGAGCCTTTGGATGTGCAGGGATTCCCCCAATATAACATCACTTGGGGCAAGGCACATCAGGGCTCCAAAGTCACTCAGGAGCAGGGCAGGCCCCAGAAATCGGTGCCAGGGAATCCCGGTAATCCAGGGGGGCCAGAAATAGCTTTGCAGGCTCACAGGAGGTCCAACCAACAGCCAGTGACAGCAGGACCAACTAATACCAGAGGTAAACAGATGGCAAAAGGCAAACGTAGGAATGTTACTAACAGAAATCAAAGTAATATGGCACCATCCGAACCCAACTCTCCAACAGCAGCAAGTACTAGAAACCCCACCACACCCGAAAGACAAGATCTGGATATAAAATCACTTCTCATGATGCTATTAGAGGATCACAAGAAGGACACAAATAAATCTAATAAAGAATTACAGGAGACCATGAATCAACAGTTAGAAGCCCTTACAAAGGAAACACAAAAATCGCTTAGAGAAATGCAGGAGAACATGGATCAACAAATAGAGGCCCACAAGGAGACAACACAAAAATCGCTTAAAGAAATGAATCAACGGGTAGATGCACTTTCAAAGGAAGCATAAAAATTGCATAAAGAAATGCAGGAGAATTTGGGTCAACAGATGGATGCCCATAGGGAGGCAACACAAAAATTGCTTAAAGAAATGAATCAACGGATAGATGCCCTTACAAAGGAAACACGAGAACTGCTTAAAGAAATGCAGGAGACGATGGATCAACAGATGGAATCCCATGAGGAGGAAACACAAAAATCGCTCAGAGAAATGCAGGAGAACGTGGGTCATCAGGAAGAAATCCTGAAAGAGGTAATGCAAAAATACCTTAAAGAAATACAGGAAAATACAAACAAACAAGTGAAGGATCTCAGCAAATCCATCCAGGATCTAAAAAAGGAAGTAGAAACAACTAAGAAATCACAAAGGGAGACAATTTTGGAGATAGAAAACCATGAGAAGAAATCAGGAGTCATAGATGCAAACATCAACAATAGAATACAAGAGATGGAAGAAAGAATCTCAGGTGCTGAAGATTCCAGAGAAAGCATCGACACAACAGTCAAAGAAAATGCAAAATGCAAAAAAACGTCTTGGTGGAAGACGGAGGGATCCAAAAGGATCAAGGACACCATAACAAGACTATAGAGTAAACTAACCTGGGGGATCACAGAGACTGAACCACTGATGAAAAGAGCATGCAGGGACTGGCCCTAGGTCCCCTACGGAGATGTAGCAGATGTACAGCTTGTTCTTCTTGTGGATCCTCTAACAATTAGAGCAGGGGCTGTCTCTGACTCTGTTGCCTGCCTTTGGAGCCCTTCCTCAGAGCTGGGCTTCCTAGTCTGGCTTCAGTGGGAGAGAATGTGCTTGATCCTGCTACAACTTGTTGGAACCCATGGGGGTGGGGAAGGGGAATCCCTTTCTAAAGCTGAGGAAAAGCAGAGGTGGAAATGGGGGAGGGGGTGTGAGGGTGGGAATGGAAGGAGAGGAGGGTGGGGGCTGCAATCAGGCTGTAAAGTGAATAAATAAATACACTTTTTTTTCTTAAAAAAAAAAAAAAAAAACGTGTAACCCAAAACATCCAGGAAATCCAGGACACAATGAGAAAACCAAACCTAAGGATTATAGGTATAGATGAGAGTGAAGATTTGCAACTTAAAGGGCCAGTAAACATCTTCAACAAAATTATGGAGGAAAACTTCCCTAACCTAAAGAGAGAGATGCCGATGAATGTACAAGAAGCCTATAGAACTCCAAACAGACTGGACCAGAACAGAAATACCTCCCGTCACATAATAATCAAAACACCAAATGTTCTAAACAAAGAAAGAACATTAAAAGCAGTAAGAGAAAAGGGCCAAGTAACATACAAAGGAAGACCTATCCGAATCACATCAGACTTCTCACCAGAGACTATGAAAGCCAGAAGATCCTGGGCAGATCTCATGCAGACACTAAGAGAGCACAAATGCCAGCCTAGACTACTCTACCCAGCAAAACTCTCAATCACCATACATGGAGAGACCAAGATATTCCATGATAAAACCAAATTTTCACAATATCTTTCCACAAACCCAGCCCTGCAAAGGATAATAGGTGGAAACCGGCAATACAAGGAGAGAAACAATACCCTGGAAAAAATGAGATAGTAACCTTCTTGCATCAAACCCAAAAATAGATAACCACTCAAACATAAAGATAGCATCAAGAATAGCAGGTGGCAATAATCACTATTCCTTAATCTCTCTTAATATCAATGGTCTCAATTCCCCAATAAAAAGACATAGACTAACAGACTGGATATGTAAAGAGGACCTAGCATTTTGCTGCATGCAGGAAATGCACCTCAGTGTCAAAGACAAACACTACCTCGGAGTAAAAGGCTGGAAAACAGTTTTACAAGCAAATGGTCCCAAGAAACGTGCCAGAGTAGCCATCCTAATATCAGATAAAATTGATTTTCAACCTAACATCACCAAAAAAGACACAGAAGGACACTACATACAGATCAAGGGAAAAATCCACCAAGAAGAACACTCAATTCTGAATATCTATGCTCCAAATGCAAGGGCACCCTCATTTGTTTTTTGTTTTTTTTTTTTTAAGGTTTTTTTTTTTTAATTTAATTTTATTTTATTTTTTTAATTTACATTCCAAATCACTTCCCCTTTCCCGTTTCCTCCCTCCCCGAAAGTCCCATAAGCCCCCTTCCCTCCCTCTTTTCTCCGTTCAACCCCCTCTCATTACTCTGTCCTGGCGTTCCCCTACATCCAGTCTTTCCAGGACCAGGGGTCTCTCCTTCCATCTTTTTAGAAATCTATTGATATGCTGATTGTGTCTAGGGTATTCTGAGATTCTGGGTCAATATCCCCTTATCAGTGACTTCATACCATGTGTGATCTTTTGTGATTGGGTTACCTCACTAAGGATGATATTTTCAAGTTCTGACCATTTGCCTAGGAATTTCGTGAATTTATTGTTTTTAATTGCAGAGTAGTATTCCATTGTGTAAATATACCACATCTTCTGAATCCATTCCTCCGTTGAGGGACATCTGGGTTCTTTCCAGCTTCTGGCTATTATAAATAAGGCTGCTATGAATATAGTGGAGCATGTGTCCTTATTGCATGCAGGTAAAGTCTCTGGGTATATGCCCAGGAGTGGTATAGCCGGATCCTCCGGAAGTGTCATGCCCAGTTTTCTGAGGAGCCGCCAGACTGCTTTCCAGAGTGGTTGTACCAGCCTGCAATTCCACCAGCAGTGGAGGAGTGTTCCTCTTTCTCCACATCCTCGCCAACAACTGCTGTCTCCTGTGTTTTTGATCTTAGCCATCCTGACTGGTGTGAGATGGAATCTCAGGGTTGTTTTGATTTGCATTTCCCTAATGACTAAGGATGATGAACATCTCTTTAGGTGCTTCTCAGCCATTAGATATTCTTCAGGTGAGAACTCTTTGTGTAGCTCTGTACCCCCATTTTTTAATAGGGTTACTTGCCTCTCTGGAGTTTAACTTCTTGAGTTCTTTGTATATCTTGGATATTAGCCCTCTGTCGGATGTAAGGTTGGTAAAGATCATTTCCCAGTTAGTTGGTTGCCGCTTTGTCTTTTTGACGGTGTCTTTTGCCTTGCAAAAACTTTGTAATTTAATGAGGTCCCATTTGTCTATTCTTGATCTTAGAGCATAAGCTATTGGAGTTCTGTTCAGGAAATTCTCCCCTGTGCCCATATGTTCAAGGTTCTTCCCTAGTTTCCCTTCTATTAGTTTCAGTGTGTCTGGTTTTATGTGGAGATCTTTGATCCACTTAGAATTGAGCTTAGTGCAAGGAGATAAGGATGGGTCAATTTGCATTCTTCTGCATGTTGACCTCCAGCTGAGCCAGCACCATTTGTTGAAAAGGCTATCTTTTTTCCACTGGATGGTTTTAGCTCCTTTGTCAAAGATCAAGTGACCATAGGAGTGTGGATTCATTTCTGGGTCTTCAATTCTGTTCCATTGATCTACATGTCTGTTACTGTACCAATACCATGCAGTTTTTAACACTATTGCTCTGTAGTACAGCTTGAGGTCCGGGATACTGATTCCCCCAGAGGTTCTTTTACTCTTGAGAATAGTTTTAGCTATTCTGGGTTTTCTGTTATTCCAGATGAATTTTTGAATTGCTCTTTCTAACTCTATGAAGAATTGAGTTGGGATTTTGATGGGGATTGCATTGAATCTGTGTATTACTTTTGGTAAGATGCTCATTTTTACTATATTAATCCTGCCAATCCATGAGCATGGCAGATTTTTCCATCTTCCGAGGTCTTCTTCAATTTCTTTCTTCAGAGACTTGAAGTTCTTGTCATACAGATCTTTCACTTGTTTGGTTAGCGTCACGCCAAGATACTTAATATGGTTTGTGGCTATCGTAAAGGGTATTATTTCTCTTACTTCTTTCTCAGCCTGCTTATCCTTTGAGTATAGGAAGGCTTCTGACTTGCTTGAGTTGATTTTATATCCGGCCACTTTGCTGAAGTCGTTTATCAGCTGTAGGAGTTCTCTGGTGGAGTTCTTTGGGTCGCTTATGTATACTATCATATCGTCTGCAAATAGTGATAGTTTGACTTCTTCCTTTCCAATTTGTATCCCTTTGACCTCTTTTTCTTGTCTAATTGCTCTAGCTAGAACTTCAAGTACTATATTGAAAAGATATGGAGAGAGAGGGCAGCCTTGTCTAGTCCCTGATTTTAGTGGGATTGCTTCAAGTTTCTCTCCGTTTAGATTGATGCTGGCTACTGGTTTGCTGTAAATTGCTTTTACTATGTTTAGATATGGGCCTTGAATTCCTGATCTTTCCAAGACCTTTAGCATGAAAGGATGCTGAATTTTGTCAAATGCTTTCTCAGCATCTAATGAGATGACCATGTGGTTTTTTTCTTTGAGATTGTTTATGTAGTGGATTACATTGATGGATTTCCTTATATTGAACCATCCCTGCATCCCTGGGATGAAGCCTACTTGATCGTGGTGAATGATCGTTTTGATGTGTTCTTGGATTCGGTTGGCAAGAATTTTATTGAGTATTTTTGCATCGATATTCATAAGAGAGATTGGCCTGAGATTCTCTTTCTTTGTCGGATCTTTGTGTGCTTTTGGTATTAGTGTAATTGTGGCTTCATAGAACGAGTTGGGTAGTGTTCCTTCTGTTTCTATTTTGTGGAACAGTTTGAAGAGTATTGGTGTTAGGTCTTCTTTGAAGGTCTGATAGAATTCTGCACTAAAACCATCTGGACCTGTGCTTTTTTTGGTTGGAAGACTTCCAATGACAACTTCTATTTCTTCAGGGGTTATAGGACGGTTTAGATGGTCTATTTGATCCTGATTTAATTTTGGTACTTGGTATCTGTCAAGGAAATTGTCCATTTCCTCAAGATTTTCTAGTTGTGTTGAATACAGGTTTTTGTAGTAGGATCTGATGATTTTTTGAATTTTCTCAGTTTCTGTTGTTATCTCTCCCTTTTCGTTTCTGATTTTATTAATTTGGATACTATCTCTGTGCCCTCTGGTTAGTCTGGCTAAGGGCTTATCTATCTTGTTGATTTTCTCAAAGAACCAACTCCTCGTTTTGTTGATTCTTTGTATGATTTTATTTGTTTCTACTTGATTGATTTCAGCCCTGAGTTTGATGATTTCCTGCCTTCTACTCCTCTTTGGTGTATTTGATTCTTTTTGTTCCAGGGCTTTCAGGTGTGCCATTAAGCTGTTAGTGTATGCTGTCTCCCGTTTCTTTTTGGCGGCACTCAGGGCTATGAATTTTCCTCTTAGCACTGCTTTCATTGTGTCCCATAAGTTAGGGTATGTTGTGCCTTCATTTTCATTAACTTTCAAAAAGTCTTTGATTTCTTTCTTTATTTCCACCTTGACCAAGTTATCATTGAGTAGAGCATTGTTCAGCCTCCATGTGTACGTGGGTTTTCTTTTGTTTTTGTTGCCATTGAAGACCACCCTTATTCCATAGTGATCTGATAGGAGGCATGGGATTATTTCTATCTTCTTGTATCTGTTGAGGTCTGATTTGTGACCAATTATATGGTCAATTTTGGAGAAGGTACCATGAGGAGCTGAGAAGAAGGTGTATTCTTTAGCTCTAGGATGAAATGTTCTATATATATCAGTTAGTTCCATTTGGTCCAAGGCTTCAATTAGATTCACTGTGTCCCTGTTTAGTTTCTGCTTTCCTGAACGATCCATTTCAGAGAGCGGGGTGTTGAAGTCACCCACTATTATTGTGTGCGGTGCGATGTGTGCTTTGAGTTTTAGTAAAGTTTCTTTTACGAATGAGGGTGCCCTTGCATTTGGAGCATAGATATTCAGGATTGAGAGTTCTTGATGGTGGATTTTTCCCTTGATCAGTATGTAGTGTCCTTCTGTGTCTTTTTTGATGACTTTGGGTTGAAAATCAATTTTATCCGATATTAGGATGGCTACTCCACCTCGTTTCTTGGGGCCATTTGCTTGTAAAATTGTTTTCCAGCCTTTTACTCTGAGGTAGTGTTTGTCTTTGACACTGAGGTGCGTTTCCTGCATGCAGCAAAATGCTGGGTCCTGTTTACGTATCCAGTCTGCTAGTCTATGTCTTTTAATTGGGGAATTGAGACCATTGCTATTAAGAGAGATTAAGGCATAGTGATTATTGCCATCTGCCATTCTTGACGCTATCTTTATGTTTGAGTGGTTATCTACTTTTGGGTTTGATTCAAGAAGGTTATTATCTCATTTTTTCCAGGGTGTTGTTTCTCTCCCTGTATTGGAGGTTTCCACCTATTATCCGTTGCAGGGCTGGATTTGTGGAAAGATATTGTGAAAATTTGGTTTTATCATGGAATATCTTGGTCTCTCCATCTATGGTGATTGAGAGTTTTGCTGGGTATAGTAGTCTAGGCTGGCATTTGTGCTGTCTTAGTGTCTGCATGAGATCTGCCCAGGATCTTCTGGCTTTCATAGTCTCTGGTGAGAAGTCTGATGTGATTCGGATAGGTCTTCCTTTGTATGTTACTTGGCCCTTTTCTCTTACTGCATTTAGTATTCTTTCTTTGTTTAGAACATTCGGTGTTTTGATTATTATGTGACGGGAGGTATTTCTGTTCTGGTCCAGTCTGTTTGGAGTTCTGTAGGCTTCTTGTATGTTCATCGGCATCTCTCTCTTTAAGTTAGGGAAGTTTTCCTCCATAATTTTGTTGAAGATGTTTACTGGCCCTTTAAGTTGCAAATCTTCACTCTCATCTATACCTATAATCCTTAGGTTTGGTCTTCTCATTGTGTCCTGGATTTCCTGGATGTTTTGGGTTACGCGTTTTTTGCATTTTGCATTTTCTTTGACTGTTGAGTCGATGCTTTCTATGGAATCTTCAGCACCTGAGATTCTTTCTTCCATCTCTTGTATTCTATTGTTGATGTTTGCATCTATGACTCCTGATTTCTTCCCAAGGTTTTCTATCTCCAAAGTTGTCTCCCTTTGTGATTTCTTAGTTGTTTCTACTTCCTTTTTTAGTTCCTGGATGGATTTGCTGAGATCCTTCACTTGTTTGTTTGTATTTTCCTGTATTTCTTTAAGGTATTTTTGCATTACCTCTTTCAGGATTTCTTCCTGATGACCCACGTTCTCCTGCATTTCTCTGAGCGATTTTTGTGTTTCCTCCTCATGGGATTCCATCTGTTGATCCATCGTCTCCTGCATTTCTTTAAGCAGTTCTCGTGTTTCCTTTGTAAGGGCATCTAACCGTTGATTCATTTCTTTAAGCAATTTTTGTGTTGCCTCCTTATGGGCATCCGTCTGTTGACCCATATTCTTCTGCATTTCTTTATGCAAATTTTGTGATTCCTTTGTGAGTGCATCTACCCGTTGATTCATCTCGTTAATCGATTTTTGTGTTGTCTCCTTGTGCGCCTCCATCTTTTGATCCATGTTCTCCCGCATTTCTCTAAGCGATTTTTGTGTTTCCTTTGTAAGGGCTTCTAACCGTTGATTCATGGTCTCCTGTAACTCTTTATGAGATTTATTTGTGTCCTTCTTGTGATCCTCTAATAGCATCATGAGAAGTGATTTTAAATCCAGATCTTGTCTTTCGGGTGTGGTGGGGTATCCAGGACTTGCTGCTGTTGGAGAGTTGGGTTCGGATGGTCCCACATTACTTTGATTACTGTTAGTAACATTCCTACGTTTGCCTTTTGCCATCTGGATACCTCTGGTGTTAGTTGGTCCTGCTGCCACTGGCTGTTGGTTGGACCTCCTGTGAGCCTGCAAAGCTATTTCTGCCCCCCCTGGATTACCAGGATTCCCCTGGCACCGATTTCTGGGGCCTGCCTGCTCCTGAGTGACTTTGGAGCCCTAATGTGCTTTGCCCCAAGTGATCTTATATTGGGGAGGCCTTGCACATCTAAAGGCTCAGCCTAGTGGATTCCTGGAGCAGAGGTCGCCAAAGGGAGGCTGGCAGGCTCCTGCCCTGTGCAGGGGTGTGTGATCTCTCCTGGGGGGGGAGGGGGCGTCCCTCTGCCAGGCAGAAGTCCCACAGCAGATCTGGCGCGCTGGTCACTGCAGATCAGCCCAGCACCTGGGAGCAGGTTACACACAAGCTGCCTGAACCCGAAGCGATATTATGCCTGTCTGTCTCTGAGCCTGGCGGTCCCAACTACCTGGTCACTGGAGCAAAGATGGCGGAGGGCACTCTCCGTGGCGCTGCTCACCCTGTGGTCACGATGGCCCGCCGATCTGGCACCCAGACGACCACAGCGCCAACCCGCCCTCGGGCACAGAAGGAAGCCCCAACAGGCCGTGTCCCAAGTGATGTTATATCGGGGGGGGGGGGGGAGAGCCTGGGTACCGGTCTCTCCAGCGCAGTCCGCGGGAACAGAGGTCGCGGAAGGGAAGCTGGCAGGCTCCCTCCCTGCGCGGGGTCCCTCCACCAGGCAGAAGGTCCCACCGCGGAACTGGCGCGCTGGTTACTGCAGATCAGCCCAGCACCTGGGAGCAGGTTACACACAAGCTGCCTGAAACCGAAGCGATATTATGCCTGTCTGTCTCTGAGCCTGGCGGTCCCAACTACCTGGTCACTGGAGCAAAGATGGCGGAGGGCAGTCTCCTTGGCGCCGCTCACCCTGTGGTCACGATGGCCCGCCGATCTGGCACCCAGACGACCACAGCGCCAACCCGCCCTCGGGCACAGACGGAAGCCCCAACAGGCCGTGTCCCAAGTGATGTTATATCGGGGGGGAGAGCCTGGGTACCGGTCTCTCCAGCGCAGTCCGCGGGAACAGAGGTCGCGGAAGGGAAGCTGGCCGGGCACCCTCATTTGTAAAAGAAACTTTACTAAAGCTCAAAGCACACATTGCACCTCACACAATAATAGTGGGTGACTTCAACACCCCGCTCTCTGAAATGGATCGTTCAGGAAAGCAGAAACTAAACAGGGACACAGTGAATCTAATTGAAGCCTTGGAACAAATGGAACTAACAGATATATATAGAACATTTCATCCTAGAGCAAAAGAATACACCTTCTTCCCAGCACCTCATGGTACCTTCTCCAAAATCGACCATATAATTGGTCACAAATCAGACCTCAACAGATATAAAAAGATCGAAATAATCCCATGCCTCCTATCAGATCACTGTGGAATAAGGGTGGTCTTCAATGGCAACAAAAACAACAGAAAACCCACATACACATGGAGGCTGAACAATGCTCTACTCAATGATAACTTGGTGAAGGAGGAAATAAAGAAAGAAATCAAAGACTTTTTAAAATTTAATGAAAATGAAGGTACAACATACCCTAATTTATGGGACACAATGAAAGCAGTGCTAAGAGGAAAATTCATAGCCCTGAGTGCCGCCAAAAAGAAACCGGAGACAGCATACACTAACAGCTTAATGGCACACCTGAAAGCCCTGGAACAAAAAGAAGCAAATACACCCAAGAGGAGTAGAAGGCAGGAAATCATTAAACTCAGGGCTGAAACCAATCAAGTAGAAACAAATAAAACCATACAAAGAATCAACAAAACGAGGAGTTGGTTCTTTGAGAAAATCAACAAGATAGATAAGCCCTTAGCCAGACTAAACAGAGGGCACAGAGACAGTATCCAAATTAATAAAATCAGAAAAGAAAAGGGAGAGATAACAACAGAAACTGAGAAAATTCAAAAAATCATCAGATCCTACTACAAAAACCTGTATTCAACACAACTAGAAAATCTGGAGGAAATGGACAATTTCCTTGACAGATATGAAATACCAAAATTAAATCAGGATCAAATAGACCATCTAAACCGTCCTATAACCCCTGAAGAAATAGAAGTGGTCATTGGAAGTCTTCCAACCCTAAAAAGCACAGGTCCAGATGGTTTTAGTGCAGAATTCTATCAGACCATCAAAGAAGACCTAACAGCAATACTCTTCAAAATATTCCACAAAATAGAAACAGAAGGAACAGTACCCAACTCGTTTTATGAAGCCACAATTATGCTAATACCAAAAGCACACAAAGATCCGACAAAGAAAGAGAATCTCAGGCCAATCTCTCTTATGAATATCGATGCAAAAATACTCAATAAAATTCTTGCCAAACGAATCCAAGAACACATCAAAACGATCATTCACTACAATCAGGTGGGCTTCATCCTAGGGATGCAAGGATGGTTCAATATAAGGAAATCCATCAATGTAATCCACTATATAAACAATCTGAAAGAAAAAAAAACCACATGGTCATCTCATTAGATGCTGAGAAAGCATTGAACAAAATTCAGCATCCTTTCATGCTAAAGGTTTTGCAAAGATCAGGAATTCGAGGCCCATATCTAAACATAGTAAAAGCAATTTACAGCAAACTGGTAGCCAACATCAATCTAAATGGAGAGAAACTTGAAGCAATCCCACTAAAATCAGGGACTAGACAAGGCTGCCCTCTCTCTCCATATCTTTTCAATATAGTACTTGAAGTTCTAGCTAGAGCAATTAGACAACAAAAGGAGGACAAAGGGATACAAATTGGAAAGGAAGAAGTCAAACTATCACTCTTTGCAGACGATATGATAGTATCCTTAAGCGACCCATAGAACTCGACCAGAGAACTCCTACAGCTGATAAACAACTTCAGCAAAGTGGCTGGATATAAAATCAACTCAAGCAAGTCAGTAGCCTTCCTATATTCAAAGGATAAGCAGGCTGAGGAAGAAGTAAGAGAAATGATACCCTTCACGATAGCCACAAACCATATAAAGTATCTTGGTGTGACTCTCACCAAACAAGTGAAAGATCTGTATGACAAGAACTTCAAGTCTCTGAAGAAAGAAATTGAAGAAGATCTCAGAAGATGGAAAATCTGCCATGCTCATGGATTGGCAGGATTAATATAGTAAAAATGGTCATCTTGCCAAAAGCAATATACAGAATCAATGCAATCCCCATCAAAATCCCAACTCAATTCTTCATAGAGTTAGAAAGAGGAATTCAAAAATTCATCTGGAATAACAGAAAACCCAGGATAGCTAAAACTATTCTTAAGAGTAAAAGAATCTCTGGGGATTCAGTATCCCGGACCTCAAGCTGTACTACAGAGCAATAGTGTTAAAAACTACATGGTATTGGTACAGTGACAGGCATGTAGATCAATGGAACAGAATTTAAGACCCATAAATGAATCCATACTCCTATGGTCACTTGATCTTTGACAAAGGAGCTAAAACCATCCAGTGGAAAAAAGATAGCCTTTTCAACAAATGGTGCTGGCTCAGCTGGAGGTCAACATGCAGAAGAATGCAAATTGACCCATTCTTATCTCCTTGCACTAAGCTCAATTCCAGGTGGATCAAAGACCTCCACATAAAACCAGACACACTGAAACTAATAGAAAGGAGACTAGGGAAGAACCTTGAACATATGGGCACAGGGGAGAATTTCCTGAATAGAACTCCAATAGCTTATGCTCTAAGATCAAGAATTGACAAATGGGACCTCATTAAATTACAAAGTTTTTGCAAGGCAAAAGACACTGTCAAAAAGACAAAGCGGCAACCAACTAACTGGGAAATGATCTTTACCAACCTTACATCCAACAGAGGGCTAATATCCAATATATACAAAGACCTCAAGAAGTTAAACTCCAGAGAGGCAAGTAACCCTATTAAAAAATGGGGTACAGAACTAAACAAAGAGTTCTCACCTGAAGAGTATCTAATGGCTGAGAAGCACCTAAAGAGATGTTCATCATTCTTAGTCATTAGGGAAATGGAAATCAAAACATCCCTGAGATTCCATCTCACACCAGTCAGAATGGCTAAGATCAAAAACACAGGAGACAGCAGTTGTTGGCGAGGATGTGGAGAAAGAAGAACACTCCTCCACTGCTGGTGGGATTGTAAGCTGGTATAACCACTCTGGAAAGCAGTCTGGCGGTTCCTCAGAAAACTGGGCATGACATTCCTGGAGGATCCGGCTATACCACTCCTGGGCATATACCCAGAGGCTTTACCTGCATGCAATAAGGACACATGCTCCGCTATGTTCATAGCAGCCTTATTTATAATAGCCAGAAGCTGGAAAGAACCCAGATGTCCCTCAACGGAGGAATGGTTTCAGAAGATGTGGTATATTTACACAATGGAATACTACTCTGCAATTAAAAACAATGAATTCACGAAATTCCTAGGCAAATGGTCAGAACTTGAAAATATTATCCTTAGTGAGGTAACCCAATCACAAAAGAATACACATAGTATGCAGTCACTGATAAGGGGACATTAACCTAGAATCTCGGAATACCCTAGACACAATTCACATATCAATAGATTTCCAAGAAGATGGAAGGAGAGACCCCTGGTCCTGGAAAGACTGGATGTAGGGGAATGCTAAGACAGAGCAGCGAGAGCGGGTTGAATGGGGAAAAGTGGGAGTGAAGAGGGCTTATGGGACTTTCGGGAAGGGAGGAAATGTGAAAGGGGAAATGATTTGAAATGTAAATTAAAAAAACTTAGAAAATAAAAAAGAATATATTAAAGTATATATCTCCATATATATTAATGTGTATATACACATAAACATACATACACATACCCACACACACCACATATACACACAATACATACTATATTCACTTTAACATTGTCTACCTACAGATTCTCAAAGAAGTCTCCCCCTACTGTCTTACGAATTTTCATAAATATCCAAGTTTCTCCTACCATGGATTGATTTCACCTCACCCTTTTTGATTGCTATTAAAAGTATTGATAAGCTGACCCAAGATTACCAACTACAAAATGCAGTACTTCACAGGGTAATTTCCCATTCAAGGCTTCTTTTAATTTAATCAGAATAGAATCTTTGATTGGAGCTTATTCCCGGAACAAAATTGGAGACACTGAACTTGGAGGGCAGCGAAAACATTTCTCTTTTTTCTTGTTTTTCAATACATTAGAACATATAATACTTAGATATAATATCATCATGGACTGGATATTCTTGCATTATATATTTCCTTTTCTCCTTTCTTCCATAAAGTGAGAATTAGCCCTCAACTTGAAACCAAAGCTTAGGTTTTTCTACGTTACTTCATAATTATACATCTATGTGATGTTCTATTATTTCATTGTTTACTAATTTATCTCCAAGATTTCCTATTATTCTTTAAGAATTAGTACTTCACTTCAAGAATACTCCCCAATATATGCTTTATAAAAATCTCTCCTGTTCAACACTCCTTCATACAATCATAAGAAACATAGACTATGATAAAAAATACTCTATCAATGCTCCTATCTTGCTCTTTTAAAAACAGTCACTTCTCAATAAGCCATCTGTCAATAGACTACACACAGATGCACAGGGGGTACAGAGAGACAGGGGAATATTTCTCATTGTATACTGCATTTCTGAAATAGAAAAATTTTACAACTTCTATCCCTACAGGGGATTCCAGAAGGAAAACTCCAACACAAGGAGGGCACCTGCTCCAAAAATAAAATAAACATATTAATCTTCTCATAGCAAAGGCAAAAGGAGAGAACCACATGCACATAATGCCACCTACAAAAACAGACATAACAGGGACTAACAATCATCTGTACTTAATATCTCTAAATATTAATGGACTCAATTCACCTATAAAATGACATAATCTGAGAGACTGAATACACAAACAGGATCCAGCAATCTGCTAGATATAAGAAACACACCTCAATAACAAAGACAGATACTACCTCAGAGTAAAAGGCTAGAAAAAGTTCTTCCATGCAAATGGTTCCAAGAAACAAGCTGGAGTTGCCATCTTAATATCCAATAAAATAGACTTTCAACCAAAAGTTATCAAGGGAGAGGGTAAAGGACACTTCATATTTGTCAAAGGAAAAAAAACCCACCAAGAGAAAATCTCAATTCTGAACATCTATTCCCCAAATGCAAGGGCACCCACAATAATAAAAGAAACTTTACTAAAGTTCAAAACACACACTGAACAACACACAATAATAGTGGGAGACTTCAACACCCCACCATCACTAATAAAAAGAAACTAAACATAGACACAGTGAAACTAATAGCAGTTATGAACCAAGTGTATTTAACAGATATCTACAGAACATTTAACCCTAAAACAAAAGCATAGACCTTCTTCTAGCTTATTATGGTACATGCTTCAAAACTGACCATATAATTGATCACAAAACATGCTTCAACTGATACAAGAAGATTGAAATAATCCCATGCATCCTATCAGATCACCATGGCCTAAGGCTGGTCTTCAATAACAATAAAAACAACAGAGAACCTGCATACCCATGGAAATTGAAAAACTCTCTACTCGATGATAACTTGGTCAGGGAAGAAATAAGGAAAGAAATTAAAGACTTCCTGGAATTCAATGAAAATGATGACACAACATACCCAAACTTATGGGATACACAAAAGCAGTGCTAAGAGGAAAATTCATAGCACTAAGTGCCCTGGTAAAGAAATTGGAGAAATCCTAGACTAGCAACTTAACAGTACATCTGAGAGCTCTAGAACAAAAAGAAGTAAACACACTGAAGAAGAGTAGAAGGCAGGAAATAGTCAAACTCAGGACTGAAATCAACCAAACAGAAACAAAGAGAACTAAATAAGAATCAACAAAACCAAAAGCTGGCAAGAATCAACAAGATAGATAATTCCCTAGCCAAACTAACTAAAGGGTTCAGAGGCAGTATCCAAATTAACAAAATCAGAAATGTAAAGGGAGACATAAGAACAGAAAAGGAGGAAATTCAAAAAAATTATCAGATCCTACTATAAAACTGGAAAAATCTAGATGAAATGGGTCATTTTCTACTCAGATATCACATACCCAAGTTAAATCAAGACCATTTAAATCAAGTTTAATAGGAAAACTATTAAAACAGGCCCATATTCCCTAAAGAAATAGAAGTCATTAAAAACCTCCCAACCAAAGAAAAGCCCAGGGCCAGATAGAAGGCTTTATTGCAGAATTCTACCAGACCTTCAGAGAAGACCTAATACTGATATTCCACAAACTATTTCATAAAATAGAAATAGAAGGAACACTACCTAATTCATTCTATGAAGCCACAATTACCCTGATACATAAACCACACAAGGTCACAACAAAAAAGAGAACTTCAGACCAATTTCACTTATGAATATGAATGCACAAATACTCAATAAAATCTTGCAAACAGAATCCAAGGACATGTCAAAACCATCATTCACCACAATCAAGTAGGCTGCAACCCAGGGATACAAGGTTGGTTCAATATATGAAAATCCATTAACATAATCCACTATATAAACAAACTCAAAGGAAAAAAATCACATGATCATCTCCTTAGATGCTGAAAAAGCATCTAAAATACAACAAATGCAAAATACAATGTCCCTTCATTTTTAAAGTATTGGAGAGATCAGGAATGCAAGGCCCATACCTAAACATAATAAAAGCAATTTACTGTTAAGCAACGGCCAATATCAAATTAAATGGAGAGCTACTTGAAGCAATCCTACTAAAATCAGGGACAAGGATACCAAATCTCCCCATATCTATTCAATATAGTATTTGAAGTTTTAGCTACAGAAATAAGACAACAAAAGGAGACCAGGTGATACAAATTAAGAAGTCAAGGCATCACTATTTGCAGATGCCATGATAGTATACATAAGTGACCCCCAAAATTCTTCCAGAGGATTTCTACAGCTGACTGGATATAAAATTAACTCTAATAAATCAAATCAGTAGCTTTCCTCTGCTCAAAAGATAAATGGGATGAGAAAGAAATTAGGGAAACAACACACTTCACAATAGCCACAAATAATATAAAATATCTTAGGTTAATGTTAACCAAGCAAGTGAAAGATATGTATGGCTGGGCAGTGGTGGTGAATGACTTTAATCCCAGCACGTGGGATGCAGAGGCAGGCAGATTTCTGAGTTTGAGGCCAGCCTGGTCTACAGAGTTCCAGGACAGACATGGCTATACAAAGAAACCCTGTCTTGAAAAAACAAAGCAAAAATAATAATAAATAAAAAGAAAGATCTGTATGACAATAAGTTCAAGTCTTCCAAGAAATAAATCGAAGAAGATCTCAGAAAATGGAGAGATCTCCCATGCTCAGGGATTAGCAGTATTAACATAGTAAAAATGATCATCCTACCAAAAGCAATCTACAGATTCAGTGCAATCCCCATCAAAATCCCAACACAATTCTTCAGAGACATGTAAAAAGTAATTCTCAAATTCATCTGGAAAAGCATAAAACCCCAGAATAGCAAAAAACAATTCTTAACAATAAAAGAACTTCTGGGGTAATCATTATCCCTGAACTCAAGCTATACTACAGAACAATAGTGATAAAAAGTGCCTGGTATTAGTTCAGAGACAGAGACGTTGATCAATAGAATAAAATTGAAGACCCAGAAATAAAACCACACACTTACAAACACTTGAACTTTGACAAAGAAGCCAAAAATATACAATGGAAAAAAGAAAGCATCTTCAATAAAAGGTTCTATCTAACTAACATGAATTGGCAGGCAAGTGGATGGAACTAGAAAATATCATCCTGAGGTAATTCAGACCCAAAAGGATATGAATTGTATGTACTCTCTAATAAGTGGATATTAGTGGGAAAAAAGTACAGAATACCCAAGATACAGACCATAGGTCAACAATCTGAAGGGACCAGATGAGGACTTCTCAGTCCCAATTGAGAGGGAGAAGAAAGCAAACCCAAGTCGGGATGGAGGGAGGGACCTGGGAAGGAAAGGGGACAGAGGAGGGGAAGAGAGGAACATGATCAGGTACTGGGTGTGGGGATCAGAAGCCCTGAGGGCCAGAATAAAGAATGAAAACAGACAACCTCAGGATGTAGGAGATGGTGGAACCCTTCAGAATGTACCAGAGACCTGGGAGGTAGGAGACTCTCAGGACTCAAAGAGTGGGACCTTAGATGAAATACACTATAGTGGGGAGAGGGAACTTGTAGAGCACTCCTCCAGTAGAAAGACAAGGCATCAAGTGAAAGATGGGGTTGCCATTCCACAGTCAAAAACTCTGAACCATAATTGTTCCTGTCTGAAAAACTCCAGGGACAAAAATGGAGAAGAGCCTGAAGAAAAGGAGGTCCAGCAACAGGACCAAATTGGTATCCAGTTCAAGGGTAGACCTTAAGTCCTGACACTATTACTGAGGCTATGGTGTGCTCATCTAAACGGGCCTATTATGACTGCCCTCCGAAAGACCCAACAAGCAGCTGAAAGAGTCAAATGCAGATATTTATATCCAACCAATGGACAGAAGCTGATCACCCCTGTGGTTGAATTAGGGGAAAGCTGGAAGAAGCTGAGGAGGAGGGCATCCCTGTGGGAGGACCAGCAGTCTCAACTAACCTGCACTCCTGAGATCTCTCAGCACTGAGTCACCAACTAGGCAACAGCAGCTGATATGAAGTCCCCTACACATATACAGTAGAAGACTGCTGGGTCTGGACTCAATCAGAGAAAATGAACTTAACCCTCAAGAGACTGGAAGCCCCCCGGGGAGTGGGGAGGTCTGCTGGAATGGGGGTGGATGGGGACAGTCTCATGAAGACTGGGGAAAGAAGTATGAGATGTGGAAGAGTCAGAGGGTGGACCAGGAGGAGGATAAAATCTGGATTGTAAAAATAGATTAAATAAAATTAAAAAAAAATTCTAGAGATGCACAAAGAAGAAACTTAAAAAAGAAACTTATGAAGTTATAACTCAAATATAAAATTAAAAGCCATAGCTTGTTATTTACTAAATATAAAGGCAAACTTACAATTACAAAAATTGGTGGTGGCTCAATAACAATCTCATTTGATGGCTCAATCTGTTGGCAATAGTGAAAGATATTGTTGGACTTCAACAGTTCTTGGATTCATTTAGAAAATAAAAATTATGATGAGTATGTTCATCAAAACACATTATATCTAAACATTCACTTTGCTGTACTTTTGTATTGAGAAGTTGAAACACTTGAGCAGAAGTCTTGCTGTTTGTTCCACATCAACTCTGTGTATCCCTTTCCTACTCTGCTTGGATTGAAAATTGAGCTAATCAAATTGCTACTGTGTAAATATATAATGATAGTATAGTAATTGTAGTATGTCTCAGAATATCCTATGCTTAGAGCTTTTTCTCTATATTTATGGAAAATAAATATTTAATATTTGAAATGATATGGTTTTGAGATTTCATTGAGAATACATCTATGAAACTAGTTACACATTTAATTGTGCTGATTGAAAACATTTCCTTAGGAATTCTAAAAGTTGTGTTCAATTTTTATATAACAGTTAGGATAATAATTAGATGATTAAAGTATAGCATAGACAGTAGTGAGTACCTCATTAAATTGAATTATCATTTTCAGATTTTAGATTACATTAATGCTATATACATTAAAGAAGTAGTAATATAGAAGTAGAAAACTTTGACTTGTGAAACTTTAAAGTAACAAATTTAAAGTACTCAAGACTCACCACATCAAATTTATTTCCGAGTATTAAGGAAGGACAGCTCTCTAAAGGAGAAGAAAAAGTTAATTTTGTCATATAACACATTCTAAAAGCATTAAAAGAAAGATTTTGGGGGACTATGTTCTATAATCTTGTCCCTATTTACTCACTCATTCACAGCAGGTAGAAAAGGTAACCACACAAAACGCAACTTAGTTCTTCAATGTTTATTGTTATGGGGTCTTCTATTACATGGAATCAAGGGAAATTTTTATCTTTATAAGTTGTTAGGTAGAAGAAAAGTTATTTTTGCTGCTATCTGGTATATAATGATATGTTAGAAAAATATACACTGTAATACATGTTTCTCTTCTTTAGACTGATTTATCCCAGCTCTATGATAAAAAGTTCAATGAAAATGTCCCTTATGATCTTTGATGATATTATGTAGGACAATCAAAATTGCAGTTATTTTGAAAGATTAACCTTCAGTGAGAATCATTATGTGTATTGATAATAAATCCTCTCCACACTTTAGTTTCAGTCTGAGAAGATTGAACTTAGATATTCTTAAATGGATTCTCATCAGTATTGTGGGTGGGCTTGCCAATAATAAGTGAGGTTTGAAGGGATATTGAAACATGACACTCAAAACCACAATTTACATCTGTTGTTAATAGATATTTCCTATTCATTCACGTTGAGGTAGTGAGAGGCCAGTGATTGGAAGGGAGAGAAGAGGAGGAGCAAAGGAGGGAGAGAGGCTTGGTGCAGAGCAGAAAGGGAGGCATGGTTATTCAGATGGCTTCAGATGTATTTCTGGTGTTTTGAAGAGGTTAGAAATATTGGGATAAGACTTTATCATTGTAAATTGGCATTATGGAATTGGGAGTTTCTTATACATAGATATATTTGGTTAACTATTCAAATTTAAGAGTCATGCTTTACCAGATACTTGGAAGGAGTGAGTGCTGGGCAGAAGTGTGGAACTCCTACCATTTACATAGTCTATGGCCGGAGAGGAAACACAGACAGGATGCTGTGAGAGCTAGCTGGGAAAGATTGGCTAAGTGGTGACAGTGAGAGTTGCCCTGAGCTGGACCCACCTGGGACTTGGTGCAGAGGCCTGGCAGGACAGTACTCTTTCATATTTATTACTCACTGCATACATCCACTTCTACAACTTGAGTTCATTATCTACTACAGGTTCTTAAAATTTCACACTTAACACTTCATAAAATTTCACACTTAGATTTTCAGAATAAAATCATGCTTTAGTGATATATGAACTGTTTTCACAAAATGGTTATTGACTGTATTAGGATTTTCTAGAGTCATAGAATTACGAAATGTGTCTCTATAATGAGGGAATTTATTGTGAGGATTTCCAGTTTGTAGACCAACTAACCCAACAATGGGCAGCTGTGGATGGGAAGTACAAAAATCTAGGAGTTGCTCAGGCTAATGAGGCTAGTTGTTTCAGGTGGTCTTCTGTGGAAATAGGTTCTAAAAAATGTGGTGACAAGGAGGTGCAAGCAGTCAAAGAAGAAGAGTGAGTCTTCCTTCTTCCAATGTCCTTATGTAGGCCGCCACCAGAATGTGTGGCCCAGATTAAAGGTATGTACAACCTTGCCTGAATCTGGAATTTGCTTTGTCCCAGGCTGACCTTGACCTCAGAGATCTCCTTGCCTCAGTCTCCTGGGATTAAAGATGTATACTACCCTGCATGGGCCTAAACATTTTATGGCCACTATACCTCAACATTTCCATGCCAAGATCCAGGTTAGAAACTTGTCTCTTCCAGCCTCAAGATCTGGATCACAGGTGTGCCCTCCAGTTCTGAATTGTAGTTCATTCCAGATATAGTCACATTGACAACCAAGAATAGCCATTAGAGTCCAACTCTTGTAAACTTGACATAAATAAGATCTCATGTCCAAATGAAGCAATAACCAGGTCATAAATATGCCTAACATTATATAACTTTTCCTTGTACAATTGCAAATGCATTTGTAAATTTGTAATAGGTCATTGTCTCTTGGGAACATTCTTTTAGTATCACAAATACCAATTGTAAGAAAGTACAAATATCCATACAAATGTGTTCTTAATAAAATAAAACAGAAGCATTTAGATTACTGCATATTCTTCATTTCTGCAACTGGTCACTTGGCTTTAGATGGTATTTATAACTACCTTCCTCTACTATTTCCTCCACCCTCTGCAAGCACTTCAACACGTCTTGGCTCTTTTCCTGGAGGATTGACCTATACCATCATTCCTGAAGGGTCTGAGTCCGTTGTCATCCTGCTTGAATTAGGCTGTTGTAGTTTCCCATTGATTTTACTCACAGGACATGGTAGTACCAAGAGAGGCCCTAAAGGATCTCCCGTACTACCAACATAATCCTTCTTACCCCCATTGTGGAGAGGCAATCTAATTTTGCCATGGTAATCTGGATCCATCACCTCTCCTAACACTATTATTCCTTTCTTAACCTGTTGCTTGACCAGGAGGAAGTCTGAGTTTCCAGTTCAATGAAATGTTTGTCGTGGTTCTTGGTAAGAGCACTCTCTCCTCTGGAACCAAAACTTCTAGGCCATCAGAACCTAGAGTTGGGGGTACAGGAAGCAAAAATTTTCCTAGAAGATCACTAGGAGTAATTGTGAGTGGAACTATTCTCTTTTCCACCGCTTGATTCCTGGACCAGTGGATCCTGGCTAAGGGAGTAACTGTATCATATATTGAACGCTGATTCAAAGCCTTCTGAAAAACTCTACCCCAGCCTTCCTTGCTGCTGCCACCTACTGGGCACTGCAACTGTGTCTTCAAAAGGCCATTCCATCTTTCTATTAGACAAGTTGCTTCAGGATGGTGGGGAACATGGTACGATCAATAGATTCCATGATTGTGGGCCTACTGTCACACTTCTCTGGCTATGACATAGGTTACTTGGTCAGAAGCAATACCATGCGCAATGCCATGGCCATGGATAAGGCATTCTGTAAATACACAGATGGTGGTTTTGGCCAGAAGCATTATGTACAGGAAAGGTACTATAACTAGAATAATTATCTACTTCGGTAAAAACAAAATGTTGTTTTTTTCCATGGTGGAAGTGGTTCAAGTACTCAACCTACCACTAGGTTCCTGGTTGATCACCTCAAGGAATACTGCCATATCTGGGGTTCTTTGTTGGTCTCTGCTGTTGGCAAATCTAGCATTCAGCAGCAGCTGTAGCCAGGTCATCCTCGGTGAGTGGTAGTCTCTGTTATTGAGCCCCCATCTCTACCCTGTGACCACTTTGTTCATCTGCACATTGAGCCCCAGGGATGGCAGGGGAAAGAGGCTGGCTGTCCACAGAATGGGTCATCTTATCGACTTTATTACTGAACTCCTCCTCAGCTGAAGTCACCTTTTGGTGAGCATTTACATGGGACACAAATATCTTCACGTCCTTTGCCCATTTGGAGAGATCTATCCACAGACTTCTGCTAGATGTTTTTCTCACCAATTTTCCAATTGTGATCTTTCTAAGTCCCTGATCATCCAACCAATCCATTGGCCACAGCCCATGAGTCAGCGAACAATCATACATCTGGCAATTTATTCCTCCAAACAAACTGTAATATCATGTGTACTGCCCAAAACTCTGCTCACTTGGAAGATTTTCTTTCACATGTATTTCTCAGCATTGTCCCAGAAAAGGGTTGTAATGCTGCAGCTGTCCAATTCTGGGTGGTGCTTGAAGTGCACGTGAAGAACTGTCAGTAAACAAGGTCCTAGTCTTCTCTTCTTCAGTCATCTGATCATAAGGAACATCCCATTAGGCTATAGGTGCATGCTTGGCAGCAGATGGCACTGTAACAAGAGTAGAAACCATAGGCATTCCAGGAACACCTTCTTGTAACTTCCTTGTGCCCTCAGAACCTGCTCAGGTCCGATCGTGTATATACCACTTTCATTTGATAATAGACTGCTGCTATGCACATGCTAATTTGTGACTTGGAAGGTCTGATAACATCCAGCTAATGATGGATAGTTTAGGTTGCATGGTGATTTGGTATCCTATTGTCAAACATTCAGTTTCCATTAAGACCCAAAAGCAGGCCAAGAGCTGTTTTTCAAAGGGAGAATGGTTGTCTGAAGATAACGGTAGAGCTTTGCTCCAAAATCCCAAAGGTCTCTTCTGTGATTTACCTACAGGGGCCTTCGAGAGGCTCCAAACAGCATCTCAATCTGCCACCAACACCTCAAATACCATTGGGTCTGCTGGATCATATGATCCAAGTGGTAAAACAGCCTGTACAGCAGCCTGAACCAATTGAAGAGCCTTCTCCTGTTCCATGCTCCACACAAAGCTGGCAGGTTTCAGTCACTTGGTAAATTAACCTGAGTAACACGCTCAAGTAAGGAATGTGTTAACTCCAGAATCCAAATAGACCAACTAAATGTTGTGCTTCTTTCTCAGTGGTGAGAGGAGTCAGGTGCAATAACCCATATTTCAATGTAGAAGGAATATCTCTGCATGTCCCACAACTCCTAACAATTTCACTGAGATAGACGGCCCTTGAAATTTGGTTGGATATATTTCCCATCTTCTGATACATATATGTGTTATCATTCAGTTCAAAGTGGTTTCTACTTCCTGTTAACTTGGTCCAATCAGCATAATGTCATCAATATAGTGTACTAATGTGTTATTTTTTGGAAAAGACAGATGATCAAGATCCTTTCTAACTAAGTTATGACACAGGACAGGACAGTTAATAATATATCCTTGAGGCAAAACTGTAAAGGTATAATGCTGGCCTTGACCTCTGAAAGCAAATTGCTTCTGGTGGTCCTTATGGACAGGTGTTGAGAAGAAGGAAGTTGGTAGATCAGTAACTCCATACCTGGTACCAGGAGATATGCTAATTTGCTCAAGTAATGAAACTACATCTGGGACAGAAGCTGCAATTGGAGTTACTATCTGATTTAGTTTTCAATAGTCAACTGTCATTCTCTATGATCCATCCGTCTTCTTCACTGGCCAGATAGAGTTAAATGAAGATGTGGAAACCATCACCCTTACATCTTTCAAGTCCTTGATGGTGGCTGAAATTTCTGCAGTTCCTACAGGAATATGATACTGTTTTTGATTTACTATTTTCATTGGCAGAGGCAACTCTAAAAGCTTTCATTTAGCCTTTCCAATCATAATAGCCCTCACTCCACAGATCAGGGAACCAATGTGAAAATTCTACCAACATCTAATTATATCTATTCCAATTATACATTCTGAATCTTTTGAAATGACTACAGGATGTGTTTGGGAACTCATTAGACCTACTGTGAGTTGGACATCAGCCAAAAACGCTTTAAGCACCTGACCCCTATAAGCCCCTACTTTAACTGGAGGGTCCTGGAATCTCCTGGGATCAATGCCAGTTCAGAACCAGAATCCAATAGACCCCATGAACACATACACAGACAATATGAGATACTAGGTTGTTAGAGGGAGAGGGAGGGAGGGAGGGAGGGAGGGAGGGAGAGAGAGAGAGAGAGAGAGAGAGAGAGAGAGAGAGAGAGAGAGAGAGAGAGAAAGAGAGAGAGAGAGAGAGAGAGATGAAAGACAGAAGATTAAATTATAGACTGAGACTTGCAAATTTTTAAACAGAGGAAAAAGTCATTTTGTAGATTTTTGCATTTTAAGTCTTGCTATTTTTTTGTAAATTTCCTTCCCCATCCTAGTTTTGTTTTAGAATTGTGCCTTTTAAAGGTCTCTTAGGCTTTCAAAGAACTTTGTATATGTTGCCCTCAAATTGGACATAGTAGTACCTGAGGGCCCAGCTATACCACTCCTGGGCATATACCCAAAAGATGCTCCAACATATAACAAGGACACATTCTCCACTAATTTGATAGCAGGCTTATTTATAGCAGCAAGAAGCTAGAAAAAACTCAGAAACTGGGAAAGAGGATAACATTTGTTCCCTGTTAAGCAGCTGGTATTAATTTGCCCAGAAGTCTGCAGTTTCTGCTTCAGAGTAACTTAGAGTCAAGACAGGTAAAAAATTATTATAGAAAGCAACCTTAATCTCTTGCAAGACCAGGTCTTGATCCCATCTACGATCTTTCTTTTTGGTTACCTTCAAGAGAGAACCAGAAATCTGGCGCAGGTCTCCAGCAGATTAATATACAGCCTTGTCTCTTCTCTAAATTAATTATTTTAAAACCCAGTAGTAGTTTTGTATCTCAAGACTCATAATTTGCTGAACATTTATTCTAGCCAAGTAGCTTTTGTTTGGGAACATTTGACCATATTCTATTTTAACATGATTTTATGGATCTCTATGTAAGCGTTTCTTACTTCATATGAAGCTTTTGTATTCACATAAAAGAGCTAATGCTGGTTTTATATCAAGATCTTTGTATAATCAGTTATCTCTAATAAAATTCACAATACATACTTTTGTATTATTGGTTTTTGAATGCTAAAATGACTCCATCTACAAGGTGAAAGAAATAAATTATGTAATGACCCTGGTTCTCCATATTCCAGTATTATACCACTGAAATAATGACACTGTGATAGAATAAAATGTCTTTTAAAAATATTCATATAATCTTTTCTATGTTTTCAAATACCTGATTCTCTGTGATTTCTTATATTCTCAAGTAAACAGTGACAGTATGTTAGCATTCCTTCTAGGCTCTGCTCAATAGTTTCTTGTCAATAAGCCAGGGGGTCCTGGATTCCTATAAAAGGGGCTGTTTGGCCTTTCCTCTGTCTTTTAGTCACTTATTCTCTTATCAACTCTCTCTCTCTCTCTCTCTCTCTCTCTCTCTCTCTCTCTCTCTCTCTCTCTCTCTCTCTCTCCCTCTCTCTCCCTCTCTCTCCCTCTCTCTCCCTCTCTCGGTCTGTACTTCCTTCTTAACTCCCCTTCCCATGTTCCCAAATAAACTCTATTCTATACTATACTCTTTGTATGGCTGGTACCTCAGGAAGAAGGGATGCCTCAGCAGGGACCCCCCATGATACCCCTTTCACCTCACCATACCTGTTCTATAAAACATTTCCTGATCTGCTTTTTATAGTAATAAACTTTATATAAAGATAATAATTTAGCCAGGAAGCTCTATGCATGCTTTTCTTTAAACAATGCCATATTCAATGGATTAATTTTATAGTTATCAAACATAGGATAATGAAACAACTTAGAATTGGTAATGACAAATAAAACACCACACAGTATGTAAATAATTTAGTATTATGAAACACGGTGTGAGCATAAGACCATCGAGCATAATTTCAGAGACATGCCAGTTGTGCATGTGTTCTCAGGAGAAATGGAGGTTGAATGCTTCAGAATGAATAATGGCATTTGAGAAATTCCCCCATGGAAGGACTTGTCTACCAGTCATCCTGCACATACCCCAAAAAATCTCATTAAAAGAAGGAAGATAATATTTTAGCTAGGAAGTTATATGCATACTTTTCTTTAAACAATGCTATATTCAAAGAACTAATTTTAGTTACATATCAAATATAGGATAATAAAAAACTTAGAATTAATTATGACAAATGAAACATATGATAAGCAAAGATTATTTTTAGACTAATGTTTTAATTCTACTAAAAAAAAGTGTTAAATTTAAGTTTTATGCCACCTTACCCCTAGACATAGGGTAGAGAACTTCAATAGCAATCAGGTGTCTCAGCATAAAATCATGAATTTTTCTTCTTTTATAATGAGTATTGGTTCTATGAATCTAGACCCAGGGTAAGGCTGATCTTACCTTCCTGTAAATATCCATTTGAATGTTATTGCTAAAAGGTTTGTTTAGTAGATAGTTTACTGACTTACGGTTAGAAATGATGAGGCTGGATACAATATCCAGGGTGAACACAACTGAGGTCATTGTTTCAAGTGGTAGAACTATTTTAAGAATATAGCCACATCAAGCCGACTCTAAACCTGTTGTTTGAAAAGGAGCTCATGTCCTGTTATACTCATGGCCTGAACACCGCAGGCTGTGTTCTACTGGAACCTGTTTAACAGGATAGTTTGAGTAATTTGAAAGAAGTAAAATAGGTAAGAGTTCATTGAAATGCAGAAAGCCATAGATTCTGAGGCCTCATTGTATGGATGGTTATTTCAAAGCACCTGAAAGTTTTAAATACATTTAAAGACCAAGATAACCAAACAAAAACTCACCCAGAAAAGACTTTCCCTTCCAGTTAACATTTTGGCCATTTTCTGATAAGTGAGATAGTTACGTTACCTGCTCTCAAATTTAGAATTTCTTCTAGCATAAATTCTTGATTAATTTACATTTTCTGTTTTGAAATAGTAAATTATTTCTCTTTTCATCATTAATGATGGGCCACTGGAAATATTCTTGTGCAATTGTGATGACTCAAGGTCAGTAACTTGAACTGAGAGAAAAGTGCAAAAAGAGAGACAATTCATCAAAGTGTAATTAAGTGCAATGTGTTCACATTTGATAAGGTTAAACTCAATGAAAGTACACCCTAGATCCAAGAGAGTTGAGGAAATTATCAGCTGCAAAACCACTTAAAAAGAAGAAAATATTAATGATTTAGAAGACATATTAGTTGCAAGATAAGTTTGTTGCTGTTGCTGTTGTTGTTGTTGTTGTTTGGAGTTCATGAGTATTTTATTTTTCCAACCCTATCTATACAGAAGTGAAGAACTAAATTGACCATCCTATAAAATTATGCCCTAGGCTTCTTCTTCTACCTAACCGAAGACATGGACTAAGCTCATCTAACACAATAGCCATATCAACTCCATGAACTGTCTTTTTGTTTTTCAGCAAGTATAAACCTACACACAAACTGTGGAAGAACAGATATACTTTCTATCCTTTCATCAACACTTAAAGCCCCAAGCACTGTTTCCCAATTGCTCTCAAAAAACACATCTGAGTTCCCAGGTGACTACTAAGGGTAGAAACATAGCTACCTTATGTCTGACTCTGAAATAAACAAAATATACAAAGAATAATAAATTTTCATGTATGGTAAAACACACAAGTTAATACCACGAAGTCACAGATCACACAATGGATATTATCAAATGAAACAAGTTAGTAGCACAGGCAACGTCTACTTCTACACTCCCAAGTGGGGATGGGTTTCTCTAAAATTATCAGAGAAGATCCATAAGAGATTTATTGGAAACAAGTATTAGCAACACCACAAACAAATCAGAATAGAGGATCAGCACTCAAAAGTACTTTTTTAAATGGCAAAGGATAGGGCAGACAGGTATAAAGAAAAGGCTTGTGTATGTGCTACATTTATTTTCCTTGACTTCTAAATCAGAGAACCTAAAAAGGAGAAATGGGAATATAGAGAAAAGGGAAAAGCTATTCTTGCAGAGATGTTCAACATCAGCTTAAAAGAGAGAAATATGTATCAAATCATCAAGCCCAGTGACTTGGAGGAGGCATCATGCAATCCTTCGAGCATGATCTGTAAACCCCAAAGAAGGAACACAAATACTCAGAGATGTGATTCTGAATCAGAGAACAGACATCTTTGGGGGAAAATATCCTGTGACAATAAAAGGGTACAGAATTTTGTAGATGCCCCACATCAAACCCTCCTCCTTGACAATAACATTACCACCAACACCAACTACACCATTATTACTGCAAAAGAAACAAAATAATGCTGAGATGGGAGTTTTATAAGGATTAGCACTTAATCTTCAAAATGATCTCAACAAAGTAAATACTCCATTGTACAAATAATGAAGATGGAAGTTCAGAAAGTCTATATAAATTTGCTATAATTGGAGTGGGAGAGATGGGCACTATCACCGCTGCTCTCGTAGAGTAGCACAGGGTAGAGCGAAGCCTGGCAAATCCTCTGCACCTCCTCCTCCCAGCACTTCTGCCCGCCACCTCCACAACTGCTGTTGCTGCCACTGTGGCTGCTGCTTGGGCGCCCATGCCTGGTTACCTATGCTCAGGTACCATGCATCTATCTCCTAACATCTACTCTGGCAGCTCTAGCCTGACTTTATCCAAGAATCCGTTCTCCTCACAGATGCACCATTTCCCATTTCCTGCCTAAGCCATAGGCCATAGGCTTTATAAGTGGCAGGTAGTGCATTCACACAATACATGAGATATTCTCTTCACAATTCCCATTTTTATTCCAATTAAAGACTCAATCTGTTTTCAAATATAAGTTGAATACAATTATAACAATTATGAAAATGATAATATATGATGTATACAAGTATTTGGCAGCTTTAGAAGATATTCTATTATCTATCCTATTTTGGTGTACTTAAATTTTATACTTAACTTGTATCCTAATTTGTATTACCATCCTAAAACCATCTTCTTAGACCTAGAATATCTTTAAAATCCTAAACTACTTCCTCTCATAGTTAGACTATGACTATCTAATCTTAAACCTCATCAGAGATCAGAGATGGAATAAAATATTCCCTGAGCATGTAGAAAGCACAGGGTTGCAGCTTCCAAAATTTATATAATTTAAAACAAAGCTGACCTGGACAGTTTCTAATATTCTATATAAAGTTGGAGCATGTATTTTTAGCCTTCTTGCCCAGAATAATTTTCTTTTGTGAAGCAGGAATTATGAAGGACTTGCTAACCCTGATTAGGCAGAGGTTGATTGATGCTCAAGTTCCGTGAATTCATTTGTCATTTCTGTATAGCATTTTTTCTGAAGACAAAGTTATGGCATTTTCCCTACCCAGTGCCTAGCTTGCCACAATTGAAACAACCCTAAATGGAGATTATTGATGACGATCATCTTTTTGATGTAGAATGGGAGTATTGTCAGGAGCAGATCAGTCTCAGAGTCAAAATGTCTTTTAATAATGAAATGGTCAGTTGTGGGGTTAGTGAACATTTTTTCCCCAATCTGTATGTCTATGATTTGTCCTATTGGCTATGTCCTTTGCAGAAGCTTTCCAGTTTCATGAGGTCCCATTTATCAATTCTTGATCTTTGAGTCAGAGACAATAGAGTTCTGTTTAGGAGATTTCTCCTAAACAGTCAGTGAGTTCAAGGCTCTTTCCCACTTTCTCTTCTATTAGATTCAGTGTATCTGGTTTTATGTTGAGGTCCTTGATCCATCTGGACTTGAGCTTTGTGCAAGGTGACAAATATGGCTCTATTTTCAGTTTTCTACATACAAACAGCCAATTAGACCAGCATCATTTATTGAAGATGCTTTCTTTTTTCCATTGTATATTTTTGGCTTCTTTGTCAAAGATCAAGTGTCTGTAAGTGCGTGGTTTTATTTCTTGGTCTTCAATTCTATTTTACTGATCAATGTGTCTGTTCCTTTTCCAGTACCATGCACTATTTATCACTATTGATAAGTAGCGTAGATTGAGGTAAGGGATGATGATTCCCCCAGAAATTCTTTTATTGTTACGAATTGTTTTTTTCTATTCTGGGTTTTTTGCATTTCCATAGGAATTTGAGACTTGCTCTTTACATGTCTTTGAAGAATTTTGTTGGGATTTGATGGGGATTGCGCTGAACAGGTAGATTACTTTTTGTAGGATGGTCATTTTTACTATGCTAATTCTGCCAATCCATGAGCATGGGAGATCTCTCCACTTTCTACCAAGAAACCAAACAACCCAATCAAAAATGGGGTATAGAACTAAACTAAAGAGAGAATTCACAACAGAGGAATCTTGAATGGGTGAGAAGCACTTAAAGAAGTGTTCAAAGCCCTTGATCATCAGCAATTCAACATGACACAGAAATTTCACCTTACACCACTCAGAATGGCAAAAAGACCCATTTGATGTTTTTGTTGCCTAATTGCTCTGGAGTTCTATATTGAATAAATAGGGAGAGACTGGGAAGCCTTGTCTTGTACCTGATTTATGTGGGATTGGTTCAAGTTTCTCTTCACATTCCAGGGTTTGTTCCTATTTTTATTTTATTTTTTTCTCTCCTGTACAGTATGATATATCATAGTTTGTACCATTTGTTAAAATATCTCATCTGAACCCTGCTTCCAAATTGAAGTTTCTTTCTCTTTTGTGTCTCTTAAGCCTTAATATCTGAGAAGATGAAAAAGTCTAAACCAATATTTAAATTAAAAATGAGGATAATTAATTTAATAATTGTCACAATTTTTAATCTCTCTTTTATTTGTATTTTGGAATCATAGAGATGTGTCATACCAGAAGACGCTGGTGAGGATGTGGAAAAAGAGGAACACTCTTCCATTATTGATGGGATTGAAAACTGGTACAACCACTCTGGGAATCAGTTTGGCAGTTCCTCAGAAAATTGGACATAGTGCTATCTGAGGACCCAGCTATACTACTCCTGGGAATATGCCCAGAAGATGATCCAACATATAACAAGGACACATGCTCCACTATGTTTATAGTAGCCTTATTCATAATAGCCAGAAGCTGGAAAGAACCCAGATGTTCTTCAACAGAGGACTTGTAGTGGCTATTCCTGGTTGTCAACTTGACTAAATCTGGAATGAACTAAGGAATTGGAAGGCTCACCTATAATCCTAATCTGGAGGCTCAGAGATACAAGTTTCTGACTTGGAGATCTTGATGCATAGTGACTATGAATTCCAGAAGATTAAGATTAGGAGATCTCTGAGTTCATGGTCATCTGGGATTAAAGGCATGCTGGCACATGCCTTTAATCTGGGCCACATCCTCTGCTGGAGACCTATATAAGGACATTGGAAGAAGGAAGATTCACTCTGGCTTTTCCTGGCCTGCCTCATGGGATGGAGCAACTGCTAAATTCTCGGACTTCCATCCACAAGTACTGCTGACTATTGTTGGGGAGTTGAACTACAAGCTGTAAATCATCGACAAATTCCCTAACTATATAGGGACTACCCATACGTTCTGTGACTCTAGAGAACCCTGACTAATACAGAAATGGATACAGAAAATGTGGTACATTTACACAATGGAGAACTACTCAGCTGTTTAAAGCATTGACTTCATGGAATTTGCATGCAAATGGATAGAAGTACAAAATATAATCCTGAGTGAGGTAACACAAACTCAAAAGGAAACACATGATATATGCTCACTGATCACTAAGTGGATATCAGCCTAAACACTCAGCGTACCCATGGTACAGCTCAAATGAAGCTTAACAAGAAGAACGAAGAAATTGTGGAGGCTTCAATCCTACATAGAAGGGGGAACAAAATAATCAAGTGAGGTAGAGAGAGCAAGAGACCTGGCATGGAGAAAAAGGGGGAGGGGAAAAAAGAGGGGCCAGGATTAGGTATGGGAAGAGATAGGAGAGAAGTCCAGATGGTCAGGAAAATTAATAGAAATATGTAGCAGGGGCAGAGGGTAGCTGGGAGGAACTACTAGAAAGTCCCAGATGCCTGAGAAGTGAGAGCTTCCCAGGACACAATGGGATGACATTAACCAAAATATGCAACAAAGGGGAGAGAGAACATGAGACCACTTCCAGCATATAAGCACAGTCCTCAGTTAAGGGATTGGACCATGTACCCATTTCAAAATTTTTTACCCAGAATTGCTCCTGTCTAAAGGAAATACAAGGACAAAAAATGGAGCACAGATTGAAGGAAAGGCTATTCAGAGACTGCTCCACCTAGAGATCCATCCCATGTCCAGGCACCAAACCCTAACACAATGACAAGAAGTGCTGATGACAAGAAGTGCTTATTGACAGGAGCCTGGTATAGATTCCCTTGAGAGGGTCTACCAGCACCTGTCTAATACAGAAACATTGGAATGAGCTTAGTGACCCCAATGTAAGAGTTAGGGGAAGGACTGAAGGACCTCAAGGGGATTGCAACCCTATAGGAAGAACAACGTTATCAACTAATTGGACACCTGAGAGCTCCCAGGGACTAAACTACATATCCATGGATGGGTCCATGACTCCAGCTACTTGTGTAGCAGAGGATTGTTATCTGTCATCAATGAGAAAGGAGGCCCTTGGACTTGTGGAAGTTTGATGCCACAACATAGGGGGATGCTAGAGTTGTGAGGTGGGCATGGGTGGGTGAGTGGAGGAGAAGCCTCTTAGAGGCAAAAAGGATGGGGAAGCAAATGGGCATTTTGTGGAGGGGAGACCTGGAAGAGGGACAATATTTGAAATGTAAACAAATGAATTAACCAATTTTCCAGAAAAGAACTAATTGGATTTGCCTACAATACTAAAAAGAACTCAAATTTCTGGAGCTCCTACATTTTCTAGTAAAGTATAGGTAAACAGGCATGGGGCACAATACAGGTTAAAACAATTGGGTTATCTAAGATATGACTTAGTCAGAGAAGAGCCTAGGTATATGGCTAAGACACTTGAATATATATTTTAAATCTGAGTCTTATGGGACTGGGAATATTACATAGGCCTAATGTCTACAAATCAACATTAATATCATATGAAAGGATGGCATGATGAATCCCAAAGACTTTTGTAACCAAAGCACTATTGGCCATGTGTAGATGAAAAATTGTCTGGAGACATTTAC
The DNA here is from genome assembly GCA_036184795.1 of Tokudaia tokunoshimensis. Classification (NCBI taxonomy): domain Eukaryota; kingdom Metazoa; phylum Chordata; class Mammalia; order Rodentia; family Muridae; genus Tokudaia; species Tokudaia tokunoshimensis. Next base: position 92,348,171 of record BTHU01000006.1, read on the forward strand.
ATGAGCAGCATATACATGACCTATCATGGTCCTTTTGATTTCTTTCTTGTCGTAGCCTAGAACTTCAATTCAGAAGTAACCCATAGCATTTTATTTTCTGTGGAAATATATACTTAGCCTCTTCTCCAGTATAACACATTTCCTTTCATCCATTCTGACATTATAGCATCTTTAATATAAACAGACTTCTTTAGTTCAACAGTGTTTCCATCATCCAATGTCTCTCAGTAGTTGTATTTTCTTTGCTAGCATTCAAAAACTGTAAATTAAGCAATATATAGTCTGTCTCTGGAGGGTTTTGCTACCATTTTCTGTCTCTTAAGCATCTTTCTATAAGTATAAATAGCTCTCTACACAATTGGAACTCCTACAGGATTGTGTAATATACCTGTAATGCTTTTTTTATATTACCATAGGTAAAAATTTGCTTTACCTTATAAGAGTCACATGCTGGAACATGGTTAATCATAATTTCTATGGGCATTCCCATAATGGCCATAACTTCTAATGAATGTATAATTATAGAATCAGCTTTTTCAGAAGCTAAGGCAGTTGCACATTGAAATCCTAAATATGTTTCTATACTATGGTATACATAATTTAGTTTAGAAAATTCTGTTAGTTGAAATAAATACTTTTGCCAAATTTCATTTCTTTGGGTACCCTTAGGGTTACTTCTGGTAGGTTAAGGAGTTTGCTTATATGAAGAACAAGTAGGACATCTCTTTACAATTTCCTTGGCTTATAGTCAAGTGATGGAAAATGCTTTCTTTAAACCTTTGTGTTTAACATGGTATTTTTTTATAAAATTCATATACATATATATTAGACACAAGAATTTAAAACAGAAATTGTAGAGTTCAGTTCATCAAATTCTCATGAGTCCTATCATTAAATCCTTAATGTAATAATAGAACCATGTATTTTATTAGCAAGAAATTGAAAATTTCAATAGAAAACATATATTTTAGCTTATTATTTTGTTGGTTATGTATGTGACTGATGTATGAGGAAGGGCTGAATCCTGATTAATCTTATTGTACAGGCCAGAGAAAAACTGCTCTTAGCAGCTAAAACGGTGCTAGGTCTTTTCAGACAAATACTCATAGGGTTTCCTTATATTGAAAAATGACTGACTAGAGGACTGTTAGAAGCAAGCATGCTACTAAAGAGTAAACTGTTAAGCTATTGGTAGGGGGCTGGGAAGAAGGCTATGCCATCCTATAGTTGATTCTTCACTGTTTCTTTTTTTTCCCCCTGTGCCACATTTTATTTTGTTAGATATTTTCTTTATTTGCATTTCAAATGTTAACCCCTTTCCTGGTTTCCACTCCAAAAACACCTTATCCCATCACCTCCTCCCTGTGCTCATCAACCCACCCACTCCCACTTCGCTGTCCTGGTATTCCTCTATACACAGGCATCAAGGCTTCTCAGGGCCAAGAGCCTCTCCTCCCTTTGATGTCCAACAAGGTCATCCTCTGCTACATATGCAGCTGGAGCCATGGGTCCCTCCATGTGCACTCTTTCGTTGGTAGTTTAGTCCCTGGGAGCTCTGGGGGTACTGTTTGGTTCATATTGTTGTTCCTCCTCTGGAGCTGCAAGCTCCTACAGCCCCTTCACTCCATTTTCTAGATCCTTCATTGGGGACCTTGCGATCAGTCCGATGGTTGGCTGAGAGCACCCACATCTGTATTTGTCAGGTACTAGCAGAGCCTCTCAGGAGACAGCTATGTCAGGCTATGGTCAGCAAGTGCTTGCTGGATTCGACATTGGTGTCTGGGTTTGGTGACAGTATATGGGATGGATACCCAGGTGGGGCAGTCTGTAGATGGTCTTTCCTTCAATCTTTGCCCCACAATTTGTCTCTGTATCTCCTCTCATGGGTATTTTGTTGCCCTTCTAAGAAGGACCAAAATATGCATACTTTGGTCTTCCTTCTTCTTGAACTTCATTTGATCTGTGAATTTTTCTTGGATATTCCAAGCTTCTGGGCTAATATCCACTTATCAGTGAGTCCATACCATGTGTGCTCTTTTGTGACTGGGTTACCTCACTCAGGAAGATATTTTCAAGTTCCATCCATTTCCCTAAGAATTTCATGAATTCTTTGTTTTTAATAACTGAGTAGTATTCCATTGTGTAAATGTATGATATTTGCTGTAAACATTCCTCTGTTAAGGGGCTGAAATCAATCAAGCAGAAACAAATAAAACCATACAAAGAATCAACAAAACAAGGAGTTGGTTCTTTGAGAAAATCAAAAAGATAGATAAGCCTTTAGCCAGACTAACCAGAGGGCACAGAGATAGTATCCAAATTAATAAAATCAGAAACGAAAAGGGAGAGATAACAACAGAAACTAAGGAAATTCAAAAAAACAACAGATCCTACTACAAAAACCTGTATTCAACACAATTAGAAAATTTTGAGGAAATGGACAATTTCCTTGACAGATACCAAATACCAAAATTAAATCAGGATCAAATAGATCATCTAAACAGTCCTATAACCCCAGAAGAAATAAAAGTTGTCATTTGAAGTCTTCCAACCAAGAAAAGCACAGGTCCAGATGGTTTTAGTGCAGAATTCTATCAGACCTTCAAAGAAGACCTAACACCAATACTCTTCAAACAGTTCCACAAAATAGAAACAGAAGGAACACTACCCAACTCGTTCTATGAAGCCACAATTACACTAATACCAAAAGCACACAAAGATCCGACAAAGAAAGAGAATCTCAGGCCAATCTCTCTTATGAATATCAATGCAAAAATACTCAATAAAATTCTTGCCAACCGAATCCAAGAACACATCAAAACGATCATTCACTATGATCAAGTAGGCTTCATCCCAGGAATGCAGGGATGATTCAATATAAGGAAATCCATCAATGTAATCCACTATATAAACAATCTCAAAGAAAAAAACCACATGGTCATCTCATTAGATGCTGAGAAAGCATTTGACAAAATTCAGCATCCTTTCATGCTAAAGGTCTTGGAAAGATCAGGAATTCAAGGCCCATATCTAAACATAGTAAAAGCAATTTACAGCAAACCGGTAGCCAGCATCAATCTAAATGGAGAGAAACTTGAAGCAATCCCACTAAAATCAGGGACTAGACAAGGCTGCCCTCTCTCTCCATAATTTTTCAATATAGTTCTTGAAGTTCTAGCTAGAGCAATTAGACAACAAAAAGAGGTCAAAGGGATACAAATTGGAAAGGAAGAAGTCGAACTATCACTATTTGCAGACGATATGATAGTATACTTAAGCGACCCAAAGAACTCCACCAGAGAACTCCTACAGCTGATAAATGACTTCAGCAAAGTGGCCGGATATAAAATCAACTCAAGCAAGTCAGAAGCCTTCCTATACTCAAAGGATAAGCAGGCTGAGAAAGAAGTAAGAGAAATGATACCCTTCACAATAGCCACAAACCGTATAAAGTATCTTGGCGTGACTCTAACCAAACAAGTCAAAGATCTGTATGACAAGAACTTCAAGTCTCTGAAGAAAGAAATTGAAGAAGACCTCAGAAGATGGAAAAATCTGCCATGCTCATGGATTGGCAGGATTAATATAGTAAAAACGAGCATCTTACCAAAAGTAATATACAGATTCAATGCAATCCCCATCAAAATCCCAACTCAATTCTTCACAGAGTTAGAAAGAGCAATTCAAAAATTCATCTGGAATAACAGAAAACCCAGAATAGCTAAAACTACTCTCAAGAGTAAAAGAACCTCTGGGGGAATCAGTATCCCGGACCTCAAGCTGTAATACAGAGCAATAGTGTTAAAAACCGCATGGTATTGGTACAGTGACAGGCATGTAGATCAATGGAACAGAATTGAAGACCCAGAAATGAATCCACACTCCTATGGTCACTTGATCTTTGACAAAGGAGCTAAAACCATCCAGTGGAAAAAAGATAGCCTTTTCAACAAATGGTGCTGGTTCAGCTGGAGGTCAACATGCAGAAGAATGCAAATTGACCCATTCTTATCTCCTTGCACTAAACTCAATTCCAAGTGGATCAAGGATCTCCACATAAAACCAGACACACTGAAACTAATAGAAGGGAAACTAGGGAAGAACCTTGAACATATGGGCACAGGGGAGAATTTCCTGAACAGAACTCCAATAGTTATGCTCTAAGATCAAGAATAGGCAAATGGGACCTCATTAAATTACAAAGTTTTTGCAAGGCAAAAGACACTGTCAAAATGACAAAGCGGCATCCAACTAACTGGGAAATGATCTTTACCAACCTTACATCCGACAGAGGGCTAATATCCAATATATCCAAAGAACTCAAGAAGTTAAACTCCAGAGAGGCAAGCAACACTATTAAAAAATGGGGTACAGAGCTAAACAAAGAGTTCTCACCTGAAGAATATCTAATGGCTGAGAAGCACCTAAAGAGATGTTCATCATCCTTAGTCATTAGGGAAATGCAAATCAAAACAACCCTGAGATTCCATCTCACACCAGTCAGGATGGCTAAGATCAAAAACACAGGAGACAGCAGTTGTTGGCGAGGATGTGGAGAAAGAGGAACACTCCTCCACTGCTGGTGGAATTTCAAGCTGGTACAACCACTCTGGAAAGCAGTCTGGCAGTTCCTCAGAAAACTGTGCATGACACTCCCGGAGGATCCGGCTATACCACTCCTGGGCATATACCCAGAGGCTTTACCTGCATGCAATAAGGACACATGCTCCACTATGTTCATAGCAGCCTTATTTATAATAGCCAGAAGCTGGAAAGAACCCAGATGTCCCTCAACAGAGGAATGGATTCAGAAGATGAGGTATATCTACACAATGGAATACTACTCTGCAATTAAAAACAATGAATTCACGAAATTCCTAGGCAAATGGTCAGAACTTGAAAATATCATCCTTAGTGAGGTAACCCAATCACAAAAGAACACACATGGTATGCAGTCACTGATAAGGGGATATTAACCCAGAATCTCGGAATACCCTAGACATAATTCGCGTAGCAATAGATTTCTAAGAAGATGGAAGGAGAGACCCCTGGTCCTGGAAAGACTGGATGTAGGGGAAAGCCAGGACAGAGAAAGGAGAGCGGGTTGAATGGAAAAAAGAGGGAGGGAAGGGGGCTTATGGGACTTTCGGGGAGGGAGGAAACGGGAAAGGGGAAATGATTTGGAATGTAAATTAAAAAAAATAAAATAAATAAAAAAAGGGGCATCTGGGTTTTTCTAGCTTCTGGCTATTATAAATAAGGTTGCTATAAACATAATGGAGCATGTGTCTCTATTACATGTTGGAGAATGTTCTGGGTATACGCACAGGAGTGGTATACCTGGGTCATATAGTAATACTATGTGCAATTTTCTGAGCAACCACCAAACTAATTTCCAGAGTGATTGTAACAGCATGCAATACTGCCAGCAGTGGAGGAGTGTTGCTCTTTCTCCACATCCTCCCCAGCACCTGCTGTCACCTGAATTTTTGATCTTAACCTTTCTGATTTGTGTGAGGTGGAATCTCAGGGTTGTTTAGATTTGCGTTTCCCAAATGACTAAGGATGTTGAACATTTCTTTAAGTGCTTCTCAGCCATTCAGTATTCCTCAGTTGAGAATTCCTTGTTTAACTCTATACTCCATTTTTTTCCTTTTTTTAATTTTCTATATTTTTTCAATTTACATTCCAAATGATTTCCCCTTTCCCGTTGTCTCCCTTCCCGAAAGTCCCATAAGCCCTCTTCCCTCCCCTTGTTCCCCATTCAACTCCCCTCTTGCTTCTCTGTCCTGGTATTCCCCTACATCCAGTCTTTCCAGGACCAGGGGTCTCTCCTTCCATCTTCTTAGAAATCTATTGATATGTGAATTATGTCTTGGGTATTCTGAGATTCTGGGTTAAAATCCCCTTATCAGTGACTGCATACCATGTGTGTTCTTTTGTGATTGGGTTACCTCACTAAGGATGATATTTTCCAGTTCTGACCATTTGCCTAGGAATTTCGTGAATTCATTGTTTTTAATTGCAGAGTAGTATTCCATTGTGTAGATATACCACATCTTCTGAATCCATTTCTCCTTGAGGGACATCTGGGTCCTTTCCACCTTCTGGCTATTATAAATAAGGCTGCTATGAACTTAGTGTAGCATGTGTCCTTATTTTTTTTCTTCTTTTTTTTAATTTTTTAAATTTTATTTTCTATATTCTTTATTTACATTCCAAATGATTTCCTCTTTCCCAGTTCCCCCTCCCCGAAAGTCCCATAAGCTCTCTTCCCTCCCCCTGTTCCCCATTTACCTAAGAATTTCATGAATTCATTGTTTTTAATTGCTGAGTAGTATTGCATTGTGTAAATATACAAGGAAAATATCTCTGATAAAATTGAAGAAATATATAGAAAAACACATTAAGATTGACTTTCATGGAAAAATTATACAGATAAAATGGTAAGCATAAAAATATTCCTAAATTGATTGATAGTGGAATTATAAACATTTTCTGATAAAATTGAAAAACTACAAGGAAAGTATTTCTGATAAAACTCATAGAAAAACATGTTAAAACTGACTATTTCATGAAAAATTATACAGATAAGATAGTAGGCATAAAAATATTCTTAAACTGATTGAAAGTAGAAGTAAAAACATTTTCTGATAAAATTGAATATTTACATGGAAAATATCTCTGATAAATTGAAGAAATTTATACAAATAAGTTGTTAGGAATTAAAATATTCCTAAGTTGATTGAAAGTAGAATTATAAACATTTTCTGATAAAATTGAAGATTTAAATGGAAAATATTTCTGATAAAATTGGAAAACATATATGGAAAAACATTAAAATTGAAGATTATCATGGACAATTATACAGGTAAAATGGTAGGCATAAAAATATTTCTAAGTTGATTGAAAGTGAAATTATAAACAATTTCTGATAAAATTGAAGATTTACCTGGAAAACATCTCTGATAAAATTGAAGAAATATATAAAAAACGTGTTAAGATTGAGCATTTCATGGAAAAAATTATACAGATAAAATGGTAGGCATAGAAATATTTCTAAGCTTTTTGAAAGTGGAATTATAAACACTTTCTGATAAAATTGAAGATCTACAAAGAAAATATTCCTGAAAAAATTCGAGAAATACATAGAGAAACATGTTAAAACTATTATATGGAAAATTATACAGATAAAATAGAAGGTATAAAAATGTTGCTAAGTTGATTGAAAGTAAAATTATAGACTCCGCCATCTTTGCTCCAGTGGCCGGGAAGTTGGGACTGCCAGGCTCTGAGACAGACAGGCATAATATTGCTTGGGTCTCGGGCGGCTTGTCTACGAGGCTCCCAAGTGCTGGGCAGATCTGCAGTAACCAGCGAGCCAGCTCTGCTGTGGGACTTCTGCCTGGCAGAGGGACCCCGCACTGGGCGGGAGCCTACCAGCTTTCCTTCCACGACTTCTGTTCCGGTAGACTACACTGAAGAGACAGGTATCCAGGTTCTCCCCAATATAACATCGCTTGGGACATGGCCTGTTGGGGCTTCTTCCTTCTCCCAAGAACGGGACAGCACTGTGGTCCTCTGGGTGCCAGATCTGCAGGCCATCGCCTCTGTAGGGTGACCAGCGCCACCGAGAGAGTGCAGAGTGCACTCCGCCATCTTTGCTCCAGTGGCCAGGAAGGTAGGACTGCCAGGCTCAGAGACAGACAGGCATAATATCTCTTGGGTCTCGGGCGGATTGTGTGTATGCGGCTCCCAAGTGCTGGGCAGATCTGCAGTAACCAGCACGCCAGCTCTGTTCTGGGACTTCTGCCTGCCAGAGGGACGCCCCCCCCCCCCGCACTCCAGGAGAGTTCACACACCCCTGCACAGGACAGGAGCCTACCAGCCTCCCTTTGGCGACCTCTGCTCCAGGAATCCACTACACTGAGCCTTTGGATGTGCAAGGACTCCCCAATATAACATCACTTGGGGCAAGGCACATCAGGGCTCCAAAGTCACTCAGGAGCAGGGCAGGCCCCAGAAATCTGTGCCAGGGGAATCCTGGTAAACCAGGCGGTGCAGAAATAGCTTTGCAGGCTCACAGGAGGTCCAACCAACAGCCAGTGACAGCAGGACCACCTAACACCAGAGGTAACCAGATGGCAAAAGGCAAACGTAGGAACGTTACTAACAGAAATCAAAGTAATATGGGATCATCCGAACCCAACTCTCCAACAGCAGCAAGTCCTGGATACCCCACCACACCCGAAAGACAAGATCTGGATTTAAAATCACTTGTCATGAGGCTATTAGAGGATCACAAGAAGGACACAAATAAAGCTAATAAAGAATTACAGGAGACCATGAATCAATGGTTAGAAACCCTTACAAAAGAAACACAAAAATCTCTAAGAGAAATGCAGGAGAACATGGATCAAAAGATGGAGGCGCACAAGGAGACAACACAAAAATCGCTGAACGAGATGAATCTACAGGTAGATGCACTCACAAAGGAACCACAAAAATTGCATAAAGAAATGCAGAAGAATATGGGTCAACAGACGGATGCCCATAAGGAGGCAACACAACAATTGCTTAAAGAAATGAATCAACGGATAGATGCCCTTACAAAGGAAACACGAGAACTGCTTAAAGAAATGCAGGAGACGATGGATCAACAGATGGATTCCCATGAGGAGGAAACACAAAAATCGCTCAGTGAAATGCAGAACGTGGGTCAACAGGCAGAAATCCTGATAGAGGTAATGCAAAAATACCTTAAAGAAATACAGGAAAATACAAACAAACAAGTGAAGGATCTCAGCAAATCAATCCAGGAACTAAAAAAAGAAGTAGAAACAACTAAGAAATCACAAAGAGAGACAACTTTGGAGATAGAAAACCTTGGGAAGAAATCAGGAGTCATAGATGCAAACATCAACAATAGAATACAAGAGATGGAAGAAAGAATCTCAGGTGCTGAAGATTCCAGAGAAAGCATCGACTCAACAGTCAAAGAAAATGCAAAATGCAAAAAACGTGTAACCCAAAATATCCAGGAAATCCAGGACACAATGAGAAGACCAAACCTAAGGATTATAGGTATAGATGAGAGTGAAGATTTGCAACTTAAAGGGCCAGTCAACATCTTCAACAAAATTATGGAGGAAAACTTCCCTAACCTAAAGAGAGAGATGCCGAGAATGTACAAGAAGCCTACAGAACTCCAAACAGACTGGACCAGAACAGAAATACCTCCCGTCACATAATAATCAAAACACCAAATGTTCTAAACAAAGAAAGAATATTAAAAGCAGTAAGAGAAAAGGGCCAAGTAACATACAAAGGAAGACCTATCCGAATCACATCAGACTTCTCACCAGAGACTATGAAAGCCAGAAGATCCTGGGCAGATCTCATGCAGACACTAAGAGACCACAAATGCCAGCCTAGACTACTATACCCAGCAAAACTCTCAATCACCATAGATGGAGAGACCAATATATTCCATAATAAACCCAAATTTTCACAATATCTTTCCACAAACCCAGCCCTGCAATGGATAATAGGTGGAAACCTCCAATACAGGGAGAGAAACAACACCCTGGAAAAAATGAGATAATAACCTTCTTGAATCAAACCCAAAAGTAGATAACCACTCAAACATAAAGATAGCGTCAAGAATGGCAGATGGCAATAATCACTATGTCTTAATCTCTTTTAATATCAATGGTCTCAATTCCCCAATTAAAAGACATAGACTAGCAGACTGGATACATGAACCGGACCCAGCATTTTGCTGCATGCAGGAAACGCACCTCACTGTCAAAGACAAACACTACCACAGAGTAAAAGGCTGGAAAACAATTTTACAAGCAAATGGCCCCAAGAAACGAGGTGGAGTAGCCATCCTAATATCAGATAAAATTGATTTTCAACCTAAAGTCATCAAAAAAGACACAGAAGGACACTACATACTGATCAAGGGAAATATCCACCATCAAGAACTCTCAATTCTGAATATCTATGCTCCAAATGCAAGCGCACCCTCATTAGTAAAAGAAACTTTACTAAAGCTCAAAGCACACATCGCACCTCACACAATAATAGTGGGTGACTTCAACACCCCGCTCTCTGAAATGGATCGTTCAGGAAAGCAGAAACTAAACAGGGACACAGTGAATCTAATTGAAGCCTTGGACCAAATGGAACTAACAGATATCTGTTATATATATATATAATTTTATATATATATATAAAATTATATATATATATATTTTATATATATTTTTATATTTATATTTATATTATTTTTATATTTTTATATTTATATTTATATTTATATATTTATATTATATATATAAATATATATAAATTTATATATATTTTATATATATATAAAATTATATATATATATAAAACATTTCATCCTAGAGCTAAAGAATACACCTTCTTCTCATCACCTCATGGTACCTTCTCCAAAATTGACCATATAATTGGTCACAAATCAGACCTCAACAGATATAAGAAGATAGAACTAATCGCATGCCTCCTATCAGATCACTGTGAAATAAGGGTGGTCTTCAATGGCAACACAAAGAAAAGAAAACCCACATACACATGGAGGCTGAACAATGCTCTACTCAATGATAACTTGGTCAAGGTGGAAATAAAGAAAAAAATCAAAGAATTTTTGAAATTTAATGAAAATGAAGGCACAACATACCCTAATTTATGGGACACAATGAAAGCAGTGCTAAGAGTAATATTCATAGCCCTGAGTGCCACCAAAAAGAAACGGGAGACAGCATACACTTACAGCTTAATGGCACACCTGAAAGCCCTGGAACAAAAAGAAGCAAATACACCCAAGAGGAGTAGAAGGCATGAAATCATTAAACTCAGGACTGAAATCAATCAAGTAGAAACAAATAAAACCATACAAAAAATCAACAAAACTAGGAGTTGGTTCTTTGAGAAAATCACCAAGATAGATAAGCCTTAAGCCAGACTAACCAGAGGGCACAGAGTCAGTATCCAAATTAATAAAATCAGAAACAAAAAGGGAGAGATAACAACAGAAACTGAGGAAATTCAAAAAATCATCAGATCCTACTACAAAAACCTGTATTCAACACAACTAGAAAATCTTGAGGAAATGGACAAATTCCTTGACAGATATGAAATACCAAAATTAAATCAGGATCAAGTAGACCATCTAAACCGTCCTATAACCCCTGAAGAAATAGAAGTTGTCATTGGAAGTCTTCCAACCAAGAAAAGCACAGGTCCAGATGGTTTTAGTGCAGAATTCTATCAGACCTTCAAAGAAGACCTAACACCAATACTCTTCAAACTGTTCCACAAAATAGAAACAGAAGGAACAGTACCCATCTCGTTTTATGAAGCCACAATTACACTAATACCAAAAGCACACAAAGATCCGACAAAGAAAGAGAATCTCAGGCCAATCTCTCTTACGAATATCGATGCAAAAATACTCAATAAAATTCTTGCTAACCGAATCCAAGAACACATCAAAACGATCATTCACTACGATCAAGTAGGCTTCATCCCAGGGATGCGGGATGGTTCAATATAAGGAAATCCATCAACGTAATCCATTATATAAACAATCTCAAAGAAAAAAAACCACATGGTCATCTCATTAGATGCTGAGAAAGCATTTGACAAAATTCAGCATCCTTTCATGCTAAAGGTCTTGGAAAGATCAGGAATTCGAGGCCCATAGCTAAACATAGTACAAGCAATTTACAGCAAACCGGTAGCCAGCATCAATCTAAATGGAGAGAAACTTGAAGCAATCCCACTAAAATCAGGGACTAGACAAGGCTGCCCTCTCTCTCCATATCTTTTCAATATAGTACTTGAAGTTCTAGCTAGAGCAATTAGACAACAAAAAGAGGTCAAAGGGATACAAATTGGAAAGGAAGAAGTCAAACTATCACTATTTGCAGACAATATGATAGTATACTTCAGCGACCCAAAGAACTCCACCAGAGAACTCCTACAGCTGATAAACGACTTTAGCAAAGTGGCCAGATATAAAATCAACTCAAGCAAGTCAGTAGCCTTCCTATACTCAAAGGATAAGCAGGCTGAGAAAGAAGTAAGAGAAATGATACCCTTCACGATAGCCATAAACCATATAAAGTATCTTGGCGTGACTCTAACCAAACAAGTGAAAGATCTGTATGACAAGAACTTCAAGTCTCTGAAGAAAGAAATTGAAGAAGACCTCAGAAGATGGAAAAATCTGCCATGCTCATGGATTGGCAGGATTAATATAGTAAAAACGAGCATCTTACCAAAAGTAATATACAGATTCAATGCAATCCCCATCAAAATCCCAACTCAATTCTTCACAGAGTTAGAAAGAGCAATTCAAAAATTCATCTGGAATAACAGAAAACCCAGAATAGCTAAAACTACTCTCAAGAGTAAAAGAACCTCTGGGGGAATCAGTATCCCGGACCTCAAGCTGTACTACAGAGCAATAGTGTTAAAAACCGCATGGTATTGGTACAGTGACAGGCATGTAGATCAATGGAACAGAATTGAAGACCCAGAAATGAATCCACACTCCTATGGTCACTTGATCTTTGACAAAGGAGCTAAAACCATCCAGTGGAAAAAAGATAGCCTTTTCAACAATTGGTGCTTGCTCAACTGGAGGTCAACATGCAGAAGAATGCAAATTGATCCATCCTTATCTCCTTGCACTAAGCTCAATTCCAAGTGGATCAAGGATCTCCACATAAAACCAGACACACTGAAACTAATAGAAAGGAAACTAGCAAAGAACCTTGAACATATTGGCACAGGGGAGAATTTCCTGTACAGAACTCCAATAGCTTATGCTCTAAGATCAAGAATAGACAAATGGGACCTCATTAAATTACAAAGTTTTTGCAAGGCATAAGACACTGTTAAAAAGACAAAGCGGCAACCAACTAACTGGGAAATGATCTTTACCAACCTTACATACGACAGAGGGCTAATATCCAATACATACAAAGAACTCTTGAAGTTAAACTCCAGAGAGGCAAGCAACCCTATTATAAAATGGGGTACAGAGCTAAACAAAGAGTTCTCACCTGAAGGATATCTAATGGCTGAGAAGCACCTAAAGAGATGTTCATCATCCTTAGTCATTAGGGAAATGCAAATCAAAACAACCCTGAGGTTCCATTTCACACCAGTCAGAATGGCTAAGATCAAAAACACAGGAGACAGCAGTTGTTGGCGAGGATGTGGAGAAAGAGGAACACTCCTCCACTGCTGGTGGAATTGCAAGCTGGTACAACCACTCTGGAAAGCAGTCTGGCAGTTCCTCTGAAAACTCTGCATGACACTCCCGGAGGATCCGGCTATACCACTCCTGGGCATATACCCAGAGGCTTTACCTGCATGCAATAAGGACACATGCTCCACTATGTTCATAGCAGCCTTATTTATAATAGCCAGAAGCTAGAAAGAACCCAGATGTCCCTCAATGGAGGAATGGATTCAGAAGATGTGGTATATCTACACAATGGAATACTACTCTGCAATTAAAAACAATGAATTCATGAAATTCCTAGGCAAATGGTCAGAACTTGAAAATATCATCCTTAGTGAGGTACCCAATCACAAAAGAACACACAAGGTATGCAGTCACTGATAAGGGGATATTAACCCAGAATCTCGGAATACCCTAGACACAATTCGCATATCAATAGATTTCTAAGAAGATGGAAGGAGAGACCCCTGGTCCTGGAAAGACTGGATGTAGGGGAATGCCAGGACAGAGAAAGGAGAGGGGGTTGAATGGAGAAAAGAGGGAGGGAAGGGGGCTTATGGGACTTTCGGGGAGGGAGGAAACGGGAAAGGGGAAATGATTTGGAATGTAAATAAAAAAAACTTAGAAAATAAAAAAAAATTAAAAAAAAGAAAGTAAAATTATAGACATTGTCTGATAACACTGAAGATCCACATGCAAATTACTTCTGACAAAATTCAAGAAAAATACAGAGAAGCGTTAAAACTGAAGATTATCATGGACAATTACACTGACAAAATGGTAGGCATAATAACATTCCTAAATTGATTGAAAGTGGAACAACAAACACCACTCCCCACCCTCTGACGAAACCAAAGATCTACATGAAAAACACCTCCGATAAAATCGAAGAAATACACAGAAATAAATTTTAAAATTAAAGATTATCATGGAAAATAATACAGTCAAAATGGTAGACAGAAAAAGCATTACTGAATTGAAAGAGAAGTCACAAACTTTCTGATTAAATTGAAGATCCACATGAAAAACATCTCTGTTAGACTATGTTTTTTGTTGGGGAATTGAGTCTATTCACATTATAAGATATTAAGGAATGGTTATTGTTGCTTCCTGTTATTTTTGATGTTCTTTTTGTGTTTGTTGGAAAAAGATTACTTTCTTGCTTTTTCTAGGGTGTAGCTTCCCTCTTCATGTTGGTGATTTCCATCTATTATCCTTTGTAGGGCTGGATTTGTGGAAAGATATTGTGTAAATTTGGTTTTATCATGGAATATCTTGGTTTCTCCAACTATGATAATTGAGAGTTTTGCTGGGTATAGTAGTTTGGGCTGGCATTTGTGTTCTCTTAGGGTCAGTATGAAATCTGCCCAGGATCTTCTGGCTTTCATCATCTCAGGTGAGAAGTCTGGTGTAATTCTGATAGGCCTTCCTTATAGGTTACTTGGCCTTTTTCTCTTACTGCTTTTAATATTCTTTCTCTGTTTAGTGCATTTGGTGTTTTGATTATTATGTGCTGGGAGGACTTTCTGGTCTGGTCCAGTCTGTTTGGAGTTCTGTACGCTTCTTATATGTTCATGGACATCTCTTTCTTTAGGTTAGGGAAGTTTTCTTCCATAATTTTGTTGAAGATATTTACTGGCCCTTTAAGTTGCAAATCTTCACTCTCATCTATACCTATAATCCTTAGGTTTGGTCTCATTGTGTCCTGGATTTCCTGGATGTTTTGGGTTACACCTTTCTTGCATTTTGCATTTTCTTTGACTGTTGAGTCGATGCTTTCTATGGTATCTTCCCCACCTGAGATTCTCTCTTCCATCTCTTGTATCCTATTGTTGATGTTTGCATCTATGACTCCTGATTTCTTCCCAAGGTTTTCTATCTCCAAAGTTGTCTCCCTTTGTGATTTCTTAGTTGTTTCTACTTCCTTTTTTAGATCCTGGATGGATTTGCTCTGATCCTTCACTTGTTTGTTTGTGTTTTCCTGTAGTTCTTTAAGATATTTTTGCATTTCCTTTTTCAGGATTTCTGCCTTTTGACCCAAGTTCTCCTGTATTTCTCTAAGCCATTTTTGTGTTTCCTCCTCATGGGCTTCCATCTGTTGATCCATATTCTCCTGCATTTCTTTAAGCGATTTTCATGTTTACTTTGTAAGGGCATCTACCCGTTGATTCATTTCTTTAAGCAATTTTTTGTGTTGCCTCCTTATGGGCTTCCATCCGTTGACTCATATTCTCCTGCATTTCTTTAAGCGATTTTTGTGTTTCCTTTGTAAGGACTTCTACCCATTGATTCATATTCTCCTGTATTTCTTTATGAAATTTATTTATGTCCTTCTTGAAATCCTCTAATAGCATCAAGAGAAGCGATTTTAAATCCAGATCTTGCCTTTCGGGTGTGATGGGGTATCCAGGACTTGCTGCTGTTAGAGAGTTGGGTTCAGATGTTGCCGTATTGCCTTGATTTCTGTTAGTAACATTCCTACGTTTGCCTTTTGCCATCTGGTTACCTCTGGTGTTAGTTGGTCCTGCTGTCACTGGCTGTTGGTTGGACCTCCTGTGACCCTGCAAGGCTATTTCTGCCCCCCCTTCCATGACCGGGATTCACCTGGCACCGATTGCTGAGGGGTTGCCCTGCTCCTGAGTGACTTTGGAGACCTGATGTGCCTTGCCTGAAGTGATGTTATACTTGAGGGAATCCCTGCATACCTGGAGACTCAGAGTAGTCAATCCCCGCAGCAGTGGTGGCTAAGGGGAGGCTGGTGTGCTCTCTCCTGGTGTGCTCTCTCCAGGTGCAGGTCCCTCTGCAGGGCAGATGTCCCACAGCAGAACTGGCGTGTAGGTGACCACAGAACTGCCCAGCTCTTGGGAGCAGGGAGCACACAAGCTGGCTGAGTCCCAAGGGATATTATGCTTGGTTATCCCTGTGCCTGGAGGTCCCAACTGCTCTGCTGCTGGAATAAGGATGGCAGAGTGCACTATGCACCCTCTCCGCACAGATCACTCTGCAGGGCAGATGGCCCACAGCAGAGCTGGCGCCCAGACTACCACAGAGCTGCCCCGCTCTTGGGCGCAGATGGAAGCCCAACAGGCTGTGTCCCAAGTGATGTTATATTGGGGAATCCCTGCACACCGGAAGGCTCAGCGTAGTCAAGCCCCAGAGCAGAGGTCGCCAAGGGGAGGCTGGTGCACTCCCTCCCTGTGCGGGTGCGCTCTCTGCTGTACTCCATTTTTTTAATAGAATTATTTGGTTCTCTGAAGTCTAACTTCTTGAGTACTTCGTATATATTGGATATTAGCCCTCTGTCGGATGTAGGATTGGTAAAGATCTTTTCCCAATTTGTTGGTTGCCATTTCGTCCTATTAAAAATGTCCCTTGTCTTACAGAAACTTTGCAAATTTATGAGTCCAATTTGGCAAATCTTGATCTTAGAACACAATCTATTGGTGTTCTGTTCAGGAAATTTCCCCCTGTGCCCAAGACTCTTCCCTCTTTCTTTTCTATAACTTTCAGTGTGATGGTTTTGTGTGGAGGTCCTTGATCCACTTGGACTTGAGCTTTATACAAGGAGATAAGAATGGAACAATTTGCATTATTCTGCATCCTAGTCACCAGTTGAACCAGCACCATTTGTTGAAAAGGCTATCTTTTTTCCACTGGATGGTTTGAGGTCCTTTGTCAAAGATCAAGTGACAATAGGTGTGTGGGTTCATTTCTGGGTTATCAATTCTTTTTTTTTTTTTTTTGGTTTTTCGAGACAGGGTTTCTCTGTGTAGCCCCTGGCTGTCCTAGAACTCACTCTGTAGACCAGGCTGGCCTCGAACTCAGAAATCCTCCTGCCTCTGCCTCCCAAGTGCTGGGATTAAAGGCGTGTGCCACCACCGCCCAGCCGGGTTATCAATTCTATTCCATTGATCTACCTGCCTGTCACTGTACCAGTAAAATGCAGTCTTTAATTGTATTGCTCTGTAGAATTGCTTGAGGTTCAGGATACTGTTTCCCCCGGAAGTTCTTTTATTGTTGAGAATAGTTTTAGCTATCTATATTTAGAACCATCCTTGCATCACTGGAATGAAGGCTACTTGACCATGGTGAATGATCGTTTTGATGTGTTCTTGGATTCAGTTGGTAAAAAGTTTACTGAGTATTTTTGAATTAATATTCATAAGGGAAATTGGTTTAAAGTTCTCTTTCTTTGTGGGGGCTTTGTGTGGTTTTGGGATCAGTGACATTGTGGCTTAATAGAATGAATTGGGTAGAGTTCCTTCTGTTTCTATTATGTAGAATAGATTAAAGAGTGTTGGTGTTAGGTCTTCTTTGAAGGTCTGATAGAATTCTGCACTAAAACCATCTGGCCCTGTGCCTTTTTTTGGTTGGGACACTTTCAATGATCCCTTCTATTTCTTTAGGCATTATGGGACTCTTTAGATGTTCTATCTCATCCTGATTTAATTTTGGTATTTGGCATTTGTCTAGAAAGTTGTCCATTTCATCCAGATTTTCCAGTCCTGTTGAGTATAAGCTATTATAGTAGGATCTGATGTTTATTTGAATTTCCTGTTTCTGTTAATATATCTCCCTTTTAATTTCTGATTTTGTTAATTTGGATACTGTCTCTGTGCCCTCTGGTTAGTCTGGCTTAGAGTTTATCTATCTTGTTGATTTTCTCAAAGAACTAGTTTTTGTTTTATCTTTAATTTCTTTACTTATTTCTTCCTTGTCCAAGGTGCCTTTGAGTAGAGCATTGTTCAGCTTCCATGTATATGTGGGCTTTCTGTTGTTTTTGTTGCTATTGAAGACCAGCCATAATCCATAGTGATCTGAAAGGAGGCATGGGATTATTTCAATCTTCATGGATCTGTTGAGGTCTGTTTGGTGACCAATTATATGGTCAATTTTGGAGAAGGTACCATGAGGTGCTGAGAAGAAAGTATATTCTTTTGATTAAGGATGAAATGTTCTATAGATATCTGTTAAAACCATTTGGTTCATAACTTCTGTTGTTTTCCCTGTGTCTCTGTTTTATGAGAGTGTGGTATTGAAGTCCCCCACAGTTATTGTGTGAGGTGCAACTAGTGCTTTGAGCTTTAGTAATGACTCTTTTATGAATGTGGGTGCACTTGCATTTGGAACATAGATGTTCAGAATTAGGAGTTCTTCTTGGTAGATTTTTCCTTTGATGAGTATGAAGTGCCTTCCTTACCTTTTTTGATGACTTTTGGTTGAAAGTAGGTTTTATCTGATATTAAAATGGGTACTCAAGCTTGTTTCCTGGGACCATTTTCTTGGAAAATTGTTTTCCAGTCTTTTAATCTGAGGTAGTGTTTGTCTTTAACACTGATGTGGGTTTCCGGTATGCAGCAAAATGCTGGGTCCTGTTTACATATCCAGTCTGTTAGTCTATGTCTTTTTATTGGGGAATTGAGTCCATTGATGTTAAGAGATATTAAGGAATAGTACTTGTTGCTGTTATTTTTGATGTTATTTTTATGTTTGTGTGGCTATCTTCTTTTGGGTTTATTAAAAGAAGATTACTTTTTTTTTTTGGCTTTTTCTTTGGTGTAGTTTCCCTCCTTTTCTTGGCGTTTTCCATCTATTATCATTTGTAGGGCTGGATTTGTGGAAAGATATTGTGAAAATTTGGTTTTATTATGAAATATCTTGGTTTCTTCATCTATGATAATTGGGAATTTTGCTGAGTCTAGTAGTCTGGTCTGGCATTTGTGTTCTCTTATGGTCTGTATGACATCTGCCCATGATCTTCTAGCTTTCATGGTCTCTGGTGAGAAGACTGGTGTAATTCTAATAGGTCTGTGTTTATATGTTACTTGACCTTTTCCCCTTACTGCTTTTAATATTCTTTTTTGGTTTAGTGCATTTGGGGGTTTTGATTATTATGTGATAGGAGGAATTTCTGTTCTAGTCCAGTGTATTTGGAGTTCTGTAGGCTTCTTGTATGTTCATGGGAATCTCTTTCTTTAGGTTGGGGAAGTTTTCTTCTATAATTTTGTTGAAGGTGTTTACTGGCCCTTTAAATGGTAAATCTTCACTCTCTTCTATACCTATAATTCTTAGATTTGGTCTTCTCATTGTGTCCTGGATTTCCTGGATGTTTTGAGTTACAAGTTTTTTGCCTTTTGCATTTTCTTTAACTGTTGAGTCAATATTTTCCATGGTATCTTAAGCACCTGAGAGATTCTCTCTTCTACCTTTTGTTTTCTGTTGTTGATGCTTGCATCTATTACTCCAGATTTCTTTCCTAGGTTTTCTATGTCCAGATTTGTCTCCCTTTGTGATTTTTTAATTGTTTCTACTTCCATTTTTAGATCTTGGATGGTTTTGTTTAGTTCTTTTACTTTTTTGTTTGTGTTTTCTTGCAATTCTTTAAGGGGTTTTTGTGTATCCTCTTTAGGGGCTTCTTCCAGTTTACCCATGCTCTTCTGTATTTCTTTAAGAGAGTTATTTATGTCCTTCTTGAAGAACTCTATCAGCATCAGGAGATGTGATTTTCAATCCAAGTCTTGCTTTTCTGGTTTGTTGAAGTAACCAGGCTTGCTGTTGTGGGAGAACTGGGTTCAATGATGCCAAGTCACCTTGGTTTCTGTTTTAATGTTTTTGATTTGGTTTTTGCCATCTGATTATCCTGGTGTTAGCTGGTCTTGCTGTCTCTGACTTTGGCTTATCCATCCTGCATGCCTATATATCAGTACTCCTGGGAGAACAGTTCTCTCTGGGAGGAATTTAGGTATGGAGAGCTGTGATACAGGTTCAGCTCAGGTATGCTGACAGAAACCAGAAGGATCCTGTCCCCAGCTGATCCTTGGTTCCTGTGTCATGATGACTCTTGACAGACCGTCTTGGGAATTTGAAGAGAAGTGGTGGTCTTACCTGTGCATGCAGCTGTGTAAGCACTCCTGGGAGACCAGCTTTCTTGTGGAGGTATTTGTGTATGTAGCTCTGTGGCCCAGGATCAACTCTGGGCGCAGATAGAAATAGCGGATATTAGCCCAAAAGCTTGGAATACCCAAGAAACAATTCACATAACAAATGATGACCAAGAAGAAAGAAGGAGAGGCCCCTGTTCCTGGAAAGGCTCAATGCAGCAGTTTAGGGGAATACCAGGACAGGGAAGCACAAATGGGTTGATTGGGGAGCAGGGGGAGGGAAGAAGGCTTATGAGACTTTTGGGGAGGGGGAGATCTAGGAAAGGGGAAATCATTTGAAATGTAAATAAAGAATATATCTAACAAAAAAAGAAAGAAAGAAAGCAGAAGACTCCTGTCCCAGGCTGCCCCTGGGTTCTTGTGTCCTCAGGTTTTTCAGTAGGTTCCTTTGAACCTTTGAGCAGCAGGTGCGGTCTTACCTGTGCTCCCAAGGCTTTCCACACTCCTGGGAGGTTAGCTATCTCTCTGTGCCACCTGGGTATGAAGCCCTGTGGCAGAGTATGGTCTCCAGCCACAGACGAAAACCTGGAAGGCTCCTGCCTTATGGTTCTGGGCCAGTTCCTCCTAGCAGAAGGGATGGTGCTACTTGTGCTCCCAAGCCTGTATGCACTCCTGGTAGGTTAGCTACCTCCCTGTGCCACCTGGATATCTCTACACTGTTTCTTATCAAAACAGGTCTTAGACAGCTCTCTCTGTCTCTGTCTGTCTCTGTGTCTCTGTCTCTGTCTCTCTCTCTCTCTCTCTCTCTCTCTCTCTCTCTCTCTCTCTCTCTCTCTTTCTGTATCTCCTTCAGAAATGACTTAAGCAGGAAAAATAAAACAGGGCATGTTGAGTGTTAAGTATTGAAAGCACCTTAACATGTTGCCCATCATCCTTGAGAGTATTACCTCTACCACATCATTCTTCTCGAACTATGACCCTAACTGAGGAGTCTGAGAATGAGAATTTAAACTGAACATGTACTGGAATGACTCCTTCCTACATTCCTTTCCCCATAATAGTATCTCTAGACTTCCATATTAAACTCTTAACCATTTCTTAAGAATAGCAACACATGGGAAATCCTTACCACCCTTGCATTTACTAATAAACTTGTCATGCAGCTAATATGTCTTCTAAATTATTAATATATTTTCTTCCTCTAAAGTGGTTTTGGAGCTAATAATTTTCTCCACTCTCTTGGATTTAGGGTGTGCTTTCATTAACTTTAACATTACCAAATGCGAACACATTGCACTAAATTACATGAATTCCACCTCTCTCTCAGTTCAAGGTATTGACCTAGGGTCACCACAATTGAACTAGACTATTTCCAGTGACCCATCATTAATGGTGAAAAACAAAATAATTTACTATTTCAAAACAAAAAAAATGTAATTAAATCAAGAATTGATGGTAGAAGAAATTCTAAATTTGAGAGCAAGTAACTTTTCTCATATATCAGAAAATGATCAAAATGTTAACTGGAAGGGAAAGTCTTTTCTGGGTAAGGTTTTGTTTTGATATCTTGGTCTTTAAATCCATTTAAAACTTTCAGGTGTTTTAAAATAACCATTGATAGAATGAAGCCTCAGAATCTGTGGCTTCCTGCATTTCAAAGATCTTTTACCCATTTTACATCTTTCAAATTGCTCAAACTGTGCCTGTTAAACAGGTTCCAGTAGAATGCAGCCTACCGTGTCAAGGTCATGAGTTACCTTATAATAAGACATGAGCTCCTTTTCAAACAACAGGTTTAGAGTCTGCTTGGTTCGGCTATATTCTTAAAATAGTTCTACCACTTGAAACAATGACCTCAGTTGTGTTCACCCTGGATATTGTATCCAGCCTCATCATTTCCAGCCGTAAGTCAACTATCTACTAAACAAACCTTTTAGCAATAACATTCAAATGAATGTTTAGAAGAAGGTAAGATTAGCCTTACCCTGGGTCTAGATTCAGGGAACCAATACTCATTATGAAGGCAGAAAAAAGATCATCATTTATGCTGAGACACCTCATTGTTCTTTACATTATCTACTCTAGGGGAAGTTGGCATAAAATTTAAATTTAGAATTTTATTTTTTTAATAGCGTTAAACTATTACTCTAAAAATAACCTTTACTTATCATATGTTTCACTTGTCATTATTAATTCTAAGTTGTTTTATTATCCTGTTTGATATCTAACTGTAAAATTAGTTCTTTGAATATGGCAATGTTTAAAGAAAAGTATGCATAGAACTTCCTAGCTAAAATATTATCCTTATATAAAGTTTATTACTATAAAAATGAGACCATGATATATTGTATAGAGCCAGATATGTTGAGGTAGGAGGCATACAATGGAAAACGGCCCTGCTGAGGCATCCCTTTCCCCTGAGGTACCAGCCATACAATAAATATAGTATATAATATAGTTTACGTGGTGACAAAGGAAAAGGAATTGAGAAGGGAGTAGAAACAGATTAAGATGGGGGAGGGAGGGAGAGAGAGAGAAAGAGAGAGAGACAGAGTGAGACACATACACACACACACACAGAGAGAGAGAGAGAGAGAGAGAGAGAGAGAGAGAGAGAGAGAGAGAGAGAGAGAGAGTGTCCAGGAACATGTGGAGAGACAGGGGAAGGGGAATGGGGAGAGAGGGAGTAGGGAGCTAGGGAGAAAAGAGAAAGAGAGAATGGGAAGAGTTAGTAAGGTTATAAGAGACTGAGACAGAGGAAGGGTCAAACAGCCACTTTTATAGGAAGCCAGGTCTCCCTGGCTTGTTGACAGCAATCTGTTGGGCAGTACCTAGAAGAAATGCTATCATACTGTCACTGTCTACTGGAGATTATAAGAAATCACAGAGAATCAGGTATTTGAAAACATAGAAAAGATTATATGAATATTTTTAAATGACCTTTTATTCTATCACAATGTCACTATTTCAGTGATATAATATTGGAATACAGAGAACCAGGGTCATTACAGAATTTATTTCTACCACCATATAGTTGGAGTAATTTTAGCATTCAAAAACGAATAATACAAAAATACGTATTGTGAATTTTATTATAGATAACTGATTATAGAAAGTTCTTGAGACAAAACCAGCATTAGATTTTTTTGTGTGTGACTACAAAAGCTTCATCTGAAGTGAGAAATACTGACATAGAGATCCATTAAAAACATGCTACACAGAGGAAGAAGCCAACATGAGGGGAGATGGATCATGAGCACATGACCAAATGAATCAGGAAGTATCTGGAATATATCACTAGAGATGTAGCCAGGTCAGCAGTTAAGGAGTAGATTAGGGATTAACCACCCCCTCTACCAAGTAATTGTAATAAAATAACCGTAGTCTGAAAAAAAAAACATGCTACACTATCATATGGTCAAATGTTCCCAGACAAAATCTACTTGGCTAGAATCAACGTTCAGCAAATTATGAGTCATCAGATAAAAAACTACTACTGGGTTTTTAAGTAATTCATTTGAATAGAGACAACCCCAGATACATCAATCTGCTGGAGACCTGTGCCAGAGTTCTGGTTCTCTCTTGAGAGGAACCAAGGGGAAAGAGCATAGATGGAGAAAGACTTGGTCTTGCAACACACCAAGGTTACATTCTATAATTGTTTATCTGTCTTGATTCTTAAGTTACTCTGAAGCCAGAAGCAGCAGGCTTCTGGGCAAATCAATACCACCTACTTAACAGGAGCCAGTGTCTGTGGAGTGTAAGAGAGAGTTCTCCACAGGATCTCTGAGCCAGGTCCTGAGACTAATTGTTTTGTTTTGTTTGTTTGTTTTTTTTAACTCCTTGTCAGTTACAGAAAAGTTATTTCAGGAAGAAAAACACACTTTTAAAAAAATACTCTAATCTGTATTCTAAGAGAAAGTAAAAGAGAAAAAACTCATGGGAAAATATCCTCTTATTTTTTGTTATGGGTTGTTTTATTTATTTATATTTCAAATGTTATCCCCCTTCCCGGTTCCCCCTCAGCAACTCTCCTATCCCACTGCCCCTACCACCTGCTTCTATGAGGGTGCTCCTCCAGCCACCCACCCACTCCAGCCTCACCTCCCTAGCATTTTCCTCTGCTGTGGAATCAAGCCTCCAAAGAACCAAAGGTTTCCCCTCCCATTGATACCAGATAAGGCAATCCTCTGCTACATTTCCAGCTGGAGCCATGGGTCCTTCCATGTGTACACTTTGGTTGGTGGTTTAGTCCCTTGGAGCTCTGGGTGGGTCTGAATGGTTGATATTGTTGTTCTTCCTATGGGGTTGCAGATCCCTTCAGCTCCTTCAGTCCTTCCCCTAACTGCTCCTTTGGGGTCGTCTTGCACAGTCTGATGGTTTGCTGCAAGCATCCACATCTTTATTGGTCAGAATCTGGCACAGCCTCTCAGGAGACAGCTATATCAGGCTACTGCCAGCAAGCACTTATTTTTTTTATTAGATGTATTATTTATTTACATTTCAATTTTTCCCCTTTCCTGATTCCCCCCCCCAAAAAAATCCCCTAACCCATCCTCCCCCACCCCCTTCACCAATCCAACAACTCCTGCTTCCCTGTCCTGGTATCCCCTTCACTGTGGTATTGAGTCTTCTCAGGACCAAATGCTCTCTCCTCCTTTTGATGTCCAACAAGGCCATCCTCTGCTGCATATGCATTGGGAGCCATGGGTCACTCCATGTGTACTCTTTGGTTGATGGTTTTTTTCCCTGAGAGCTCTGGCGGTATTGGATGACTCATATTGTTGTTCCTCCTATGGGGTTGTAAACCCCTTCAGCTCCTAGGGTCCTTTCTCTAGCTCCTCCTCCATTGGGGACCCTGTGCTCAGTTCAGTGGCTGGCTGAGAGTGTCACTCTCTGTATTTGTCATGCACTGGCAGAACTCTACCATGTGACAGCTATATCAGGTTCTGTTCAGCAAGAACTGGTTGGCATCCACAATAGAGTCTGGGTTTTGTAACTGTATGTGAGATGAATCCATACGTGAGGCAGTCTCTGAATGGTCTTTCCCTCAGACTCTGCTCCATACTTTGTCTCTATCTCCTCCTGTGGGTATTTTGTTTCCCTTTCTAAGAAGGACCAGAGTATCCATACTTTGTTCTTCCTTCTTCTTGAGCTTCATTTGATCTGTGAATTGTGTCATGGGTATTCCAAGCTTCTGGGCTAATATCCACTTAGCAGTGAGTGCATACCATATGCATTCTTTTGTGATTGGGTTATCTCACTCAGTATAATATTTTCCAGTTCCACCCATTTATCTAAGAATTTCATGAATTCATTGTTTTTAATACCTGAGTAATATTCCATTGTGTAAATATACCACATTTTCTGTATACATTCCTTTGTTGAGGGACATCTGGGTTCTTTCCAGCTTCTGGCAATTATAAATAAGGCTGCTATAAACATAGTAGAGCATGTTTCCTTATTACATGCTGGAGAATACTCTAGATATATGCCCACGAGTGGTACAAAAAGACTCTCCTGTAGTATTATGCCCAGTTTTCTGAGGAAGCACCATAATGATTTCAAGAGTGGTTGTACCAGCTTGCAATCCCACCAGCAGTGGAGGAGTGTTCCTCTCTCTCCACATCCTTGCCAGGCCCTGCTGTCACCTGAATTTTTGATCTTAGTCATTCTGACTGGTGTGAGGTGAAATCTCAGGGTTGTTTTGATTTGCATTTCCCTGATGACCAAAGATGTTGAACATTTCTTTAGGTGTTTCTCCACCGTTCTATATTCTTCAGTTGAAAATTCTTTGTTCAGCTCTGTACCCCATTTTTTATTAGGGTTGTTTGGTTCTCTGGAGTCTACCTTCTTGAGTTCTTTGTATATATTGGATATTAGCCCTCTGTTGGATATAGAATTGCTAAAGATCTTTCCCAATTTCTCGGTTACCCTTTTGCCCTATTGACAGTGTCCTTTGCCTTATAGAAACTTTGTAATTTTATGAGGTCCCATTTGTCAACTGTTGATGTTAGAGCATAGGCTATTGGTGTTCAGTTCAGGAAATTTCCCCCTGTGCCAATGTGCTTGAGGCTCTGCCCCACTTTCTTTTCTACTAGTTTCAGTGTGACTGGTTTTATGTGGAGGTCCTTGGTTCACTTGGGCTTCAGTTTTGTGCAAGGAGATAAGAATGGATTGAGTTGCATTCTTCTGCATGCTACCTACCAGTTGAACCAGCACCATTTGTTGAAAAGGCTAGCTTTTTTCAACTGGATGGTTTGAGCTCCTTTGTCAAAGATCAAGTGACAATAGGTGTGTGGGTTCATTTCTGGGTCTTCAATTCTAATCCATTGATCTACCTGCCTGTCACTGTACCAATACCATGCTGTTTTTAACACTATTCCTCTGTAGTACTGATTGAGGTCCAGGATACTGATTCTCCCAGAAGTTCTTTTATTGTTGAGAATAGTTTTAGCTATCTTGGGTTATTATTTATTCCAGATGAATTTGAGAATTGCTCTTTCTAACTCTATGAAGAATTGAGTTGGAATTTTGATGGTATTACATTGAATCTGTAGATTGCTTTTGGGAAGATGGCCATTTTTACTATATTAATCCTGCCAATTCATGAGTATGCAAAATCTTTCCATCTTCTGAGGTCTTCTTTGATTTCTTTCTTCAGAGACATGAAGATGTCATACAGATCTTTCACTTATTTGGTTAGAGTCACACCAAGATACTTTATATTGTTTGTGACTATTGTAAAAGGTATCATTTCCATAACTTCTTTGTCAGCCTGTTTATCCTTTGAGTGTAGGAAGGCTACTGATTTGTTTGAGTTAATTTTATATCCAGCCACTTTCCTGAATTTGTTTATCAGCTGTAGGAGTTCTCTGGTAGAGTTTTATAGAAAAGTATGCATAGAACTTCCTAGCTAAAATATTATCTTTATATAAAGTTTATTACTATAAAAATGAGACCGTGATATGTTTTATAGAGCCAGATATGTTGAGGAAGGAGGGGTAAAATGGATAAGGCCCTGCTGAGGCATCCCTTTTCAGTGAGGTACCAGCCATACAACAATTATAGTATATAATATAGTTTATTTGGGGACAGGGAAGAGGAATTGAGAAGGGAGTAGAAACTGAGAAAGATGGAGGGAGGGAGGGAGCGAGAGAGAGAGAGAGAGAGAGAGAGAGAGAGAGAGAGAGAGAGAGACTGTCCAGGAACATGTGGAGAGACAGGGAAAGGGGAATGGGGAGAGGGAGTAGGGAGCTAAGGAAAAAAGAGAAAGAGAGAATGGGAAGAGTTAGTAAGGGAATAAGAGAATAAGAGACAAAGAGAAGGGCCAAACAGCCCTTTTATAGGAATCCAGGCCTCCCTGGCAGGTTGACAGGAAACTGTTGGGCATAGCTTAGAAGGAATGCTAACATACAGACACTGTTTACTTGAGAATATAAGAAATAACAGAGAATCAGGTATTTGAAAACATAGAAAAAATTATATGATTATTTTTAAACGACCTTTTATTCTATCACAATGTCATTATTTCAGTGTTAGAGTACTGGAATACAGGCAACCAGGGTCATTAAATAATTTATTTCTTTCACCATATAGTTGGGGTACTTTTAGCATTCAAAAATGAATAGTACAAAAATATGTATTATGAATTTTATTATAGATAACTGATTGTAGAAAGATCTTGAGACAAAACCAGCTTTGTTGTGTGTGAATTCAAAAGCTTCATCTGAAGGGAGACATATTGACATAGAGATCCATTAAAAGCATGCTACAGGCTGAGAAAGAAGTAAGAGAAATAATACCCTTCACAATAGCCACAAACCATATTAAGTATCTTGGCATGACTCTAACCAAACAAGTGAAAGATCTGTATGACAAGAACTTCAAGTCTCTGAAGAAAGAAATTGAAGAAGACCTCAGAAGATGGAAAAATATGCCATGCTCATGGATTGGCAGGATTAATATAGTAAAAATGACCATCTTACCAAAAGTAATACACAGATTCAATGCAATCCCCATCAAAATCCCAACTCAATTCTTCATAGAGTTAGAAAGAGCAATTCAAAAATTCATCTGGAATAACAGAAAACCCAGAATAGCTAAAACTATTCTCAAGAGTAAAAGAACCTCTGGGGGAATCAGTATCCCAGACCTCAAGCTGTACTACAGAGCAATAGTGTTAAAAACCGCATGGTATTGGTACAGTAACAGACATGTAGATCAATGGAACAGAATTGAAGACCCAGAAATGAATCCACACTCCTATGGTCACTTGATCTTTGACAAAGGAGCTAAAACCATCCAGTGGAAAAAAGATAGACTCTTCAACAAATGGTGCTGGCTCAGCTGGAGGTCAACATGCAGAAGAATGCAAATTGACCCATTCTTATCTCCTTGCACTAAGCTCAATTCTAAGTGGATCAAAGATCTCCACATAAAACCAGACACACTGAAACTAATAGAAGGGAAACTAGGGAAGAACCTTGAACATATGGGCACAGGGGAGAATTTCCTGAACAGAACTCCAATAGCTTATGCTCTAAGATCAAGAATAGACAAATGGATCCTCATTAAATTGCAAAGTTTTTGCAAGGCAAAAGACACTGTCAAAAAGACAAAGCGGCAACCAACTAACTGGGAAATGATCTTTACCAACCTTACATCCAACAGAGGGCTAATATCCAATATATCCAAAGAACTCAAGAAGTTAAACTCCAGAGAGGCAAGCAACCCTATTAA
This sequence comes from Tokudaia tokunoshimensis, assembly GCA_036184795.1. Classification (NCBI taxonomy): domain Eukaryota; kingdom Metazoa; phylum Chordata; class Mammalia; order Rodentia; family Muridae; genus Tokudaia; species Tokudaia tokunoshimensis. The sequence continues at coordinate 92,377,079 of BTHU01000006.1, forward strand.
AAAATGGGGTACAGAGCTAAACAAAGAGTTCTCACCTGAAGAATATCTAATGGCTGAGAAGCACCTAAAGAGATGTTCATCATCCTTAGTCATTAGGGAAATGCAAATCAAAACAACCCTGAGATTCCATCTCACACCAGTCAGGATGGCTAAGATCAAAAACACAGGAGACAGCAGTTGTTGGCGAGGATGTGGAGAAAGAGGAATACTCCTCCACTGCTGGTGGAATTGCAAACTGGTACAACCACTCTGGAAAGCAGTCTGGCGGTTCCTCCGAAAACTGTGCATGACACTCCCGGAGGATCCGGCTATACCACTCCTGGGCATATACCCAGAGGCGTTACCTGCATGCAATAAGGACACATGCTCCACTATGTTCATAGCAGCCTTATTTATAATAGCCAGAAGCTGGAAAGAACCCAGATGTCCCTCAACGGAGGAATGGATTCAGAAGATGTGGTATATCTACACAATGGAATACTACTCTGCAATTAAAAACAATGAATTCACGAAATTCCTAGGCAAATGGTCAGATCTTGAAAATATCATCCTTAGTGAGGTAACCCAATCACAAAAGAACACACATGATATGCAGTCACTGATAAGGGGATATTGACCCAGAATCTCGGAATACCCTAGACACAATCCGCATATCAATACATTTCTAAGAAGATGGAAGGAGAGACCCCTGGTCCTGGAAAGACTGGATGTAGGGGAACGCCAGGACAGAGAAACGAGAGGGGGTTGAATGGAGAAAAGAGGGAGGGAAGGGGGCATATGGGACTTTCGGGGAGGGAGGAAACGGGAAAGGGGAAATGATTTGGAATGTAAATTACAAAAAAAAATAAAATAAATAATAAAAAAAAGAAATTGGTGAAAATAAAATAAAATATGTAGAATTGTGTAAAAAAAAAAGCATGCTACATGGAGAAAGAAGCCACCATGAATGGAGTTGGACCATGAGCACGTGACCAGAAGAAGCAGGAAGTGTCTGGGGTGTATCACTAGGGAGGTAGGCAGGTCAACAGTTAGAAGATTAGATTAGGGATTAACACCCCCTCTCCACACAGTAATTATAATAAAATAACCATAGTCTGGAAAAAAACAAAACATGCTACACTAGCATATGGTCAAACATTCCCAGACAAAATCTACTTGGCTAGAATCAACGTTCAGCAAATTATGAGTCATCAGATAAAAAACTACTACTGGGTTTTTAAGTAATTCATTTGAATAGAGACAACCCCAGATACATCAATCTGCTGGAGACCTGTGCCAGAGTTCTGGTTCTCTCTTGAGAGGAGCCAAGGGGAAAGAGCATAGATGGAGAAAGACTTGGTCTTGCAACACACCAAGGTTACATTCTATAATTGTTTATCTGTCTTGATTCTTAAGTTACTCTGAAGCCAGAAGCAGCAGGCTTCTGGGCAAATCAATACCACCTACTTAACAGGAGCCAGTGTCTGTGGAGTGTAAGAGAGAGTTCTCCACAGGATCTCTGAGCCAGGTCCTGAGACTAATTGTTTTGTTTTGTTTGTTTGTTTGTTTTAACTCCTTGTCAGTTACAGAAAAGTTATTTCAGGAAGAAAAACACACTTTTAAAAAAATACTCTAATCTGTATTCTAAGAGAAAGTAAAAGAGAAAAAACTTATGGGAAAATATCCCCTTTTTTTGTTATGGGTTGTTTTATTTATTTATATTTCAAATGTTATCCCTCTTCCCGGTCCCCCCTCAGCAACTCTCCTATCCCATTGCCCCTACCACCTGCTTCTATGAGGGTGCTCCTCCACCCACCCACCCACCCACCTACTCCAGCCTCACCTCCCTAGCATTCTCCTCTGCTGTGGAATCAAGCCTCCAAAGGACCAAAGGCTTCCCCTCCCATTGATACCAGATAAGGCAATCCTCTGCTACATTTCCAGCAGGAGCCATGGGTCCCTCCATGTGTACACGTTGGTTGGTGGTTTAGTCCCTTGAAGCTCTGGGTGGGTCTGAATGGTTGATATTGTTGTTCTTCCTATGGGGTTGCAATTGCAAATCCCTTCAGCTCCTTCAGTCCTTCCCCTAACTGCTCCTTTGGGGTTGTCTTGCACAGTCTGATGGTTGGCTGCAAGCATCCACATCTTTGTTGTTCAGAATATGGCACCGCTTCTCAGGAGACAGCTATATCAGACTCCTTTCAGCAAGCACTTATATTTTTAATTAGATATATTCTTTTTTTTTACATTTCAAATGTTGTCGCCTTTCCTGGTTTCCCTACAAATTCCCCTAACCCATGCCCCCTTCCCCTGTTCACCATTCCACCCACTCATTCTTCCCTGTCCTGGTATTCCTCTACACTGTGGCACTGAGCCTTCTCAGGACCAAGGGCCTCTCCTCCCTTTGATGCCCAACATTTCTGCTGGAGCCATGGGTCCCTCCATATGTACTCTTTCATTGATGGTTTAGTCTTTGGGAGCTCTGGGATTATTGGGTGGCTCATATTGGTGTTTCTTCTATGGCTGCAAACCCTTTCAGCTACTTGGGTCCTTTCTCTAGCTCCTCCACTGGGGACCCTGTGCTCTTTTCAGTGGCTGGCTGAGAGTGTCCCCTTCTGTATTCTTCATTCACTGTTAGAGCTCTACCAGGTGACAGCTATATCAGGCTCTGGTCATCAAGCACTTGTTGGCATCCACAATAGTGTCTGGGTTTTGTAACTGTATGTGGGATGAATCCATAGGTGAGGCAGTCTCTGAATGGTCTTTCCCTCAGACTCTGCTCCATACTTTGTCTCTGTATCTCCTCCTGTGGGTATTTTATTCCTCCTTCTAAGAAGGACGAAAGTATCCATACTTTGTTTATCCTTCTTCTTGAACTTCATTTGATCTGTGAATTGTGTCATGAGTATTCCAAGCTTCTGGGCTAATATCCTCTTATCAGTGAGTGCATATGATATGTGTTCTTTTATGATTGGGTTTTCTCACTCGGTATATTTTCCAATTCCACCCATTTGTCTAAGAATTTCATGAATTCACTGTTTTTAATACCTGAGTAATATTCCATTTTGTAAATATACCACATTTTCTATATACATTCCTTTGTTGGGAGACATATCGGTTCTTTCCAGCATCTGACTATTATAGTAAGTCTGCTATGAACATAATGGAGCATGTCTCCTTATTATATGCTGGAGAATACTCTTGGTATATGCCCAGGAGTGGTATAGCATGATTCTCCCATAGTATTATGCCCAGTTTTCTGAGGAACCACCATAATGATTTCAAGAGTGGTTGTACCAGCTTGCAATCCCACCAGCAGTGGAGGAGTGTTCCTCTCTCTCCACATCCTTGCCAGGCCCTGCTGTCACTTGAATTTTTGATCTTAGTCATTCTGACTGGTGTGAGATGAAATCTCAGGGTTTTGATTTGCATTTCCCTGATGACTAAGGATGTTGAACATTTCTTTAGGTGCTTCTCAACCATTCGGTATTCCTCAGTTGAAAATTCTTTGTTCAGCCCTGTACCTCATTATTATTAGGGTTGCTTGGTTCTCTTGAGTCTACCTTCTTGAGTTCTTTGTATATATTGGATATTAGCCCTCTGTAGGATATAGGATTGCTAAAGATCTTTCCCAATTTCTTGGTTGCCGTTTTGCCCAATTCACAGTGTCCCTTGCCTTACAGAAACTTTGTAATTTTATGAGGTCCTATTTGTCAATTGTTGATGTTAGAGCATAAGCTATTGGTGTTCAGTTCAGCTAATTTCTCCATGTGCCAATGTGCTCGAGGCGCTTCCCCCACTTTCTTTTCTATTAGTGTTAGTGTGACTGGTTTTATGTGGAGGTCCTTGATCTACTTGGACTTGAGTTTTTGCAAGGAGATAAGAATGGATTGATTTGCAATCTTCTGTAAGCTAGCCACCAGTTGAGTCAGCACCATTTGTTGAAAAGGCTAGCTTTTTCACCTGGATGGTTTGAGCTCCTTTTTCAAAGATCAATTAACATTAGGGGTGTGGGTTCCTTTCTAGAATATTGTCCATTTCATCCAGACTTACCAGTTTTGTTGAGTATAGGCTTTTGTAGTAGCATCCGATGATTTTTTTAATTTCCTCATTTTCTGCTGTTATATCTCCCTTTTCATTTCTGAATTTGTAATTTGGATACTGTCTCTCTGCTCTCTGATTAGTCTACTCCTCTTGGGTGTATTTGCTTCTTTTTGTTCTAGAGCTTTTTGTTGTACTATTAAGCCACTAGTGTAGGATCTCTCCAATTTCTTTATGGAGGCACTAAGATCTATGAGTTTTTCTCTTAGCACTTCTTTCATTGTGTCCCATAAGTTTGGGTATGTTGTACCTCTATTTTCATTAAATTCAAAATAGTCTTTAATTTCTTTCTGTATTTCTTCCCTGAACAAATCATCATTGAGAAGAGAGTTCTTCAGCTTCCACGATTTTGGGTGCTTTCTGTTGTTTTTGCTGATATTGAAGACAAGCCTTAGTCCTGATATGGGATTAATTCAATCTTCTTGGATCTATTGAGGCTTGTGTTATGACTGATTATTTGGTCAGTTTTAGAGAAGGTGCCATCAGGTGTCAAGAAGAACTTATATTCTTTTGTTTTAGTTTAAGATATTCTATAGATATCCATTAAATCTATTTGCTTCATAACTTCTGTTAGCTTCACTGTGTCTCTGTTTAGTTTCTGTTTCCATGATCTGTCCATTGGTGAGAGTTTGTTGTTGAAGTCTCCTCCTATTATTGTGTGAGTTTCAATGTGTGCTTTGAACTTTATTAATGTTTCTTTTACAAATGTGGGTGCCCTTTCATTTGGGGCATAGTTGTTCAGAATTGAGAGTTCATCTTTGTAGATTCTTCCTTTGATGAGGATTTAGTGTCCTTCCTCATGTTTTTTGATAACTTTGATAACTTTTTGTTGAAAGTTGATTTTATGTGATATTAGAATGTCTACTCCGGCTTATTTCTTGGGACCATTAGCTTGGAAAATTGTTTTCCAGCCCTTTACTCTGAGGTAGTGTCTTTGACACTGAAGTGTGTTTCCTGTATGCAGCAAAATGTTGGGTCCTGTTTATGTATCCAGTCTGTTAATCTATATCTTTTTAATGGGAAATTGAGTCCATTGATGTTAACAGATATTAAGGAATAGTGATTGCTGCTTCCTGTTATTTTTGTGTTATTTTTAGGTTTGTGTGGCTATCTTCAATTGGGTTTGTTGAAAGTTTCCCTCCTTGTGTTGAAGTTTTCCATCTATTATCCTTTGTAGGGCTGGATTTGTGGAAAGATACTGTATAAATTTATTTTTGTCATGAATTATCTTGGTTTCTCCATCTATAATAATTGAGAGCTTTGCTGGGTTGGCGTTTGTGTTCCCTCGGGGCCTGTATAACATCTGCCCAGGATCTTCTAGCTTTCATAGTCTCTGGTGAGAAGTCTGGTATAATTCTAATAGGTCTGCCTTTATATGTTAATTGACCTTTTTCCTTTTCTGCTTTTAATGTTCTTTCCATGTTTTGTTCATTTGGTGTTTTGACTATTATGTGACTGAAGGAATTTCTTTTCCGGTCCAATCTATTTGGTGTTCTGTAGTCTTCTTGTATGTTTATGGGCATCTCTTTCTTTAGGTTAGAGAAGTTTTCTTCTATAATTTTGTTGAACATATTTACTGACCTTTATTTTATTTTATTTATTTATATATTTTTTAATTTACAATCCAAATCATTTCCCCTTTCCCGTTTCCTCCCTCCCCGAAAGTCCCGTAAGCCCCCTTCCTTCCCTCTATTCTCCATTCAACCCCCTCTCGTTACTCTGTCCTGGCGTTCCCCTACATCCAGTCTTTCCAGGACCAGGGGTCTCTCCTTCCATCTTCTTAGAAATCTATTGATATGCGAATTGTGTCTAGGATATTCCGAGGTTCTGGGTTAGTATCCCCTTATCAGTGACTGCATACCCTGTGTGTTCTTTTGTGATTGGGTTACCTCACTAAGGATGATATTTTCAAGTTCTGACCATTTGCCTAGGAATTTCGTGAATTCATTGTTTTTAATTGCAGAGTAGTATTCCATTTTGTAGATATACCACATCTTCTGAATCCATTCCTCCGTTGAGGGACATTTGGGTTCCTTCCAGCTTCTGGCTATTATAAATAAGGCTGCTATGAACATAGTGGAGCATGTGTCCTTATTGCATGCAGGTAAAGCATCTAGGTATATGCCCAGGAGTTGTATAGCCAGATCCTCCGGGAGTGTCATGCCCAGTTTTCTGAGGAACCGCCAGACTGCTTTCCAGAGTGGTTGTACCAGCTTGCAATTCCACCAGCAGTAGAGGAGTGTTCCTCGCCAACAACTGCTGTCTCCTGTGTTTTTGATCTTAGCCATCCTGACTGGTGTGAGATGGAATCTCAGGGTTGTTTTGATTTGCATTTCCCTAATGACCAAGGATGATGAACATCTTTTTAGGTGCTTCTCAGCCATTAGATATTCTTCAGGTGAGAACTCTTTGTTTAGCTCTGTACCCCATTTTTTAATAGGGTTACTTGCCTCTCTGGAGTTTAACTTCTTGAGTTCTTTGTATATCTTGGATATTAGCCCTCTGTCGGATGTAAGGTTGGTAAAGATCATTTCCCAGTTAGTTGGTTGCCGCTTTGTCTTTTTGACAGTGTCTTTTGCCTTGCAAAAACTGTAATTTAATGAGGTCCCATTTGTCTATTCTTGATCTTAGAGCATAAGCTATTGGAGTTCTGTTCAGGAAATTCTCCCCTATGCCCATATGCTCAAGGTTCTTCCCTAGTTTCCCTTCTATTAGTTTCAGTGTGTCTGGTTTTATGTGGAGATCCTTGATCCACTTAGAATTGAGCTTAGTGCAAGGAGATAAGAATGGGTCAATTTGCATTCTTCTGCATGCTGACCTCCAGCTGAGCCAGCACCACTTGTTGAAAAGGCTATCTTTTTTCCACTGGATGGTTTCAGCTCCTTTGTCAAAGATCAAGGGACCATAGGAGTATGGATTCATTTCTGGGTCTTCAATTCTGTTCCATTGATCTACATGCCTGCCACTGTACCAATACCATGCGGTTTTTAACACTATTGCTCTGTAGTACAGCTTGAGGTCTGGGATACTGATTACCCCAGAGGTTCTTTTACTCTTGAGAATAGTTTTAGCTATTCTGGGTTTTCTGTCATTCCAGATGAATTTTTGAATTTCTTTTTGGTGGCACTCAGGGCTATGAATATTACTCTTAGCACTGCTTTCATTGTGTCCCATAAATTAGGGTATGTTTTGCCTTCATTTTCATTAAATTTCAAAAATTCTTTGATTTCTTTCTTTATTTCCACCTTGACCAAGTTATCATTGAGTAGAGCATTGTTCAGCCTCCATGTGTATGTGGGTTTTCTTTTCTTTGTGTTTCCATTGAAGACCACCCTTATTTCATAGTGATCTGATAGGAGGCATGGGATTAGTTCTATCTTCTTATATCTGTTGAGGTCTGATTTGTGACCAATTATATGGTCAATTTTGGAGAAGGTACCATGAGGTGCTGAGAAGAAGGTGTATTCTTTAGCTCTAGGATGAAATGTTCTCTCTCTCTCTCTCTCTCTCTCTCTCTATATATATATATATATATCTGTTAGTTCCATTTGGTCCAAGGCTTCAATTAGATTCATTGTGTCCCTGTTTAGTTTCTGCTTTCCTGAACGATCCATTTCAGAGAGCAGGGTGTTGAAGTCACCCACTATTATTGTGTGAGGTGCGATGTGTGCTTTGAGCTTTAGTAAAGTTTCTTTTACGAATGAGGGTGCCCTTGCATTTGGAGCATAGATATTCAGAATTGAGAGTTCTTGATGGTGGATTTTTCCCTTGATCAGTATGTAGTGTCCTTCTGTGTCTTTTTTGATGACTTTAGGTTGAAAATCAATTTTATCTGATATTAGGATGGCTACTCCATCTCGTTTCTTGGGGCCATTTGCTTGTAAAATTGTTTTCCAGCCTTTTACTCTGAGGTAGGGTTTGTCTTTGACACTGAGGTGCGTTTCCTGCATGCAGCAAAATACTGGGTCCTGTTTACATATCCAGTCTGCTAGTCTATGTCTTTTAATTGGGGAATTGAGACCATTGATATTAAGAGAGATTAAGGCATAGTGATTATTGCCATCTGCCATTCTTGACGCTATCTTTATGTTTGAGTGGTTATCTACTTTTGGGTTTGATTCAAGAAGGTTATTATCTCATTTTTTCCAGGGTGTTGTTTCTCTCCCTGTATTGGAGGTTTCCACCTATTATCCATTGCAGGGCTGGATTTGTGGAAAGATATTATGAAAATTTGGTTTTATCATGGAATATCTTGGTCTCTCCATCTATGGTGATTGAGAGTTTTGCTGGGTATAGTAGTCTAGGCTGGCATTTGTGCTCTCTTAGTGTCTGCATGAGATCTGCCCAGGATCTTCTGGCTTTCATAGTCTCTGGTGAGAAGTCTGATGTGATTCGGATAGGTCTTCCTTTGTATGTTACTTGGCCCTTTTCTCTTACTGCTTTTAGTATTTTTTCTTTGTTTAGAACATTTGGTGTTTTGATTATTATGTGACGGGAGGTATTTCTGTTCTGGTCCAGTCTGTTTGGAGTTCTGTAGGCTTCTTGTACTTTCATCGGCATGTCTCTTTTTAGGTTAGGGAAGTTTTCCTCCATAATTTTGTTGAAGATGTTTACTGGCCCTTTAAGTTGCAAATCTTCACTCTCATCTATACCTATAATCCTTAGGTTTGGTCTTCTCATTGTGTCCTGGATTGCCTGGATGTTTTGGGCTACACGTTTTTTGCATTTTGCATTTTCTTTGACTGTTGAGTCGATGCTTTCTATGGAATCTTCAGCACCTGAGATTCTTTCTTCCATCTCTTGTATTCTATTGTTGATGTTTGCATCTATGACTCCTGATTTCTTCCCAAAGTTTTCTATCTCCAAAGTTGTCTCCCTTTGTGATTTTTTTTAGTTGTTTCTACTTCCTTTTTTAGTTCCTGGTTGGATTTGCTGAGATCCTTCACATGTTTGTTTGTATTTTCCTGTACTTCTTTAAGGTATCTTTGCATTACCTCTTTCAGGATTTCTGCCTGTTGACCCACGTTCTCCTGCATTTCTCTGAGCGATTTTTGTGTTTCCTCCTCATGGGAATTCTTCTGTTGATCCATTGTCTCCTGCATTTCTTTAAGCTGTTCTCGTGTTTCCTTTGTAAGGGCATCTAACCGTTGATTCATTCCTTTAAGCAATTTTTGTGTTGCCTCTTTATGGGCATTCGTCTGTTGACTCATATTCTTCTGCATTTCTTTATGCAATTTTTGTGATTCCTTTGTGAGTGCATCTACCCGTTGATTCATCTCGTTAAGCGATTTTTTGTGTTGTCTTCTTGTGTGCCTCCATCTTTTGATCCATGTTCTCCTGCATTTCTCTAAGCATTTTTTGTGTTTCCTTTGTAAGGGCTTCTAACTGTTGATTCATGGTCTCCTGTAATTCCTTATTAGATTCATTTGTGTCCTTCTTGTGATCCTCTAATAGCATCATGAGAAGTGATTTGAAATCCAGATCTTGTCTTTCGGATGTGGTGGGGTATCCAGGACTTGCTGCTGTTGGAGAGTTGGGTTCGGATGGTCCCATATTACTTTGATTTCTGTTAGTAACATTCCTACGTTTACCTTTTGCCATCTGGATACCTCTGATGTTAGTTGTTTCTGCTGTCACTGGCTGTTGGTTGGACCTCCTGTGAGCCTGTAAAGCTATTTCTGCCCCCCCTGGTTTACCAGGATTCCCCTGGCACAGATTTCTGGGGCCTGCCCTGCTCCTGAGTGACTTTGGAACCCTGATGTGCCTTGCCCCAAGTGATGTTATATTGGGGAGTTTTTGCACATCCAAAGGCTCAGTGTAGTGGATTCCTGGAGCAGAGGTCGCCAAAGGGAGGCTGGTAGGCTCCTGCCCTGTGCAGGGTTGTGTTATACTGGGGAGAGCCTGGGTACCTGTCTCTTCAGTGCAGTCTACCAGAACAGAGGTCGGGGAAGGGCATTTACTGACCTTTTAAGATGGTAATCTTCAATCCTTAGGTTTTGTCTTCTAATTGTTCCTGGATTTCCTGGATGTTTTAGGTTAGGTCCTATTTGCTTTTTGCATTTTCTTTGACTGTTGTGTCAATGTTATTATCTATGGTATCTTCTGCACCTGAGATTCTCTCTTCTGTCTTTCTTTTTCTGTTGGTGATGCTTGCATCTATGACTCCTGATCTCTTTCCTAGTTTTTTCTGTCTGCAGGATTGTCTCCGTTTGTGATTTCTTTATTGTTTTTATTTCCCTTTTTAGATCCTGGATGGTTTTGTTCAATTCTTTACCTGTTTGATTGTGCAATTCTTTAAGGTATTTTGTGTTTCCTCTTTAAGGGCTTCAAACTGTTTACCTGTGTTCTCCTCTATTTCTTTAAAGGAGTTATTTATGTCCTTCTTAAAGTCTTTTAACATTATCATGAGATGTGATTTTAAATCAGAGTCTTGCTTTACATGTGTGTTGGGATATCCAAGGCTTGCTGTGGTGGGAGAACTTGGTTCTGATGGTTCCAAGTATTCTTGCTTTCTGCGGGTTTTTTTTTTTTGTGCTTGCTTTTTACCATCTGGTTATCTCTTGTTTTAGCTGTTCTTGCAGTCTCTGACTGGATCTTATCCTTCCTGTGAGAAAATTGCTCAGATAGGTAGGTACTGGAAGACTTGTAGGAACACAAATACAAAGTATGTGTATTCAGACTTTCAGTTTCACTGGGAGCTCATGGTTAGCATAGTGACTATTCCTGACTGTCAACTTGACTATATCTGGAATGAATTACAATTCAGAATTGGAGGGCACACCTGTGATCCAGATCTTGGGGCTGGAAGACACAAGTTTCTGACTTGAATCTTGGCATGGAGATGTTGAGGCATAGTGGCTATGACAAGCTTAGCCTCAGACAAGGTAGTACACACCATTAATCCCAGGGGACTGAGACAAGGAGATCTGAGTTGAAGGTCAGATTTTGGCCAAGCAAGTCCCTTAACTAGTTTTGGTTGTACACACCTTTAATCTGGGCCACACCTTCTGGTAGAGGCCTACATAAGGACATTGGAAGAAGAAAGACACACTCTTCTTTGACTGCTTGCACTTTTTTGCCAGCACATTTGTTAGAACCTAATTCCACAGAAGACCATCTGAAACAACTAGCCTCGTGGAACTGAGCAACTACTAGATTCTTGTACTTCCCATCCACAGCTGTCCATTGTTGGGTTAGTTGGATTACAGACTGTAAGTTATCACAACAAATTCCCTCAATATAGAGACATATTTCAGAAATGCTATGACTCTAGAGAACACTGACTATTACAGAAGTTGGTATCGGGAATGGTTCTAGGTGAGGCAAAGTATAAGGATGAATCTTTTAAGAATCTGGAATTGGTTTAATAATTTGCCAGCACCTTCAACTTCTGAAACCTCTCCAGTTAGTTATTCTCTCTCCTGTGAGCTCAGAGAATATTGAAGGCCAGTGGTGGAAATTATATTTCAAATTTGAAAAGCTAATGACTGGGCTGGAGATGTGGCTCAATGTTTAATAGCACCTCTTCTAGAGGTCTTCGGTTCAATTCTCAGCAGCCACCTGGTGGGTTACAATCTTTTGTAATGGGATCTGATGCCCTCTTCTAGTGTGTCTGAAGATAGCTACAGTGTACTCATACACATAAAACAAATCAATCTTTTTTTTAAAAAAAGTTAATGCATCTTATTATCTTAATCCATCATTTGTAACTGGCAATGAATTAGGTGACCTCATATACAAAATTTTCTGCAATTTGAGGTGTGGGCAGGAAAATGATTTTGCTGGATTGTTCCTCTTAGTATCTGTGGACATATTGATGATGGAAAAGAATGGACTGTATGATAAAATTGAATGGCTTCAGATGCAAATAAACAATCTAAAGACTGCAAAAATTCAAACAGAAACCCCAATTATAAGTTTGGTGAATTACAGCGAAAATTCAAGACTCAGTCTCAGAGGATGTAAGCATTTAAAATAAGGTGATGACTCTGGAGAACCCTGACTAATACAGTTAGATAACCATTTTGTTAAAATCGTTCATATAGGACTAAAGCATGTCTTTGTTCTGAAAATCTAACTGTGAAATTTTATGAAGTGTTAAGTATGAAATTTTAAGAACCTGTAGTAAATAAATAACTGAAATTGTAGAAGTGAATGTAAGTTGTGGTTTTGAATGGAATGTTTCAATGTCCCTTCAAACCTTATTTATTATTGGTAAGCCCACCCACAACACCAATGAGATTCCATTTAAGAATATCTAAGTTCAGTCTTCTCAGACTGAAACTAAACTGTGGAGAAGATTTATTATTAAAGCAAATAATGTTTCTCACTCTATGATTATCTTTCAAAGTAACTGTAATTTTGATTTTCCTACATAATATCTTCAAGGATCATAAGGGACATTTTCATTAAACTTTTGATCATAGAACTGGGATAAATCAGTCTAAAGAAGAGAAACATGTATTACAGTCTACCTTTTTAAAACATATTCTATACCAGATAGCAGCAAAAATAAGTTTTCTTCCACCTATCAACTTTCAAACATAAAAATTGCACTTGATTCCATATTGTTATAAAGAACCCATAACAATAGACATTGCAGAACTAAGTTTTATTTTGTGTAGTTATCTTTCCTACCAATTGTGAATGAGTGAGTATATAGGGACTAAGTTATAGAACATAGTCCCCAAAACTCTTTCTCCTAATGCGTTTAGAATGAGTTATATGGCAAAATTAACTTTTTCTTCTCATTTAGAGAGTCATCCTTCCTTAATACTGAGGAATAAATTTGATGTGGTAAGTCTGAGTATTTTATGTTTGTTACTTTAAAGTTTCACAAGTCAAAGTTTTCTATTTTTATATTCCTAATTTGTTAATGTATATAGCACTGCCAATCTAAAATCTGAACATGATAATGACTCAATTTAATAAAGTACTCACTACTGTTTATGTTGTACATTAATAGTCTCATTATTGTCCTAACTGCTATATATAAATTGAATACAATTTTTAGAGCTCCTAAGGAAATATTTTCAATCAATGCAATTAAATATGGAACTAGTTTCATAGATGTATTCTTAATGAAATCTCAAAAGTATATCATTTCAAATATTAAGTGTTTATTTCTCAGAAAAATAGAGAAAAAGAATATGCTCTAATATTATACCTAAGAAGACAGGATAAAGAGTAAATATAAGACATTTTGAAACATAATACAATTACTGTACTATTATCATATATTTATACAGTGGCAATTTAATTAGTTCAATTTTCAATCCAAGCAGAGTAAAAAAGGGACATACATAATTATTGTGGCACAACAGTAAAAGACTTCTGCTCAAGTGTTTCAACATTTCAATACAAAAGTGCAACAAAGTGAATATTTAGATGTAATGTGTTTTGATAAACATTCTCATCACAATTTTTATTTTCTAAATGAATCCAAGAACTGTTGAAGTCCAACAATGTCTTTCACTATTGCCAACAGATTGAGCCGCCAGAAGAGATTGTTGTTCAGCCACCACCAATTAACATAATTGTAAGTTCTCTTTTGTAATTAGTAAATAGCAAACTATGGTTTTTAAATTTTTTATACTTGAGAAATGGAGTATAAAATGAGAGATAACTCCGCCCACTCCATCCTTTGTGCATCTGTGTGTATAGTCTATTGACAGATAGGTTATTTGGAAGTGACTGTATATAAAGAGCATGATGAGAGCATTGATAGACTGATTTTTTTTATCTTAGTCTATGGTTTTTTGGATTGTATGAAGGAGTGTTGAACAGGAGAAGTTTTTTTATTGTTTTTTATTTATTTTTTTAAGATTTATTTATTTTATTATTTTATTAGATATTTGCTTTAATTACATTTCAAATGTTATCCCCTTTCCTCATTACCCCTCCAAAACCCCCTATTTCATCCTCCCCTCCCCTTACTTATCAACCCCTCCTCCCAATTTACTGATGTGGCATTTACCTACATTGGGGCACCAAGATTTCATGGGACCAATGGCCTCTCCTGTCATTGATGTCTGAAAAGGCCATCTTCTGCTACATATGTAGCTGGAGCCATGGGTCCCTCCATGTGTACTCTTTGGTTGATGGTTTAATCCCTGGGAACTCTGGGAGTACTGGTTGGTACATAGTATTGTTCCTCCTATGGGGCTACAAACCTCTTCACCTCCTTGGGTTCTTTCTCTAGCTCCTCCATTGCGGACCCTATGCTCAGTCTACTGGTTGTCTGTGAGCCATGGGTATTTTAATCCCCCTTCTAAGATGGATCAAGGTATCCACACTTTGGTCTTTCTTCTTCCTGAACTTCATGTGGTCTGTGAATTGTATCTTGGGAATTCTGAGCTTTTGGGGTAATATGCACTTATCAGCAAGTGTATACCATGTGTTCTTTGTGATAGGGTTACCTCACTCAGGATGCTATTATCTAGTTCCATCCTTTTGCCTAAGAATTTCATGAATTCATTGTTTATAATAGCTGAGTAGTACTCCATTGCATAAATGTACCACATTTTCTTTATCCATTCCTCCCTTGAGGGTCATCTGGGTTCTCTTCAGCTTCTGGCTATTATAAATAAGGCTGCTATGAACATAGTGGAGCATGTGTCCTTATTACATGTTGGAGCATCTTCTGGGTATATGCCCAGGAGTGGTAAAGCTGGGTCCTTGGGTAGTACTATGTTCAATTTTCTGAGGAACCCCTAGACTGATTCCCAGAATAATTATCAGCTTGCAATTTTACCAGAAATGGAGGAGTGTTCCTTTTTCTGCACATCATTGACAGCAAATGCTGACACCTGAGTTTTTTTTAACTTAGTCATTTTGACAGGTATGAGGTAAAATCTCAGGATCATTTGATTTGCATTTCCATGATAACTAAGGATGTTGTACATTTCTTTAGGTGTTTCTCAGCCATCTGGTATCCCTCAATTGAGAATTCTTGTTTAGCTCTGTACACCATTTTTAATAGTATTATTTGATTTTCTGGAGTCTAACTTCTTGAGCTCTTGGTATATATTGGATATTAGCCCTCTGTCAGATGTAGGTTTGGTAAAGATCTTTTCCCAATCTGTTGGATGCCATTTTTGTTCTATTGACAGTGTCCTTTGCTTCACAGAAGCTTTGCAATTTTATGAGGTCCCATGTGTCAATTCTTGGTCTTAGATCATAAGCTAATGGTGTTCTGTTCAGAAAAATTTCCCCTGTGCCCATGTGCTCCAGGCTCTACCCCACTTTCTGTTCTATTACATTCAGTGTATCTGGTTTTATATGGAGATACTTAATTCACTTGGAATTGAGCTTTGTGCAGGGAGATGAGAATGGATCAATTTGCATTCTTCTACAGTTTGACTGCCAGTTGAACCAGCACCATTTGTTGAAAATGCTGTCTTTTTTTCCACTGGATGGTTTTAGTTCCTTTGTTAAAGGTCAAGTGACCATAGGTGTGTGGGTTCTTTTCTGGGTCTTCAATTCTAGTCCATCGATCTACCTGCCTACCATTGTACCAATACCGTACAGTTTTTATCATGATTTCTCCATAGTACATCTTAAGGTCAGGAATAGTGATTCCACCAGAGGTTCTTTTATTGTTGAGAATAGTTTTTTCTATCCCAGGTTTTTTTAATATTCCAAATAAGTTTAGAAATTGCTCTTTCTAACTCCATGAAGAATTGAGTTGGAATTTTGATGGGGATTGCACTGAATCTGTAGATTTCTTTAGGAAAGGTGGCCATTTTTACTATATTAACCCTGGCAATCCATGAGCATGGGAGATTTTCCCATCTTATGATATCTTCTTCAATTTCTTTCTTCAGAAAATTGAAGTTCTTGTCATGCAGATCTTTCACTTGCTTGGTTAGAGTCACACCAAGGGATTTTATATTATTTGTGACTATTGTGAAGGGTGTCATTTCCCTGATTTATTTCTCAGCCTCTTTATCCTTTGAGTATAGGAAGACTACTGATTTGTTTGCATTAATTTTATATCCAGCCACTTTGCTGAAGTTATTTATCAGGTTTAGGAGTTCTCTGGTGGACATTTTTAGGGTCACTTGTGTATACTATCATATCATCTGCAAATAGTGATATTTTGAGTTCTTCCTTTCAAATTTGTAGTCCTTTGACCTCCTTTTGCTATCTAATTGCTCTGGCTAAGACTTCAAGTACTACACTGAACAGGTAGGGAGGGAGTGGACAGCCTTGTCTAGTCCTTGATTTCAGTGGGATTGCTTCAAGTTTCTCTCCATTTAGTTTGATGTTGGTTACTGGTTTGCTGTATATTGCTTTTACTGTACTTAGATATGGGTCTTGAATTGCTGACCTTTCCAAGATTTTTATCATGAAGGGGTGTTGAATTTTGTAAAATGCTTTCCCAGCATCTAATGAAATGATCATGTGGTGTTTTTTCTTTGAGTTTGTTTATGTAGTGGACTACATTGATGAATTTCTGTATATTTAACCATCCCTACATCCCTGGGATGAAGCCTACTTGATTGTGGTAGATGATTGTTTTGATGTGTTCTTGGATTCGGTTGTCAAGAATTTTTTGAGTATTTTTGCATCAGTTTTCATAAGGGAATTTGGTCTAAAGTTCTCTTTCTTTGTTGGGACTTTGTGTGGTTTAGATATCAGAGTATTTGTGGCTTCATGGAATTAATTTGATAGTGTTCCTTCTGTTTCTATTTTGTGAAATAGTTTGAAGAGTACTGGTATTAGGTCTTCTTTGAAGGTCTGATAGAACTCTGCACTAAAACCATCTGGACCTGAACTTTTTTTGGTTCAAAGACTTTTAATGACTGCTTCTATTTCTTTCGGGGTTATGGGACTGTTTAGATCGTTTGTCTGATCCTGATTTAACTTTGGCACCTTCAGATGTGCTGTCAAGGTGCTAGTTTATGCTCTTTCTAGTTTCTTTTTGGCGGCACTCAGTTTTCCTCTTAGCACAGCATTCATTGTGTCCTGTAAATTTGGGTATGTTGTGACCTCATTTTCATTATATTCTAAAATGTCTTTCGTTTCTTTCTTTATTCCTTTCTTGATCAAGTTATTGTTGAATAGATTATTGTTCAGTTTCCATGTGTATGTGGGATTTCTGTTGTTTTTGTTGTTATTGAAGACCAGCCTTAGTCTGTGTTGATCAGATAGGCTGCATAGGAATATGTCAATCTTCTTATATCTGTTGAGGTCTGTTTTGTGACCAATTATATGGTTGATTTTGGATAAGGTACCATGAGGTGCTGAGAATAAGATATATTCTTTTGTTTTAGGATAAAATGTTCAATAGATATCTATTAAATCCATTAGGTTCATAACTTCTGTTAGTTTCACTGTGTCTCTGTTTAGTTTGTGTTTCCCTGATCTGTCCATTGATGAGAGTGGTGTGTTGAAGTCCCCCACTATTATTGTGTGAGGTACAATGTGTGCTTTGAGCTTTATTAAAGCTTCTTTTATGAATGTGGGTGCCCTTGCTTTGGAGCATAGATGTTCATAACTGGGAGTTCATCTTGGTAGATTTTTCCTTTGATAAGTATGAAGTGTCCTTCCTTATCTTTTTTTATTACATTAGGCTGAAAGTCCATTTTATTCGATATTAGAATGGCTACACCAGCTTGTTTCTTGGGACCATTTGCTTGGACAATTGTTTTCCAGGCTTTTACTCTGAGGTAGTGCCTGTCTTTGCACCTGAGGTGAGTTTCCTGTATGTAGCAAAATGTTGGGTCTGGTTTGCATATCCAGTCTGATAGTGTATGTCTTTTTATTGGAGAATTGGGTCCATTGATACTAATAGATATTAAGGAAAATTAATTGTTGCTTCATGTTATTTTTGTTATTAGAGGTGGGGTTATGTTTATGTGGCTCTCTAGTTTTTGATTTGTTAAAAGAAGATTATGTTCTTGGTTTTTCTAGGGTGTAGTTTACCTCCTTTTGTTGGTGTTCTCCATTCATTATTCTTTGAAGGGCTGGATTTGTGGAAAGATATTGTGTAAATTTGGTTTTGTCATGGAATACCTTGGTTTTTCCATCTATGATAATTGAGAGTTTTGCTGTGTATAGTAGCCTGGGTTGGTATTTGTGTTCCCTTAGGGTCTGTATGACATCTGCCCAGGATCTTCTGGCTTTCCTAGTTTCTGGTGAGAAGTCTGCTGTAATTCTGATAGGTCTGTCTTTATGTGTTACTTGACATTTTTCCCTTACTGCTTTTAATATTCTTTCTTTGTTTAGTGCATTTGGTGTTTTGATTATTATGTGATGGGAGGAATTTCTGTTCTGGTCCAGTCTATTTGGAGTTCTGTAGGCTTCTTGCATGTTCATGGGCATCTCTTTCTTTAGGTTGGGGAAGTTTTCTTCTATAATTTTGTTGAAGACATTTATTGGCCCTTTAAGCTGTAAATCTTTGCTCTCTTCTATACCTATAATCCTTAGGTTTGGTCTTCTCATTGTGTACTGGATTTCCTGGATGTTTTGGGTTAGGAGTTTTTTGCATTTTGCATTTTCTTTGACTGTTGTGTCGATGTTTTCTATTGTATCTTCTGCACCTGAAATTCTCTCTTCTTTCTCTTATTTTCTGTTTTTGATGCTTGTATCCATGACTCCTGACTTCTTTCCTAGGTTTTCTATCTTCAGATTTGTTTCCCTTTGTGATTTCTTTATTGTTTCTACTTCCATTTTGAGATCTTGATTTTTTTCAATTCCTTCATCTGTTTCATTTTGTTTTCCTGTAATTCTTTAAGGGAGTTATTTATGTCCTTCTTGAAGCCCTCTATCAGTATCATGAGCTGTGATTTTAAATTCAGATCTTGCTTTTCCAGTGGGTTGGGGTATCCAGGACAAGATATAATGCAAGTATATGCAGTATGTGATATTCTGTCTAGGTAGAATACTTTATAATGTAGGGAAAAACAAGAATGAAGAGAAATTTTGTGTTGCAATCTATCATTCAGTGTTTCCAGTTTTGCTTCTGGAATAAGCTCCTATCAAATTTTCTGTTATGACTAAATTAAAAGAAGCCTTGGATGGGAAATTGCCATGTGAAGTACTGTATTTTGTAGTTGATAATCTTCAGTTAGCATATCAGTACTTTAAATGGCCATCAAAAAGGATGAGATGAAATTAATCCATGGTAGGAGAAGCTTTGATATTTATGAGAAATCATAAGATAATAGGAGTAGAGTTCATTGTGAATATGTAGGTAGATCATGTCAAAACAAATATAGTATGTATGATGTGTAGATGTATTCTGTGTGGGTATGTGTATGTGTGTTTGTATATATATATATATATATATATATGAACATAGAAACATATTATATGCTTTAATATATTCTTAGGTTCACATATTTCTGGGTTAGTTTACATAAAAATATGTACTAAAAATAGGTAGATAATGTAAAAATAGTCTTGAAGAATTGCTAAAACTTTTCAAATGATTTTTATCTTTTAGACAAAATCTCATGCACTGGAAAAATGTAAAATAATGTTTAGCATGTCCTATATTTTTATCCATGCACTCTAAATATGTGTCCAGCAGTTAATGAAGTTTCACCTGTGCTATGATCCCCATCTCATATAGTTGCATGTTTTAATTGAAATATCCATGAGTAACAGTTTGTGGCTAAATCCTAGAATAAAAATGCAGATGAATTTCTGGTATTAAAGAGTGAAAAATGCATCTGATAAATCATGCTTTGTCAAAGCAAGAAACAAAAATATGTAGGTTTTAATTGTTCCTTTTTTGTTTCCATGCAGGTAAAATCCCCAGTCTTCTATTGACCTTCTGTAACGTTTAAGACATCAAGATCAAAGTGATCTTACCACTATGATCCCCCTGCATATTGCCTATATTCTACAATAAAAGATCTCTGCTGCCTCCCAACCACTAGTATTTTGACCGATTCTTAAATGCACACACCCCTACCATGCTTATAAAAGTGATGGCAACAGTCCTTTCATCCATCCATAAATTTAGTTTCTCAGTTTATCTGTCGCAAATTCCTGGTTTGTGAAAAATTCTCTTAAGACTGAAGAGAGAAAGCATACAGCCAGCAAAGTAGGCACAGAACTTGACTTTTACATGTAGATGAAGCCTCCCAGGCAATGGGAATTTGAAATTACCACAATTTGTTGTAATGTGTCAAATAACTTCTTCCTGCAGAAGACTCTTTTCACAGCTTCGAGAACACCTAACAGAAAAGGTTCACTTACCCAAAACTTTTACTAAACTATTGAAATTCGATGTATGTTAATTTTCACAAAGGACTTTCATGTGTCTCTGAGGTTTGAATTCTGACAGAATAAATGTATAAACATATCCCAAAGAAGTATACCTGTTGTGAGATTTTTGTTATAGTTCTTCTTAAACAGGGTGGAAGGAGTATATCTTGAGAGATGTTTTAGTGAATAAAATAAAGAATTCCATATGGAATTTTCTAAGAATTAATGAAAAACTAGTTTTTCTTTTTGTTTATGCTAAAAAGAGTTTCTCCTTTCTCTTGTATAATACACTGGGATCACAGCCTCCCATCCATCCACTACTTACAGATCCTCCCCTGTTCACTTACCATATTCACCCTCCCTCTGTTTCCCTTCAGAAAAGAGCAGCCTTCCTATATACAACAACCAAATAAGACAAAAGAAGATGAAACAAAGTTAAAGTCCCTCATATTAAAGCTACACAAAACAACCCAATAGGAGGAAGAATCTCAAGTGCAGAAAAGATTCAGACACTGTTAGTAGTTCAACAAAAACACCAAGCTAACAATCATAACATATATGCAGAGAACCTGTTGCAGACTCTTGAGGCCCCAAGCTCCTGCTTCAATCTTTGGAGACCATATGCACCTTGCTTATTATTCTGTGAGCCATGTTTTTCTGGTATCTTCCATCCCCTCTAACTCTTACAGTCATACCCATGCTGCTAGTGAACATACCTGATGGACATCTGTAATTTGGACTCCCTTTCACCCTAATGTTTGGGTGTGGCTCTCTGCATCTGTTCACATCTGTCCTAGGAAGAATCCTTTCTAATGATGAATGGACAAGGCACTAATCTATAAGTATAGCAGAATATCATTAAGAAACAGTTCAGATAAAATGGTAGGCATAAAAATATTCCTAAGTTTTTTGAAAGTGGAATTATAAACATTTTCTGATAAAACCGAAGATCTACAAGGAAAATATTTCTGATAAAACTCAAGAGATATTTTCCATGTATATTTACACAATGGAATACTACTCAGCAATTAAAAACAATGAATTCATGAAATTCTTAGGCAAATGGGGAACAGGGGGAGGGAAGAGGGCTTATGGGACTTTCGGGGAGGGGGGAATCAGGAAAGGGGAAATCATTTGGAATGTAAATAAAGAATATAGAAAAAAAAAAAAAGAAACAGCTCATTCCCCCACTTGGCAGTGGTGGTGTCTGCCTTTTAATTCCAGCACTTGGGAGGCTGAGGCCAGCCTCTGAGTTCTAGGCCAGCCTGGTCTACAGAGTGAGTTCCAGGACATCCAGGGCTACACAGAGAAACCCTGTCTCAAAAATCCAAAAGAAAAAAGAAAGAAAGAAAGAAAGAAAGAAACTATTCATTAATTTTTCTGTTGGTCATGTGTGGTTTTACACAAAGTACCTAGATGACTCAGTCTCCAGTCCCTAGCTATTCAGATCATGGTCTCCCTGTCATAACACAGCCCTCAAGTTAAACCAGACATTTGTTGTCTGCTTCCACAAGTTCTGTGCCACCATTACCCCAGAACATCCAGGTAAGAAAATTGTAGGTTGAAGGTTTTCTAGTGTGATGGTAGCCATGTTTCTTTTTCTGAAGCCTGCAGAGATGTTTTAGCTAGAGGAAATTGTTGTAAAAAGTGTTCTAGACAATAATATAAGAGGTTTAAAGGATGAGATGTGTTCCAGGTCTATCAATAATAACGTATGCTAAACCAATAGCTTATGCTCTAAGATCAAGAATTGACAAATGGGACCTCATAAAATTGCAAAGCTTCTGTAAGGCAAAGGACACCATCAATAGGACAAAACAGCAACCAACAGATTGGGAAATGATCTTTACCAATCCTACATCTGATAGAGAGCTAATATCCAGTATATACAAAGAACTCAAGAAGTTAGACTCCAGAGAACCAAATAAACCTATTAAAAATGGTGTTCTGTTCAGGAAAATTTCCCCTGTGCCCATGTGTTCGAGGCTCTTCTCCACTTTCTCTTCTATTAGTTTTAGTGTATTTGGTTTTATGTGGAGGTCCTTGATCCTCTTGGACTTGAGTTTTGTACAAAGAGATATGAATGGATTGATTTGCATTCTTGTACATTCTGACAGCCAGTTGAACCAGCACCATTTATTGAAAATGCTGTCTTTTTTCCATTGGATGGTTTTTAGCTCCTTTGTCAAATATCAAGTGACCATAGGTGTGAGGGTTAATTTCTGAGTCTTCAGTTCTATTTTATTGATCTTCCTGCCTATCTCTGTACTTATACCATACAGGTTTTTTTTTTTATCACAATTGCTCTGTAATACAGCTTGAGATAAAGGATGGCAATTCCTCCAGAGGTTCTTTTATTGTTGAGAATAGTTTTGGCTATCCTGGGTTTTTTGTTATTCCAGATGAATTTGCGAATTGCTGTTCCAAACTCTATGAAGAATTGACTTGGAATTTTGATGGGGATTGCATTGAATCTGTAGAGTGCTTTTGGCAAGATGGCCATTTTTACTATATTAATCCTGCCAATCCATGAGTATGGGAGGCCTTTCCATCTTCTGAGATCTTTCTTCTGAAGATTTCTTTCTTTAGAGACTTGAAGTTCTTGTCAAACAGATCTTTCACTTGCTTGGTTAGAGTCATACCAAGGTATTTTATATTACTTGTGACTATTGTGAAGGGTGTCATTTCCCTAATTTCTTTTTTAGCTTGCTTATCCTTTAGATAGAGGAAAGCTACTCATTTGTTTGAGTTAACTTTATATCCAGCCACTTTGTTGAAATTATTTATCAGGTTTGGAGTTCTCTGGTGTAATTGTTGGGGTCACTTATGTATACTATCATAGCATCTGCGAATAGTGATATTTTGACTTTTTTCCTTTCCAATTTGTATCTCTTTGGCCTCCTTTTGTTTTCTAATTGCTCTGGCTAGGACTTTGAGTACTTTATTGGATAGGTAGGGAGAGAGTGACCAGCCTTATCACACCCATGATTTTAGTGGGATTGCTTCAAGTTTCTCTCCATTTAGTTTGATGTTGGCTATGGGTTTGCTGTATATTGCTTTTACTATGTTTAGGTATATGCCATGAATTCCAGATCTTTCCAAGACTTTTAACAAGAAATAGTGTTGAATTTTGTCAAATGCTTTCTCAGCATCTAATGAGATGGTCATGTGTTTTTTTTTTCCTTTGAGTTTGTTTATATGGTGGATTACGTTGATGGATTTCTGTATATTGAACCATCCCTGCATCCTTGGAATGAAACATACTTGATCATGGTGGATGATTGTTTTGATGTATTCTTGGATTCTGTTTGCAAGAATTTTATTTAGTATTTTTGCATCAATATTCATAAAGAAATTGGTCTGAAGGTCTCTTTTTGTTGGGTGTGTGTGTTGTTTGGGTGTAAGTATAATTGTGGCTTCATAGAACAACTTGGATAGTCTTCAATTTGTTTCTAATTTGTGGGATAGTTTGAAGAGTATTGGTATTAGGTCTTCTTTGAAAGTCTGATAGAATTCTGCACTAAAGCTATCTGGTCCTGGGCTTTTTTTTTCTGGGGGGGGAGACTTTTAATGACTGCTTCTATTTCTTTAGGGTTATTGGACTGTTTAGATCGTTTATGTAATCCTGATTTAACTTTGGCACCTGGTATCTGTCTAGAAAATTGTCCATTTCATCCAGATTTTCCAATTTTGTTGAGTATCGGCTTTTGTAGTAGGATCTGATGAGTTTTTTTAATTTCCTCAGTTTCCGTTGTTATGTTTACCTTTTTATTTCTGATTTTGTTAATTTGGTTACTGTCTTTGTGCCCTCTGGTTAGTCTGACTACGGGTTTATCTAGCTTGTTGATTTTCTCAAAGAATCAGCTCCTGGTTTTGTTGATTCTTTGTATAGTTCTTTTTGTTTTACTTGGTTGATTTCAGCCCTGAGTTTGATGATTTCCTGCCTTCTACTCCTCTTAGGTGTATTTGCTTCTTTTTGTTCTAGAGCTTTCAGGTGTGCTATCAAACTGTTAGTGTATGCTCTCTCTGCTTTCTTTTTGGAGACACTTAGAGCTATGAGTTTTCCTCTTAGCACTGCTTTCATTGTGTCCCATTAGTTTTGGCATGATGTGCCTTCATTTTCATTAAGTTCTAAAAAGTCTTTAATTTCTTTCTTTATTTCTTCTGTGACCAAGTTATCATTGAGTAGAGCTCTGAAAGACTGCTGTGGGTGTCTTACCTTCTTGACAAATTTTACCTTATATGAACTGAAATGATCATGATTTGGTTTTCATTATTCATCTGATTGCCAAAATATTCTTGGTAGAATACTGTTATGGCCTGACACTGACTCCCCAAGAATAGCTTTCGCCATTTTGTTCCACTCCTGACAGCTATTTTATACTGTTGTCTAACATGACTGCCAGTCAATGACACTGAGAAGTGACTTGGCTTAAAGCAAGGACATGCTGACCACATACCCTGCTTTGTTTTCTATGATTGTTCTGTATGAGGTTTCCTAATCATAAGAAATTTCACAAAGCTTTACATAGGACCCTTCAAATCACAGGCCAATATGAACTGTTATGTCTAAAATATCTTGAGTCAGAGCAGACCCCTGGGCAGCCCTTCCTGCATCTATAAGAAGCTCACTGTGGTTTTGGAGCTGATACTGAATAATGCAACTAATAAGCCAAAAAGTTATAATCAGGCTCTGTTATCTCAATGTTCTGAAATTCCCCTGTTCACCACCTACCCATCACCCACTTACCTCACTGAGGACCAATCAGCTTAAAGGTTAGCTGATAATACTTTGCCTAGTAAGCTAACTACTCCCTTTCTGGTCCTTTAAGCTTCTGAACTTGCTTTTTTGTATAAAAAGCCTACCCTGAAAGCAAAGCAGTACAGCAATTAGACTTCCTAGTCCTTTTTGTGGTCTTGAGCATTCCGTGTTAAGTTGTGCATTCGATAACTTGCTTAACTGAGATCAATGATTCTAT
The DNA here is from genome assembly GCA_036184795.1 of Tokudaia tokunoshimensis. Taxonomy (NCBI): domain Eukaryota; kingdom Metazoa; phylum Chordata; class Mammalia; order Rodentia; family Muridae; genus Tokudaia; species Tokudaia tokunoshimensis. The sequence continues at coordinate 92,402,359 of BTHU01000006.1, forward strand.
GATTTAAGTGTCGATTCCTGAACTCCAATAAATACTCCAGTAGAATATTTGACTTTATCTATTAATGTTTGCAAACCCTAGACTTATTGTGGTCTTGTGTGAGGCCAGTGCAAATTAGTATGGTTGTTGGTTAGTGATTACAGTAGTTGTATGAAGTCTAGAGAATGGGGTGTCTACCCTTCCTCCTCTTTCCCTTCTTATTTCCTTCCCCCTTCCTCTTCTTCAATGTTCCCAGAGCCACACAGATGGGATGGTGTAACTGATATTTTTTGGCCTGGGACCACACACTTTGCCCATTTCCTGCGTTTGGAATAGCCAAGAGTCTCTGCATCCTCCACTCCATTAAGGAAGGAAGGAAGGGAGGGAGGGAGGGAGGGAGGGACGGAGGGAGGGAGGGAGGGAGGAAGGAAGGAAAGGAGGGAGGAAGGAAGGAAAAAAAAACCGCATTCTCTTTTTTCCTCTAAGGTCCTTAAGTATGAATGAATCGCGAAGACTAACTTGGTCCTGAGCTAGTAAAATTACAAGACCACCATCTAGTGGTGAAATTAGTACTGCGCAGTATAAATTCAACCTTAAGCTTTTAGGCTTTTTAGGGTTTTGTTTATTTGTTTGTTTTTCGAGACAGGGTTTTTCTGTGTAGCTTTGGATGTCCTAGACCTCTGTAGACCAGGCTGGCCTCGAACCCACAGAGATCCGCTTGCCTTTGCCTCCTAAGTGCTGGAATTAAAGACTTGAGCCACCATCACCTGGCAACCACAGACTTCTTGAAACACCTATTTCTTTTCAAAATCCAATCTCCTGAAATGTCTTTCCCTAAGTCACAATGCAGTATTTGGCTTTGACTTTGAATGTTTGTGTGTTTTGTGAATGGTACTCTGGCTTCTGAATTTAGCCTATTATTATTTGGTGTTATGGATATAGCCCATAGGCAGGTAGTGAAGTCAGGGTGTTAGACTGCCTATTTTTGTATTTGAAGGGTTCAGAACTCATCATGGGGCTAAGATATGGGGGTGTGGAGGACTACTAAATCCAGTTCTGGTCTAGGCTGGCAGAAAGCATGTGGCTGTGCAGAGGGTTAGAAGCAGCCTGACTGCTGGAGCTGAGTGGAAGGCAGGCTTAGAATGAATCTGAGGGGGATGGTCTTGGCTGGGCGGAGCCTTTCAACCGGAAACAGAGGGGCAGGAGGATACTAGAATAGGTAGGTTGGTGGGGGTGGGTGATTAGAGTGGGAGGGGATAGAGAAGTAACCTGAACAGGAACGTGAATGATGCTAGGGAAGTGGGGCTAAGGAGTCAAAGTCAGAAATGCCAAAGGTTCAGTTCCGACAGCTGCACTGTGGGGAACTGTGTGTTGGAGACCTGGATGCAGAGGACACGGCTGGGGTCTCTGGGGACCCAAAAACTTCCCTAAGCCTGCTGGTGTTCTAGGAGAGGCGGCAGTCAGCAGCTCAGCGGCAGGAAAGGCAGCCCGGGAACCCTGGAACCTCCCAGGTCAGAGGAACTGTGGGGCTGAGAAAGGAGTCGAACAGGGTGCAATCAATTTCATAAGGAAGCTGGCTCTGAAATTCTGCTGAGGGTGTCTTACCCTTGTCGGTAAATTGTATATCATACGAATTGGACGAATTCTGATTTGTTTGTAATTGATCGTCTGGAGATATAGATGGATGGATAGATAGGTAGGTAGGTAGGTGGGTGGGTGGGTAGATAGATAGATAGATAGATAGATAGATAGATAGATAGATAGATAGATAGATATAAATAATTGGGTTTTGTTGGGGTTTTTTTTGTTTTGTTTTGTTTTGTTTTGTTTTTCTTTCCAAGACAGGGTTGCTCTGTGTCCTGGCTTTCCTGGAACTTACTCTGTAGACCAGGTTGGCCTCGAACTCAGAGATTAACTTACCTCCGCCTTCGTTGCAGGTTGCCATAATATTCTAATTAGAATACTCAAGCAGAATTTTTGAATTTAACTGTTGATATTTACAAACATGGTTCCTTTACTATTGAAATGGACAAAGTTCTGGAATTTTACATTCATCTGTGCTAATTTCCTTTTTACAAGTAGAGACTGGGCATTCCTGGAGAGTTGTTGGATATTAGTCATGAAAGAAATGTAAGGTCTTGTTTCTTTGTTTTTGTTCTTCTCAGAGCAAGAATATCTTGGCAGTTGCGAGCCAAGTAATATCACAAAATTACAACAGACAGCAAACATTACACAAGAGATTTATTAGAGAGAGACAGAATAGCAGATGACCCTGAAAGGGAAGACAGCAGAGGACTGAGTGAAGGGTGTGGCTTTTATAATGACTCAGAATTTCAGGGCAGGCCAGGGGCAGAGGATGATTTTCCGCTGGCCTGTTAACCTACAGGAATGCCTGCAGATTGAATTGAGTCTGAAAATGTTGGTTTTTTTGTGAGTTACACAAGTATGGTTTTAAACATTAACATTTAAAAGTAAACTTTTTATCCAACATTAATTTTCCACCTGAGATGTAGGAGCACTGTGATGTAAATACAGCATGATGAAAATTGTCTTAGCCAGGCCTGGTTACACAGGCCTTGAATCCCAGCACTCTGGATGCAGAGATAGGTGGATCTTAGTGAGTTACATACTATCATGATCTTTCCTATCACAAAAAGAAAACAAAAAACAAACAAAAAAAAAGGAAAGAAAGGAAGAAAAACGAAATGTTTTTTCTTGTATTGTTTTTATTATTGCTCGCTGGCATCTGGAAAAGCACAGTGTGTTGTTTACTTTCACAGTTAGAAAAGGCATTCACTATAACCCGGGAGATGGTGGCACACTTCTTTAATTCTAGCATTAGGTAGGCACAGGCAGGAGGATCTTTGAGTTTGCCTGATCTATAACATGAGTTTGGGGACAGTCAGAGGTACACTGAGAAATCCTCGGGAGCCAGAGGATGGTGTAGAACTTACTGAGTATTTCCCGGGAGCTATGTGAGAGGGTCCATCGGTCACCCAGAGCGAGAGAGAAATTAGCAGAACTGCAGAAAGAATACGGGCTGCCACCATCTAAGTGGAGTACATCAATTCTATATGCTTGAACGTCTGATTGAGCAGTTGAGCAGAAGAGGGCAGTTAATGAGGTGTCCACTGACTATAACTTCAGAGAATTGATCAGCTGTGACCAGTGGGAAGTCATGCAGTCTGTGTGCCATGTGCTGAGACCGTTTGATGCTGCAAACCGAGAGATGAGGGCCCACATGTCTACACTGAGCCAGGTCATCCCCACGATCCACATCCTCAGCAGAAAAGTTGAGATGCTATTTGGGGAGACAACGGGCGTTGACACCATGCTTAAGTCCCTGAAGGAAGCCATGGTGAGCCACCTATCTGCCACCCTCCATGACCCCAGGTACATCTTTGCCACACTGCTGGACCCTCGATACAAAGCTTCCCTGTTCACAGAGGAGGAGGCAGAGCAGTACAGGCAAGACTTAATCAGGGAGCTAGAAATATTGAATTCTATCAATGGCTGTGACTCAGGGTCGCCACTTAAAGACACTGGCGCAGAGGAGCGCCTGTAGTCACTCGCACCAATAGAGATCAGAGAGAGAAGCTAATTGACGACATGGTGCTTGAGTATTTGGAGGAAGAGGTGCTGGAACTTAGCTGTGACCCACTTACCTACTGGAACCTGAAGCGGTCATTGTGGCCTGGGTTGTCTACCTTAGCAGTCCGATTTCTGGGCTGTCCTCCAAGTACAGTCCCTTCAGAAAAGCTGTTCAGCACACCCATGGAGGCTGGTAGCTTTGACCAGCCCAGGCTCATGATGGAGCATTTTGAAAAGCTCATCTTTTTAAAAGTGAATCTCCCCTTAATATGCTTTCAATATTGAACTCAGATGGAGCCTGTACTCACCTGGCAGGACCAGGCATCTGGGGCTACCTGCCAATTCTCACCGTAATATCCACATGTGCCTTACGCTTCCTTCAGGCCAGGTCAAGGTGCGTTTTCAGAAGCCCACTAGCAACAAAGTCTTGGCAACTATGAAATAGGATGATCAGGTTTAAAACTATAAAGTTTTTTTTTAAGGGGATCGTAATCTGTTTTACTAGAATGGAAGGAAGATGTAAACAATTTTATTGTGTAGGGTTTTTAGTCAGTTGTGTAAAAACCACAAATCAGGTGCCGTATTATAATTAAATATTTTAATTGCAACAAAACAGCTTTTGTGGCTGTTAAATGAAACCTGTAAATAGAAGGTGGAGGTTAAGCCATCCTGACTGAACGGTTCTTAACCACAGGCTCCAAAAGTATGTCGAAGAGAGAATATTCTGGAAGCTGTTTACATTACAGAACCAGGTAATCGAAAACAAAATTGAACTTGGGCATATCATAGAGTGTCAGTCACATGGCTAGTTCGCCATGAGAACGCTCCTATGTCAGGCGTTGCATTCAGGTTTTACATGGTCAGTTAACTCAGAGATATTCTGCTTATCCTGAGCTCCTTGAAATTGGATCCAAGTTTTAAAGTCATGCTTAGGACTTCAGCAGTGCATGATATGACAACAGATGATATGACACGTTTACAACAGATGGCCTGTTGATCAAATCTCCATGCCTCTGATTTATTTTTGCGTATCTATAGAATAAAGCTATCTCATAAGAAGTATGCATTGACTCCCTCACAGTTTGACCAGATATAGCTCAGATTCTACTTTGAGGAGGTAGCTTGTTGACAGGGAAAACGCTTGTTTATTGCAGTCATGGGAAAAGCCTTAGGCATTTAGTTTTTTTTTTTTCTCCTATGATAGGGAGGCTTCAACTATCATTGGGACATTATAGAATTCCAAGGATATCAAAATGAAGTATCAGCTATCAGATTCTTTACCCGACTCCAAAGTTTTTGCTTATGTCTAAAAGAAAGTTTTTCATTTTCTCATTCCAAATCAGTTAAATACTATGGGTGAAACAAATCACTCATTTGCCTTTGACCTTTTAGAGAAAAAATGTTTTGTTGAAATATTGTATGTAGGCACAGTCTGAATTTGTATGGACTATGCTTTAGTGTATTTATAAATGATGAACTTGGATTCTGAAATTAAACTGTTTATTTGCAATTTTCAAAAAAAAAAGAAAACCTGTTTTGGGAGAAAAATATATATATATACATGAAAAAGCATTAGACTATAAGGCAATATTAAAAAGTATCTTTGAGTAATTATGAACGCTTGTTTACATCACAAATATATCTGCAGTAGTCTCCTTGGCTCAAGAAAAGCACTCTGTCCATGAACACATGACCAAGCTATTATTTTTGATTCCCAAGTTTGCTTTGTTTGACACTTGGATTGACAGTGTTACTCTTTCTGTCCCAGAACTCATCATGTAGACCAGGCTGGATTAGAACACACAGAGTTCCACCCACCTCTGTCTCACAAGAAGTTCTGGGATTAAAGGTGTGTACCAAGACAACTATTCAAACTGTTGTTTTAGTATTTTGTGGTCAGTTCACAGCCACTGGTGTGACTGTGGAATTCTCTTAGAAGGAGGGGCAATGTCAGCACCCTGGTGGGAGGTTTTATACAAAGACTGGATGTTGCAGAATTCAGCACCCTGGTTTGTATGGGTGAGAATAGTTTGCTTCCAGCCTCCCTTACTCCTTGGAGTTTTTTTGAAAATTACTCAGTAAGTGTGTGAGCTTTGTGAGAATTAGTCTCACTTCTCACAGTATAAAGAGAAATCCTCTCTACTCTCCTCTTCACGTGAGTCTCTTTGGGAGTGTAAGACTTCCATCATCTTTAGTCCATGATCAATTCAGAATCTCACTAATATATAATATTCTCATCCCAATCTTTCAGATTCATCTTTGCCCTTGAGTTTTGACTAAGCAGTGATTAAAAGTGGACTTCTAGTTATGCTAACTTAAAATACTGTTTAAATATTTTCAGATTCTGACACTGCATGACAATTGTGGAATCACTTGTAGAATCCTCTCTTAATCTCCTGAGCACAGAACTGTGCTAGAAATCCAGGTGCTTTCTAAAGAATCTCTTTCTCATGTGCAGGGCTCAATGATCACCCAGACCTGCTCACCTGTGGAGCAGAACAAAGAAACCTGGAAGCTGGAGAGAAAGGAGACAGGAGCTAAGGATCCAGGTATGATGGAGGATTGGTGAAGGGATGGCAAGGGATTCAAGTGAATGTGGAAGTGGGACATGATATCAATTTTGCTACATCCTGTTTCACTAGAAATAATTCTGGAGACTTCCACTGAGAAAAATCTCTTCAGGATTATCCTATTGTAGAGACAAGAAGACTTTCTTTCTACAGTAGAACTGATCCTAGGAGGCAATACAATTTTACTTGACTGCATGTGAGTGATGCTGTCCTTACTCCATGCACATCACCCATCAGATTTTCAGACCTATTTTAAATGGTTTCATTTCAATGATTTTCATATATTATAAAATGATGAAAATATCTCTATGTGTATTTATTGTTTTCAGAATTTGGAGCTTTCAGAATTCTAACACATTTTCTACCTTTTAGTTTTAATTAATCCATTCCTGAAATTAATCCATCCCCAACACAGTTTTGATAAGACCAGGAACTATACTTTCAGACAGCTAAACTCTGTCTCTCCTGTCTTCCCAGGGATATCACCTATTGTCTGTTGTCATGTCAACTCCAAGTGGTTTCCATTACTATAATTGTAATATACTGTGAGATCACCTCTAGGTGTGATCCTCATAGTGTTTTTCAGCTCTGTGCTGTTCCTTGGTGCTTTCAGGATCACTTTCTGTAAAATAGGAATTAGTTGATATCTAAGAGAAGACAAACTATCCTCTAGGTTGTCTTCTCATGTTGAAAACAGGCAATGTGCCTGTTTCCATGTTTTATATATATTCCTGTTTCTGTCTGCTCTGAATGCCCGAATTCTGGGTTTTGAACCTTTTTACCTGAATAGATCAAGGACTTTCTATTCAATGAACTTTTTGTTATTGTTGTTTTGGTATTTTGTTTTTTAAGACAGGGTTTCGCTGTGTAGCTCTGGCTGTCTTGGAATTCACTCTGTAGACCACGCTGCCCTCAAACTCAGAAATCTGCCTGCCTTTCCTTCCCAAGTATTGGGATTAAAGGTTAGGCCAGTATCACAGGCCTAATGAACTATTTTATCATTAACAGATACTCTTTATTTTGTATTTTGATACTTTTATCTTGATTTTCTGTCACTGATATAATTATGCTCAGTAGTCTCTTTATACCTGTTCATAGTCATGGTATTAAAAAAAAAATCCTTCTTTCCCAGTATTTTGTATGTTTAGATACGAAATGAATTTTTGGTAGAAAATGTATACTTTAATCTCAGCAGTCTTTTTGTTTTGTTTTGTTTTTTGTTCTCTTCTGTTTGTTTGTTTGTTTTTTAATGTAGTAGTATGAATCTTCCACTCAGGAAATAATACCCATTTAAATTTCAAAAAATTACTGAAAGGAATGCATCTGTTCCTGATAAGCTGAGTGTGGGCTGACGAGGGCACTGAACTCTCACTGTATCAAGTGTGCACTACTTATGACCTGTACTGTAAGGCTTTGTGATGTGCACACATGGACCCTTGCAGCTTCTGTTTTGCGCAGCTTGTTCAACCTATGTGCTTGCTTATCGATTATATTATTATTAGCTTCATGTGTACATTTGGTTTTTTAATAGGTTCTGGGTTTTTTCCATTGTCCTATAAAGAGTTAATAAATGAATCTGTTGATCCATTTATTATAGGGTGCTTTCATATTTTTAACTATTGCTATTTCCCTGGGTGATTTTAATTTTACACAGTGATATTTGTCAGTTCCTGCTCTTTTATCAAGTGTTGCCCCTTTGTGTTTCCCTGAAGGAGTCACTGTCCCAGATCATACATGAAGGTCTGTGATTCCTTATTTGGGAAGAAAGACTTGGTTCCATGGACATGTTTTTATTTGCAGATAGATACTTTTCCCAGGATCACTGTTTGAAGAGACTGTCTAGTCTGCAACATGTGTTTGTGGTATTTTTGTGATATTCACATGGTCATTGCTATTGGACAGGTTCTGAATCTCCTGCTCTACTGCATTGGGTTGATCTGGAATCACATGGGGTAGCTCAAGCCTTGCAACATTTACCTGGGGTTGTTCTGTACCTAGGGAATATGTGCATCAATGCAAATTCTAGGTTTGTCTTTTCTATTTCTCTGAAAAATATTGTGGAGAATTAAAGGTCATGAAGTTTGAATCAACAATATAGGCCAGTGTCAGAAATAGTGTAAATTTCACATTATGTCTCTTTCCATCTATGTAAATCTTCTTTACATGTTATAGTTAGTATTTTCTTCAGTTCCTTCAGTGAGTCAAATTGTTTATTGTAGACACCTTTCATCTGCTTGGTTAGTTCATTAAAGGAAATTTTCTTTTTCCTCTTTTCCTCTCATTTTTATTTACTATTCAATTTTTAATTTAAATTTAAATATTTTATGAGTAAACACTCATAAAATGCTTGCATGAATGACAGTATATCATGTGCATCCTAGAATTGGAATGATGGACAGTTGGAAGCCACAGTGTGGAATCTGGGAATGGAAACTGTGTCTCCAAATGTAAAACAGTTACTTGTAACCATTGAGCCATCTTTCTAGCCCTCTATTTAGTTTTGTTTATGTGAGTGGCAATAATAGAAAATGTTATAGCTATTCTATCTTTTTACATGCTGATATCCAAAATCTTTACTTTACACAAGCATTTGCTATTTATTACTTTTTGTTTGTTTCAAAAACACCATTTATTATGTATGCACTTACGTTAGTCTAGGCCCTGTTTGTACTTTGTATTATGGAAGATACAAAGACCCATGATCATCATTCTTTTTTGTGCATTGGTACTTTCCCTGTGTGTATGTCTGTGTGAGGATGTTGGATCGTATGGAATAGAGCTACAGACAGATGGAAGCTGCCATGTGGGTGCTGGGAAATGAACCTGGGTCCTCTGGAAAAGTAGCCTATCTCCCAATTGCTGAGCCATCTCTCCAGACCCCATTTAATATTTCTTAATAACTTCTTTTTAATTGTTGTATGTTTATATGTATTCCTAAACATAAAAGTACAACCTACTCCATCTGTACGTTTTCAGGGATGTATACTTGGCATTGGATAACCTTACAGTATACTATTCTCTAGGGAAGAGTATTTTTCCAGCTCTCAGAATTCCTTAGTGTTTCACTATATTGAACTATAGTGAGATTTCTCCCTTCCACATTAGCATGTCTCTTGGTGTTGTCCTTGTTCAGCTCCTGTTTGGGCAGGCATGTTTGTAATATTTCATGTAATATTTCATGTATGTAGCCTCTTTGACATTTCTAGAAAACATGATGTAACAGCAAATGTCCTGTTCCTCTTGATAGTACAATACCATCTGCAACTCCCATTCTCAGTGGTGCCTAAGTCTCAGTGCAGGAGTTCTATTGCTTATGTGTCAGTTGAGACTGAGCATCACAACTCTGCATTTTGACTCATGGTGGTTTTCTGTAATAATCTTCATGTGTTCCAAAAAGAACTTTCCTTGATGAAAGTTTATCTACATTTATCTGTGGGAATTAGAATAAATATTTAGGTTGTAGTTAGGAATATGCTGATTTAGTAAAGTAGTGATTGTAAGTTTTCCTTCAAGACTTGTGACTTGACTGATGTATTAGTCAGGGTTCTCTAGAGTCACAGAATGTATGGGTAGTCTCTATATAGTAAGGGAATTTGTTGATGACTTACAGTCTGTAGTCCAACTCCCCTACAATGGTCAGCAGCAGCTGTGGATGGAAGTCCAAGGGTCTAACAGTTGCTCAGTCCCACAAGGCAAGCAGGCAAAGAATGAGTCTTCCTTCTTCCGTTGTCCTTATGTAGGTCTCCAGCAGAGGGTGTGGCCCAGATTAAAGGGATGTGCCACCAAGCCTTTAATCCCAGATGCCTGATAACCTTGAACTCAGAGATCTCCTTGTCTTAATCTTCTGGAATGCATAGCCACTATGCTTCAAGATCTCCATGCCAAGATCCAGGTCAGAAACTTGTATCTCTGAGCCTCCAGATTAGGATCATAGGTGAGCCTTCCAATTTTGGATTGTAGTTCATTCCAGAAATAGTCAAATTGACAACCAGGAATAGCCACTACAACTGATTCTAGAGAAACTGGCTGTATGTTTAGAGAAAGCAGGAGTGCGGGGACAGGGCAGGTATTGTAAGAGCCAGAGGAACAGAAGGTTTGCTGTGAGATTGTCTCCTAGAAATGTCAGAGAAGCTACATGCATGAATCATGGTTGCTTACACATGAGCTGAAAAAGAACAACACCAAGAGACTTGATTTCACTCTTGTTGAGAGGGTCTTAAGTCAACAAGAATGGTGCTGGTTGCCAGTAGGGTATGTGTATGATTTTTGTACCCTTGGGGTTATTGTGCACTGCAGATCATTATTGTGGTTCATAGGTGTCATAACTGAGTAGGACTTTTGGTTGGCTCCCTCCTTTGTAAGTTTGTCATGTTGCCTTCTAGTGAAAGCTAGTCCCTATCAGGGATAAGTCTCAAGTTCTCTATGTTCTGTGTCTGAGATGCATGACTTCTTAAACAATAAGGACTCTCTGAGTACAACTGGGAGGCAACCATGGACAACAGCAATACCCTTTAATTGTGGGGAGTCTCCTGGACTGCTGTGACCAATAACTGCGAAGCAGGTGTCTCATGCCTTGTGCAGGTGGTTTTGTTAGAAAATCTATGGCTCTTTTTGGGGACATTATCAAGCCAGACAAGAACTTTTCTTTTTATTGGATATATTCTGTATTTACATTTCAAATGTTATCCCCTTTCCTAGTTCCTCACCCCCCCCCACACTCCTGGATAGCTCCTATCCAATTCTCCCTCTCCCTACTTCTATGAGGGTGTTCCTCCACCTACCCCACTCCCACCTCACCGCACTTTATTCCCCTACACTGGGGCATCTATTGAGCCTTCTTAGGACCAAGGACCTCTCCTCCCATTGATGCCTAAAAATATGGAATGCTTCACGAACTTGTGTGTCATCCTTCTGCAGGGGCCATGCTAATCTTCTCTGTATCATTCCAATTTTAGTATATGTGTTGCCGAAGTGAGCACCAGACAGGAACTTTTCATTTACACTCTAAATGTATATGTATGCTCAGACTTATATGTATTATAGTCATTATTTGCTGGGTGGATAATAGAATGATTCCTTATGACTTCTTAGACATCTTTACTGTTATTTTATTGTCTTTCTTCTGGGTTTATATCTGTCTCTTCTCCATAATTAAATCTGTTCCACTGTTCTTCCATTTCCCCTCTTTAGATTACTTGTTCCCTGTTATTTCACTATCTTTTACTCCCCTACATCCCACCATGGTTCATTCTTACTTTTCTGGTTACTACAGTTACTCCAGGTTGTGAACTCACATCTGAAGATTTGGAGGGAGGAGCTTTCTATGAGAGAATATGAAATGCCTGTCTTTCTGGGTCTGGGTCACTCCACTCAGTATGATCTTTTCTAGGTCAATCCATTTATCTTCAAAACTTGTGGTTCAATTTTCTTTACAGCTCAATAATATTTCAGAGTATATATGCACCACATTTTCATATCCATTTGTCAGTTGCAGGATGTTTAGGTTGTTCCCATTTTGTAGCAATTATCAACATAGCAGCAGTGAACATGGATCAGTCTGTTATCTGTAGAGTAGGACATTGATTCCTTTGAGCATATGCAAAAGAGTGGAAGAGCTGGGTCACATGTTAGATTTCTTTAACTTGAGGATTTGTTTATTTAATTGAAGATTCTCCATATTGATACCCACAGTGGCTACATTTTTTCTTTATGGGGGTTTTATTCCTAATGCTTTTGTTATTTATGTTGTTGTTGGTTAGATTATGGGTACTATTCTTCCTTCTCTGTGAGAATTAGTGTTTTTGCTGTGTTGCTTATGGATGATTACTTCCTAGTTCTCCCATATTTATCTATTTTCCACATAAAATTTATTATTCCCATGTTCTCATAGATAATTCCTCTGAATCTCCTGTGTGAATTTTGTCTCTAATTTATTACATGCTGAGCTGCTTTAGTGTAATAAACAGTATTATTTGTGACTATCTTCCAATGCATGTATGTCTTCATCACTTTAAAGAAACTACTTTTCTGGGTACAACAATATGGTTGATGGTTTTTCTCTCTAAGCTTCAAATGTAGTTCCATGATGTCCTGGCTTTGGGATTATTGACAGGACACCTGGTAGTATTCTGGTGCTTGGATTTGTTTATGTAGTGTGACACTGTTTTTTAATAGATTTCAGTATTGCTTTTTTCTTTTTCTTTTTCTTTTTGACCCCTTATATTAAAGGATCACAGACTGGCTATTCATTGTTCCAGAAAGAGAAACTCAAAGAAGAGAAATGGGAGTAACCAGCGCGCCAGTTCCGCGGCGGGACCTTCTGCCTGGTGGAGGGACCCCGCGCAGGGAGGGAGCCTGCCAGCTTCCCTTCCGCGACCTCTGTTCCCGCGGACTGCGCTGGAGAGACCTGTACCCAGGCTCTCCCCCCGATATAACATCACTTGGGACACGGCCTGTTGGGGCTTCCGTCTGTGCCCGAGGGCAGGTTGGCGCTGTGGTCGTCTGGGTGCCAGATCGGCGGGCCATCGTGACCACAGGGTGAGCGGCGCCACGGAGACTGCCCTCCGCCATCGTTGCTCCAGTGACCAGGTAGTTGGGACCGCCAGGCTCAGAGACAGACAGGCATAATATCGCTTCGGTTTCAGGCAGCTTGTGTGTAACCTGCTCCCAGGTGCTGGGCTGATCTGCAGTAACCAGCGCGCCAGTTCCGCGGCGGGACCTTCTGCCTGGTGGAGGGACCCCGCGCAGGGAGGGAGCCTGCCAGCTTCCCTTCCGCGACCTCTGTTCCCGCGGACTGCGCTGGAGAGACCGGTACCCAGGCTCTCCCCCCGATATAACATCACTTGGGACACGGCCTGTTGGGGCTTCCGTCTGTGCCCGAGGGCGGGTTGGCGCCGTGGTCGTCTGGGTGCCAGATCGGCGGGCCATCGTGACCACAGGGTGAGCGGCGCCACGGAGAGTGCCCTCCGCCATCTTTGCTCCAGTGACCAGGTAGTTGGGACCACCAGGCTCAGAGACAGACAGGCATAATATCGGTTTCAGGCAGCTTGTGTGTAACCTGCTCCCAGGTGCTGGGCTGATCTGCAGTAACCAGCGCGCCAGTTCCGCGGTGGGACCTTCTGCCTGGTGGAGGGACCCCGCGCAGGGAGGGAGCCTGCCAGCTTCCCTTCCGCGACCTCTGTTCCCGCGGACTGCGCTGGAGAGACCGGTACCCAGGCTCTCCCCCCGATATAACATCACTTGGGACACGGCCTGTTGGGGCTTCCTTCTGTGCCCGAGGGCGGGTTGGCGCTGTGGTCGTCTGGGTGCCAGATCGGCGGGCCATCGTGACCACAGGGTGAGCAGCGCCACGGAGAGTGCCCTCCGCCATCTTTGCTCCAGTGACCAGGTAGTTGGGACCACCAGGCTCAGAGACAGACAGGCATAATATCGCTTCGGGTTCAGGCAGCTTGTGTGTAACCTGCTCCCAGGTGCTGGGCTGATCTGCAGTGACCAGCACACCAGATCTGCTGTGGGACTTCTGCCTGGCAGAGGGACGCCCCCGCCCCCCCCCCCCAGGAGAGATCACACACCCCTGCACAGGGCAGGAGCCTGCCAGCCTCCCTTTGGCGACCTCTGCTCCAGGAATCCACTAGGCTGAGCCTTTAGATGTGCAAGGCCTCCCCAATATAAGATCACTTGGGGCAAAGCACATTAGGGCTCCAAAGTCACTCAGGAGCAGGCAGGCCCCAGAAATCGGTGCCAGGGGAATCCTGGTAATCCAGGGGGGGCAGAAATAGCTTTGCAGGCTCACAGGAGGTCCAACCAACAGCCAGTGGCAGCAGGACCAACTAACACCAGAGGTATCCAGATGGCAAAAGGCAAACGTAGGAATGTTACTAACAGTAATCAAAGTAATGTGGGACCATCCGAACCCAACTCTCCAACAGCAGCAAGTCCTGGATACCCCACCACACCCGAAAGACAAGATCTGGATTTAAAATCACTTCTCATGATGCTATTAGAGGATCACAAGAAGGACACAAATAAATCTCATAAAGAGTTACAGGAGACCATGAATCAACGGTTAGAAGCCCTTACAAAGGAAACACAAAAATCGCTTAGAGAAATGCGGGAGAACATGGATCAAAAGATGGAGGCGCACAAGGAGACAACACAAAAATCGCTTAACGAGATGAATCAACGGGTAGATGCACTCACAAAGGAATCACAAAATTTGCATAAAGAAATACAGAAGAATATGGGTCAACAGACGGATGCCCATAAGGAGGCAACACAAAAATTGCTTAAAGAAATGAATCAACGGTTAGATGCCCTTACAAAGGAAACACGAGAACTGCTTAAAGAAATGCAGGAGACGATGGATCAACAGATGGAATCCCATGAGGAGGAAACACAAAAATCGCTCAGAGAAATGCAGGAGAACGTGGGTCATCAGGAAGAAATCCTGAAAGAGGTAATGCAAAAATACCTTAAAGAAATACAGGAAAATACAAACAAACAAGTGAAGGATCTCAGCAAATCCATCCAGGAACTAAAAAAGGAAGTAGAAACAACTAAGAAATCACAAAGGGAGACAACTTTGGAGATAGAAACCTTGGGAAGAAATCAGGAGTCATAGATGCAAACATCAACAATAGAATACAAGAGATGGAAGAAAGAATCTCAGGTGCTGAAGATTCCATAGAAAGCATCGACTCAACAGTCAAAGAAAATGCAAAATGCAAAAAACGCGTAACCCAAAACATCCAGGAAATCCAGGACACAATGAGAAGACCAAACCTAAGGATTATTGGTATAGATGAGAGTGAAGATTTGCAACTTAAAGGGCCAGTAAACATCTTCAACAAAATTATGGAGGAAAACTTCCCTAACTTAAAGAGAGAGATGCCGATGAACATACAAGAAGCCTACAGAACTCCAAACAGACTGGACCAGAACAGAAATACCTCCCGTCACATAATAATCAAAACACCGAATGTTCTAAACAAAGAAAGAATACTAAATGCAGTAAGAGAAAAGGGCCAAGTAACATACAAAGGAAGACCTATCCGAATCACATCAGACTTCTCACCAGAGACTATGAAAGCCAGAAGATCCTGGGCAGATCTCATGCAGACACTAAGACAGCACAAATGCCAGCCTAGACTACTATACCCAGCAAAACTCTCAATCACCATAGATGGAGAGACCAAGATATTCCATGATAAAACCAAATTTTCACAATATCTTTCCACAAATCCAGCCCTGCAACGGATAATAGGTGGAAACCTCCAATACAGGGAGAGAAACAACACCCTGGAAAAAATGAGATAATAACCTTCTTGAATCAAACCCAAAAGTAGATAACCACTCAAACATAAAGATAGCGTCAAGAATGGCAGATGGCAATAATCACTATGCCTTAATCTCTCTTAATATCAATGGTCTCAATTCCCCAATTAAAAGACATAGACTAGCAGACTGGATACGTAAACAGGACCCAGCATTTTGCTGCATGCAGGAAACGCACCTCAGTGTCAAAGACAAACACTACCTCAGAGTAAAAGGCTGGAAAACAATTTTACAAGCAAATGGCCCCAAGAAACGAGGTGGAGTAGCCATCCTAATATCGGATAAAATTGATTTTCAACCCAAAGTCATCAAAAAAGACACAGAAGGACACTACATACTGATCAAGGGAAAAATCCACCATCAAGAACTCTCAATCCTGAATATCTATGCTCCAAATGCAAGGGCACCCTCATTCGTAAAAGAAACTTTACTAAAACTCAAAGCACACATCGCACCGCACACAATAATAGTGGGTGACTTCAACACCCCGCTCTCTGAAATGGATCGTTCAGGAAAGCAGAAACTAAACAGGGACACAGTGAATCTAATTGAAGCCTTGGACCAAATGGAACTAACTGATATATATAGAACATTTCATCCTAGAGCTAAAGAATACACCTTCTTCTCAGCTCCTCATGGTACCTTCTCCAAAATTGACCATATAATTGGTCACAAATCAGACCTCAACAGATACAAGAAGATAGAAATAATCCCATGCCTCCTATCAGATCACTATGGAATAAGGGTGGTCTTCAATGGCAACAAAAACAAAAGAAAACCCACGTACACATGGAGGCTGAACAATGCTCTACTCAATGATAACTTGGTCAAGGTGGAAATAAAGAAAGAAATCAAAGACTTTTTGAAAGTTAATGAAAATGAAGGCACAACATACCCTAACTTATGGGACACAATGAAAGCAGTGCTAAGAGGAAAATTCATAGCCCTGAGTGCCGCCAAAAAGAAACGGGAGACAGCATACACTAACAGCTTAATGGCACACCTGAAAGCCCTGGAACAAAAAGAAGCAAATACACCAAAGAGGAGTAGAAGGCAGGAAATCATCAAACTCAGGGCTGAAATCAATCAAGTAGAAACAAATAAAACCATACAAAGAATCAACAAAACGAGGAGTTGGTTCTTTGAGAAAATCAACAAGATAGATAAGCCCTTAGCCAGACTAACCAAAGGGCACAGAGATAGTATCCAAATTAATAAAATCAGAAACGAAAAGGGAGAGATAACAACAGAAACTGAGGAAATTCAAAAAATCATCAGATCCTACTACAAAAACCTGTATTCAACACAACTAGAAAATCTTGAGGAAATGGACAATTTCCTTGACAGATACCAAGTACCAAAATTAAATCAGGATCAAATAGACCATCTAAACCGTCCTATAACCCCTGAAGAAATAGAAGTTGTCATTGGAAGTCTTCCAACCAAAAAAAGCACAGGTCCAGATGGTTTTAGTGCAGAATTCTATCAGACCTTCAAAGAAGACCTAACACCAATACTCTTCAAACTGTTCCACAAAATAGAAACAGAAGGAACACTACCCAACTCGTTCTATGAAGCCACAATTACACTAATACCAAAAGCACACAAAGATCCGACAAAGAAAGAGAATCTCAGGCCAATCTCTCTTATGAATATCGATGCAAAAATACTCAATAAAATTCTTGCCAACCGAATCCAAGAACACATCAAAACGATCATTCACCACGATCAAGTAGGCTTCATCCCAGGGATGCAGGGATGGTTCAATATAAGGAAATCCATCAATGTAATCCACTACATAAACAATCTCAAAGAAAAAAACCACATGGTCATCTCATTAGATGCTGAGAAAGCATTTGACAAAATTCAGCATCCTTTCATGCTAAAGGTCTTGGAAAGATCAGGAATTCAAGGCCCATATCTAAACATAGTAAAAGCAATTTACAGCAAACCAGTAGCCAGCATCAATCTAAACGGAGAGAAACTTGAAGCAATCCCACTAAAATCAGGGACTAGACAAGGCTGCCCTCTCTCTCCATATCTTTTCAATATAGTACTTGAAGTTCTAGCTAGAGCAATTAGACAAGAAAAAGAGGTCAAAGGGATACAAATTGGAAAGGAAGAAGTCAAACTATCACTATTTGCAGACGATATGATAGTATACATAAGCGACCCAAAGAACTCCACCAGAGAACTCCTACAGCTGATAAACGACTTCAGCAAAGTGGCCGGATATAAAATCAACTCAAGCAAGTCAGAAGCCTTCCTATACTCAAAGGATAAGCAGGCTGAGAAAGAAGTAAGAGAAATAATACCCTTTACGATAGCCACAAACCATATTAAGTATCTTGGCGTGACGCTAACCAAACAAGTGAAAGATCTGTATGACAAGAACTTCAAGTCTCTGAAGAAAGAAATTGAAGAAGACCTCGGAAGATGGAAAAATCTGCCATGCTCATGGATTGGCAGGATTAATATAGTAAAAATGAGCATCTTACCAAAAGTAATACACAGATTCAATGCAATCCCCATCAAAATCCCAACTCAATTCTTCATAGAGTTAGAAAGAGCAATTCAAAAATTCATCTGGAATAACAGAAAACCCAGAATAGCTAAAACTATTCTCAAGAGTAAAAGAACCTCTGGGGGAATCAGTATCCCGGACCTCAAGCTGTACTACAGAGCAATAGTGTTAAAAACTGCATGGTATTGGTACAGTAACAGACATGTAGATCAATGGAACAGAATTGAAGACCCAGAAATGAATCCACACTCCTATGGTCACTTGATCTTTGACAAAGGAGCTAAAACCATCCAGTGGAAAAAAGATAGCCTTTTCAACAAATGGTGCTGGCTCAGCTGGAGGTCAACATGCAGAAGAATGCAAATTGACCCATCCTTATCTCCTTGCACTAAGCTCAATTCTAAGTGGATCAAAGATCTCCACATAAAACCAGACACACTGAAACTAATAGAAGGGAAACTAGGGAAGAACCTTGAACATATGGGCACAGGGGAGAATTTCCTGAACAGAACTCCAATAGCTTATACTCTAAGATCAAGAATAGACAAATGGGACCTCATTAAATTACAAAGTTTTTGCAAGGCAAAAGACACCGTCAAAAAGACAAAGCGGCAACCAACTAACTGGGAAATGATCTTTACCAACCTTACATCCGACAGAGGGCTAATATCCAAGATATACAAAGAACTCAAGAAGTTAAACTCCAGAGAGGCAAGTAACCCTATTAAAAAATGGGGTACAGAGCTCCACAAAGAGTTCTCACCTGAAGAATATCTAATGGCTGAGAAGCACCTAAAGAGATGTTCATCATCCTTAGTCATTAGGGAAATGCAAATCAAAACAACCCTGAGATTCCATCTCACACCAGTCAGGATGGCTAAGATCAAAAACACTGGAGACAGCAGTTGTTGGCGAGGATGTGGAGAAAGAGGAACACTCCTCCACTGCTGGTGGAATTGCAGGCTGGTACAACCACTCTGGAAAGCAGTCTGGCGGCTCCTCAGAAAACTGGGCATGACACTTCCGGAGGATCCGGCTATACCACTCCTGGGCATATACCCAGAGACTTTACCTGCATGCAATAAGGACACATGCTCCACTATATTCATAGCAGCCTTATTTATAATAGCCAGAAGCTGGAAAGAACCCAGATGTCCCTCAACGGAGGAATGGATTCAGAAGATGTGGTATATTTACACAATGGAATACTACTCTGCAATTAAAAACAATGAATTCACGAAATTCCTAGGCAAATGGTCAGAACTTGAAAATATCATCCTTAGTGAGGTAACCCAATCACAAAAGATCACACATGGTATGAAGTCACTGATAAGGGGATATTGACCCAGAATCTCAGAATACCCTAGACACAATCAGCATATCAATAGATTTCTAAAAAGATGGAAGGAGAGACCCCTGGTCCTGGAAAGACTGGATGTAGGGGAACGCCAGGACAGAGTAATGAGAGGGGGTTGAACGGAGAAAAGAGGGAGGGAAGGGGGCTTATGGGACCTTCGGGGAGGGAGGAAACGGGAAAGGGGAAGTGATTTGGAATGTAAATTAAAAAAATAAAATAAAATTAAATTAAAAAAAAAAAAAAAAAAAAAAAGAAGAGAAATGGAAAGAAATGGATGATTCTCCAGTAAACATGTGCCAGGTCAGTGGTCATGTCTACTTCTTTTGGTGAAAATGTTATATTTTCAGACATTACTAACCTTTCATTTTCAGCTTCACATAAGTTTTTAACCTTGCTATTTAAGAGACGTTGCAAACCAAGAACAAAAAATTCACATACTGAAATTTGTCAGACCCAAAGACTATACAGCTTAATGCACTTTAATACAGTTACAGTAGACATTGGCAACAGAAGCTCTGGAGCCTCAGATGTGATTTTATGTTTTCACTATCAAATATATTTTGATGAACTGATTTTAAACCAAAAACAAACAAAAGAAAACAAAACATGTCAGTATTAGAACTAGAAAAGCAGTCAGCTTTGTATCTTTTTTCATAACTGGTGGTCATTACCTACGTTCAGTACTTTCTCAACTCTTGATATTTTACCTTTCTTGTTCTCTTTTCTCCATGTTCTATTTTACTCACATGTGCACTGTTTCCATAAACAAATATTATTGCATAGATTCTGCATATGAGGAAAAATGTGGCTTCTTCCTTATGGCAGTGTATGACCTCATTTAATAGTACACGTTCTAAGTAAGTCCATCCATTCTTCTGCGTGTCTTTATTCCACTTTTTTCTTCAGCTGAACTGTCTTTATATATATTTTATTATCTATTCTCTCCTTGATAGACAATTATGTTGATTACAATTCTTTGCTATGGTGAAGATTGTAGCAGTAAATACCAGTAAAAATGAGGTGTGAATATCTCTATATTTGGGTGTGAAGTTCTAGATGTATATGGCCAAGAGTGAAACTGCATTTATATATCAGTTCTATCTTTAATTGTTAATAATCTTCAAACTGACTTCTACTTGAGTGATTAATTTGCACCACCTTACACACACACCAATTATGAATCAATCTTCCTTTCTTTCCACACCCTCTCTAACATTTATTGGCAAGTTGATTGATGAAGCCATTCTGCCTAGGCACTATTTCAAAGTAGTTTTACTTTACATTTCCATGATAGTATTTTAGGGATTTTTGAACTCCTTTTGTAGTATTTGCTGGTCTGTCAGATGATCCTGGGTCAGAAGACTGAAGACTGATGCTCCAACTTCCTGAATTACTGGGACTGTATAGGTAGGCAGCTGTCTCTCCAATTTGTCTCAGTTCTGGAAGCTGAGTTAGACTTCCTATAGTTTCAGATAATGTTGGTCATTTTCAGATTTCTGATAAGGTTGAAAGACTACTTATAGTCTCATAGCCAACCCAGGCTCTTTACATTGAGAGAACAGGTTTGAGAGGATGGTTTTCAGATGGCATTCAATTAAAACCCGGGACATCAGTCAGGTGTAGAATTATAAGTCTTTTAACTTAGGATAGAAGGCAGTGTTCTATTTTATTGACAAAAATACTGGACTGGGTGTCTATCTTGTACTTTATAAATTACAAACTGGTAATAGTTGTGGTTAATTTGTATTTGAGAGAAAAGTTTTGTTTTTTATTAGAACAGAAAGGGGGAAGTGTTGTGAATGGCTCTGGTGCTGCCTGTATTTTGATATTAATCTACCCTCCCAGGAGGGGTTGTCTGGAATGAGTCATGTACTCAGGTAACTTTTTTTTTAAAGATTTATTTATCTTATGTATATGACCACACTGCCCTTGACCCAACAGAAGAGGGCATCAGATCCAATTGCAGATGGTTGTAAGCCACCATGTGGTCACTGGGAATTGAACTCAGGACCTTTGGAAGAGCAGCCAGTGATCTTAACTGCTGAGCCATGTCTCCAGCTCCCTCAGGTGACTTCTTGTGAACCTCCCCAAATGAATAAAGGGATCAATCACTGGACAAGTAGGCAGGACTTCCGGGATGGACAGAGGGAGTGAAGAGGCAGTAGAGAGTAGGAACTTTTGATCAGGGATAGCAAAAGGGCAACCTGTAGCTGCTAGTGTCTCTAGGTTTCATGGCAGATCTGCCAGAATTTGCCATCAGAAGAATTAGATTTAATATGGCTTACAAGACTAGGATTCTGATTGTTGCTCCCAGAGATTGAGTACTGTTGTTTCTGCATTAAGTGTGTATGGTGTTTTTCTTCTCGTGGTGATTCGACTGGGTCCCAGAGAGAAAGGTTCTGCAAAGAAAGCATCAGTTTGCCTGATATGCACCACAAAGGCCATGGGGGTTTTGAAGCATGGGGCTGGCGTGGTAGTGACCCACCAGTGGGAACTTAGCAAGTTGGGTGGAGACACTTCGGGAACCACCGGGCCAGAGAGTCTGCCGAGATGAGAACACCCCACTGGTGCCATATGGCCTCCTGGTGCCCAGTGTAGCACAGAATATTTTTTTTTCCACTTTCAGAATTTATTTTTTTTTAATTTAATTTTATTTTATTTTTTTAATTTACATTCCAAATCACTTCCCCTTTCCCGTTTCCTCCCTCCCCGAAGGTCCCATAAGCCCCCTTCCCTCCCTCTTTTCTCCGTTCAACCCCCTCTCATTACTCTGTCCTGGCGTTCCCCTACATCCAGTCTTTCCAGGACCAGGGGTCTCTCCTTCCATCTTTTTAGAAATCTATTGATATGCTGATTGTGTCTAGGGTATTCTGAGATTCTGGGTCAATATCCCCTTATCAGTGACTTCATACCATGTGTGATCTTTTGTGATTGGGTTACCTCACTAAGGATGATATTTTCAAGTTCTGACCATTTGCCTAGGAATTTCGTGAATTCATTGTTTTTAATTGCAGAGTAGTATTCCATTGTGTAAATATACCACATCTTCTGAATCCATTCCTCCGTTGAGGGACATCTGGGTTCTTTCCAGCTTCTGGCTATTATAAATAAGGCTGCTATGAATATAGTGGAGCATGTGTCCTTATTGCATGCAGGTAAAGTCTCTGGGTATATGCCCAGGAGTGGTATAGCCGGATCCTCCGGAAGTGTCATGCCCAGTTTTCTGAGGAGCCCCCAGACTGCTTTCCAGAGTGGTTGTACCAGTTTGCAATTCCACCAGCAGTGGAGGAGTGTTCCTCTTTCTCCACATCCTCGCCAACAACTGCTGTCTCCTGTGTTTTTGATCTTAGCCATCCTGACTGGTGTGAGATGGAATCTCAGGGTTGTTTTGATTTGCATTTCCCTAATGACTAAGGATGATGAACATCTCTTTAGGTGTAGCACAGAATATTAATAGTATTTTTAATAATTCCTGCAACAAATAAGTGTGTCCAGACCTTAAAAATGTGTATCCGGTTTTATGGACATGCTTGTGAGACTATTGTGTCATCCTGTTTCCACAAAGATAGAACATTCATTATAGAGTGTGAGTACATGAGAAATCATCTCTTTGAGTAATTGTCTTCACACATCTACATCTGTAATTTCCTTAAGTCTTCTTACTTACAGGAAAGCACTGTGCCTGATAGCACGTGGTCAAACTGTACTCTTTCATTTCAGAGTCTGTTGACATTCCAGGATGTGGCTGTGCATTTCTCCCTTGAGGAGTGGGAATGCCTGAACTCTACTCAGAGGGCTTTGTACATTGATGTGATGTTGGAGAATTACAGCAACCTGGTCTCTGTGGGTGAGAATATTTTGCTTGTAGAATTCCTAGCTTGTTTTTGTATGTACCAAGAATATAGGTTGGGACTCTCTGTTAAGCTGTCTTGAAAACAACAGGAGAATAGGGAGAGTTTGACAATAGAAAATAACTTCTTTTGTGGTAGTTGTGGAAAAAATAAACTCTTTAATTCTCTTAAGGAAGCCTTCAATCTTAAAAGAAAGTAGGTCTTCTGAACAATACTCTTCATTGCTATAGCAAAGCCAATTACTGATTCTTCTACTAATTGCTTAATCTTCCTCGAAGGCTGTCATTTTTTTTGTTTTGTTTTATTTTGTTTTGTTTTGAGAATCCATACAATTATAGTGAATGAAAAACATGGACTACTGACAGCTCTATTTTAAGTAGTTGCTTAATACAGAACTTAGAGTGACAGTCATTTATCAAATGTTTAAATTGGAACAAGCCCTACTTACTGAAGTGTACTCATTTGCAGAGAACTACTGCATATGTGATACTGTCTATCAACATGGGAAGACTGAAAAGGAGGCTTGTCAGTGTAATGAGCTTGGCAAAGTGCTTCATAAACCCTCCAACTGTGTACTTTATAAAAGAAGTGACACTACAGAAACCTCTAACTACAGATGCTGTAATGACCAGAATGCCTCTGTTGACTCATCAAATCCAGATAGACATAAAAACATGCACACTGGAGAAGAATCTTGCAAATCTAAAGACTGTGAGAAATCTTTCAATTTGTATTCCAACATTAGTCAAGATCAGAGACTCTACACTGCAAAGCAAGAACACAGGCAGGGAGAATATGATGACCATTTTGCTTCTACCTACAGTCTCATGCAACAAACAATCTACATTGGAGAGATACCACATCATTGTGGGAAATGCTTCATTACCTCCTTAAACCTCTCTCTGCATCAGTGAACTCATACTGGAGAGAAACCCTACAAGTGCAACATTTGGGACAAATCCTTTACCCAGTGCTTAAGTCTTAAAACACATCAAAGACTTCATACTAGGGAAAAGCCTTATAAATCCAGAGAATGTGGAAGTTTATTTCCTCAGTCATCAGCCCTTAAATTCCATCAGAAAATACATAATGACAAAAGTCATTCTCAAGAGAAGCCTTACAAATGCAATGAGTGTGGCAGATCTTTAATCCACTATTCATCATTTAGAAGGCATCAGAAAACTTATTCTCTAGAGAAATTATACAAATGCAAAGAACGTAGTAAATATTATATTGAATTATCATATCTTAAAAGGCATTACAGAATCCATACTGGTGAAAAGCCTTATAAGTGTGATGTATGTGACAAATCCTTTAACCAGTGCTCAAGTCTTAAAACACATCAAAGACTTCATACTGGGGAGAAGCCTTACAAATGCAATGAATGTGGAAAGTCATTTCCTCAGTTGTCAACACTTAAAAGCCATCAGAAAATGCATACAGGAAAGAAGCCACAAATCCTTTGCCCACTCTTCCAGTTTCAGGAGACATCAGAAAATCCATAGTGCTAAGGAATATTATACTTGTCAACAATGTGGCAAAGTCTTACATCAACTTTCACACTTTAGAAGCCATTACAGACTCCATACTGGAGAGAAGCCTTACAAATGCAATTTGTGTGACAGATCCTTTATGTACTATGCATCATATAGAAGGCATCAGAAAACTCATTTTCTAGAGAAATTATGCAAATGCAAAGAATGTGGTAAGTCCTTTCTTGAATTATCACATCTAAAAACACGTTCCAGAATCCATACTGGTGAGAAGCCTTACAAATGTGAGGTTTGTGACAAATCCTTTATCTAGGACTCACATCTTAGAAGACATCAGAGAGTTCATACTGGAGAGAGACTTTACAGATGTAAGGAGTGTGACAGATCTTTTGCAAAGAGCTCAACTCTTCGAGCACATCAGAAAATTCATACTGGAGAAAAAAATGTAATAAATGCAATGATTGTGATAGACCCTTTATCTAGCATACATATCTTAGAAGACATCAGAGTTCATATTAAAGAGACCTTACATGTGTAAAGAATGTGACAAATCTCTTACTCGGAGCTCAACTCTAACAACACTTCAGAAAATTCATACTGAAGGAAAAAAAATACCCTTCTAAATAATGTGACAGAGCGTGTATCCAGTCTATGCTTATAAATCAACACTATACATAATATAAACATAAATATCCGGACATGATGGCACAAAACTTTAATCCCAGAATTTGGGAGACAGTGCCAGTTGGATGAGTTTTGAGTCTGAGGTCAGCAGAGTCTACAGAGCAAGTTCCAGGACAGCCAAGGCTACACAGAAAAACCCTGTCTCAAAAAATACCACAAAGCAAATGAACAAATTAAAAAAAAAATTTATGAAAGCCTTTAAGGAAGATTTAAATCTTAGAAAATATCAGAGAATTTATGTTAAAATAAAATTTTGCAAATGTAATTACATGAAAAGCTGTTTTTTGTTTTGTGTTTTAAGCATCCATGGGTGCTTTGTACAACATGATGCCTGGTGCCTTTGGAGGGCTGAAGGGAATATCAGATCCCCTGAAGCTGGAATTAAAGACAGTTGTGACCTGTTATGTGTGTGCCCAGAATTGAACCTTGATCCTCTAGAAGAGCAGCCATTGCTTTTGCTTTTATCCACTAAGCAATCTCCTAGCTCATGGAAAAAGCTGTAATAAACCTTTATCTTGTTCAACATCCAAAAACATCATAATAGTGCCCAGTGTGGTAGTGCATACCTTCAATCCCTGAACTCTGAAGGTAGATGCAGGTGGATCTCTGTGAGTTTGAGGTGAGTCTGGTCTACAGAGCAAATTCCAAGAAAAATTCCAAAAATCTCCTAAAACCAAACCAACCAACCAAACAAACAAAAATCCCTGAGAACATATGGGAATTCATTTTGAAGTACTGAAAAAAGCATGTGGAAGTATTTACTCCAAACTCTAAAATGACATAGCTTCCAATTATTGGCCAGTGTACCTCATGGAAGTAAAAAAGACTCTTGAGAGCCTCCTTCCACCATGATGAAAAATTGTAATTGTGCCAGTCTTATACAGTGGCTTGTTCTTAGTACTTTCTCAACAGTTATGGTCTTTGCAATACCTACCTCCGGCTGCAAGAGGAGGCTTCTTTCACCCAGCTTGAAAGTAGTACAAATAGATAATCATAAGCAGATAAGAAGATCATTAACAGAACATCAATAGGTTCTACCCTTGAACCTGCAATTCTCACATCATGATTTTTTTTTAACCATGTTTACAGTACTAGACATAAATTTACCTTTATGGAGCAGACCTAAAATCCTATCAGGAAACAGGCTGATTGTGCCCATGAATAATGTCAGTATTGCACCAGTAGACACAACTTGGCTCATAGATCAGTGTTGTAGGATGCAGGTCATAAGTATGACCATTGACAACTTTTCTCTGCCAGCAGCCTGCATACGCTCTTGCAGTGCTACAAAAGTTAGCCAGCAGGAGAGTTTCCTAGGAAGTTCAAGATTGTTCTCCTACATACATATTCCACCCAAAGTGTTTGGTGTCTTCAGCAACACCATGTGTTTATAGTGGTCAAGAAAGATCATAGGCAATGATCTGTTTGATTTGGAGTGCCTCTGGAGCTGCCATGATCAGAAACTCCTAGGCAGATACCAATATCTGCTAGAGGGAGTTTCATTTAATAATCCTGGGATTAAATGTCTGGGAATAACATTTACCCATGTGAAATATATCTGATCAAACTGTTTAAAATTATACTTACTGTCTTAGTCAGGGTTTCTATTCCTGCACAAACATGACCAAGAAGCAAGTTGGGGAGGAAAGGGTTTATTGAGCTTACACTTCCACACAGTTGTTCATCACCAAAGGAAGCAGGACTGGAACTCAAGCAGGTCAGGAAGCAGGAGCTGATGCAGAGGCCATGGGGGGATGTTACTTACTGGCTTGCTTCCTCTGGCTTGCTCAACCTGCTCTCTTATAGAACCCAAGATTACCAACTCAGAGATGGTACAACCCAAAAGGGGCCCTCCTACCTTGATCACTAATTGAGAAAATGCCCCACAGCTGGATCTCATGGAGGCACTTCCCCAACTGAAGCTCCTTTCTCTGTGATAACTCCAGCCTGTGTCAAGTTGACACACAAAACCAGTCAGTATTCCTTCAAAACTATTCCTTAAACCTACATGCAGGAGTGTTTTGTAGAGGGGCTAGCCTCTACTACTCTGCATTTTGATTAGTTGTGGGTTTTTTATTTTGTAGTGTTCTCTGTTGCAAAGAGAAGTTGTCTTGATGATAGGTGAAGACTATGCCTATCTGTACATGCCAGGAAAAGTATTTAGATTCTTGTTAAGGATTATGCTAGTTTAGTAAAGATGTAGTTGTATGTTCTCTTCTAATACACATGACTTCATCAGCACTGAGTAAGTAGCAAGATTGCTAGTACCAGTCATCATTTCCCTTTTAAGAGGGTCTGACGTCCAATTAGAGAGCTATTGTTTACCACCAAGGTATGATTGCCACTACTGCACTCTTAGAGTTATCATACTATGATCATCATTGATATGGTTTGTGGGCATCATAGGTAGCTAGGATTATTGATTGGCTACCTCCTTTGGAAGCTTGCATGGTTCCAGAAGATACAGGTACCATGAAGCTATTCTTTACGGAGGAATTTGCTTTATTTTTATAAAAGGTATCTGCATATTGTCAACTGTGCCTAGACTCACTATGTAGTTCAAGCTTGCCTTGCTCTAATCTCAGAGTTTCCGTGTGTCTGCCTCCTGAGTGGTGGTTTCAAAGGCTTGAATGTCCTTGCATATAACTTTTGTTATCATATCTTGGCAATTACCCACAATACTCCACAGCCTACTTGATAGTCATGAGTGAACAGGTAGATCTTATGCCTATTGACATTAAAGACTTCTAGTCCATTGAATTGGAAACATGTGTAAATAGGTGAGTTTCCAGGTACATATGCCATACCAAATTTAAACCACAAAATAATAAATAATATAAACAGAACTACATGTAGCAATGAGACTGAAGCAGGAAAAAACACCCCCCCCCCAAAAAAAAAAAACAATCCTAGGACCAAATTGACAGGATTCTATCACAACTGCAAAGAAATTAACAGCAAAGCTACTTAACATTTAATACTTCTTGCCATACACACACAGAAAAAAATCCTGACTCTTAGTAGTTAGTACCTGGTATTAAAACAGGTAATGATAAAACCAAAAAGAAATTACAGACTGATGTGGCCATTTCGAAAGTTTGTTATTATTAGCTAATTTACGCATGCATATGTATACATACTGTATGTGCATATATACATATGTACCTCAAATGTAATATATACACACATACACACACATACATGCACACACACACACGTGTATACACACACTCAAATACTGCCCAGTTTCACCTATCTGTACTATTCTGGTCCTCAAATTCCAGCAGTCACTCTATTTTATTCATCTCTATTCATATTGAATGGGAACCACTGAGGTTGAGTCTGTGGGTTTGGAGCTATGTGTTGGAGCCTGATGTGCTCAGCCGAGGACAACAACTAAAGGCAGTGATTTTTCTCCTAGAATCTATCCATAGCCAATGTCTGAGAGGTAAAGTGAGCTGTTCCTTTTCCTGGACTGATTATGGTCTTCTGTGAAGTCAGTGCACAAAAGTACAGTCGCTATTATCCAGCAACACATACTGATTACAGTAGTCGTATGGAGTTTAGAGAATGGTGTGTCGTATCAGAGCTAGAGATGGAACGGTGTAACTAACATTTTTAGGGCTGGGCCCCCATACCTTACTCATTTTCTGTACAAACAGCCAAAAGTCTCTGCATTCACCACCACTGCATTTTCTTTTCAAAGAAATTTTCTGTTTTATCTCAAAGCACCTTTAACCTGAGTCACAGAAGACTTGACTCTGAGTTACTGAAATGATAAAAAAATAAATAAATTTAAAAAAAAATACCCTCTAGTGGTGAAAGCAGTACACCGCGGGATGAATTCAGCCCTGGGCTCTTAGCAAAGGGCTGACGACTGAATTTTGATACATCTATTTCTTTTCAAAATCCAAGTTTCTGAAATAATCTGTCCCCCATTAACAATTGTAGTATTTGGTTTGGCTTGTCGTGTGTGTGTGTGTGTTGTGTGTTGGGGATCGGACTCTGGCCTCTGAATTTAACCTGTTATTGTTTGATGTATGTAGTCCACAGACTGCTCGTCAAGTCGACATGTTAGGCAATCTTGCATCTGAAAGGTTCCGAGCCCCGGATGGGGGTCAGGTACTGAGTCCTACTAGATCCTGTTCGGGTCTAGGATGGCAATGGTGATGGGGAGACCGTGCAGACAATGTCCAGGGCAGCCTGACATCCGGAGCTGTGTGGAAGGCAACCTGAGACGGAGTGAGAGGGACCGATCCTCCACAGGGCGGGGAAACTGGTCTAGATAAAAGGAGTGACGAGGAAAGGAAAGCCCGCGAGGAAGGCCTGGAAAACACAATTGGACAGGCGATTTGGACCAGTGGGCTGGGTCAGAGAACCTACGTAACCGGAACCTGTCTATAATAGGCGGACCCAAAGGACCACTGGAGGGAGGGGCCGGAAACCCCTCCATTCTCTGAAGGACCTAGGGGAAATCTTTGTTTGCGGGTTGGGTAGCCGACATTGGCCAGAGTCTCATGTGGATGTGAAAACTTCCTGCAGCCACTGGAACCTTGTGGGACGGTCTGGGAGAGTCACCAGTCAGCACTACAGTGGCGGGAACCGCAGCCCGGAGACACAAGAATCTCCCAGGTGAGAGGAGCTGTAGTGAACGGGTAGGAACTGGACCAGGGGCATGTTCAGTTTTCTGCTGCTCGTAAGGATACTGCTTTCACAATTCTGGTGAAGAGTAATATCCTTGAAGATAATTTTGAGAACGTATGAAATGGGGCACATGCGGATTTTATCATTTATCTGTGGTTTCCAGAATATTCTCATAAATGGATCTCTCTCTTACTTAGACTAATTGAATTTATGTGTTGACGTTTGCAAACAGGGTTCTTTTTGCTGTTATGCAAAAACTAAAATTGTTGGAATTTACATTCAAACATACTTTCTAACGCCCTTGGTCTACCCCTTTCCTATTCAAGAGATTGGAATTTGACATGGAGACTTTAAAGTCCCAGAGAGCTTGTTACCTATCAGCCCCGTAAGGAAAAACTGCAGATTTTGATCGTTTTTTTCCAAGCTATACAGTTATGTTTGTAAATTTTAACAATTATTAAGTAAAGGATTTACTACCACTTATTTTGCATTTGAGATGCATACACTCTGATGTAAATATAACAAATATGTGTTCTTATGCTGAAGTTTTAAGGCACACCTCAAGAGTCCAGAAAAGTACAGTATGCACGTCAAGTGTGAGTATATCAGGCTACACTGTTTACTTTAGAAAACAATATATATAGGACAAAGTTAGAAAGCATCGTTTCTGGTGCAAGAAACACACTCTGACAATGGACAAATGGCCAAACTGTTGCTTTTTAATTTCAGAGTTGTTGACATACAGTGATGTGACTGTGAACTTCTCTCAGGAAGAGGGGGAAATGCCTAGTCCTCGCTCATAGGGTTTTGTACTGAGACTGAATATTGTAGAATTGCACCAGTCCTGTTTCTATGGGTGACAATAGTTTCTTGCAGTTTTCCTTGCTCTTTCTCAGGGTTCCTGGGGAAATTACTCTGCATGTGTGTGAACTGTGTGTTAATGAGCCTCACATTTCACAGAAGAAAGTGAAAGCCTCAGAGAAAAAGACAAAGTTTTCATGAAATTTCATCTGTTCTTCATGTTTGTCCTTTTGGGATGTGTAAGGCTTCTTTCATTTTTGTTCCATGATGAAACCAGATACTCAGTAGTTTATAATATCAGTCCAGTAATACAGATTTTTTTTTTCCCCTAAGTTTTGATTGAGCTATGATTAGAAGTAGGATTCAAGTTATGGAAACCCAAGATGCTCCCTGAATATTTTCAGCATGCTGACCTTATATAACAGTTGGGGGATCATTTGTCGAACCTCTGTTCCCTTTTCGGTATTTCTACTGAGCACAGTACTGTGTTAGAAATCCTGGTACTTACTAAAGAATCTCTCATATGCAGGGCTTGCACTTTCCAGCCACACCTGCTCATCATTGAGCAGGACAAAGTGCCCTGGAAGGTGGAGAAAGGAGCAACAGTAGCTAAGGATCCAGGTATGTTGGAGGATTGACAAAGGGGTGGGAAGGAGTTCAAGTGACAGTGGAAATGGGACGTGAAGTCAGTTTTGCCACATTCTGTTGTAGAAATGATTCTGGAGAGTTCCACTGAGAATAATAATCAGCATTATCCTTTGTAAACTTTAGAAGATTCTCTATGTAAGAATAAATACTAGGAACGATTAAAATTTGATTTGATTTTGATTGTAAGTGATGCTGTCCCTCTTCCATTCGTATTGCTGATCCTGTATTCATACCAAATATTAAATGACTTTCCTTTCTATAATTTTTTTTATATTATCCTTGTCTGAGTCTGACTTCCTGCTTTATGCTCTTGTAACTCTCAACTCACGTAGCTTCCTGAATGTGTTGCCCCTGTATTTTTCTTTCTTTATTTTTATTCAATATATTCTTCATTTACATTTCAAATGCCTTTCTATAATTTTAATGTGGTGCTTCACTAGGATACTTGATGTCTTTAGGCTTCTGCTTCAAAATTTTGGGGATTATTGCATTTTCTTTGATCCTAATCTTTTCAAGTTAATTTCTCCATTCCATAAAATAATGCCTTTGGGAATTTGACAAGCATTGCTTAGTATTTCTCTGAGGTATTAAACTTCATCTTCACTGTCTTCCCCTTGCTCTTTCCTGTCTTCGTGACTGTTTGCATCGCTAGAATTTTAATGTATTTTGAAATCACCTCTAGGTTTGATCCTTCTCTCACAATTTTCGAAGTCTATGGTTTCTCATAAGTTTGTGCATTTTAGTATTGTTTTTTTTTCTGTTTCTACAAAAATAACTATGATTTTGGTATAGTTTGCTTAGAATATTTAGAGTACACTGACCATTGTCTATGTTTGAATTGGAACATTCTAGTGCTGTGTCTTTTAATGTATTCTGATTTCTATCTGCTGATGGTGTCTGTTTCAGATTCAGAGAAGAGAATTTTTAAAACATTGATATTTGTTAATTTTTTAATTCTGGTATTTCTAGGACATGACCACACTAGCAAGTGTCTCCTGAAGTTAGAGAATTCTTCCTAGGAATATCCTACTGTTATATGGTTGATATTTGTGGATACTGCTAGACACTGGGTTTTCTGTCTGATTTCATTGTGCCTCAAAGATTGGTGGATGTTGAAGCTTCCCTGCATCACTGTCTGTCTATTTTCTCCCTACAGTTCTACATTGATTGCTTCTTGTATTTGGGTGTTTTTGTGAAATACATTCATATTGAATATGGTTCTGTTTGTCAGTTTGTGTTCTTTTGTCATGATATGTAGTTAGTTCTGTTCATGAACAAGTTCCCTATGTCCACATATGGACATGTTTTTACTCTCTGTTACTATGCAAGTTTCACTGTTACAGATCATACATGAAGGTCTGTGATTCACTGTATACTGGGAAAGAATTTGACCCAGGTTCATATTTCTGTGTGGATACTTTTTCCAACACCATTAGTTGACAAAGCTGCCTATTATGCAACACGTATGTGGTGTTTTAGTGATTCACAAGGTCATTGCTATTGGTCTGGTTCTCAATCTGCTGCTCTGTTTCATTGGGCTGTGTGTCTACTCATCTGCCACTCCCATAGTATTGTTGGTCATATGGCTCTGCAGGGTCATCTAGAATCAAAGCTAGGATAACTTAAGCTCTGCTCTGTACTCTCAGGGTCTCTGTGCTCTCCCTGGAAATTTGTAAGAGTCTTTGTAGTGTATCTCTGAGATATAAGACAGGGAGTTTGATTGTCATAGAGTTGGAGTTAATCATATCAATTTCTTTCATTAGTATTGTAATTTTCATTGTACTATGTCCTGTTCCATGAGCATGGAAATTCTTTCCATCTTCAAGTATTTATTCAGTTCCTTCAACAAATTAAAGAGTTCATTTCAGAGAACTTTATTTTGCTTACTTAAGTTTTTGATTCTTTTTCCCCATTAGAGAAATGTATTATTGAGCCAGGAGTGGTGGTGTATACTTTTAATCCCAGCACTTGGGAGTCAGAAGCAGTTGAGTTTCTGTGAGTTTGATGCTAGCCTGAGAGTTCCAGGACAACCAGGCTGTTACACAGAGAAATCCTGTTGTGGACAGGGATGGGGGTTAGGGGTAGGAGGTTTTCTTTAGTATTAATTATGTGAATAGTAGTAATAACAGTACAAGGGTTTTATAATTGGATGATTGTATAAATGATTAAAATTTTGCCTCCAAATAGGCATTGGTATTCCTATCATTTACATTTCTACAGATTTTGTAATGATTAATTTTTATATTTAATCATTGCATATTGAGTGTACTGTGATCACAGTTACTCCTCACCATTATCTATCCTTTCATCACTTTCCCTACCATTCCTGGTTATCCATATTTACTTCCCAATTATTGCCCCTTTTATTTCATGTGTCTTTTGTGCCAACCTTGGAAGAGTAGGCAGGGTGTCATTTGTGTGCATAATTGTAACTGCTATGTATTATGACAGTTTAGTTTTCCATACATCACCTCCCTATCCTCTATCTCTTACAGTCTTTTCCCGCTCCTTCTGTAGTATTCCCTGAGATTTGGATTTTTGTTATGTAGATTTCCTATCACAGACTGTGCAGTCAGCGATCTCTGAAATTATGGTTTTATGTTGTAAACAAAGTTTCTCTGTCCTGGACTAAAAGCAGCACCAGGCTATGAGTGCAAACAGAATGAGCTAAAGGCCAGTGTGAGTATTTATACATGTTAACAAAAAGTCAAGAATGGATTCTTTCCTAGGGTCTGCCTCCTCCCAGTCAAAGGCTTTTGGCCAGCTTTGCAGTGATATCTGTATGTTTCCTAAAGTGGAGCCAACCACAAATCTAACTAGAAAGTCTTCATTAACTACAAAATAGTCTTGGCACTGTTACAATGGTATCCAGCAGGGATTTTAGCATCCAGGGTTCACTTCAGGATATGGGCTCTTTTACCACAGCAACCTGCACAACACAATTTGGGAATATGAATGCTACCACCAAGAAGTCCAAGATATTTGTAGACACTGTGAGTGGTCTGCTGACTTCTTAGCATCTTCTTGTAGGTATGTAAAATTCCAAGTGATGTTATATGTGGATTATATAGATTATTAAGAAGACTGTCAGATTTGAGCTTTTTCATGGGACAAGACAAAGATTTTGAATTGCAGAATTCTTATTCCTCCATGATGGAAGTAACTTGCTTTTTGACTTCCTTGGTGTAGAAGAAATGTACACCCTTGTCTCTGTCCCGATTAGAGAGGAATGATTCCAGTTTTCCTCACTGAGTGTAATGTTGGATGTACGTTTGTGGATTCTAGTGTTTATGATGTTGAGGTATGTGTCTTTAGAGCTTTTATATTGGATAAATGGGATATTTTGCCACAGGCCTTTTATGGATCTATTGACATGATCATGTTTCTTATTTCACTGAGAATAGTTATTTGCTGTTTTATATGGATTGTTTTGTATGTGTTTCTGTAACACTTGTACTCCTGGCATGAAGTCAACCTGAACTCTATTTCTGTATAGGTGAGAGAGAGTCTCTCTATCAATTTCTACCCTGACAACTGGTCAATGCTTCTTCTTTTATGTATTTGCTTGTCCTTATCTGATTTGGGTATCAAGGTCTAAAGCAGCTTTGTATTATATGTTATTCCTTTAGAGAATGCAGTGTTGAATCTTTCTAGTCCTGTAATATATTTTGAAGAAATTATTAGTGCTTACATCCCAGTATTTATATAAGATCTATTCTAGTTTTATAATAGAGAAGATTGTTTCTTAGGAACTATCCTTTTCTTCTACATTTCCAGTTTATTTGGGATGACTTTTTACAGCATTCCATAAAGTAATACAGGGTGTCCATTGTTATACCCCCCCCCTTCAGCTCCAATTCCATTGCTCAGGGATTTACTCTTTTAAGTTGGAATTAGTTAAAGCATGCTTTGTCAGAATTTGTATTTCTTGACTGAAACAAGTCTGTTACATTGACTCTTGGTATTGTTCAGTGTGTCTTTATTACATTAATTTCTACAAAGCATTTTTAATATCTTCCTATATATTATTTTGGATTGACTTATTCTTATGTATATAATCCCTCAGGTACATAATCATGGACTTATGTTCTGTAAAACCAGAGCTTCTTACTGACAAACTTCTCAATGTGTCTTTGTTACCCCACTTCTGTGTGACTAGTTTTCATGACCTCATACTCACCCTGACATGACATTTCAACAAGTTGTCCTCAGTGCTCCATGAATTCTGTCTCACTGTTCATTGATTTATGTCTTCTCAGTAGTTAATTAAGGAATAGTAAATGAGGGGCTGGAGAGGTAGCTCAGCACTTAAGAGTATTTGTTGTTCTCAAAGGGAATCTTGGTTTAGTACTCAACATGGATGAGATAACAGTGCAGGAAAGAACATAGAGGTGTTTCTACTAGTATTAGAGTAAATGTGGAGCCTGGATATGTGACAGGACAGTTGACACCTCATACCAACAATGGAAGAGTTAGGAATGATCCCTGTGTATGGTAAATAATGTTGTTTGTATTCATGGAGCTCATAGCTGGAGACTATCCTGTGCCCATTGTAATGAGGCAACAGAAAAATTATCATATTGATGATGTAGTTAGGTACATAGTAGTAACTTATGAGGATCCACTCTAATTGTGGACAGATTTATAATTCAGGAAGATGTCATCACCTAGCATCCCATCAACAAGTCTGCTATTGAAGGAAAGTAAATTGCATCAAATGCCACAGTTTTCTGGTAACCATATGCCCAAAAAAATCTCAAAACCTCTTGCTGACAATAGATGTGATGTAGAATGGACATGTGCCCATTCTTGAGTACTTCATTTGCATTAGTACAATAAGTTAGGTTAAGGGCTCTGTGTTAAGTGTGTCCTAAGTTACACCCAGAAAGCTCTTTGCAGTTGAACTTCAAAGGTCCTGAAGGTCATGCATATTCTCTGAGGAGAATTTGATACATGTGGTGTATTCACTGGGAGCTTTGAGTTGGTTGCATTTCACCTTCATCTTTACACTTATGTCACATTCCATGTTGCTGCTGTGAATTTGACTGACCTCATGTGACCACCTGGAGAGCAGCCACGTCCCATGTGTAGTTAGGATTCTCTAGAGGAAAAGAACTGATAGAGTGAATCTATATATAGATACAGAAAGGGATTGTATTAGAGTGGGTTACAGGCTATGGTCTAGCTTGTCCAGCCAATAGAAAGTCCAAGTATCCAGTAATTGTTCAGTTCATAAGTATGTGTGTCTCAGCTGGTCCTCAGTATACACTGAAATCTTTTGAGAAGTAGACGCTAATAGACTTGGTAATGAGAGCAAAGGAAAGCAAGAAAACAGAACAGGCTTCTTTTTTTTCATTATATAGGTCACTTATATAGGTTGCTAGCAGAAGGTGTGACCTAGATTAAAAGTTCATCTTCCCACCTTAAAAGATCCATATTAAAAGTGGGCCTTCCTACTGGGTGGTAGTGGCGTGCACCTTTAATTCCTGCAGTTATAGGGTGAAGGCAGGTGTATGTCTGTGATTTCGAGGCCAGGCTAGTCTACAGAGCTAGTTCCAGGACAGCCAGGGATATGCAAAGAAAGAAAAGGTCGGTCTTCCTACATCAAATGATTTAGTTAAGGGAAAAAAAAAATCTCTCCCATGTGTACCCAGGCGTGTAGTCAAGTTGACAACCAAGAATAGCCATTTCATCCTATTTCTATTGATGTTCTTCTGATTCTTCCCCTTTTGTTGTTTAGAAACAATGAGTGCTTCTTCACTGTGTCTCCTCCAGTTTTTGCTAGGTGGGATAAATGGAAGTCTTGAATTACATCTGTTTTCCTTTTCAGATTTGAGAAATTCTTACCTATCACCCCATGTTATAGGTATCAGAGCTACAATCTGGTTTTGTCTTGTTATTGTTTAGATTTTTGTTGTTAATAGTATTAACATATTAAGTTCATTAAAGTTGTCTTTCTTCTGCCTTAGCTCACTGAGTATCTTTTGAATTCTTCAAGTAACTCATACATATCCATGGTTGATGTCTAGAGATTTAGTTTACTTAGATCATTTACTTTGATTTCTTCGAACACTTTCTAGACTCTTGTTTATATTTAAGAACTTTGCACATGTCTATACTTTCAATGTCATGGAAAATAGTAAAATAGATTCTTCCAAATCACAGGGAATAAACATAGAATGCCTTTGTTCCATTTTTAATCTTAGAGAGGCTATCACTCCAATGGCATTCTTTAGAAGGACGCACCCTATCAATGCACCTTCCTTCTCTTTTCCCTAGCAGCCATGAGATGGGTTCTGCCATGCCCTCCACTTTTATGGGTCTGCCTGACATTGCCTAAAGCAATATAGAACACAGACATCCCACTTAAACCACATACTGACCTTTTATGTAGCTTCAGAAGGGTTGCAGGTGACAGATATTCTCACACAGAAGTGCAAATACAAGTAATACAGCAACAGTTCCATCTTGAAAAGAGAATTAAGTTGGAAAAGTACACTTTATCTCAGTGAACAACGTATGGTCTGCTTATGTGATGCTGTGGTTGACTGTTACTATATCTGATGACAAGTATGCCATATTGAGAAGAAGCATGATGTTTGCCAGATAGACTGAACCACTGCATGATAGCATAACATACATGGTGAAAAATGTGATCAAAGAGTCAAATATTGATTTCAGGTATTTTCTGCTATATAGAAAAGCTGACAGCAATATGCAATGATGGGGAATTTTAGAACCCCTCAAACCTTTTCTCAGGATTCTGGGATTGTGATTGTTTTTGTATTGGACAAGACTTTCTATATGCTGAGAACATACTATCATCCCCCTACCCCATGTCATTATGGAAGCAGTCCTTTTCCTGAGCTGTGATCTTGTGACACTGCCAATAGACACTGCACTCTTGCCTTACAGATGCCATATAAGGAACACAGTACTGAGTTGTGATACTTTCCCCCATCATGTTTTCCAGGCCTTTCCTCCTATACACCACATTCCTGAAGGGCAACTGTTTGTCAACTTCCTTTCCCAACCCAAATACTGCCATTCCATTACCAATTTTGTCTTTATTCCCCACATCCATCCAGAGCTCTTCTTCTGCTCTCAAGATGCTCTGTCTAGAGCAGTGGTTCTCAGCCTTCCTAATGATATGGCATACAGTTCCTCATTTTTCAGTGAACCCCAACCATAAAGTTATTTTCTTACGACTTCATAACTGTAATTTTGCTACTGTTATGAATAGTAATGTAAATATCTGATATGCAGTATGTCTGGTAGGTGACCCCCCCAAAAAGGGGTTTAAACACACAGGTTGAGAACCACTCATCTTGCCCTAGGCTCACACTCACACCCATGTATATAAAAATGGGCTTAGTAAATGGGAGAAAACCTCAGGCATTTTCTTTCCTTGTAGGAAGTACAATTCATATAATTTATACTTCTATTTTAATGCAAATATCATGATTGTAATTTGTTTTGTAGCAAAATAAAATTCCACCATGTAAGTTCATTCCATTTCTTTTCTGGTGTTGGGCATCTTGGATGGGTTCATTTCTTATCTTCTTTGTGGCAATAAACCTGTATGTCTGTCTTTGGTAGAACTTTAGGGGCTGTGTATTTTTTGCTGTGGTGAGTAATATAGTGGTTAAGATTTTGGGTTGTGAATACTCCAAAATTATTTCGTTGGTTTTTACTGGTTCATAGTCCCTTGAAGAATGAATAAGTGTCCCACTTTTCTATTTCCTCAATGGCATTTGTTGTGTTTTTTTTCATTTTTCTTTATTTTTTGTTTGTTTGTTTTGTTTTGTTTTTTGAGGCAGAGTCATATGGCATGGAACTCACTGTTTATACCAGGCTGGTACTGAGCCAGCTGTTGTTTTCTGTGGAGTAGTAGGAGGAAATGAGACCAACTATACCTTCTCCATTTAGCCATTGTGAATAGCGTAAAAAGGAGTATCAGTTGGTTTTGAATTTGTAATTACCTCATGGATAAGGATGATAAACACTTCCCCTCCCCCCCCCCCAAAGGCTGGTAGCCTAGTGGTGGTGGTGCATGCCTTTAATCACAATGCTCTGGAGTCATGCAGATCTCTGAGTTCGAGGACAGCCTGGTCCACAAAGTGAGGCTATCAAGAGAGATGGCTAAACAGTTAAGAACAGTTTTCTGAGCCAAACACATGCATGAAGGTGGATAGCCAATAGAAAGTGAACTCAATGGCATCTTTGGAGGGTCCTCCTTTTGTCATATATGTATATATATGTATGTATATATGTACATATGTATGTATTCTGTCTTTTTACCCTACTGGTCCTATGTATATGTATTATGGCTTAAAGGTTAGTGTTTTTATGAGATTGCTAAGTGTGAGGTGCAGATTAGTGGATCTCTGTTTCTTGTGCCTTCTCTTGTCCTCTTCTTTTGTTTGTTTTATCACATTCTGAGTTGTTAGCTTTTGTTTTATCTTATTAGATTATATTTTTGTTATTATCTCTTGGAAGCCTCTTTGTTTTCTACTGAGAGACAGAAAGTGGTGGATCTGGGTAGGAGGGGGTGGGGTGGGGAGGAACTGGGTGGAGTAGAAGGAGGGGAAACTGTAATCAGGATATGTTATGGGTGTGCTGGTTTGAATAAGAATGGTCTCTGTAGGTTCATGTGTTTGAATGCTTGATTCATTGGGAGTGGCTTTATTAGGAGATATGGCCTTGTTGGAAGTGTGTCACTGTGGACTTTGAGGTCTCATATGCTAAAGTTATACCCAATATATCACACAGTCTCCTATAGCCTGTGGATCAAGATGTAGAGCTCTCACCTCCTTCTCCAGTACCATGGCAGTCTGCACACTGCCATGCTTCTCTCCATGATGATAATGGACTAAACCTGTGAAACTGGAAGCTAGCTTCAAATAAATGTTTACCTTTATAAGAGTTGCCATGGTCATAGTGTCTCCTCATAGCAATAGAAACCCTAACTAAGACAATGGGAAGAAAAAACCTATTTTCAATAAAAGACAAAGAAAATGGTATGATCCCCATAAACTCATGTTTGAATGCCTGGCACATGGAGAGTGGCACTTTTAGGAGGTATAGTCTTATGGAATAGGTGTGGCCTTGTTGGAGGAAAAGTGTCAATGTGTCACAAAATAAAACAAAAAAAGCGCTTGTTGCTCTTACAAAGGACCTGGATTTGTTTCCCAAAATCTACCTGGTAGCTCATAACTGTCTGTAATTCTAGTTCCAATGCATCCAATATACTCTGATCTTTGTGGGCACCAACACTTGCATGGTACACTTACATCTAAAGCAAACATTCATATACATAAAATAGAAATACTGTAAAAGTGAA
The DNA here is from genome assembly GCA_036184795.1 of Tokudaia tokunoshimensis. Taxonomy (NCBI): domain Eukaryota; kingdom Metazoa; phylum Chordata; class Mammalia; order Rodentia; family Muridae; genus Tokudaia; species Tokudaia tokunoshimensis. The sequence goes on from BTHU01000006.1 coordinate 92,443,177, forward strand.
TACATACACACATTGACTTTTTTTGGTGCTTTTTCTGTTAATGACTACCCTTTTAAACAAATATTTATTAACTTTATTTTATAAAGTTATAAAGATATAGGTGGTTACTCCCTAGCTCTCCTCTATTCATCTGTTCCTCATGTGAAATACCTTATTTCTTATATTCTCATGGATAATTTCTTTTTGACTGATCTGTGTATATTTGCCTTTAATTATTATCTGCAATGACTTGAGTAGAATGGCATGTGTTAATTCATGAGTATCTTCAAATGCACTTCTCTGTCAATTTTAAAACATAATTTTGGCTGCAATAATATGGTTGACAGTTACTTTTGGGTATTTAAATATATTTTTCTATTTTCTTCTTGCTTTAGAATTATTCTGGTATTATTTTGATATTTGGGTTTTTTTTTAAATGTGGTTTGACATTGTTCTTTAAGAGAGCTTAGTATTAATTTTTTATTTTACAATTTTGATACCTGATGTGAAAGGGCTAGAAGGAGTCCAGTCATTGTTCTTGAAACAGAAACTGAGCAGATCAACAGGAAGAAATGACTGCTTCTCCAGTAAGTACATCCCAGGTTCGTGTCATGTTGACCAGTACTGCTGCTGCTGCTGCTGCTACTACTACTACTACTACTACTACTACTACTTCTCCTCCTTGTCTTCTTCCTCCTCCTCCTTTTCCTCCTCCTCCTTCTTCGTTTTAATGAGAATTGTTATATATTAAAACTTTAGAAGCCTTTATTTTTGTTTCTGATAATGTCATCTGAAGTGTTTGTTTCCCATGAATTCCTTTTTCTCCCAATACTCAAGATTAACTTTTTAAATACATGTCTACTATGTATCACAGTCTTTTCTATTCAGTCCTCTCCAGCCAGACTCTTTGTGTGCAGGTAACTATTCACAATGAAAATAAGACCTACGTTTCCATTGTGGTTAAACAAATATGTTGTTGTTCAGTTGCTACAGAAGATGGATTTGTGTACTTATTGATCAGTTATCAAGGCCTAGTGTGCCATGTAATCCCATCTGAGGGATGTACCTAGGTTTCCTTGAACTACATTCATGAAAGTGTACATTCAAGCACTTTGAATTCCTTGCTAGAATCTCTAATAATTTTTGGAAAAGGATTCAAAGACATATTATTTGGATCCTCAATTGGATTATAATGCTAAATACTGAAACTCTCTAGATAGTGTTGAAGATGGCAGCAATATGTGCCTTGACCATGCTGTGAAATTGATGCTTCTGTGAGTAGATGCAGATTGTAGTCTATTGGTTTCTTTCTTTGACACTTGATATAAGTGTCAAAGTGATGATGTGTCTGTGATTGTTGACACTTGGCATCTATTCATCTCAGGAGAGTTCCTGCTCATATCATTCAGTTGATTCCAGTGTTCAGTGGTAACTTCCCAAACTGGAGAGATGAGTTCTCTTTGTCTTTTGTCTGTGGTTTCAGACACAGACCCATTGTGTAGCCTCTCCTGGTGGTGAGTCTTTGCATGACATCATGAAGAATATATTAGTAAGAATTTTCTTGAGTGTGTTGAGTGAGTAATATGCATAAGCCCTCACATTTCACATAGAAATGAAGATTCCTCTTAATTACTTTGCTCTAATCTTTACCCTTGCAGGAGATAGGATGTCCCATCACATTTGTTTTTTCTTTTGTTGAAGCTACTGTTTTTCATGGGTGGAAATTATGAAAAAAAAGACTGTGATAGACATATTTACTTTTTTATTTGGGGTGCGTGGTGTTGTTTCAAAAGAGGATTTCACTGTGTAGACCTGGCTATTCTAGAACTTACACAGTAGATCAGGCTGGTCTCACAGAGATTTATCTACCTCCGCCTCCTAAGTGGTGGGATTAAAAGTATGCACTACCACTGTCTGACCCAGATTTACATTTTTTTTCTTTAAAAATGTTTTAATTTTTTTTTTGCAGGACAGAATGTTTCAAATTCTGAGGAAACTTCTCTATAGCACACAAAGTTTAAATATGCAGTTAAATTTTATTTTTATTTTATATGTACGGGTGGTTTTGCCTACACATAAGTTTATGTACTACTTGCATGCCTGTTGTTCTCAGTCACCAGATGAGGGCAGTGCATCAAGGGAAACTGGATCTACAGGTGGATGTTAGATGCCATCTAAGTCATAGGAATGGAACCAAGGACATCTGGAAGAACAAACAGTACTTTGGACTGCTAAGCTATATCTACAACCCATCTAAAAATCATCTGAAAGAATAATTTTCCTGTCTCATCTGTATCACAAAAATGTCCTTAAATTCGTATGACACTTTCTGCCCATGGTAAAACTCTTACATTTCTATTACAGGGTCTGGTGACATTTGGGGATGTGGCTTTGGACTTCTCCCAGGAGGAGTGGGAATGCCTGGACTCTACTCAGAGGGCTTTGTACATTGATGTGATGTTGGAGAATTACATCAATCTGGTCTCTGTAGGTGAGAACATTTTTCTTGCAGAATTCCATCTTTTGTATTTACCTGGCATATAATGTATAAATTCTCTGATACTATCTAGAAATTACAGGGAATTAGAAAAATTCTTGTTCCAAAAAAATGTACTTTTTCATGTAATTTTCTTTTTGTTTCTCTAAGTCATCAGAAAAATCAAAAATTGCTCTTAACTACTAACCCATCTTTCCAGTTCTCTTACCAAGTTGATTTTTCTTTCTTTTCTTCCTTTCTTCTTTCTTTATTTCCTTCCTTCCTTCCTTCCTTCCTTCTTTCTTTCTTTTCTTTGTTGTTTTATTTTTTGTTTTTTCTAAGACAGAGTTTCTCTGTGAAGCCTTGGCTGTCCTAGAACTCACTTTGTAGACCAGATTGATCTTGAACTCAAAGAGATCCACCTGCCTCTGCCTTCTGGTGCTGGAATTTTAAAGGTATACCACCATGAACTGTTTGTCCCCACTCTCTCCAGTTTTTATTTAAGCATACCTTTATGCAAAGGTATGCATTGCAATATACTTAGTAAGTTGAATATTTTCATTTTAGTATTGTATTTAACTATTCTTCAATGATTTCTGGGGGAAAAGGAGATTTACAAACAGAAAACTATTTTAAATATAATCCTTCATATAGCCCTTTTTTCGAAGTTATTTATTGTTTTCATCATCTAATTCTCCAACCTTCTGTAAGTAGTACAGTTTAGATGAGAATAAGAATTCTGTTATTAATCCCCACAGTGTAATGGAGATCAAAATGAAGGTTCTGAACATCCATACAACAATGGTGAAAATAAAAAGGCCACTATGGAGAGCTGTTGTAAATAATTTACCACTTGTCTTAGAAAACTGAAGTTGACTCAGCTATTGAATCTGTTACTCATGAGTCAATCCCTATTGTTCCTAATTGTGCTCATTTCCCAGAGAAGCATCACATGTGTGGTAAATATGAGAAGGTCTTGGATCAACACTCAGAGCATGTAGTCCATCAACATGTGAATATCCAGGAGAAGTCTTACAAATATAAGGAGCTTGGCAAAATGGTTCATGAATCCTCTTCATGTACACCTTATAACCCAAGTAGTACTGCAGAAAACTGCAACAAGTACTGCAACCAGGATGCTTCCATTGAATCATCAAACCTAAACAGACATAAAAGTGTGCACACGGGAGAAGAACTTTTCAAATATAAAGAGTGTGGCAAATGTTTATGTCCCAACATTAGTCCAAATCAGAGTATTCACTCTATAAAGATGGAGCACAAGTATACAGAAAGTGATAAGCTTTGGGACTCTACACACAGACTTGTACAACAAAGAACTCATAGTGGAGAGAAAGCACACAATTGTGGGAAATGCTTTAGGAGTTGCTCAAGCCTCAGTACACATCAGAGACTTCACACTGGAGAGAAACCATGGAAGTGTAAAGAATGTGGTAAATCCTTTAAGTGGTTGTCTCACCTTAAAACCCATTGCAGAATACATACTGGAGAGAAACCTTATAAATGTAACGAATGTGATAAAGGCTTTTCCCGGTTATCTAGACTTAAAAGCCATTATAGAACCCATACTGGAGAGAAACCTTACAAATGTGAGGAATGCGGTAAGTGCTTTTCTCGGTTGTCAAGACTTAAAAGCCATTATAGAATCCATACAGGAGAGAAACCTTACAAGTGTAAGGAATGTGGCAAATCTTTTACCCATTGCACAGGTCTTAGTACACATCAGAAAATTCATACTGGGGAGAAACCTCACAAATGCAAAGACTGTGGCAAATCCTTTTATCTGTTGTCAACACTTAAAGAACATCTCAGAGTCCACACTAGAGAGAAACCTTACAAGTGCAAAGAATGTGGTAAGTTCTTCCATTGGTTGTCAGGCCTTAAAAGCCACTACAGAATCCATACTGGAGAGACACCTTACAAATGTAAGGAATGTGACAAATCATTTTCTCGGTTATCAAGACTTAAAAGCCATTATAGAACCCATACTGGAGAGAAATCTTGCAAATGTTTAGAATGTAACAAATACTTTTCCCAATGCACAGCTCTTAAAAGACATCAGAAAATTCATACTGATGAAAAACCCTACAAATGTGAAGAGTGCAGCAAATGTTTTTATGTATTGTCTCACCTAAAAAGCCATTGCAGAACCCATACTGGAGAGAGACCTTACAAATGTGAGGAATGTGGTAAGTGCTTTTCTCAGTTATCAAAACTTAAAAACCATTATAGAATCCATACAGGAGAGAAACCTTACAAGTGTAAGGAATGCGATAAATCCTTTACCCACTGCACAGCTCTTAGTACGCATCAGAAAATTCATACTGGAGAGAAACCCTACTCATGCAAAGACTGTGGTAAATCCTTTTATCTCTTGTCAAGACTTAAAGAACATTACAGAGTCCACACTGGAGAGAAACCGTACAATTGCAAGGAATGTGGTAAGTTCTTCCATTGGTTGTCAAACCTTAAAAGACATTCCAGAATTCACACTGGAGAGAAACCTTACAAATGTGGCGAGTGTGACAAATCATTTACCCACTGCTCAAGTCTTAAAGCTCATCAGAAAATTCATGCTGGGGTGAAACCCTACAAATGTGAAGAGTGTGGCAAGACCTTTTATTGGTTGTCAAACCTTAAAACCCATTCCAGAATCCATACTGGAGAAAAACCTTACAAATGTGGTGAATGTGAGAAATCCTTTGCCCAGCGCTCTCTTCTTACAAAGCACAACAGGATCCATACTGGAGAGAAACATGAACATAGGAATGTGTGAGTGCTTTTGATGAATGATTAAATCATAGAAAATAAATTCATGAGGACAAAATGTAGTCAGAAAATTCAAACCAGAAATAAACTGCAAGAATGTTCACTGTTGTGAAATCCTCATGACTTATGCATTAGAAATCCCATGCTAGAGAACCCATGATATGCATTGATTTTTTTCAAAGCCTTTACCTAGTGTTAAAATTGTAGATACATCTGAAAATTCATCCTGAAGGAAAACCCAAGAAACTTGTTAAATAATGACTCCTCTTTTTCTTACCTTCAATATAATCATTCAGGAGTCAGACTATACAGGTAGCACATATAAGAAATGTTAAAAAGATAACTTGTGTATGTGATACATGTACATGCATAGCCAGGAAATCCCAAAGAATATTCAGAAAAATTGTTTTTCAGTACTCAAGAAAACTGGAAAAGTAGTCAGTCCAACTGAAAAGCACAGTGATTCAAATAGAAACACCAGGACACAGACATTACACAAACAAGTGTATTGCAAAGAAGGAAACCAAATACATAAGGGAATTCGTTATATACATGAGTGGAGGAGGATATTTCTATTTGAATAAATATATAATTCATACTAACATTTGGGTAATGCTAGTATTGGAACTTGATGAAATGTAAACACAGTTTTTTTTTCACACTTGGATACATCCATGCTGTCTTGTTTGCTTACAGATGATTTTATGATAATGTGCATCAATTGTTGCTGCTTCAGAACTTATGAATCTGAGTCAGCAGTGGTGAAGTTAGGTAGCTAATGACTGGATGCTAACCATCTGGTGACTCCAACCATCTAGACAGACTCATGATGGCAAATTCACATTCTCCCTGGGCAAATCACACAGATGCTGTACAGACAGAGGCCCCTCTGCTTGATGACCTTTTGAGAACTACACTAGTTCATGACAGCGTTCCACTCCCAGAGAGAATTCTATCATTGTGTGCCTGTGATGACAGTTTTTTTTTTAAACCACTTATCCCTGATTGTTTTCTTCATTGATTTACTATGTAAAACACAGCCTTTGCAACCTGAGCAGAATCCTGTCTTGGAATCCTTTTGGTTTCAGGAGTTATTCTTCGTCTTTATTTGTAACACATGGTGGTTGAAGTGCCCTACTCTGTTGGAGTTCAGATTTCTTTGTGTGGGCAGGATTCTGAGATCATGGCACCTTACAGGCAATGGAGCTTGCTGCCTGCTTCTACCAATCAACTCTCTGTTAATAAGGTGTCATTAATATCACTTGGTCCATGAAGAATTAGTAGTCAAAGCAAGCTTCAATACTGTAAAACAAATGGAGATGAGCTTTATTTTGCAAAAGGAGGAACACACATATGAGGTAAGTATGCTGAGCAACAGGAAGAGAAAAGGGCTATCCAAACCTTCAATAGGCAGAGACAACCTTATTTTAGAAATATCTGGAAAAAAAAAAGATTAATCCTTAGAACTGCTAATCTCTTATCTGGATATCCTCAATGAAATTTATGTGGAAAAAAATTGAGATATCAGAGGAAAGTAAAATCTAATATTTGAGAATATATAGGTGTATTGGACAGTGTACACCATGAAACTCACACCTTTGCTTTCTTTGAAAATGTCAGTAATAACTGTATGTTTCCATATGTTAGTAAAGTAACATCCCTCCTATTGTTATCTATACTTTTCGTAAAACCACATGTATTTTTGAAATGTTCTACAACTCTATGTAAGGTGATTTTTTTTTTAATAAATAAAACATCTTCGTTTAATGGTTTTACGTGGAAATTCAATGAGTAAATGTGATCTAGCCTTCAAACTGAACCTCTCACTTTATATTAACATATGAGAAATGCAGGCTAATTTGCAAGGCTTGATCAAGCACTAAAATGCTTACATTCAAAATCTTCCCACAGTATGTAAACCTTATATGATTTGCATAATCTTGTCAAAGTTTATGTTTCATGTTTGAGGCATTCTAATGAATGTAACAGAAATTACCTGGCAGTGAAATTGGAATTCTTATTCACTGTTATGGAAGTTTTAATTACAAAACTCCAAGCAGTACTTTCCTTTGTATCTAACCTATGTCGGCCCCACCTGAACACGGAGATTTGGCTTTTCCTTTATATTTAAATAAATTTGTAAGTATTGGGACTGGAGAGATGCTGTGTGGTTAAGAACACTGGCTGTTCTTCTAGAGGACCTGGGTTCAATTCCCACCACCCACATGGCAGCTCACAATTGTCTGTTTGAGGGGATCCAACACCCTCATACAGACAGACATACAGGCCAAACACAGATACACATAAAATAAATAAATCTAAAAAAATTCCAAATATACTGGAGTCTAGTTTATTGTTTTAGAATTTCATATATGCGTATCATGAATTTTGATAGAGTCGCCCCGAATGCCTTCCCTCCATTGTTCCCAACTTTGCCCCACCCTCATTCTGTTGCTTCACATCTTCATGTGCTATATATATATATATATATATAAACGCCTGAGTCCACTTATTGCCAACTGAATGTACAAAACCAATCTGCTAGACTATGGACAGCCTTTCAGGGGCCATCTCTGAAAAAGACTAATTCCTCATCCAATCAAATACACAACAAATTCTCTTACTCATTTGGTTTCTTCTCTGCAACACACTTGTTGTGTCTTAGTGTTTCTATATGAATCACTGTGCTTTTCAGTTGGAATAAATACTCTTCAACTTTCTTGAGCACTGAAACGTAATTTTCCTGCACACTCTGGGATTTCCTGGCTGCATATACATGTGCCACACCCACAGGTTATCTCTTCAGTGTTTCTCTTGCTTTTCGTAGGGTTTGACTCCAGCTGCTGGTGTGAGGAGCCCCTCCTCCTAGCCATGCTGGCATTTGAGTTGCATTGAACTTGTCAGGCTGTCACAGGCGCTGTTGACTTAGGTGTTCAATAACAGTGCCATGTGAGATATGAGGAAAGAGATCAACCATGCATATGCTCTACTTTCTTAGAAACATAAGAGACCTGCTGGCTGAACACACAGTTTGTCTAACTTATATTTTATCTAGTATAGCTAGATCATGGCCACATAGATAAGAGTAATCCACAGATGACAGAGACCTATCTCTTCTGCCCTTCCCTTCAACTGCTTGGAGCTTGTGGTTCTCCTTCTATGAGTGGAAATGGCAAAGATGCAGAAGACCATAGCCAGGCAGAGATTTGTTTCTGGACCAAGACATCTTCCAAAATTTTAAGGTAGAAGTCATAATATTGGGACGTGGTGAGAAATGCAAATGTGGATTAACTCATCATACCCTTAGCTTGACCTCTGAACATTAGTAGCGTGAAATTTATGATGTTATTAATGGGTTTGCCGTAAAAATTAGACTTATTCTTAGCCCTTTCTAATTGTAAACACTCTTTATGGCTAAACATGCCAGCGTTTGTGTTTGTGTTTGTGTGTGTGTGTGTGTGTGTGTGTGCGCGCGCGCGTGCGCTTACACATGCCTGTGTGTTAATATTTGCTTTTAATGTCGTGATTAAAGATTCTGAAGTGAGTAGTAACCATGTGTTCTCTTTGAAAGTCCATGTAATTAACTAATGAAAAGAATTGTGAAGTGTTCTACCCCATCTGCAGTCAAAGAGAAATGGATACTCAGAAGTCTCTGCTGAATAAAAGAAAGTGCACTGTCAGTTGGCAAATCAATGCTAGATAATGCAGATTCCCTCCATCGTGAGAATGAGGTTTCTGGGCCTGAAGAGATGGCTTATTGGCTAAAAACACTATTATTCTTCCAGAGGACCAGAGTTTGAGTCCCAGCACTCTCTTGGTGGCTTAAAACTGAAGTTCCAGGGTATCTGACAACTTCTGAGTCTTGGGCTACCAGGCAAGAACATTGTACACATACAAACATGTTGGTAAAACACCTATGTGTCTATGACTTGATTAATGAGAGACAAAGTATTACTTGTTGTAAAGGTGTTACATAGAAGCAGGAGAGTTTTCGTAGCTTAGCTTGCTGCTAATACCTGGACAGACAGGAAAACTATGGCCTGTGGCATGATTCCCAATCAAGACATGGGGGGGGGGGGGCTGATGACATTACTGCATGGTGTGGCACTTTGCTTCTCCACAGAACAGTGTCATAAACCTGTTGACTTTATAATATTATTGTTACATACCCTGGGATAGTTCCATTTATCAAACTATGAACCACCAAGCACAGGAAGACAAAGATGCTTGTACACTTGGTATCCTTTCTACTCACCTGTGACCACCCAGAGACCTGGGGCTGTTAGTGATGTCTTTAAAACAACCAAGAGTCAGGTACTGATGAACACAGCCCTACATATCCTGTTAATGGGTAAAACAAGTTACTATCAATTATTAGCAATTTCATTTGGGAGACATGAAGCCAGTGTAAATTAAAATGATGTATTAAAGGACTGATATCAATTACTAATTGTTACTGGGTTTGGGGGGGCTTGTTTTTCTTGTTTTTTTTGTTTGTTTGTTTTGAGACAGGGTTTCACTGTGTAGCTCTAGTTGCTTTAGAACTCATAGAGATTGAACACCACCATGCTTGGTTAAATTAATTTTTAATCAATAAGAAAAATATATTTACAGAGCACTGTGTGATATTTTTTCTATATACTAAACCATTAAAATATATTTTATGAGTATGAATGTCTTCCTTGAATGTAATGGTTTTCAATAAAAACGGCCCCAATAGGTTCAAATATTTGAATGCTCAGTCAGTAGGGAGTTGCAATATTGGAGACGGATTAGTAAGTGTGGCTTCCAGGGACAGGGAGCTTCTGGGTGGGCCAGTTTCTCAGCCAAGGGTTGTGCTGACAGGGCAGCCTATAGTGGAAATAAAAGGCTCAGCAAGAAGAGGGAAGGAGTCAGGCAGTGTTTAGGGGAATTTATCAGCTCTGACTCACTAGCAATCAGGCTACTTCTGTGGCTCTGACTTACTGGCAATCGGGCTATTTTTCCAGCTCTGACTGACTAGCAACCAGGTGCTTCTTTATTTACACAGGTTTCACAGAACAATGACATACTAATGATTAACAAACTGGTATAGGTTATGTGTTGATTTTTCATTGTATGTCCGGGGTTACACATTCAGTTATAATTAGAAAATATAAACAGAACAGATTTTATTCTTGTTATCAGCCCTGTAACTCAAATTTAAGGAATCCAAAGAGTCTCCTCCAAAACGAACACATTTATTTTAGATCCTGCATTTAGGCTAGCAATCTTTGCTGTTTTAAATCACTCCAGACAAACAGAAAATATCTTAACTGGCTGTGCCATGTGGCCTTGTTGGAGGAGGTATGTCACTGGACCTTTTAAGTTTTCAAAGGCCCACACCAGGACCAGTGTCTTTCTTTCTCTATGTCTCTGTCTTCCTGTCTGTCTGCCTCCTCCACCCACCTCTCTCTTGACCTGTGGATCAGGATATAGCTCTCAGCATGCTCCCTGCTGTGATGATATATTCTAATATATCAAATATACTATATGTACTAGTATACTACTACATGTATGTATGTACTCTGTCAGTGTGCCTGCTGCACATAAGATTCTGAAGAGAACATCAGATCCTCTGAAATGGAGCTATAGATGATTGTGAGTGGGAGGAATCAGAGCCCAATCCTTTGAAACAGCAGCAAGTGCTCTGAAGCATAGAGGCATCTCTCCAGGCTCTCTAGACACATTTTTAAAATTAATTCAGTTAGCACAACTGACACCTCATAAAACTGACATGATTTAAACTTTATAAACAAGAAAAAAAATGAGATTCTTTATGTACTGAAAAAATATTACGCAGGCTGGTGGTGGCATGCTCCTTTAATCCCAGCACGTAAGAGGCAGTCTCTTGAGTTGGAGGCCAGCCTGGCCTACATAGTGAGTTCCAGGACAGCCAAGGCTACACAGATGAACCCTATCTTGAAAAGAAAAACTAATAAATAAATGAATAAATAAATAGATACTGTTCAAGCTTAACTACTAAAATATATGTGACTCTCTTTTATGCTATATGTCCATAGAATGTCAGAAATGAAAGAGTATTGTCCAAAAGCAACTCAGATTTTCACAGGGACCTTGTTTTTTACTTAAAATTTACTTCTTCATACAGCAGGGTCAAAGATGTTTCTGTTCTTAAAATTTAGATATACTGTTTCTGCACATTTTTTTTATGTAGTCTTCCTTGATGTATCTTGGTGTTTATCATTTACTTTTCTGTCTTGGCTCCTGCCTCAGGAATCATGCCTCTTTCTCAATCCTGGCACTATCCAGTATTAGGTTCAAGAACATGAAGCCACTTTCCCACGAGATCACTTCCTCACAGTCTTTGCACCTGTCTTACAGATTCTACTCACTGTTGTGAAATATAAGCATGCACTTGACTCTCTTGCTGTAGACAGTGAGCTCAGGGCACTTGTACTGACAGGAACCATGAGAGCATAGAGGACAAGTCCCTAGTTATGGCTCTGCGATTTTACAATGTCACTTTCTCCCAGAGCTGTAATTGCCTGAGATGTCAATTTGGTCATCTGAGAAACATTCCTTGTTATCACCAAAAATGTCTTTTATAGCTAAAGTGTCCACAGAGGCTGATAATTGTGGAGTCTGTTCCTCTCTGCATGTGGATTACAGAGATGTGTCTTGACAATATTAGAGCCATTGTGCAATCTGTCCATGAATAAATGGTGAAAAAACAAGAACCCTAGCGTTCATAGGAATTCATCGTAGCACTTAGGACCGATTCTTAAGTGAAGTGTAGATGCACAGGGCAATACTCATTTCACCTTCCTGCGGAAGGATATAATGTGGATTTCAGAGCACAGAGTAGTGTTCCTTACAGGTTATCAAGAGTATTGGAAAGGGGATGAGGAGAAGATGGTTAATAGATAAAGTTGTACAATTTAATGGAATGAATACCTTCTAATATTCTCAGGATACCTAAATATAGTCTACCCATTAATATTGAATACAATTTAAGATTCATGTATGTTCTCAGCCCCTATGGCAGACTGGTGCTCTAACTTCTAAAAACACACTATTTCTTTTATAACAGTTTTGAGTCTTCCTCCCACTAATGTCAACAGTAATGCATAACAGCGTACTATGAAACTGGTGGTGCCTTACTAAGATTCATTTGGGTTTGACCTGGGGAATCTTTCTTCCTTATCTTCCCATTCTCTCATATCCTATTTGTTATATACAATATTTCAATACTATTCCCAGAGGGAAAACATAATCTTGTTATAATCCATATACAAAGACATAATTATATGTAGGCAAGTGTATATAAAACATGATATGACAGCATAAATAACCAATTAAAAATAAATTACTTTCTAGACATTTTTCAAAACATATACAAATGCCCACCAGAAAAATAAGGTTCCACATATATAATGATTAGAAAGATGGAATGAAATGAATGAGACAGTACAGTATGAAGTAACAATGACTATAAAATTAAAGGCAAACATCACTAGGGCTGACAATCATGTTGGATGATACAGCCTGAAAGTGCCCTGTCAATGGACATGAGTACAGGACAGCATTATGAAGAGCTAGTGGGGAGTTTCATTAACCCTATGAGGATGCAGTTCAAATCTTGGACACACTCAAGGACATAATTCAATGTGGGCTAGAGATGCCACATAATCACTGTAAAATCATAGAACATGGACTCATCTTTAATATTCATCAACAAATGTATGTCAAAATAATGTGATCCTTCTGAGTAAAATACCATTCCACCATAAAAATGCATAAAATGGTCTCATCCATGATAATATAATAGAACTTTGTGGACTCTATTATGTAAAGACGTGAAATATAAACAATGAATGACTTCAATTATAAGAACGTATAATAGAAGATAGATGGTAGATGGGGAAAAATAAATGTTGGTTGTCAGTGACTGGAGAGAACATGGAATAATGAATAACAAGGCTATTGCTTAATGGTATGGATAAGTTACATTAATTTCCACAACATGATAAATATAACCCATAATCTAACATGTACTGTTTAAAATGATTAGAAAGATAGAATTTGAATGTGTTCTTTATAAGAAAGAATAGAAGATAAATGTATAGATATATTAACTACCACAATTAGGTTAGTGTCATGTGCGTGTGCATGTGTGTGTTTGAAGTGGTTTGATGCTCTGAATAACTCTAACCATCTGAAACAGTAAGCCCAATTAAATGCTTTCTTTTATAAGTTGCCTTGATCATTTTTACTTATCACAGCAATAGAAAAGTAAGACACAGATTCTCACTATATAGCCCTGTATGACCTGAAACTCACTATGTAGAGTAGTAGTATGGTCCTGAACCCACAGAGATCTGCCTGCTGAGTGGTGGGATTAAAGGTATGTGCCATCCAATCAGGTAATAATAATAATAATAGTAATAACAGTAATATTTTGGTTTTCTGAGACAGAGTTTCTTTGTGTAGCTCTGGCTGTCATGGAACTCACTGTAGACCAGGCTGGCCTGAAACTCAGTGAGATCTGTCTGCCTCTGCTTCCTGAGTACTGGGATAAAAGGCATGTGCTTCCACCAGCTGGCTTTAAAAATTCTTTTCAAAAAATGAACTGCATATTGTGTATTTCTGGTCATTAAGAAGATCCATGTTCTTATTTTGTCATTTCTATATATTTCAGTGGTATTGTGCATCTTCATTGTTCACTGTGGTCATTTCAAGCACCCATTACTGAATAATAAAACATCTAATAGTTCATTGGTGGTAGAACTCAGCATGCACAAACTGAGGATTTTCCTGTATGTTCCAGAATATGTCAGGAAATAACAGTTGACAAACTTTATATGATCATCTGTCTCATCTGAGACCAGTACTGTCAGAAATCCTGGTAATTTTTGAATTATTCGGGAGTGGCCATGTGACTCTTATACTGTGTCTAAGGTAGACTAGGAGCTAAACCAGGAATCCTGGGTTGCAAAGAACGGGGAGATACTAATCAAACAAAGAGTCAGATTTGAGTTGATGAAAGGGGCCCAAGTAAAGAGTGCAGTCAAGTTGAAAACATACTTGAAAATAATTTTTCCATGCTGTTTCACATGAAACAAGTCTTCCTTTTCTATTTAACTTTTAATTTATTTTGAAGATTTTATGAATGAATACTGTGTGTTTACATCATTCCCACCCCTTTAACCACGTTTGTGTGTGTATATGTATGTGTGTGGGGGTGTGTTTGCCTTCATCTCTCTGTGTGTATATGTATATATCCTGGTGAGTCAGTTTAGTGTTGTGATGTACATGTATTTATGGATAAACACTTGGAATTAGATGACTGATCAGTTTTAGAAATTAGAAGTGTGTTTGACAGTGTTCACTTAGGAAATTGTAAATTTTCAGTCTCGGTCAAGAAGGATATATAATGTAATCTAGGGTTACTGGTTTTTGTTGTTTTTCTTTAATGATGTTTCTTCAGTTTGTTGATCTATGTTTTGACTAAAACACATGGGCTATATTTTTTAAAGTTTAAAAACTCTACATTTATTTTTTAAAATAAAACAGTATTTTTATAATCATAACATCGAAGCTAAATGGAAAAAATATCTTGTCTCTAATTTGAAACACTCATACCTTATTTCAGCATGTGAGAAGCAAAGGATAATTACTGTGTTTATTTTGTGAAACTGGTAACTCAGTGGGCTGGTTTCCTTGGGAATCTTTTTTCTGGGGGATATAACCCCCCAAACATTTTACTTGCTGTTTTTAGCACACATTGTATGTTTGTTCTGTTTGAGATTTGATCAGTCCAACACAGGAAGCATTGTAATGAGAATCCTATTTTATGTGTATTGGTGCTGTGTTCATAAAATTTAGTCAAGTTCATGATACCACCTCATAAGTTAGCCATGCCAAGATGAAACTGAATATTCTTTCCCAGGGAGGCAGGTGCAGTTTCCCACCAGCTGTCAGAAATTCACTGAAGTGGCTGATGAACTTAACTTTGTAGTTTCTACGAGAAGCACTTGGCCACAGAAGTGTTTGTTTATGTTCTGCTTGAAGAGAGGAAGGATTTTGTTGTCTCAGTCAGTGATGTGAATGACAAGGTTTTCCCATGAAGCACAGGGTCTTTACCCAAAGCAGTTGAGTAAAGGGAGGGAGGGAGGGATTCCTTTCAGTGTCTGTAAAGAAATTGATGCCTGCCAATGTGTTGTCAGAAAGCCTTTAACCAAAGAAATAAAGAATCCCAAGATCAATGCATCAAGAATTCAGGATTTTTGTGTGGATTTAGGATATTTTGTGACACAGTTGACACACACAAAGGGACATGTTCAACTTTTCAGCAAGAAAATGAAGGAAGCCCAAAATGCCAGGAACAGATTACCAAGAAATATAGCCTATCCTTACTGAGAGCTTCTATCTTTTGTCTTCAAAGCAGAATCTTGTTGGATAGCCCTAGCTGTGCTGGAACTCACTCTGTAGACCAGGCTGGTCTTGTGCTGAGATTTTACAGGCTTGCACCACTACCGCCCAGTGAAATATCTTTTTTTCCCTATATTTCATGTTGAGTTTTCCTTAACACTTTGCCTTATTGAATTCATTTTCCTCTCCACCCTTGTGATTTCTTGATCTCTAGTCATTTTGTTCTGTCCTTTTTAAGTTTCCTTCAGATATTTGTTCCCTTTCTTTGTGCTTTCACTCCATTGAAGTTTCTAAAACTGTTTTGTGGTCTGCGTCTAACTTGCTGTCCTTAAAGAACACTGCCCTTTTCACCTTTTCTCATGGCAATTGACAAGTCTTCAGGGTCTCTGCCGCCCAGTGGGCGTTGGATACTTGCAGTTTTCAAGCCAAGCCACTGCTGGGACCCTTGAGAAACTAAACGGAAGAGGAAGTAGGTGGGCGGGACTGGGTACATATGAGAGGAGACTTCATAGTGGGTGGGACCAGAGTAGACAAATTCCCAAAGCAGGGGAGTGCCTCAGCAAAACTTGCCGTTCCCTCCGGAAGTTCTGGGATAAATAGTGCAGAACCTGGGCCAAGGACACTGTCCGGGGATCTTGCGGAAACGTGAAAACTCCCTTAAGCCGCAGGTGCCGCGCGGGGCATCCTGGGAGAGGCAGCAGTCAGCAGCGCTGCGGCGGGAACCGCAGCCCAGCGTCCCTGCAACCTCCCAGGTCAGAGGAGCTGCGGGGCTGGAGCGGAGCAGGGTGTGATCGGAGCGGAGCAGGGTGTGATCGATTTCTGGGCTTATTCTTTAGGATTCTGCTGTCATGAACTCCTATGATCTGGATAATTCCTGATTTTTTTTTTCCTTTTAAGGCTTTCAACAAATTCTCTTAAAAATAATCTCACAATTCTCTTTGTTAGTTCGGAAACAACAAAGTACTTTAAATTATCCAAGCTTTTCAAGAGAGTCACATTTAGAGCTGGTGGATTGTCAACCTAAAACAACAACAACAACAACAAAAAACTTGTTAGATATTAGTCACATAAGGATCGACAGAAGAACCACAAATGTATTTTCACAAACTCCAGTTATAGTTGTAATCATTAATATTTACTATGTAGAATTTTATCACTAACTTGCCGTCTGAGATGCACACATTCTATGATGTAAATACAGTACTCAAAATCTTGTATTTGGGTGTGAGGGTCTTACATCTTAGAGTGCAGAAAGGCAGAAAGGCACCGTATGCATGCTGAGGGTGAGGATATCAGGCCACAGGATGTTCACAGTTACAAAGCACCACAGTAGAAAGGACCTTTGAATAATTGTGGCCGTTTACAGCAGAAAAGAGTCTCTAATCCGATGTGTCCTTGGTTCATAAACTGCACTTTACTCAAGGGCCCATGGCCAAACTGTTGCTTTTTATTTCAGGATTTGTTGATCTTCAGTGATGTGACCTGTGGACGTGTCCCAGGAAAAGAGGGAATGCCTACACTCTGCTCAAGGGGGCTTTTTGCATAGAGCTCCGTGTTAGAATTAAAGTAGAATAAGGTAGAAAAGGCCATTTATTTGATACTGAATTACTAATTTATTTAATTATTTACTTAAAGCACTGCTGTAGTGCTCTACAACTTCATCTACTTGGAATGACCTGGAGAGGTGGCTGAAACAAAAGGCTTGCCCTTAGCAACCTTACCCCCAAAGCCTGCGTTTGTCAGCTGTAACCTGCATTTGAAAAGCCCAGGACAGAGAAGCGAGAGGGGGTTGAATGGGGAAAAGAGAGAGGGAAGGGGGCTTATGGGACTTTCGGGGAGGGAGGAAACGGGAAAGGGGAAATGATTTTGAATGTAAATAAAAAAAAACTTAGAAAATAAAATAAAATTAAAAACAAAAAAGAGTTCCTGTAACTGATTCTGGGTGATACTGAGGAATAGTATGTCCAGCTTTATTGTGATATAGTTTGCAATTACTACATATGAGTGTTTTGTTGTTGGCTCACCGTAAATATTTGTGTATCACCTATGAAATCTACCACCCACTGTCAAGTTTCTAAAATATCCTCTACCCACAAAGCTCACTTATAGTCCTGAAGACAGCAACTCTTTAGCCCCATTTGTCATTTGCAAACCTGGTTTCTGTTTTACTAATTTGCCATTTATGAACATGTCAAATAAATAGGCAATATCTAAAACAAAACAAAAAAAAAAAAAGGAAAAGCCCCCAAGCTAACTGCCTTTATGCTTCTGGGAAGTCCTGCTTGTTTTCCTCCTGACTCCACCTTGTGCTTGTAGACTATAAAATGCAAATAGGAACTGACCTGGAGACCAGAGCCTTTCAGAGCTTTCCCACCTTCAGTTGGTCCCTCTGTGACATCTATTCTTTCACTGGCAGTGGTGTCTCCAGAGTGCTTATTCCAGAGGGAGTTCACAACAGAAGCGTAGCCGTTTGGCTACTGTGTGTGAGAATAGTTTTCTTAATCTATTATTTTCTCATCTTCAGGTTCCGTCTCGAACTGGGCTGCATGTGTGTGAACTTTGTGTGGCTAAACTTCACATCGCATCTCATTGCAGTGACAGATTCTCAAGGCAGGAAAGAAATTATTATGAAGTGTTCTTTATTCCTCATGTTTCTCATCCGGGGAAGTGTTAGGTTTCTTTCATTTTTATTCCATGATAAAATCAGAGACTCAATAGTGTATAATATTGTCATCTCAGTCATGAAGTTTTATTTCTGCTCTTGAGGAGTTTTTAATTTTTTTTAAGTTTTTTATTTGCTTGTATGTTTTTGCTTACATGTATGTCTACACCGCTTTCATGCCTTGTGCTAAAGAGGCTGGAAGAAGGGGTCAGATACCTTGGGATTGGAATTGCAGATGGTTGTGAGCTACAGTGTAAGTACTGGTCCTTGGTCCTTTAAAAGAGCAACAGCTACTGAACCATCTTCCCTGCCCTTTAGTTTTGGGTGAGCTGTGATAAAAGGTGGGATTCAAGTTATACAAACTGAAAATGCTCCCTGAATATTTTCAGTATTCTGACTCTGCATGACAGATGGGGAATCATTTGTAAAATTCTCTATTTAGTTTTCTCTTTATCTAGTTGAGCATAGTACTGTGTTAGAAATCCTGGTACTTATTGATGAATCTTTTTCTCATATCCAGGACTCACTGATGAAGTGGAACAAGGAACCCTGGATGGTGAAGAGAGAGAATACAGTAACAAAATATCCAGGTATGTTGGGGGAAATTGAGGCAGGGATTGGTGAGAGGCTTAAGTGACAGTAGAAACAGGACATGAAATTCATTTGCCATGTTCTGTTTCACTAGGAATGATTCTGGAGACTTCCACTGAGAATAGTCTTCTTGGGATTATCCTATGGTAGATGTTGAAAGACTTCATATGTAAGAATTAATAGTAAGAAGCAAATGTAATTTTATTTGACTACGTATGAGATGAATGGTATCCATCTTGAATTCATATTGATTATATCTTGAGACTAATATTAGTT
Source organism: Tokudaia tokunoshimensis (assembly GCA_036184795.1). Lineage (NCBI taxonomy): Eukaryota > Metazoa > Chordata > Mammalia > Rodentia > Muridae > Tokudaia > Tokudaia tokunoshimensis. The sequence continues at coordinate 92,462,361 of BTHU01000006.1, forward strand.
TTCATTACTATAATTTTAATATATTATAAAATTAGGAAAATTGATGCCTCTCGGTTTTTCTCTGTTCTCTGAATTTTGGAGCTTTTTGTAGTTCCTTCAGATTCTACAACTTTTAGGGTTAATTTCTCCATTTCCTAAAATAATGCCAGCAGGATTTGGATAAGAATTGCCTAGTATGTCTCTAAAGTATTAAGCTCCATATTCATTGTCCTCCTGATGATACCTCCTGTCTGTCTTTAGGTCAACACTCACTGGGTTTATTGCTATAATTTTAACAGATTGTCAAATTTCCTCTGGGTTTGATCTTCTTTTGAAGATGTTTAAGCTATTCTTTGTTTGCCACAATTTAATATCACTTTCTCTATTCCTACAAAAATACCAAGAAGATTTTGGTAGGAATTTCTTGGAAACTATACAGAAAACCAACCTCCTTCTACATTGTCTTTACAGGTTTGAATAAGCACATGCCAGCTATTGATTTTCATGGCCTGTGTTCTTCTGTTTTCTATCTGCTGTTGATATCTGTATTCTAGAAACTCAATCTGTAAACCAGGCCAGCCTCAAGAAATCCACATGTCTCTGCCTCCCTAGTGCTGGGACTGATTAAAGGTATAACCATCTTCTGGAGACTTGTTCTACTTCTAAGATTTGACCACAGTAGAGCATGCTCCTTGAAGGTTGAGAAGATTGTGAGACCTCTGTTTTTTTGTGTATGGCTTTCTGGAAGGCTGCTAGGCATAATCTTTTCCTGTGCCATTGATGCTTAGCAATACTCTGTCTGATGTTATTATCTTTCACTAAATGTTGGATGGATGCTAATGTTTCCCAGCATCACTATCTGTTTTTTTCCTACCAGTCTGTCATGATTGCTTCAGGTGTTTGGAAACAGTTGTGTAAAATGCACTCATATTGACCACAAACTTTCTAGTGAATGGAAGATTTTATCACTATTTGTGTTTTGATGCATTTGGTTTTTTCTGTGGCCTACAATAATTATATCCAACATTATTTGCTGCTTTCTACATTCATGAAATGCTTTTAAATAATTATCTTTCTCAGTGTTTTTCAGTTTTAGGTTTGAAGAGAATTCCTGTGAAGAAAATGTTTTAATTTAGTTTTCTTTTTTTTTTCCTTTGTTCCTTTCTGAGTATCTGTCTGTCTTTTTTTTTTACTGCTGAGGCCTATTTCTATTTACATGTCTTCATTGGGCAATATTCATTTATATTTGAAGAAATCACTGAGAGGAAAGGACAAACTCATAACAGTTTGATCATTTTTTTTCTCTATATTTTCCATGTCTTACCCTCTTTCTGAGCTCTTTTGCCTTTCATTGGTATGTTTATAGCTTATTCCTTTATAAATTTCATTCTGGCATCTTCTATAGGATTTCTCTTTTCTGCTGTGAAGTCATCTCATTATAAGAATGTGTTTTGGTTAGTAATTCTGAACAAAATCACATGTGTAATATAGTTGGATCTTATGACTTTGTTTTTGTTTGATTGTTTAGGAAGCTGAACTCTTATTTGCATGGTAGCTGCAGTGAGTTTGAATTCCCACTGACAGTATATCTCCATATTCTTCCTCCTGTATTGTATCTTTATCATTGTTTAGGACCATGAGGGTGTATACTGATTGGGCAGAGTGATCTATAGCTCCATTTAGCAATTAGTTCCCTATGCCCACATATGAACATGTTTCCCCTTTGTGTTACTTAGTTGGTTCACTCTTCCAGATCATACATGAGCGTTTGTGAGTCATTGCACTGTGGGAGAGAATAGACTCAGGTTTATATTTTCTCAGTGGATTGATACTTTCCTCAACACCATTGGTTGAGGAGACTGTTTTGTTCTCCAGCTTAAGATTTTGTTATTTTGATAAAATTACAGATCGTCTTAGCTGCTTTGGCTGTTCTGTATCTGCTACTCCATTGCATTGGGCTGTGTCTACTCTTCTGCTACTACCATGATGTGACCTGAGATCACAGCGGTTTGTTTGTTTGTTTGTTTATTTTAGAGACAGCGTTTCTCTGTGTATAGCCTTGGCTGTCCTGGAGCTACCTCTGTAGACTAGACTGGCCTCAAACTCACAGAGATCTACCTGTGTCTGCCTCCCAAGTGCTGGGATTAAAGGCATACACCACTACTCTGGCTTCCTAACAACTTTTAATATTAATTTTAGGTACAAAAGTACAAGAAGAGGAAACTCAAGAGAAAGACAATAGGGAGAAATGGCTGGTTCTCCAGTAAATACATTCCAGGTCAGTGTCATGTCCATTTCTCATGTATAGAATAATTATATGTCTAGTTTTTTGAAGCAGGATTTCTCTGTATAGTCCTGGCTGTCTTGGAACTTGTTCTGTGGATCAGACTGGCCTCAAATTCACAGATCTACCTGCCTTTGCCTCCTAAGTGCTGGGATAAAGGCATACACTACCGCCACCACCAGCAGGTTCACTACAGGCCTTTAATTCTGTTTATGTTATCTAAAGTGTTTGTTTTACTTTTCTTCTGATAGATAAGATTAACCATGTAAATGTACATTTCCAACGAAGTACAGCCTTCTCTCCATCTGTCCTTGCTAGACTTAAGTTTGTAAAGGTAAATTAATTTAAGACCTGTATTCTGAAAGTGTTTTCCACTGTGACTGATGATCAAAGAAAGTGATGATCCTCAATTGCTGCAGATCCTTATATATTGTTGAGGTCTGGAAATTGTTACACAAACCACTCAAACATATATCTCAGTTAAACAAGCTGGTTCATTGAAAGCATACCCCAAGACTGATTGATCAGTGACACAGTATAGAGTCTGAAGCTAAACTACAACTACAAATGTTTCCCAGAGCCAGTGTATATAGGCAAAACCCACCATGAGCTCATGTGCAGATACAGGAAGCCTGTGGTCGGCCCTGACTCAAGCTATTTTGGCTAGCTTGACAAGAACAGTTCTAACTGACCTATATTCTGATTGGTCCTAAGTGGAATGTATGGTTATGGAATTTCTTAAGATTAGCAAGCCTCAGAATATAACATGGTAAGTGATCAGCTTGACCCTGCTCTGAGTCAAGCTATTTTTCTGTGGCAGTAAGAATATATAAAATGACTGGTAGGTATGGAACAAAATGGCTACACTTAGGCTTCTTGAGCAGGCTTCAGCATATATTAGTGAGGAAGGCCTCATGTTCTACAGATTCTCTGATCGAAGGATCGATCAGGTTTCCTCAAACCAGGTTTATGAAAGTGCAATTCAGACCTGGAACTCCTGTCTAGCACCACTAAACTGCTTATAGAAAAGTAGACAAGACCACAGTCTGTGATCTTAATACAGAGTACTGAAGCTCTCTAGAAAGTGTAGACCACACTGTCTGTGATCTTAATACAGAGTACTGAAGCTCTCTAGAAAGTGTAGACCACACTGTCTGTGATGTTAATACAGAATACTGAAGCTCTCTAGAAAGTGTAGACCACACTGTGATGTTAATACAGAATACTGAAGCTCTCTAGAAAGTGTAGACCACACTGTCTGTGATCTTAATACAGAATACTGAAGCTCTCTAGAAAGTGTAGACCACACTGTCTGTGATCTTAATACAGAGTACTGAAGCTCTCTAGAAAGTGTAGACCACACTGTCTGTGATGTTAATATTGAAGCTCTCTAGAAAGTGTAGAACACGCAGTTCTATGTGTGTTGACTTTAAGCAGTGGTTTTCAATCTGTGGGTGATGAGCAGTGGTTTTCAATCTGTGGGTGATGACCCCTCTGGCAAACTTGTTTCCAAAAATGTTTACATTACAATTCAAAAGAGTAAAAAAGTACAATTATGTAGGAGCAACAAAAATAATTTTATGGTTGAGGCTCACCACAGCATGAAGAACTGTATTAAAGTGTCACTGTATTAGGAAGATTGAAAGCCGCTGGGCTAGAGTAATAGTCTTGTCAGTAGATTCAGGCTGTAGTTTCTTTGCTTCTCCTTCCTTCCTTCCTTCCTTCTTTTCTTTCTTTTTTTTGTTGTTTCTTTTCTTTTTCCTTTTTTTTTTTGTTGTTGTTGTTGTACACAGGTTCCTCTATGTAGCCTTGTTTGTCCTGAAACTTGCCCTTTAGACCAGGCTGTCCTAGAACCATAGAAATCTGCCTGCCTTCACCTCCCAAGTGCAGGAATTAAGGGTGTAGACCATCACCACCCTGCATCCTTGATAATTCTTCAGGAATGAAACATCTCAGATATTTGTAAAATTGCTATTTGTCTTTCTTGGATTATGTGTATTTTTTTTAAAAAATAGGTCTATTATCTCATGTATGACTATTGCTGATTTCTATTTGTACTTCATATAGAGTAAATCTCATAAAATGATTTTTTGTTTGCTTGTCTTTCAAGGCAGAGTTTCTCTGTGTAACAACCTTGGATGTCCTGATCTTGCTTTGTAGACCCAGAGATCTGCCTGCCTCTGCCTCCTGAGCACTGAGATTAAAGGCCACTGTACCTGGCCTCATAAAATAATCTCCTTTATGATGAATGTTTGGAGAATTGGTGATTTGGATTGCTGTTATTTCCTTCTTACTGTGAGAAAACCAGGACTCTCTGACAGACTTACTTATTTACATTATTTATTTGTTATTTTGAGATAGAGTCTTAATTTGCAGCTTTGGTTTGGAATTCAATATATAAGCCTGGAATGCAAAGAGATCTGCCTTCCTCTGCCTCCTGAGTATTGGGGTTTAAGGTGTGTTCTACCATGCCTGGTATTTAAGACACATTGACATTAAATTCATCCATAGATTCTGCTTCCCAAGTTCTGCCTCTTTGCTATAAAAAATTGTGGAGCTGGGGTATGGATCCTAGAGCATTAACATCCCAACTGAGCTTATTAGAATATAATCCTATAAGACCCAACTGCAGAGAAGATTGATCCAGTGTCAGTATTTTAGCGAGGTCTATTATTTTGATATTTAGAGGCACAATTTTGCTCATCGCAAATTTTATATCTGAAATGCATACAATATGATTCTATATGAAATTAACACCACCTTCATGGAAGGTATACTTCTCTGTCCAGACCTTAAATTTATGTTTTATACGCCTTAAAAGAGTATTGTTTCCAAAAGTAAGATATCTTGTTTTCCCAGAGTTGAAAAATGTTTTTTTGATTTCAAAAAAGCATCTTATTGAATAGCTGTGCTTCTTCATTTACAGGAAAAAAAAAGGTCCTGTTTTCCTTTTACTCTCTGTATACAGGAAAAGACTCTGCTCATGGTAAACATTTTCATTGCAGGGTCTGTTGACATTCCGAGATGTGGCTGTGGACTTTTCCCAGGAGGAGTGGGAATACCTGGACTCTGCTCAGAGGGCTTTGTACATTGGTGTAATGTTAGAGAATTACAGCAACCTGGTGTCTGTGGGTAAGAACATTATTCTTGGACAATTCCTAACTCGTCCTTGATAAATACCTACTTTATAGGTGTGGAGATTCTATAGAGTAGCTGTCTTAAAAACTGTAGGAAACTAGGTAAATTATGTTAATGAATATTTCTTCCTGTTATGTGATGTTTTCCCTTTTGGAGGTATTATTAAGACTTCTTTTTGAGGTCTGGCCTCAGCATGAGGAGGGTCCTGAAAAAGGTGGGGAATGGGAGCTGTGCTGATTCAATAATGACTCGGAGTCAGTAGTGGATGCAAGCTGTCAATTCAAATGCTCTCCCTTTGCCTAAGGACTCTCATCATTCTTCCTTCTTCTCCTTTCTTCTTCCTGCTTCCATTTTCTTACCTTCCACATTTTTCTCATTCTTTTTCCTTCCTCAATCTTCTCATTCATTTTCCTTCTTCCAACCAGAGAGCCTGAACTCAGCCTTCTATTTATTAAAGTTACATCATCAAGGCTTTGATCATTGTTAATACGTTTTTAAAGAAATCCTTAAATTTACGTAAATTTTATGAAATCCAGATCACTAGTCCCTGCCCTGCTTCTTTAAAATGGAAACAAACACAAAGCAAAGGCACATTTCCTTATAAGTTTACACAGTCTATTCTTCATGGGTAGCTGAGCACAGCTCTTGTGGTTTCCTAATACAGCAGACAACAGTCTTTCACAACTATTTTCATTTAAGAACAGAAAGATGACAGACTGCAAAGGTGAAAATAATTTCTTACAAAGTTTTAAAATTTATACAAGTAAAGCATCTAACTCTCTCTAATATCTCTCTAGATATTGTCATCCCCAAACCTTTAAGTAGCTAGGAAAACAAAGTAGTATCTTTTTATATGCTTGTACATCATCTTTTAATTCTCTAATCTTTGTTTATCCTAGCAATTTCATGGCTTCATTACTCTTCTTCTAATACTATTTGTTTCTAAATCATATACAAGCCTTCCTCCTATAAAATAAACCCTTTTATCATGTGGTTGTTTCTTTATAGATTCCTCCTTCTTTTCCCTTCCATGCCTTTTCTTCTTGAGACCGTATTAACTCTCTATCCTTGATGTCTCCAAGTTCGTCCTGATTAATTAATGCAGCAGTCATTGGACTGGAGGGTACATATGTCTCCTCATAACTCCAAGTTTGACCACGTCTACAATGAACAATTTCTACAAAGAGCTTTGTAGGCTTTTATGGCCTGTATGGCTATATTGTCTCGATCCTTTCCTATGTCCCTAAAGACCAAGTGGAAAGCCTGTTCCTCATCCCCCACAGCCTCATGACTACCATTTCCCAGTCCTGAGAACTGCATCTGTTTCATTTATTACAGAGTCAATAGCTCTAAGTAATGGGGAAAGTATATTCCCCAGAAAGAGAGATTTAAAGTAAAACAGATAAGAGACAGCAGATTAACTTCAGGGCAGCAACAACCATCAAGTGCATCCTGGGATCAATGCCCTAGCGGTGCTCCAGGGATAGGAACTGTGTCACACCACCCCTTAGGCAGGCATTCCAGACCCAGCACTCTTGGGTCCATAATACATTTAGAGACCCAGTGGCAGATGTTTCCACCCACCCATGTCCTACAGTTCCATTTGCATCATTACATTTTACTCAGTTTTAACTGGAAGCAGAACTTGGTCTGCAAATTGAGAATGTTCCCTAAGTATTTCTTCAGCTTTATTTATTTTATTTATGCATGGATGTTAGCCTGCATGCTCAAAGTGCTTGACTAAGCCAGCAGAAAACAACAAATGCCCAGAATCTAGAGTTGCAGAGGAATGTGAGCTTCCCCAGGAGACTGGGAATAAAAACTGGTCCTTATAACCATTAAACCATCTATTTATGACTTCCATAAATACTTGTAAAACTCTACATGAAATAATGAGTAGCAAAACATATCTAGAATTTTCTATTATGTCATCTCTTAGATATCCAGTATGTCCTAGAGGATTCAACAAAATAATGTGCTACTTTTTGAGTGTGTATGCCAATTTCTAATACACAGGCATTATTGTGTGCAAGGGAGACCTGGTCCCCTGTTGGGAGCAAATCTACATACCCTGGAATGTGAAGAAAGAAGAGATGGTGGCTAAACCAGGTAGAGGTAAGTGAATAAGCAGGAAAGAGGTACTTAAGTGAAAGAGAAAGGAAACACAGAAAACAGTTTTGCCATATTCTGTCTCACTAGAGATTTGTTTTGTTTGTGTTGTTTATTCTAGACAGGGTTTTTCTATGATAGCCGTGGTTATCCTGGAACTTACTCTGTAGACCAGGCTGAACTTGAACTTGGACAGATATCCACTTGCCCTCTACCCTCTGAACACACCGATATCCCTCTGCCCTCTGCCCTCTGCCCTCTGCCCTCTGCCCTCTGCCCAGAGCTGGGTTTAAAGATGTGGGCCACCACTGCCTGGTGCGATAAATCTTGATAACTTTACTTAGTACAATGCCTTCTAGATGGATCCAATTATAAATGTTAGAAAACATTATTGTTCTTATTGGAAGTACTAGTATGCAAATGCAATTTTATTTGATTATAAGGGAGAGGGATTCTCAGTAACCACTCATGTCTTCAGACCAATAGTAAGTGGGTTCATTGCTATAATTTTATTATTTTATTAAGCATAGTGTCTATAACTGAGGGTGGTTATGCATACCTTTTATTCTAGCCCTGGGTGAATCTCAGTGAAAGGCTGGCAGGAGTGAGGCAGTTATTTGTAAGTTAAAAGGTAGCCTGGTCTACAGAGTGAATTCTTGCTGGCCAGGCATAGTAAACCCCTTTAAAAAAAATAAAAATAAAAAATAAAGCAGAAGCAATGTATGATTTCTCTCTCTCTGTCTCTCTTTCTCTCTCTCTCTCTGTCTCTCTCTGTCTCTCTCTCTCTGTGTCTCTCTCTCTCTCTCTCTCTGTGTGGGTGTGTGGGTGTGTATGTGTGTGTTTATGTGCATTTCTCTGAGTGACTATATATGGTTACTCTTTCTGCTCTGAGAACATCTCAACTCTATTTAATTCCCTGAGATTCTATATATTTCTAGAAATATTTGTTGTGTTTCTTAAATTGTATAGTGTTTGGTATTTAGGTAGGAATTGTTTAGGATCTTTATGGAATATGACCTTCCTTCCATATTTTCTTCCCATGTGGAGCAAGATAGTGCTCTTACCAGTGTGTCAGATCCTACATGTCACTCATGGAGTTCTGTTTTCTCTCTGCTGTTATACCTGTCTCCCCATTTGGTCTGAAAAAGACTATTTAAACATTCATCATTTATGCATGTATGTGTGTGTGTGTTGTTTTGCTTTGTTTTTTCTGCTTTTGTTTATTTATTTGTTTTTTGTCTTTTGTTTTTTGGGTTTTTTTTTTCCTGAGACAGGCCACTATTGCTTTGAAGAAACACCATGACCAAGGGAACTCTTATAAAAGAAAGTATTTAATTGGAGGTTTTCAAATAGTTTCAAAGGTTTCGTCCATTATCACCATGGTGGGGAGCATGGTGACAATCAGGAAGGAAGGCATGGTGCTGGATAGCAGAGTACTTTATATTTTCATCCAAAGACATCAGGCAGAGTGACACTGAGCCTGGTATTGGCTTTTGCAACTTCAAAGTACACTCCCAGTGACACTTTTCTATCAAGGGCACACCTTCTAATCCTTCCTCAGTTATCAATTGAAGACTCAGTATGCAAATATATGAGCTTACGCTGGGCATTGTCATTCAAACCATCACAGATATCTTTGTAAAATTTCTTCATTCAATATTTTGTATCCTTAGATTTGAAGTGGATTCGTGTGTGTGTGTGTGTGTTCACATATATATATTAATACATATATATTAATCTTTCTTTTTTCTTTGTTCCAATTTTTTTTTTAATTTCAATTTTCTGTATATAGAGGCTTTGTCTGAATGTATGTCTGTACACCACTAGTGTACCTGGTGCCTTTGAATGCCCTGAAACTGGAGTTACAGAGGGTTGTGAGCTGTCATGTGAGTGTTGCATATTCAGCCTGGGTCCTCTGGAATAGTATTGAGTGCTCTTATCATGCTAGGTGCAAGCTAGTCTGATGAAGCCATCTCTACAGACACTCTGTCTCAATTTTTCTGTTTGTTTGTTTTTTGAGACAGGTTTTCTTTGTGTAGCCTTGGCTCTACTGGAATCACTTTGTAGACCAGGCCATCCTTAAACTCATAGAGATCACCTGCCTCTTCCAACTGCTGAGACTAAAGGACTATGCGCCACCATGTGGCCTTTCTCATTCTTGTAGCATGTTTGCATCTTCTACATTGGGAATATGTAAAGAAAATCATTGAAAACAAAGAACATACTAACAGTTTTTACAAAGTGTTCTTTTTTTATAGCTCTTTCAATCTTAGTAACTTCTTTACTCTTTGTATTCAATTTATTGTTTTGGTTTTTTTTTTCAAGTAAAGGAAATTTTTATTTTAAAAATTAAAAATTCTATCTTGCCCAAGTTAAAGACACTTTATCACTGTGTGACTTCTTTTTCTCAGTATTGCTACTACCATGAGACCATGAGGGATTACTTGAAGGTTTTCTTTTGGTTTCTTTTCTTTGTTTTTCTCAAGCTCTGGGATAATTTTTTTAGAGTTTTTACAGACTTTTTTTAGAATTTTTATTAGAGCTTTTTTGAGAGAAAGCAACAGGGAAGACAAGCTGTGAATCTTGACAGCAGAAGTCAACAAGCAGGGGCATGGTGGAAGGACAGTTTGAGAGGAAGCCTAGAGTGCCTGGGAAACCAGCCTGACATTGGCCAATATTGGAAAGAAAACGATAAAAGGAAAATGGAGATAATAGGCTTAGATGAGAAACAGTACATTAGCAAGAGGAACTTTGAATTAAGACTCCATAACAATGGAACTTTTAGTGAAGGCCTGCTGGTGCCAACCTGTAATTGCAGCTACAGAGAAGCTGAGGCAGGGGGATGATAAATTCAATCCCAGCTACAAAGTAAATTAGTTCAAAGCCTGTTTGGGCAGCTTAGTGAAACTCTATCTCAAAATAGTGAAAAGAGTAAAACAGGCCTGTTGCTGCCGTGCATGCACAGGACCCGGGATGTAGAGATGGGAGGACCTGGGGTTCAAGTTCAGCCTTAGCTACATAGAGAGTTGGAGGCCAGGCTGGGCTAAAGGAGACCCTATCTCAAGAACTTGGGTCATGCTAACAAGGAGAGTAACTTACACATGCACCTAACTTCTGGATGCTTTTCTGTTTCAGCTTTTCATCAGACTAGCTTGCACCTAGCATGACAACACTTAAAATATGAGTCGAAATAAATGTTACACCAAAGAAAAGAAAAGTAAAAAAGGTGCGGGTAATATAGCTCAGTGGTAGATTTGTGCAGATGGCATGAGGCATTCGATTCCATTCAACCCCCTTTATGACAAGCAAATGAAGACAGATGAGGTACAGCCGTTTGAATCAGCCTGGCTCTCCTGCTTACTTTGTATCTACAACTTAAGGAACCTGAGACCCTTAATTTTTGTTTGTTCCACTCTCCTTAGATTCAGCAGGAGCTGTTCCTTTTTATTTGCTTATCTAATTGCACTGTGGTGCCACAGTGGGCTTCGAACTCCCAATCTCAAGTTTTCTCCCTTTCAGCCTCCTTTGTAGCTAGGACTGCAGTGAGTAGTCCCATGCCTAACCTGAGCTAACTTAGATAGATTCTGATTTTTTTTTCTTTTTAATCAGTCATACATCCTTCCTTATTTTTTTCTTAAAGATTAATAACTATTTACTTAATATTTTTTTATTTTTATGTGTCTAAATGTTTTGTCTTCATGTATGTATGTGCACCACTTGTGTATCTGGAGCCCATGGAAGCCAGAAGAGCATTCCTGGAGCAGGAGTTATAATCAGTTGTTAGTCACACTGACAAGTTCTTCTTCTGCGATAGCAGAAAGTGTTCCTAACCACCGAGCCACCTCTCCAGCCTCCTGTGGTTCCAGTGTTGCTGTTTTGTTTTAAAAGGAAGAGTTTGTTTTGACTTGTGAAATTTCTAATCTGTTATTTATTTATTTATTTATTTTTTAAAATCTATTCATCATTCTATGTATGTTACAAATAGGTGGGAAAGTTAACTTTCCTCGGGTCCGAGTACAACTTTGTAAAGTTGGTTCTTTCCACCTCTGTGTGGGTTGTGGAAATCAAACTCACATCTCTCAGCTTGCCCAGTCAATTTATTGTTTTTATTCTATTATAAATTCCAGTCATGATGCTCTATAATTATTCTAGATTTGCATACCACAGGGCTTGCCAAAGCCAGGACCTAAAAATATATCAACTAGTTTTAAAATGATCTCATATAAAAATACATCCAAATCCTACATACCTTCTGGTCTCCAGTGTCTTTGGCACTGATATTCTGTTCAAGAAGAATTGGAACTTTTCAATGGTGGTACGCACTTTTATGACAGAGAGAGGCAGATCTCTGAGATCAAGGCTGGCCTTGTCTATAGAGCAAGTTCCCGGACAGCCAAGGCTACACAGAGACACCCTGTCCCAAAGTAAAACAGAGAGAGAGAGAGAGAGAGAGAGAGAGAGAGAGAGAGAGAGAGAGAGAGAGAGAGAGAGAGAGAGAGAGAGAGAGAAGAAAAAACAATAACAACAAAGAATTGGAATCTCACTGTTAATACTTTGTACTTTCAGAATTAGTCCTGTATAGGACTGAGATAATGACTCTGGTGAATCTCTCATGGTCCCCTATTCAGTTTTCTGAGCCCTGTTTCTGATGTTGAGTTGAACACTTGCTCTGTTCCAGTTCTCTTTTCTCATCCATCTCACACAGGATTTGTTGCTTTTCAACAACTGAGCTTTCTGTCCTGATCTCTTTCTAATTTTAATATTCTAATTGGAAAAAGAGTTATCTGGATATCTAAGAAATAGTCATCCTTGTTTCTTACTTATAACTTTAGTATTCTGTTCTACTGTCTAGTGACAAGTGCCTAACTGTTTTAGAGCGTTCACTGAGCAAAATCATCAGTGAATGTTTTTGTTATGTACTATGTGCTAACATGAGGATATGAAATTTTCTATACTGCTACCTCACTAATGTCCTCAGGTTTGAATAATATTGTATATTATAAATCTAATAGGAGTCCATGAAGTAGGATAACTCTATAATTTCCTTTCTTTCAGCTGTGTCTTCATATTATATCTATTGACTCTCTTCATGGGAGAACATACAAAGACTCTTCTAGAACATAATCTTAGAAATCAATGAAAAGAGCAAACTTGAGAATTTCTATTTAAGGAAAGACAGGAACACAGGGCTGAGTTTGTAGATATCCAACAGTATAAGGTTTGAAATCAAGACTACATAACAACTACATCCCTGCCCTGTTTCAGCTATAGCCTTGGATGTTTAGTAAAAATATAATTTCTTTGCATCTATTTTTTTTTTTTGAGACAGGGTTTCTTTGTATAGCCCTGAGTGTCCTGGAACTCAGTCTGTAGACCAGGCTGGCCTCAAATCCACCCGCCTCTGCCTCCAAGTGCTGGGATTAAAGGCGTGTGCCTCCACTGCCTGACTTTTTTTTTTTTTTTTTGCATCTATTTTTGGTGAATTATTAAGAAAAAAATCTCTGTCATGTATTTTTGTTTGTTTGTCTTTTGTTTGTTTTTGTATGCTTTTGAGACAGGATCTTTCTAGGAAGTTCTGGCTGTCCTTGGATTCACTATGTAGTCGAGACTGGACTGGAATTCACAGAGATCTGTCTGTATCTGTCTGATAAATGCTGGGATTAACATAATGCTGCACCACACCTCGTTCTGTCAAGTCATACATAAGTTTTTAAAGTCAAAAGAAATTTGATTATTCTGAGCAGGGATTGTATAGCAGTACGCTTATTAAGTGGAGATCTTTTGAATTTAGTGTAAACAGTTCTACAGTATTTCTGGGAAAAACAATTAGACAGAGTAACGTATTTCAAAAGGAATTGGCCAAAGAGAGCGCGCTTCCCAAGTTCACTCTTGTTTCTTCAACTATTTATTCTACTTTTTGTAAGGCGTGCAGTTTAGATAAGAATGGAAAGATTGTTATCAGTGATGGAGATCAGAATGCGGTTCTTTTGAGCTCATGCAGTGGCTTCCACAAAGTGATAATGAATGATAGAGAAGCCTCTGCTCAGAGCTCTATTCTAAAGAATGGTATTTACTTATCTCAGAGAACTCAGATATTGAATCTGTTTAATCAGTCCTCAATCCTCCTTTTCCTAATTATGCTCATTTTCCAGAGAACCATCAAATGTGCAGTGAATCTGAGAAGGTCTTTGATCAAGACGCAAAGAATACCATCTATGAGCATGTGGATATGCAGTGGAAGTCCAGTGAATGTAATGAACTTGGCAAAATGCTTCATGAATCCTCCAGATGGGTACTTTGCAAAACAAATAATACTCCAGAAATCTGCAACAAATGCAGATTTGGTAACCACAGGGATGCCTGTATTGAATCAACCAATCTCAGTAAACATAAAAGTATGCACACTGGAGAAGAACCTTGCAAATATAAAGACTATGGCAAATCTTTAAGTTTAGTTTCAAACATAAGTCAGACTCATGCAATGTACATAGGAGAGAAAGAATATAAAGAATGTGATAAAACTTTTGGCTCTACCCCAAACCTTGTACAGCTAAGAAACCATAGTGGAGAAAACCCACAAAAGTGTAGGAAATGTAGAACAGGATTCAAGACCTGCTCAAGCCTCAGTACATATCAGAGAACTTATACTGGAGAGAAACTATTGATATGCACAGAATGTGACAAGGCCTTTAGGTGGTTGTCAGATCTTGAAACACATTACAGAATCCATTCTGAAAAAAAGCCTTTCAAATGTAAGGAATGTAACAGATCTTTTACCTTCTGCTCTTCTCTTAGAGAACATCAAAACATCCATGAGGGAAAATTGTACAAATGTTGGGAATGTGACAAATCCTTTACCCGGTGCTCATCTCTTAGAGCACATGAGAAAATTCACACTGGAGAGAAAACTTTCAAATGTAAGGAATGTATTAAGTCCTTTTATATGCTGTCCCAGCTTAAAAAACATGCCAGAACACATACTGGAGAGAAACCATACAAATGTAAGGAATGTGACAAATCTTTTACCTACTCCTCATCTCTTAGAGAACATCAGAACATGCATGCTGGAAAACTATATAAATGTCAGAAATGTGACAAATCCTTTACCCGGTGCTCATCTCTTAGAGCACATGAGAAAATTCACACTGGCGAGAAACCTTTCAAATGTAAGGAATGTGGTAAGTCCTTTTATATGTTTTCTCAGCTTAGAAAACATGCCAGAACTCATACTGGAGAGAAACCGTACAAATGTAAGGAGTGTGAGAAATCCTTTACCCAGTGTTCAACCCTTAGGATACATCAGAAAATTCATGCTGGAGAGAAACCCTACAAATGTAAAGAATGTGGTAAGTGCTTTTATAAGTTGTCATACCTTAAAGTCCATTACAGAACTCATACTGGAGAGAAGCCTTACCAATGTAAAGAATGTGGTAAGGGTTTTTCCCAGTTGTCTTGTCTTAAAAGCCATGAAAGAATCCATACTGGAGAGAAACCTTACAAATGCAGTGAATGTGACAAATCCTTTACACACTGCTCAACTTGTAGGAGACACCAGAGCACTCATGCTGCAAAACTTTACAAATGTGAGGAATGTGACAAATCCTTTGCCAAACAGTCATCTCTCAGAACACATCAGAAAGTTCATGCAGGAGAGAAACCTCATGCTTGTAAAGAATGTGGTAAGGCCTTCTATCAACTATCACATCTGAATGTTCATTACAGAATCCATACTGGAGAGAAACCTTACAAATGTGATGAATGTGAAAAATCGTTTACAAAATGTTCATCTCTCAGAACACATCAGAAAATTCATGCAGGAGAGAAACCTCATGCTTGTAAAGAATGTGGCAAGGCCTTCTATCACTTATCACACCTTAACATCCATTACAGAATTCATACAGGAGAGAAGCCTTATAAATGTAGTGAATGTGACAAATCCTTTACCACATTGGCAAACCTTAGAAGACATCACAAAATTCATACTGGGGAGAAAACTTTCCATAGTAAATAATGTGATGTATGCTTTTTCCAGAGTGCTATCCTTACGAACCACTTCAGGCCCCACCCCAGAGAAACATGAACATGAGAAATCAGGGAAGGCCTTTACGGAATATTTAAATCTTAGAAAACATCAAGAGTTTATAGTGAGGAAAAATCTAAAATGTTACACTATTGGAAGCCTTTCATTAAAACATTATACTTGTTCAACCTCAAAAAATTCATAACGAAGGCAATATGTGTTAATCTAAAAGATGTCAACAAGCCTTTAGTTATTCCCTGAAATGACATACAGCAGAAAATTCATATTAGAGAGAAATCATTTATGTTTGCCATTGTGCTATATTCATGCCTCACTATGTACTAGAAATTCCTCTCTAGAGACCCCAAAGAAATAACATTGAATTTGTCAAAGCCTTTCCCTACTACACATCTGGAAATTCTTCCTGAACTCAGTATATCTAAAGTGGTTTTCATTCAAGATGTAGATAAATCTAATTGTCATTTGTTGCATGAGTGTTCTATAAATAAGCAAATTATCTACAATAATAATAGGCCAGTGAAAGCATTATTTGTTATAATCTGCCACCAGGAATGGGAGCCTTTCCTTCTAGCAATTTAGCTATTCCATCAGCCATATCCTTGTAAGAAATAGTTAATAACCTATCTGAAAATGTTAAAAACCTCAAAACATAAATTCCCTTGGAAATCTTGTGAGTGGTATTTGATGTGTTATCACATAAAATTTTGTTGATTATGTTCTATGGGGGTAATACAAAAGTAAGTGGAATTCCAATCATATTTCATAGACATTTGGGTTTTTTTCATATTTATTATCTGATTCTCCAACAATTTAACTATCTGTTGTAACTCTCCTACCTCTGATTCTATTTGTTCATCAATGCTTGTCTTACTCATAAATTATGAGAATCATGTTACTGTTTTTATACAAACCATTGCAATCATAATTATTCCTGTGATAGTAACAATAAGGTATTTAATAAAACATTTTGTCCTTTTTAGAAATCTATCAAGGACTTGTATCATAGTAGTTACAACAAACCCTTCTTCCCATGTCCTGGACAGTTACAGGTAACTATAATCCCATAATTTACAATAAAACTAATCACACTATTCAGATTAATATTAATGTTAATGCTACCTATAGCAAAAAACATAGGGCAACTTTACACAAAAAGTTATATGAAAGGGATTGCAAAAGTAGAATCAATTACTGGAACAGGTGTGTCTGAAATTACTAGATCATGTATGTCTCTATTGAAGTTAATGCTGCCAGGATTTTCCAAATATGCCATTGTTCAGGTTCCAGTTAATTATTAATCCAGATCCTAGACCTAGGGAGAGCTCAGCCTCCGTCATGCCAAGCTGTTAACCCTGTGGTTCAGAAAAAAAAAATAGCCTAATTATGAATTATGAACATGCCATAGAACCAACTAATTTTAATTATACCATTGACTGTTATTTGACAGTTAGAAACAAATCTCCCATGATGACCCTGATCAGTTAACATAGGATCACATGCTAAATGATTTCTCTCTCTCTCTCTCTCAGCATCGTACAAAAGAACAGGGACATATTTATAATTTTCATAAAAGAGTAATATAAACAGGATCTAAACTATGTCCAGTACTGTTGTTTACATTATTATATTGACCAGGAAAGCCCAGAGAATATGTTGAAAACAGACCTGTATAATTGGGAGTTCTGGTGTCTGATAAAGCATCAGTCCATACTTTCCTTCTAAGAGGAATACAAATGTTATGTCCTATGCAAACAGGTGATTCAGATCCCAAAGGAAAAATAAACACAGTCCTTTTTTCAGATAAATGAATGAGTCTATTATGGTACAGTCATTAGTAAAGATAACAACAGTTGGATAGATATGTTCAGAGGTATACACTGCAGATGCACAGATCAAAGCATATAGCATCACTGGAAAAAGATTCTCCGGTAACTTTGGGTTCTCTGTGCATCATAGAATATCCTCCCTTTGGTGCATAGGGCCTTAATATGGACCCAGGTGGGCAGAGTTGACTTCTGATGATGTGGCCAACATCCCCTTTTGTCCTTCACCTGGAGGGCTGCTATTTTTCTGGTGACTTGTATTGTCTACCTCACCCTCTGCTACCATCCTTGATAGCCTTGAGCCAGAGAAGCCTAAGAGAAATCCATAATGGTTCAGAGGCTCCATCTGCAATGACAGATACATATCCCTGCCCTCATGTAACCGGGCTCCCAAGTCTCAAACTGTTTAAACCACACAGGTCTGTCTAGACTCTACACTCTAGAAGTGGTTTATAATGTTCTATAGAGAAATGCTTTTGAGTTTTTGAGTATAGATCACTTCAAAGCAAAGTTTAAAGATTAAGAGTAAATAAGAAAAGTACAAGAATATCCCTGGCATTCCCCCTTTTTAATTTTTTAATAATTAGTATTCTATGTGCTTTGCTCTTGAAAAATATAATGAATACCTGTAATATAATTAATTGCATTCTTTACAGGAGTTTTTACTACTATACTACTACTATAGTAATTTTTACTGCTATTTTCAGTTTTTATAAAAGTAGCTACTCCCATAACAGCAAAAGTTTGTATAAGAAGAACATACAGCAGAAACAAAGATTGAAGATTGAGATACAACCCAAAGAAATTTATAAGTATAGCTCAAATAGGACACTGCAGTAATGTGAGCATAATACAATCTGAAGAGAAAAGGTAATTTCTGTTGCTGGAAATAAACATACAACAGAAGCAGAATCTGAAACAATGTTTAAGGTTTTATGAACTAATAATAATAGATGGTTCAAAACATCCAGTTCCACTTGTTGGATTGAGAAAAAGAGGTATTAATATATTGATGAATATCTGGACCATGAATTCTCCCTCTGCACCATTAGATGAGTCATCAATAAAATAAGTTTCAGCCTGTGGAATGGGAGAAGGTTGGACAATTTTTGTAATCACAAATTTAGTTCATATGAAAAAAAAATCCCATAGTTTGCTAGCTGGATGAGTTCTAATTCTTCTACAGTAACCTGCAAATGAAACTTGAAAATCCAGAGAGTTCTGTAACACTCTTAAAACCTGATTGCTAGTTAAGGATAATATGGTAGAGCAAGGATCAAACACAAATAATTGTTGTCATTTGATCCTCCCCAGATTTACTAATTGAGCAAGAAGAATAAGTATTTTATGGCCCTTATAGGGTAAATAGATACATTCTAAAGATTTATGTTCTTGAGCTGTAATACCTGTAGGAGACAATGTAGTGGGGAAAACAAGTAAGTTTAAAACAGTGAAAGAGCCATAAGATACACAAATTTTCCTGTTAGTCTGTAGTTCTTCCTTTGC
Organism: Tokudaia tokunoshimensis; assembly: GCA_036184795.1. NCBI lineage: Eukaryota > Metazoa > Chordata > Mammalia > Rodentia > Muridae > Tokudaia > Tokudaia tokunoshimensis. The sequence goes on from BTHU01000006.1 coordinate 92,481,241, forward strand.
AAGGCCTGCCTAATGCCAGATCTAGAGTTTTAAGTAGATTGGAATACAGCATTTTTCAGTTGGGTTGGAAATTTTTGTGTTGCTACTCTGGTGACAATAAGGGTAGTATAATTTTTTAATGTAGTCACAGCCAAGGGTCAAGAAGTGATGTACAAGATAAAAATATCCTGATTTTTCTCTTAAAAATTCTGGAATAGCTGTAAACATTTTTCTTAAATGTCATGATATTGAGCATGAATCTCCTGTGCATGCAACTTTATTGTAAATTCATGCCAGCATTGTTATTTATTTATTTATTTATTTATTTATTTATTTTTGAGACAGGGTCTATCCCTGACTATCCTGAAACTCATTATATAGACCAGACTGGCCTTATTTTATGTGTAGATGTGTTCTGCTTGCATTTGGCTATGTATACCATGTGTTTGCCTCATACCTGCAAAGGTCAGAAGAGGGCTTTAGATCCCTGAAACAGGAGTTACAGACTGTTACAATCCAAATTTGGGTGGTGGGAATTGAACTGTCACCCTGCACAAGAGCCACCAGGCAAACTCAAATCCATCTCAAGGACTTTAAGCAAGAGTTTCATGTAATTCAGTAGTGAGTGAAATTTAGCATTGAAATTTAATATAGAAATTACTCTATTAAAACATCTTGAAAAATGACTTTTGGGTTTTTGTTTGTTTGTTTGGGGATTTTATTTATTTATTTTTAAATTTTGAGACAGTCTCACCATATATTTCGGATGTCCTAGAACTTCCTATGTAGACTAAGCTGACCTTGAATTCACAGATATCCTCTGCCTTCTGCCTGGAAGATGCTTTGTGACACCTGCCATAGAAGTTTTTAAGATAAACATTTTTGCCAGACAGTGATGGTGCAGGCCTTTATTCCTTGCACTCGTGAAGCAGAGGTCAGCAGATCTCTGTAAGTTTGAGGACAACCTGGTCTACAGAGCTAGTTCCAGGACAGCCAAGGCTATACAGAGAAAACCTGTCGGTTATGAAAGCAAAACAAAAAACAGAAAAAGGATCAAAAGCAGGGGAGATGTGTTCACCTTCTTATGTTGTAGTGGCCAAATTCTAAATCCTCTCCCACCCCCACACCTCTTTGGCTTTGCTGTTGCTTGAATGTCACAACCACTCTGGAGGAGGACTCTCCTTTCAGTGAAACACAAAAACTACTCTTTGATCATCTTATTAAGTTACTACCTTTAACATTTCGGTGGGTGTGTGAGTTGACTAAGCATGCCAGTAGAACAAAGCCAGCACAGGTCAAAGAGAGTCTATGTAAGCAGCATTCAGTGACTTCAGAATATTAGTTTTATTAAGTATGGTAGATAGCAAAATCCGGGCACATTCAAGGAACTCAGATGAAAGGATACAGAATGTTTATGTAGTTCCTGCTTCAACATCAATATACATCTTTGCCCCTTTCTTCTCCACAAGGTCACTTCTCAGACTGGATTTGTGGGGTATATAGCAGGATCTTAGATATATAGAGCAAACCTGGATCTGAATTTGCAGAGAGTGCTGAGAGTTGGACAGGCCTTGCTCACTTAGAGGAACACAGTGGTGCAGTCGAAGGACTTCCTCCCCCTCATTGCACACCAATCAACTCCAGTCCAAAGCTGAGCCTGAATCCAGTGCAGTTAAACAGCTTTTATATCCTCTGTTACTGTCTTGTCTTCTGCATCACAAGTCAGAGGGATATATATTTTTATTGGCTTTGTTAAGCTTGCTGAACAGTCAGCTGAACATGCCCCCACCCCACCCCTGAACAGAAATCTTTTTTAAACAGCAGCAGGAGAAAGACTTGTGTGCCCACAAGCCATTTCTAATCCAGTGGGAGGGGGAGAAACTGGATTTCACAGGGGAGCTGGAAAAGTGTGCGGATTACACAAGGTAATAAGGGGATAAATAACAGGGGGCGGGCAAACTCTAAGGGGCAGCTGAAGGGGACAGGGGGAGCCTTGAACACCTGGAACAGAAACTTTTCGTAGGCGGTGGGGCCAGAGGATGCACTAGGATCCTAAGGAGAGAAAGAGGAAAGCCCGCCATTCCAGAGGGAGCTCTGGGATTCTTAGGAACCCAAACAGCTTGTGGAAGACTGGACCCTGGTTCTTTTGAAAACTCTCCTCAGACCGGGTTTCCTGGATGCAAGCCTGGAGAGTCAGCAGTCAGCAGCTCAGCGGTGGGAACTACAGCTTGGCAGCCCTGGAACCTCCCAGGTCAGAGGAGCTGGGAAACCGGCAGGAGCGGAGCAGGGAGTGTGATCAGGCTCTCTAATAAAACCTGCTAATAAAGACGCCAGATCTCAAAATTTGCTGTGGATCTTAAATAGGTCAGTATATACCGATTATATGAATTGAGACTTAGCCTGATTTTTTTTTTTATTTTTTATTCAGTTTATGGTTACCTGGATAGTCACAGAATAATGGGGTAGAGCACTTGTTAGGAGAGAACGCACAGTGGGGATTTTCCTCCGACCCCAGATTAGGCAAAAACTACCGCCGGAACACCTGTCTTCACGAGAGATCCTTTATAAAGGGGAGAAGAAAAGTTAAAAGTGATTGCTTTCTGACTCAAGCAGAAAAACATCCGCAAATAACTTTGAAGGTGTAACTTTTAAGAATGGGCTAGGATGAAAAGGTATATTTTGATTGAGTATGTTAATTAGGCGATCCAAAGGGGGCTTTTGATCTCTGGAATTTAATACTTTGATAGCTGGACCTTGATAGTCAGCCTCAGGAGGAGGAAGTGGACAAATGAAAGAACAGACCTTGGCAGCTACCTTTAGAAATGTAGTCTAATGGTTTTTAGCAAGGCAGAGGGAATAGGGGAAGAAGGACAAGGTCTGCCAGAGCGGTGCTTGCCAGCAACTCTTCTGTAGTTTGCAAACATTATTCTCTTTGCTATTGTGGTGGCAGTGACAAAACTCCTGGAATTTAAATTCGTCCATGCTTTCTAACTCCTCTGATTTTCCACTTTCTTATTCAATAGTAGCCTTTGAGTTTGGGGACTTGGCATCCCCAGGGAGTTTCTTTTTGTTTTTTTTTAAAGATTTTATTTAGCCGGGCAGTGGTGGTGCATGCCTTTAATCCCAGCACTTGGGAGGCAGAGCCAGGTGGATTTCTGAGTTCGAGGCCAGCTTAGTCTACAGAGTGAGTTCCAGGACATCCAGGGCTACACAAAGAAACCCTGTCTCGAAAAACCAAAAAAAAAAAAAAGATTTTATTTGTTTATTTATTTCATGTATGTGAGTACACTGTCACTGTCTTCAGACACACCAGAAGAGGGCATCGGGAGCTTGTTAGGTATTAGTCTCTTACAGGACTAAGGAAGATTTGATCGTAAACATTAACATTTACTAATAAATAAGTTTACTTCCATTAGTTTTCCATCTGATACATATGAGCTCTGTGATTAAGAAATGTGTCTGTGTATGCTGACTCAATGCTACACATTAGAGTCCGGAAAAGCAGCGTATATTCCTCACAAACATACCTCTGTAAGAGAATATCAAGTCAAACGAATTTTACAGTTAGAAAACCCACTATAGATAAGGATAAAATTGGAAAGCATCCTTTAAGTAATTCTGATCACTCAAGTGTATGAGAAAGTTGTCTTTGTCTTTTGTCTCTTTGGTCCAACGAAAGCACTCTTCCCATGGATACATGGCCAAATTGGCTTGGTGTCGTTTAGACTTGGCTTTGTCACTCCTTTGCCCAGTGTGTCTCAGATCTCTCCTCATACACCAAGCTGGTGCCACAGGGATCTGCCTGCCTCTGCCTGTCTCTGCCTTTTGAGTGCTCAGAGTAAAGCTGCGCAGGAACTCAGATGGCTCAAACACCTCTTTTGAGTTTTAATTTCAGGATTCGTTGGCATTCAGAGCTGTGACTCTGGACTGCTCTCAAGAGGAGGGACAATGCCTGGACCCTTATCAGCTGGCTTTGTACTGAGATTGAACATTGCAGAAGTGTAGGAGTCTGGTTTCTGTGGGTAAGAATAGTTTTCTTGCAGTCTTCCTTGCCCTTGTTGGGCTTCATGGGAAAACTACTCTGCAATCCAATGAGTCTCACATATCAAAGAGGAAAGTGAAATCCTCAAAGGAAAAAAAAATGCACTGCATGATACTATGTTTCTTACATTTGTCCTTGTGGAGGTGTTGCTCTTTCATTTTCGTTCCATGATAAATTCTAAAACACAGTGGAGTATAATACTGTCATCCCAATCATTCCATTCCGTGTCCATCCACGCTTCTATTTTTATTGAGCTGTGATTAGAAGTGGTGGGACTCAAGTTAGGCTAACTGAAAATGGTCCCTAAGTTGTTTCTTATTCTGACACTACATGTTGTTTGGAAAATCATTTGTAGAATTCTCTTATTATGTTTTCTCTTTCTCTACTGAGCACAGAACTGTGTTAGAAATCCAGATACTTTCTGAAGAATCTCTTTCTATGTGCAGGGCTCACTGATCACCCAGACCTGCTCACCTGTGAAACAGAACAAAGAGACCTGGAAACTGGAGAGGAAGGAGACAGAAGCAAATGTACCAGGTATTTTGGAGGGACTGAGTTACTTGTGGTGAGAGGGTCAATTGATATTGAACATGGAATTAGGGAGGGAACCCTGTTTAATGAGTCAGCAATTAATAGCCCTTGCTGCTCTGAGGAGGACATGGGTTCAGTTCCTAGCACTCATAATGGGTAACAGCCATGCATAACTTCAGTTCAGGAGACAGGATGCCTTTCTCTGACCTCAGCAGGTCACAGACACAGAGCATAAGAACACATTCTACACAATACTGATACCCATCAGCTAAAATACAAAATCTGAAGAAAAATTTTTTAAAAAATTGCAAGTGAGTCATGAGATTGGTTTTGCCACCATCTGTTTCTCTACAAATGATTCTGAAAGAGTCTACTGTAAAAAGTGTTAAGATTACTATCCCATTTTACACGTCATTGACTTTATATGTAAGAATTAGTACTTGGAGGAAACAAACTATGCAGGTCAGTGATAAAGACCCCATTCAGTTTGTCTCTCTTTTACCTCTTTATTTCAATATTAAATGATTTTCCTTACTGTAACTTTAGCATCTTGTAAAATTGGGGAATATCATTCATTAGATTTGTTTCCTGATCTCCTAACTTTGACGTTATATTCTGTTTCTTTGATAGTGAAATTTCCCATTTCCTAAAATGATGCCATCAGGATTTTGATAAGCTTTGCTTAGTGTCTCTCCAGAGCTGAAAACGGTGTCTTTTCATTGACATCTCCTTTTATCTTTACTGCTACTCAATGATTTTCATTGCTATAATTTTAATGAAGTTTGATATCTTGGTTTCATCTTCTGAAGCAGTTTGAAATCTGTGCTTTCTTAAATTTCATACCTCAATCATATCACCTTTGTGTATTTTGCTGAAATATCCCAAACTTGCTGAAATAAATTCCTTTAAATCATTGCATAGAGAAACCTCCTTGGCAATTGTGTTCCTATGTTTCACTGAGAGCATGCTAATGGATTATCATTGTTCATGTGTCATCTATGTATTCTTCTGTTTTCCTTCTGCTATTTCTGTGCACATGCATGTTGGTCGGTAACTAATTCCTCTTTGGCAAGAATGTTCTACAATTAGTCATTTCATATAGATCTGCATGTGTAGTTTAGTTGAATCTCACATGAACTGTTGCTTGTGGTTATTGAAGAAGCTGCACACTGACTTGCATGATGACTGCAGAAGGCTGTACTCCCTCTACACTGTCTCTGAGTACTTTCTTTTGCGTTGACTGTATTTCAGGATTCATTTCATTGAAACCTTGAATGTGGTAATCGAATAGGCAGAGAGGGGATCTTGGTGCACATTAGGTGAACATTTTGTTCGTGACTAATGGAATAGAATATTTTTAATGTGTACTTATTTGTAAATGTAATTGTTTTTTAGCAAGACCTATTCAAATCATTTGCTACATCATTCAACTAATTATTAATTATCTATATGAAGTTTCTTTATTTCATGATATATTCTGGGTATTAGCATATCATACTATAATTAGCAAGCTAATCAATTTATCTGCTCAATAGGCTGCTTCTTCATACTTTGAAATTTTGGGATTTCTATGCATGTATCCTTTCTCAGAGTCACTATTCCAGCAGACATAACTGCTGCTCTATTGCATAGGGCTGTATATCTACTCTTCGGATACTCCTGTGTTCAAGTGGCCATGTGGCTCTGAATCACAGTTGGGATAACTCACTATATAACTGCTCAATGTAGCTGGGTTGAATACACAGTGCTGACACAGACAGGATCAGCTGATGTCCATCTAAAGTCTAAGCTCTCAGTTCATTTAAACAGAGTGTCTTACGGCTGTCCCCCTGCATACCTCCAAACCTTCTCCCCATTCCCTCATGGCTAAGCAGTATGTGGACATTGAATAATATTTGGAGGGGCTCTGGAAGTCTTTTAAGCTTCTGAAAATGGAATGTTACTCTAATTTATTTCTCAGTCTGCTCATTAGGAGTATGTACTAAACTGTGATTTGTGTTTGATAATATTTTATTCTTCAATATTACTATGGCATTTGTCAAGTGTAAAGGTTTCTGGTGGTGTTTTCAGATAGGTTATATAAATAATCACACTATGTTTGAAATGAAGTGAATTAACTGATTTCTTTGCCAACCATATCTCTTTTTTTCTTTGTGTCTTTCAAATTTTTGTAGGTTAGTCTTTTTAAAATTATTACTACATATGTATGGATATTTGCCTTAGAGTTTTATTGCTATGATTGACCAAGGTAACTCTTTTTTTTTAATTAGATATTGTCCTCTGGTTTCTGTTGGATAGGATTGGTGGAGTGTTGAATTATGTGTGTTTTCTTCATCAAAGTTGAGAATCTCTCACCTTTTTCCTCATATTGTAGATGTCAGAGCTACAAGATCATTTTCTTTTTATTGTCCTAATTTTTCAATGATAGTGTTAATATCCTTATTCAATTAATTGCTATTCTTCTGGCTTAACTCATTGAGTATTGTCATGGTTTGAATATGCTTGGTCCAGTGAGTGGCACTATTTGGAGGTGTGACCTTGTTGGAGTATGAGTGTTGAGGATTTAAGACCTTTGTCCTAGCTGCCTGAAAGTGAGAATTCGGCTAGCGGCCTTCAAATAGAGATGTAGAACTCTCAGCCCTGCCTTCACCATGCCTGCTTGAACACTGCAATGCAGTGGATGTATAACATATACTTGTGTATAAATATTTGAACACAAGATTTTTTATATACATAATACATAAAAAATATGGATATTATATATCATCTAATGATTTATAATATATTATATATGGATTACATAATATAGATTATATATTTCATATATATAATGGATTGTATTATATGGATTATATAATATAGAGATTACATATTATCTATATATAGAGATTATATGGTATAGAAATTTTATGATATATAGATTCTATAATATACATAATATAGAGATTATACATTCTATATATTTTATAATAATTTTTTATATTTTTATTTACATTCAAAATCATTTCCCCTTTCCCCTTTCCTCCCTCCCCGAAAGTCCCATAAGCCCCCTTCCCTCCCTCTTTTCCCCATTCAATCCCCTCTCGCTTCTCTGTTGGGCATTCCCCTACATCCAGTCTTTCCAGGACCAGGGGTCTCTCCTTCCATCTTCTTGGAAATCTATTGATATGCATATTGTGTCTAGGGTATTCCGAGATTCTGGGTTAATATCCCCTTATCAGTGACTGCATACTATGTGTGTTCTTTTGTGATTGGGTTACCTCACTAAGGATGATATTTTCAAGTTCTGACCATTTGCCTAGGAATTTTGTGAATTCATTGTTTTTAATTGCAGAGTAGTATTCCATTGTGTAAATATACCACATCTTCTGAATCCATTCCTCCGTTGAGGGACATCTGGGTTCTTTCCAGCTTCTGGCTATTATAAATAAGGCTGCTATGAACATAGTGGAGCATGTGTCCATATTGCATGCAGGTAAAGCCTCTGGGTATATGCCCAGGAGTGGTATAGCCGGATCCTCCAGGAGTGTCATGCCCAGTTTTCTGAGGAACCGCCAGACTGCTTTCCAGAGTGGTTGTACCAGCTTGCAATTCCACCAGCAGTGGAGGAGTGTTCCTCTTCCTCCACATCTTCGCCAACAACTGCTGTCTCCTGTGTTTTTGATCTTAGCCATTCTGACTGGTGTGAGATGGAATCTCAGGGTTGTTTTGATTTGCATTTGATTTATTATATAAAAATAATGTACTCTATGCAGCAAAACTCTCAGTTATATATAAATTATATATAAATTATAATCTATATAATATAACTAAAATTATATATTATATTTACATATCATTTTTAGTATATATAAAATATATAATTATAGTGATATACATTATTTAAAATATATAATAGAAATTATTATACATTATGACATATATTATAATACATAATATATATTATAAATTATACTATATATAATCTCTCTATCTTATATATTATGTTATATTTATATATAAATATGTATTATATATAATATATTCATTCTCATTACTATATATAATATTTTATATATAAATATTATCAATTCTGTATTACATAATATATAATTTACATATAAAAATATATACATTTATTATAATTATATAATTATTTATAAACTATACAGGATTATGTATAGTAATATATAATTATGATTATATATTTTCTAACATATATTATACATAATATATATGCATGCCAGGAGACTTGACCCATGTCCCTTGTCACACAATCTTATTTTGATGTGTAACTGTAAAGTTTGTCACCTGAGAGAGATCTCACCTGTGTCATATTTAATAATTGTGAACCTGACAACTACAGTGAAGAATTCTATGGCACAACTGTATTCATGTTCTGCAAGATGTTTCCACAGGTGATAAGAATTTGAAAATTCTGACATATTTAGTGATTAATTACAAGGGCACTCCCTGCTACAATTCAACTTATCCCTGTACCTTCCTGAACACTCTTCTCCCTCTGGCAGTCATCAGGTGGTATCTACTATACCTCCTCCTTGATGATTCTGCCTTGACATTGCCTTCAATGTTTAGTATACTAACATTCAATATAAGCTTTTATATGCTGAGTTGTACTATTCTATCTCTATATGCTTCCAGGTGGGTTGCAAGGATTGCTGTTCTCACACAATGGTGTACATGCAACTTAGAAAAGTTTACCTTAAGAAGAGGCCTGAGTTGGACAGGCACGCTCTCCTCAGTGAACAGTGGACAGCCTACTTAGACAATGATGAGAATGGCTGTATGTGGATCTAATGACGAGTTTACCCTGTTGAGAAAAAAAACCTATTATATTTGTCAAACCTATGATATTTGATTCATCATAGGATGTATCAGCTCTCCAATATAGTATGACACACATGGTAAATACATGTACTGTATCTTCTGGGTAGAATGAAATGAAATGTGACCAATTACCACCTAGAAATGCTGACAGCAACATTAAATGATGGAAAATTTTAGGGACCCTCAAACATTTTTCCAGGAAGAGACAGATCTGGGATTGTGACAGTGTCTATACTTATCCTAAGAACACACCATCATCCCAGGCCCTGTATTAGTATGGAAACAGTCCTTTTCCTGAGCTGTGAAGTTGTGAGGCTGTCATTAAATTCTGCATTCTTGCCTTACAGGTGCCATGTGAAGAACACAGTGCTGAGTTCATTTGTGATACTCTCCTGCTTCAAGGCCACATCATCATCTCTAGCATCTCCTATATACCTTGTTAATAAGGGACAATTATGATGTAACTACTACCAGTCCTCCAATACACACTATTTTCCCTATTTCCAACTCTACTGAGAACTCTGCATAGACACTTTGACCAAGGAAACTCTTACAAAGACAGCATTAATTGGCTTGCTCACAGGTTCAGAGGTTCAGTCCATTATCATCAAGGCAGGAACATGGCAGCGTCCAGGCAGGCATGGTGCAAGATGAACTGAGAGTTCTACATTTTCATCTGAAGGCCACTAGGAGAAGACTAGCTCCTATGTGATTAGGAAGAGTGTCTCATTGCCCACTCCCACAGTGACACACTTCCTCTAACTACACCATACCTATTCCAACAAGGTCACACCACCTAATAGTGCCACTCCTGAGCCAAGTATATTCAAACCATGGCACTGCCTCATGGTTCTTCCTGTAAAGCCATGAACTCTTAACTACAAACACACTGACAAAAATGAAAATATGAAGTCTGTACATGGGAAAACACATAAAAGATATTTCTTTCTCATTAGCCATTCACTCAATATGATTTTTCATGACTATTGATTTGAATACCAAGTTCATGATTGTCATTTCTTTGTGGCAAATAAAATTCCAAAGGAATGCACTCCATTTCCTTTACCTGTGAATCTTTCCTTGAACATATTGTCTGTTCCTTTTCCTTCAGTCTCATGAATAGTGATACACTCTTTGTGCTGGCTGACTGTGGGGAAATTTAGGACCTGTGATTAAGGACTCAGCTTTCCTGTGTTGGGGAACATTGCAGTTTAAGATTTTGATTTTTAAAACCTCTAGAATGAATTCTTTCTTTGGCCCCAGTTGACATTCCACTGGGGATGAATAAGGAGACTACTTTAACATTCCCTCACCTGTATTTCTTGCAATCCATTTACTTTTTCCTTGTTATATGAGACAGGGCCTCATTGTGCACCAGACTAGAACAGAGTCACAGATTCACTTGCCTTTGTCTCTGCCTCTGGTGAAGTGGTATTGTAAGTATTCCCATCACACCTGACTCAATCATTGGTTTTCTTAATTTTAGTCTTTCTGGCCAGAGCAAGAAGTTGGTTTTGAGCTTGTAATTTCATGAGTAAGAATGATGATCACTTTAAGGCATATATTTTTGTCTGGCTGTAGAGTTGACTGAGTGGTTAAGAGAACTTGTTGCTCTAGAGGAATACATGCTTTGCATCCCAGTTTCCACATGATCATGGTCCAGGGGATCAGATTCTTTCTTTCTCATTTCCCTGGACACTCATGTGGCACACATCCATCATAGTTGCAGGCCAAATATGCATACAAAATAAATAATTGATCTAAGAATGAAAAGTTTTGGCTTTTTTAGTGCTTGTTGTTTTGTGGACTCTGTCTCATTTTTGGATTATGTCAGTTTTAGATAGTTTGAACTACATGTCTACATTAAGCTGATTTTGTGTGATGGACATGGTCTGATACACCCCAGCTCTCCTCTACTTATCTGTTCTTCAGGTCAACTGTTTTATTTCCTGTGTTCTCTTGGTCAACTTCGCTCTGGTTTGTCTGTGTACACTTTCCCTCTAATTATGATCTGAAGTGCTGCTTGAGTGCACAGCTTGTATTATTTCATAACTTTCTTCAAGTGAACTTCCTTCTCCATGAATTTTAATAGCAGATGTTTCTGAGTACACTATCATTCACAGTTATTTTCTTTTGCCACTCTAAATATATCTGTACTGGCTGGTTTTGTGTCAACTTGACACAAGCTGGAGTTACCACAGAGAAAGGAGACTCCATTGAAGAAATGCTCCATGAGATCCAGCTGTAAGGCATTTTTTCAATTAGTGATCAAGGGTGAGAGGGTCCATTGTGAATGATGTCATCCCTGGACCAGTATTCTTGGGTTCTATAAGAAAGCCAGCTGAGTAAGGCAGGTGAAGCAAGCAAGTAAGTAACATCCCTCCATGGCCTCTGCATCAGCTCCTGCTTCCTGACCTCCTTGAGTTCCAGTCCTGACTTCTTTGGTGATCAACAGCAAAGTGGAAGTGTAAGGTGAATAAATCCTTTTCCTCCTCATGCTTCTTGTTCATGATGTTTGTGCAGGAATAGAAACCCCAACTAAGACAATATCCTTCATTGCTCTCTTGTCTTTAGAAATGCTAATAACTTTAAATTTTATATATGTCTTTGAGATACTGTAGCAAATTTAGATGTCTAGTAACTTTAATCTAGGTGTCACCATGTTAGAATATATGGTGTAGTTAATACATGTGACAATGTTTACCTCTTATAATCATGTAAGGGAAAGACAAGGGAAAACAAACATTGATTTCAGTCAAATCAGAAATGACAAAAGAGGGGAAACCAGTGTTGGATAATGCAAAGACCACTTGCATCAAGAGGAGGTGATTTCCAGAGAAGATTCAGTCCCAGGATCCAGGGACTATGATGTCTTCTTACTTTCTGTGGCACCCGGCACAAATACAAGAAAAATAGTACATGCAGGAAAAACACTGATATACTTCAATAAATTTAGTCCCACTTCTTATGCACTCATTTTTCTTTGATAATTGTTTTTGTTTTGTTTCATTTTTTCTGTTTGAAAGTTTGAACAATGAGTTTTTAATCCACTCATTATTGTGATTTCTGGTGGTTAAGAATACCTAAGTCCTTTTTTGTTGTTTCTATAGGGCTTTACATGTATCTTGAGGTCCAGTTCACACCGAATAAAGGCCACTGTGTTTCACAGAATGTATGGATTTGGCATAGTATTACAATCTATAGAACATTCCATGTTGAAGCTTTTCATTTTTGCACACTTCCCTCTTGGACATAAGGAAAGAGTTGGGAATTAGATTGGTTTTATTCCTTTGTCTCAAGCTGCAGTCATCTCAGAAACCTCTTGGCAAATGGAAGTTCATATAAGCTACAACCTGCCACAGAGAAGGGCTGAGTACCAGAGTCTGTCCTTATGCCCTTGAGGACTAGAGTGAATCAATTCAAAGACACCATGCCTTCTTGCTGCAGGCTGCTTATTGGACCTCAGTACAAAGCTGAGCCCCAGTTCAATTATAGCTTTTTATGCGCGTGTTGATTCCCTAACTTAAACACAAGGCAGTCACATATGTTTTGATTCTCTGTATCAAGCTTGTTGAACAGTGTAGGCTAACTTGATCCTGGAGAAAAAAATTTCCCGAAGCAGCAGAATTTCCCACAAGTCATTGCTAGTACAGAGGGAAGGGGGAAACTGGATTTTACAGCAGAACTAGTAATGTTGCCCACCTCAGGATCTCTGGCGAGTGATCAATGGACATTTGCTGATTTCAGTCCCAGAAATGGCAAGGAGGATGGGAATCTGAAAGGAGCAGAGGAAGTGGATGAGAGGTAGTCACAAGGCACGTGACCAGAGCAGGTATGTGGTGGGTGGGGACAGAGGAGGCTTTGAGGAACGGAAGGAAGTAGGAATTCTGACTCTCGCCATTCCCTCGGGAACATAGGAAGCATCTTGCTTCAGAGCCGGGATTGCGAAAAGGACACAGGTTGGGGTCTCAAGTGGTTGTGAAAAGTCCCCGCAGCCACAGGTGCCACGTGGGGCGTCAGCAGAGCAGCAGCAGTGACCCCTGCCAGGCAGCCCTTGATCCTCCGGGTCAGAGGAGTTGCGGGGCTGGGAAACAGGAGCGAAGCTGTTCTGGAGTGAATGGTTTCTCTGCTGCTCTTAAGGAAGCCGGCACTCAAACTCTGCTGTGGATGTCTCGCCCTTATCGATAAATTTAGCATTATGTGAGCTGGGCCTTATATTCTTCTTTTTCGTTCATCTTATGGTTGCCAGGATATTTACAGAAACAATAATCTCGTAGGGGACTTGAATTATCTGTTGTTGGTAAACATGGTTCTCTTTGCCATTGTGGCAAATGCATGGCCTGTGTAATTTAAACTCGACCACGCTTTCTCACTACCCCCTTTTACTACTTTTCCAACCACGAAAGTGGCTTTAAGAGAGTGGTCTTTTACCCTGAGGACTAGGCAACTCCGGAGAACTTTTTAAATATTAGTCCTCTGAAGATTTAATGGAATCAGAAAGTATATTTTACCAAACCTCATAGCTATGCCTGTAAACGTTAATATTTACTAAGCAAACTTAAAAGCTGTTTTATTGACATTGGTGTTCTGCTTTTATATATGTCTATATAAGGGTGTCAGTTTCCATAGAACTGAAATTACAGAGAGCTTTTTAAATCCCCACGTATTTTTCATCTGAGACGTAAGCACGCTTGGATGTAAATACAGCATTCTTAAATGTGTTTTCATATGTTAATACTTAATTTACAGCTTAGATTCTGGAAAAACCACAGAATGTATGCATGTTGTGAGAAGATATCAGGTCACAATTTTTTACAGCTATAAAACACTAGACTGGGACAAAATTGGAAAGCATCTCTTAAATAATTCTGATCATGCAAGTATATGTGCAATATTTTCTCTTCCTGTTTCAAGGAAAGCACTCTTCCCATGGACACATGACCAAGTTGGCATGGTGTTGTTCAGTTTGACACTGGTTGAATAAGTATTTCAATTCTGCCCTGTCTGGAGAAGAACTCACCATATATACCATCCTGATTCCACATGGGATAGATATCTGCCTGCTTCTATTTTCTGAGTGCTGGGATTAAAGCAGTGTAGAAACATAGATGGCTCAAACACTCACTTCCTTTGTTTTTTAATTTCAGGGTTGGTTGACAGCCAGGGCTGTGACTGGAATATCTCAGGAGGTAGGGCAATGCTTGGACCCTGCTCAGAGGACTTTGTATGGAGATTAGATGTTACAGAATTACAGCAGTTTCTTTGCTGTCTGTGGGTTAGAAAGGTTTGCTTGTAGCACCTTTGCTCCTCAGGGTTCCTAGGAAAACTACTCTGCAAGTGTGTGAGCTTTATGAGAATGAGTATCCTTTTGGGTGGTTGAAGACTTCAGTCATTTGAGTTCCATGACAGACTCAAAACTCATTGGTGTGTAATGATGTCATCCCAATCATTCAGCTTCATTTCCACCCTTGTGTTTTGATTGACCTGTGATTAGAAGTGGTGGGACTCCAGATATGCTCACTGAAAATGTTTCTTAAGTGTTTTCAGTATTCTGACCCTGCATGACACCTGGGGAATCATTTGTAGGAAATTCTATTTTATTTTCTCATTATCTATGGAACATAGTCCTGTGTTAGAAATTCAGGTCCTTTCTGTAAAATTTCTTTCTTTTGCAGGTCTCACACATAAGCCAGAGCTGCTCACTTTTGAAGCAGAACACAGAGGCCTAGTAGGTGGAAGGGAAGGACACAGAAGCAAATATACTAGGTATTTTGGAGGGATTGTGTTAGGTGTGGTGAGAGGGACAAGTGAGATAGAAAATGGAATTGGGGAGAGGCACTGTTTAGATGGTTCAGTAGTTAATAGCCATTTCTGCTCTGAAGACCTCATGGGTTCATTCTCAGCATCCATATACTGGCTGACACCTATCCATAATTTGGTTTCATAGGTCTAATGCCTTTTCTGATCTCAGTGGGCTCTAGATACCAACACACAGATCATATATACATGCAGCAGAACACTGATACCCCATCAGCTTAAATAAAAACTCTCAAGAAAAATTTTAACAAATAATGAGATAACAAAGACATGAGATTAGTTTTGCAACATTGTTTCTCTAAATAGGTTTTTGGAATACTCTCCTATAAATAATCTTAAACATATCCTATTTTACACATCACTGACTTTATTTGCAAAAATTAATACTAGGAGAAAACATAATTTAAATGACTACAGGTCTGTGATGAAGGCCCCCGCATCTGTCTTTTGTCTCTTCATTTCAGTATTAAATGAGTTTCCTTACACTAATTTTATCATCTTGTAAAATTAGGGAAACTCGTGACTTAGGTTTGTTTCCTGATCTTCCTAACTTTGACATTTTTGAAAGTTCCTTTAGATTTTGTTTCTTTCATAGTGAAATTTCCCATTTCCTAAAATGATGGCATCAGGACTTTGATAAGCATTGCTTAGTGTTTCTGCTGAGCTGTTAATGGTGTCTATATTATCTTTATTTTGACATTTCTTTTTGTCTTCACACCAATGCTCAATGATTTTCATCGCTATAATTTTAATAGAATTTGAAATTTTGGTTTCATCTTCTGAAGCAATTTGAAGTCTGTGCCTTCTTAAATTTTATACCATGATACCATTTCCTTTGCATATTTTGCTGAAATATCCCATTCCTGTTGAAATGAATTCTTTTAAGAGAAACCTACTTGCCAAATGTGTACCCACGCTAGTGGTGTGTCAGTGTTTATGTGTCATATATTTGTTCTTCTGTTTTCCATCTGCTGTTTCTGTCCACATGCATGTTGGTCAGTCCCTAATTCATTTTTTCCAAGAACATAGTATTATGAAACCACACACGTGATAGTTAAATCTTTGTGACTAGTTTGATTATTGACAGTTGAAGAAGCTGAAGTAAGTTGCTGGCTGTAGTAAGTTGGCTTCTCACTAACACTTCTCACTAACACTGTATCTCTTGAGTTCTTTCTATTGCATTGTCTTCAGAATTCATTTTGTGGAAACCTGAGTGTGCTCACTGACTAAATCGCACTGACCTAATGTGTGATCTTGGTGTGCATTAGGTGTGCATTTTTTTTCATGACTCATGGTGTGAAACATTTTAATGTGTACTAATCGGCAATTCTAGCTGCCTTTTAGCATGATCTGTTAAAATTATTAGCTTCTTAATTGAAGTTATTTTTATTTGCTTGTGTTTTTTTTTCTTGTGATATATTTTGGGTATTAACCTGTTACATGGTAAATAGCTAGCTAATACATTTACCTGCTCTATCGGCTGTTTCTTTATACTTTTAATTTTTAGGATTTCCATGCATCCTTTTTGGCTTCAGTTTATACATGAAGACTGTGATTCATTGTATAGTGGGAGAGACTGTATAGAAGTTCATTTGTGTAGATAGCTACTTTTCCAATGTGTTTGATTGATGAATGAGGCTGCCTGTTATGTAACACACCTATGTTATTTTGTTGACAATCACAATCATTGCTATTGTTCTGTTTCCGGATTTGCTGCTCTGTCAAATAGGGCTGTATATCTACTCTTCTGCCACTCCCATATTCTGTTGGTCATTTGGCTCTGCAGTATCATCTGGAATCACAGTTGGGAAAACTCAGGCTCTGCTTTATGTAGCTGGGGATGCACTCTACACTCAGATTTTTTGTGCTTCAATGTAAAATTAGTTTTCTCCTGACTATTTTTGTAAATGTTATTCAATATATTGTGTGTTTCTTAGATTACTTCCCTATTCTTCTGCTTTCCAGGCTTTTTAACTTCTTTGTCATGTTCCCTGGGACTTAAACCAAGTTATTTGAATTTCCTCTTCATGGCTGTACAATGAGCAGCCATTCTCCATATGTGACCAGTGCATGCATGCTAGAAGAGAGCATTGGTTTAAAGTATAGAAGTATAGATGGTTGGAAACCACTATGTGGTGGCTGAGAATTGAATTCAGGACCTCTGAATCAGTACTTTTAACCTCTGAGCAGTCTCTCCAGCCCTCTGGGTGAGGTTATTGATGACTTCTTGTCCACTAGTTTACACTGCATCTTTTGTTGCTATGAAGTCTATCATCAGGGTGTCTGAGATATGTCTTAGATATTATGGAGGTCTCAGTCTGCTGTATTCTCACTGTCATCTTGTTGATATATAAAACAGCCTAGTTTTATGGCTTATTTCAAGGATTATCAAATCTGAGCTTTCTCATGGAATATTTATAATTTTTTAAGTTGAGAATTATATTTCTTGCTTAGTGGTGGTGGCAGACACCTTGTATCCCAGCATGTGGGAGACAGACGCAGGCAGATCTTTGTGAGTTCTAGGCCAGCCTGGTCTATGTAGTGAATTCCAGGACACCCAAAGCTGCAGGGAGAAATCCTGTCTCAAAATACGTGCCCCCAACCCCCAAAAAACCCCAAAGAATTATATTTCTTTGGAATAAGTTGCTGTCTGACCTGTATTAATCCCTTTAAATTGAGGGGTTTTTTTATCTTTCCTTTTTGGTCTGGATAACATTTGATGCACTGTGCTAAATGAGTGTGAACAGACTAGACACCTTTGTTCCTATCCTGAGGAGGTTGGACCCCTTCCAGTTGTCTTCATTTAGTAAAATGTGGAATTTTGGTTTGTGGTTTCTAGTGTTTAGTATGTTTTCCCCATTCCCAGGTTCTTCAAATCTTTGATAATGAGCAAATATGAAAATTTCCCACAGGTGTTTTATAGATTATATTAACATGATCATGGTCCTTCTGCTACAATCTAGATAATCACAGACTTACATTGAGATGTCTACATATGTGGAAACAGTCTTGTATTCTGAAGGGTAATATGGTGGTGTATATAGGTGGTTTCTGTCATCTCCAAAGTGACTTTTACTGTTTTCAGTAGTTTGCATTCCCAACAGGAGTTAGAGTAAGGACCCATTTTACCATGTCTTCAAATCCATTCCTGTGCATTTGATTATATTTGTTGTTTATTATTTTTGAGGGGGTAACACATATATAAAGATTTGCTGTGTATATAATGTCATTGTTGTCAAAATCAGTATGTAGACAACACTAGCAGCAAATTACAGTTACTTAACTGTGTGGTACTACCTTATGAGCCTCCATTTTATTTTCTTGTTTTTGTTATTTTGTTTTTATTTTGTGTATACATTTATTTGGGGAGTATGTATGTCTGGTGCCTGTGGAGGTCACAAGAGGGCATTGAATCTCATGGGAGAGTAGTTATGGATTGTTTTGAGCCTATGTGTTGGTTCTGGGATTCTAATTCAGGTAGTCTAGAAAAACAGTACGTGCTCTTAACTACCACATCATCTCGACAGCCCCCAATTTGGTTTCTTCACATTAGCCATTCTGGTAAAGTGTAGTATCAGTTATGCTCAAGTTTCTAATTCCCTCTTGGCTGAGGAATATGAACACATTAAATGATGTTTCTGGGGAGCTCTGGAGATCTTTGATGCTTCTGAGAATGGGATATAATCCTGATTTGTTTTGTCAGTCTGCTCATTATTGGTGCATACTAAACTGGAGATTTGCTTATGACATTTTTTATTTTTCAATATTACTAAAGCATTTCTCAAGTATAAAAGTTTCTGGTGGGGACTGGAGAGGTGGCTCAGCCAGTAAGAGCACTGACTGCTCTTCCAGAGGTCCTGAATTCAATTCCCAGCAACCACATGGTGGCTCACAACCATCTGTAATGGGATCTCTTCTGCTGTATCTGAAGACAGCTACAATGGACTCATACATAAAATAAATTAATAAATCTTTAAAAAAAAGTTTCTGGTGATATCTTCAGATAAGTTATATAAACAATCACACTATTGTTAAAAAGGGTGAGTTCAATGGCTTTCATAGTGTATCTCTTTGTTTTTTGTTTTTTTGTCTCTTTCAAATTTCTGTAGATTTTTCTTTTATAATTATTATTATGTGTGTATGGGTGTTTGGTCTGCATGTCTGTGTACCACATATATGTAGTGCCCACAGAGGTGGACATTGTATTCTCTAGAACTAGAGTCACAGTCTTATGAGCTGACAAGTGGTGTTGCTTTTGAACCCCAGTCTTCTGGAAGAACAAACAGTGCTCCTAACCACCAAGCTTTACTCCATCCATCCCCTCTAGCTACTTTAACATTCTACCTTAAGTATGACTGGGGAGAATGTGAACCTTTCCTCTATTATAGAACATTTTCTTCTTCCTGGACCATAAATCTATATTGATACATACACACCTCCCCACTTCCCCATCCCTATCTCCTTTGCCTTTTGGAGACAGTGTTTCTCTGTATAGCACTGGCTGTCCCAGAACTCACAGTGGATGGTGTGGAAGGTTCTGAGCTAGTAACAGCCTTGCCTTTTTTTTTCATGAATGCTTCCCAGTTCTCCTGTATGCATTAGTTCCTCTTATAAAATGTATTCTTTCCTTTATTCTCATGAATAATTCATATATGCTTCTTCTGTGCATATTTTTATTATGTAAAGAGGTTCTTGAGTAAAAACACTTGTTATGTCCAGATCACAAGATCCCCACAGACCACTGAAGACCACCAGGAGTCCAACTTGTATGCAAAAGCAAAGAGTCTTTATTCAAGCTTGAGCTGGGACCCTCTAACCTCCCCAGCATAGTGGATGGTGTGGAAGGGGTTCTGAGCTATTAACATCCTTGCCTTCTATCATGGTAGCAGGGTAAGACACTTTTCAATTTGGCAGTTGCATGATTGGTTGACATTTGCTTGGCATACACTTCTATTGGCTAATAATGATTTCAACTTGGAATGACCAGTGATTTCTAGCCTAATCAATCTACTTTAGACATTAGATACTTTTCCCTTAAGAACTGATTGGTTGTTGCTAGGAGTAGAGTGGTTGTTTCCCAGGGGAATTGTGATTGATACCAACATGACATGACTCCTGGAACAAGTTGGGGTTTTTCCAATAGATGAGCTAATTTGGGGGTCAAGTCCATCATAACATGGAGTCTGAAAGCAAAATGAAGTTTGTAATGTTAAGCTGGGCCCTTCAACACTATGCTAATTCATGACCGCTTCAAATGCACTTCCTTCTCTCTCAATTCTAGCAGTCATTTTTCCTGTGTGTAATCTATGGTTGATAGTATTTTCCTTCAGGACTTTACATATATTATTTCAGGCTCACTGAATATTTTAATATGGATAAATATTCACATGGATTATATTTCCAAGTCCATGTTAGTATATGAGAACTGGTAAAAGAGTACACATTTACATAGCAATTAAATGTGAGGATAGAAAGATAGGTCTGGGAAATGAGGCAGCCTTGGAGAGACTATCCTAGGGATGTTCTACAAATCCAGAGGCCCACCATCTGAATACCAAGCATAACTGCCTTGAACTTCATCTACTATATAAAGTTCAATGCTCAATATTATATAGTATTCATGCTCAGACAAGCAATACTGATGCACAGATATCTGGGAGAGCTGATACTCTTGCCCATCCTGTTTACTGCTTAGATCCTATGCTCAGGGCTCTTTGAATGGAAGTCCCAGACATGCAGACATGGCTGTTAGAAGTGTGTGTGTGTGTGTGTGTGTGTGTGTTTGAGGAAATATCACTTCCAGATTTTAATGTAGAATCCCTGGACAGAAAACTTCATGGTGGAAACATATAAAAACATGAGTTACTCATCACACCACAGGAAGACCTCCAGCCCATTTTCTGTGTATTGAAAATTAACCTTTTCAGTTGAAGACAAGAAGATTAAGTCATGTGACCCCTTTCCTTCCCATATTAATTGAAATACAGCATCTGTCATTGGGCAGAAATGTTTTTAACTGATGGAGGTGACAGTACTACTCAGCCTGTGTGTCACAGGCAAGAGGTAGTAAGAGGTATGCCAGGTGAAAACATCCTGATTTTTCTCTTTAAAATTTATATGTGACTGTCCATTTTTCATCAGCATCCTATTACTGACTATGAATCCCCTGTGCATAGAATTACAGCTATTGGCTCTCAAAATTCTGTTGTGCATGTTTTACTCTTATTGGCAACTGTTAGATCACACAAACTATAACTTATTCTGGTTTTTCCATGTATATTATCAATGTTAGAATATTTACAGAAGCATAGGTATAGTATTTGCATTATCTGTTTTTCTTGCTATTAGAACTATTTCAAAGCTCCTGTAATTTAGAGTCATCCATGCTTCCTAAAAATCCCTGTCTGACACTTGCATTTCAAGAGAGTGGCCTTTGTAACTCCCTGGAGAGCTTGCACGAATATTGTGTGTCCTGTGTTATAGTCTTTTTTTTTTTTTTCGGTTTTTCAAGACAGGGTTTCTCTGTATAGCCCTGGTTGTCCTGGAACTGACTCTATACACCAGGCTGGCCTCGAACTCAGAAATCCACCTGCCTCTGCCTCCCAAGTGCTGGGATTAAAGACGTGCGCCACCACTACCTGGCTTGTCATAGTCCTTTATTACATCCCTGGTTACCCAATTTTTTCCCTTCAATCCCTCTTGTACTTCACATAAGTTGTGGGACAGGTGTTGAGCTGGAGCCAGACTGTTGTCACGTGTTCATAAATCCAACGGTGATGCTTTGTGATATCATGAATTTCCATAAGTCATTCCCCATCCTTTAACACTTACATTGTTTTCCACTCTTCTGTAATGTTCCCTGTTTTGATGTGCTAATATTCTTTTTCATCATAGGTTGTGCAGTAACCAGTTTCTCGAAATTTACAGTTTCTTTTTGCAAATAAAGTCTTGCTAATTGGGCTGATAGCAGCACTAGATGCTGGTACAAAGAGAACTATTTCAAGGTAGTTTGAGTCTTCTTTTTACATGTTGCTGTATTTCAAGAGTGGGTTTCTTCTTACACCCTGTGACTGTTCTAGTCTTTGGCTTTTTACCAGCTTTCCAGCATCATCTGTGCATTTCTCTCATTAGTTTATCCTCAGAAGGAACCAGAAATCCTTTTTACTCACTAAATCGTCTTGGCATTATTATATAACTGGACGTACTTGGCTAGAAAGTTGGTATCTTAGCACACAGAATGATCATATGTGGATAGCCATTGATGATGCTGTCACCCAGCAGCCTTCACAGCACTTTTAGTAGTTTAAATGCCACACCAGCACTTCCAAGACATTCATAGACACTGTGAGTTGTTTGCTGACTTGTCAGAATCTTCTGTTGAAATGTACAAGATGAATTGATATTGTCTATGGAGTTTATAATTTTTTAACACAATTATCAGCTCTGAGCTTTCTCATGGAATAGTTACAGTTTTTGACTTGCAGAATTATGTTTCTTGTTCATTGGAAAAACATGCTGGACTGAAAGTTTTGTGTCATCTTGTCATAAGCCAAAGTCCTTGAGAGTAGAGAACCTCAATTCGGAAAATGCCTCCATAAGTCTAGAGGCAAGCCTGTAGGGCATCAATTAATTATTAATGGGGGAGGGCCAGCCCATTGTGTGTGGTGGCATCTCTGGACTGGTGGGATCCTAGATTTTATAAGAAAGCAGGGTGAGGAAGCCTTGAGGTGGTACCCAGTCAGCAGCATCCCTCCATGGCCTCTAAACCAGATCTTGCTTCCAGGTTCCTGCCCTTACTTCCTTCAGTGGTGAACAGCAATATGGAAGTGTAAACTAAATAAACCTTTTCCTCTGTAAGTTGCTTTTGGTCATGGTGTTTCTTCACAGTAGTAATAGCCGTAACTGAGACTGATTAGATCAAGAGTCTTCATTGTTGATAGAGCTGACTGTTTTTTGGGTGAGGATTGTGGAAGGACTTCTGAACTTTGGGCTAGAGAAGCCATTGAGTGTTTCAAACTTAGTGAGCTTTTCTGTGGGAGTTTTGAAAATGAGAACATTCAAAGCAATGCAGATGTTGCAGGCCTAGCTTATGAAGTTCCAGAGAGAAGTATTTGAGAGTCGTTTAAAGACTATCAGGGCCATTTGCTATTTGGAGTTGAGAATCTGTGGTTGTGGCTAGCTGTGGCTGAACAATCATCTCTGATTTACAGGAAAGTAGAACTACTGAAGTAAAACGTTTGCTTTACTGGGACAATTGTTAGCAAGAATTAAGCAATCAGTGGTGATTAAGAAGAGACCAACATGATTGAGGTGAAATTTTCTGGAAAGTGTTTCTTCAGGGTTAGTACATAGAAGCTATGTTCCAGAGGAGGCCAAGGTTATACCTTGCACTTGAAGCTGAACTTGGTAGTACAAGAGTCACCTACGTAGTATTTGTGTCGAAAGCCTGAAGGGGTCATGGAGAACAATTTAGGTTTAGCTCTGTGTGGAAGGTCTGGAGTCCTGTAGAGAGCCAAGGAGAGGTCATTGGTGGAAGTTCACTAGTTGCACTTTGACCCCAACATTTTGGAGATGCTATGAGACAACCACCAAAAACAGCAGCAGTGGTGGAGTAGATCCATCCAGAGCTTAGAAGACAAGGTATTTGTGTTGCAGAGGGTGGAGTGAGAGGACTGTTCCAAGTCTTTTGGATAAGTCCAGAAAATCCTGTTTGGATCTCAGATATTGGACATTGAGTTATTTATACTGTTGGAGTTTTGTTTTGCTTTGTTTGGGTTATAACTGTGCCCCAATATTTCTCTCTTGGACTGAGAATGTATGTAACATATTTTCAATTTTGCAAGGGCCCAACCCATTGTGGGGTAATGCCATCCCTGGACTAGTGATGCTGGGTTCTATAAGAAAGCAGACTGAGCAAGCCTTGAGGTGCAAGTCAGAAAGCAGCACTTCTCCATAGCTACTGCATCAATTTCTGCTTCCATGTTCCTACGCTATATGAGATTCTGTTCTAACTTCCTTTGATGATTAACAGTGATATGGAAATATGAGCCAAATAAACCCTTTCTTTCCCAAATTGCTTTTGGTCAACGTGTTTCATTAGAATAATAATAAGCCTGACTAAGACACTACTGAATTTTCTTCTTGGAGAATTTGAAATTTTTCTCTGTCCTTGCTTTGGGCAAGGGCTAATGCACTTTAGTATGGAGGGAGAGGGTACCTTTGTCTCTGTCCTGATTAGAGCAGAATGAAAGCAACTGTCCTCATTTTGTGTAATGCCAGGTTCAGGTTTTTACTCATTGTCTTTATTATGCTGAAGTATGTTCCTTGTGTTCTCAATATTCTTCAGAACTCCTATGGAGCCAATGTGATATTTTGCCACAGGCTTTTCATGGATCTACTGACATGATTATGTTTGTTTTCTCACTGAATCTACATATTTTGTGCCTTGAATTGATTGGCTTATAGGAGTTTAAATACTCCTGCATCTTGGCATAAAGTCAACTTGAGTTCAATTTCCACATTTCTTAGAGAGAATCTCTTTTCCATATTCATTCTGGCAACTGGTCAGTAATTTTTATCTTTGTGTCTATTTGCCTTTATTTGCTTTGGGTATCAAGCTGTGATCAATGTTTTTGGATATAAGCTTGACTATATCTGGAACTAAAAGGAAAAAATAGAGGTCTTTCTTCCTTCCTTCCCTCCTTCCTTCCTTCCTTCCTTTCTTTCTTTCTTCCTTCCTTTCTTTTTTCTTTTTTAGGGATTTTTGATTAATTTGAAGTGGAAAGATAAGCACATACACACGTATAAAACATTGCTAGGCATTTATTTCAACTTCACTTTCTTAGCTACCATTCATTCATATCTACCATTCATTTTTAGCTACAATTCTTCGTGCACTTCTCTGACCTTTGCAGCTTTGTATTCCATGAAATTTTGCTGTAGTTATTTTTCCTGGTTATTTTCTGAAATCACTTTCGGATACTGTTTGCTCCTTTTTCTGAATCGTTAAGCATTTCTTCATGTTTTCTTCTAGTATTTCCAACATTTCAGGTTTTCCAGGAAGGTATTGGAAATAGTTTGTATTGATTTTTGTACAAGGTGAGAGATATGGATCTAATATTACTCTTTTCCACATGGACAATTATTTTCTTAGCAAAAAACATTCAAACAGTCTTTTTCTGCCTTCATCTTTGGCATACTTGTCATATATTACCTCTCTGCTATGTTTATTTCTGGGTTCTCTGTTCAATCTCTTACATGTTTCTGAATGTGCTATCTTTGTCCTTGTGCCTCTGTACTATGAAATATGATCAGGTCTTGTGACATCCCAAGGAATAATTTTTTGTTAACGTTTAGTTTTGATTAGTATGATTTTCTTGTGTCCCTGATATTGTTTCCAGGGGCTGCTGTTTGGCAAGCTGGTTGGGCTTTGAAGAAACATTGAATGTCTGTAGGCAGGTCTTATATGGAACTCCTATACCACTGTGGCCTCTAGTAGAGCAGTAGGATTCTGCTAGAGCTCTGGGCTGGAAAATAGTTTTGTGTTATATCAAGTCTCATATTCTCCCCCCGCCCGATGTCTCTGGGACTTCTATCATTAAGAGTGAACTTAGTGCCTTTCTTTTCTACTTTTTTCTCCTTTGTCTTCCAATTTCTCTGGTTTGCTCTTTCCTCTTCCTCATCCTCTTCTTCTTCCTCCTCCTCCAACTCCTTCTTTTTGCTTTTTCAAGAAAGAGTTTCTCTGTGTGTAATCCTGGCTATCCTGAGACTTGACCTATAGATCAGGCTGGCCTCAAACTCACAGAGGTTCTCCTGTTTGTGTCCCCCATGTACTTGGACAAAAGGCATGTGCCACCACTGCCAAGCGAGTCTCTTTAACTTGATCTTATAACTCTGGATTCAATAAGACTTATGGGTGTGTGCATCTTTTCTCTGTACAGTGTGCTTGCTAATGCTGTTTAGTTTTCCCTCCACTGTATGTTGGCCTAGGTATGACATAAATGCTCTTTACTGGATGATACTCTTAGGAGTTTATCACAAAATCTTGTTCAACTGTGCCTATAATATTTTACAACTTTCTTCAAGTACACTTACTTGGTCATGAATTTTGAGTCAATGTTCAGTGATAAAGTTCACAGTTATTTTCTTAGCCCCACTCTAAATATATCCTTCCACACTCTCTTCTATGTAGAAGTGTTGACAAGACTTCAAGTATCATTTTGAGTTTGGGGTCATTTTATGAGGTTTGACATAGTCTGTAACACAGTTGGATTAATTTTAATTTTGTATTTTAGACTTCTCAATGTGGAAGTTCAACAAGAGTTCCAGTTTTTGTTCCTGAGACAGAAAGTCAGAGAAGAGTGACAGAGGAAAATGGCTCCTTCTCCAGTAAATCTGTCCCAGGGCGGTGTTATGTCTAGATTACTTTGAATTTTTTTTTTTATATTGAAACCGTTCATTCTTTGAATATTTTGCTCCGGTAATGTCATTTAAATTGTTGTTGTTTTGTAATTTTTTGGGGTTTTTTTGTTGTTTTTTTCTTATCTGGTAACCAGGATTAAGCCTTTATGTCTTGTCACATACATAGCACAGACTTATTCCAGTGTATCTTCCTTTAGTTATTATTGTGGGGACATAAATTTTCATGTACTTAAGACTGCAATTATGAGAGATTGCATTGTAAATGGTGATTAAAGAAATGCATTGATTCTCAGTTCATACAGAGGATGGATTTGTGTCCTTATATATTAGTGAGTAATGTAGGTATTACATAGTGTTTTTTTTTCTATTTTTATTCCTTTTGTTATTGTTGTTGTTTTGTTTTTTAAGACAGGATTTTTCTGTATACCCCTGGCTGTCCTAGAACTCACTCTGTATATTAGGCTGGCTTTGAACTCAGAAATCTGCCTGCCTCTACCTCCCATGGCCAGGCTCTGTTTCCTGAATGCTGGCCATTACTTGCCAAAGGCAAGTGCCATCATTGCCCAGCTAAGATCCATATTTTCAATTGAGCCAATTTCTTGAGCAATAATATGTTCAGAATTTGGGAAAAGTTATTATACTGTTTATTCAGCTTAATACATTTGTTTTCATCACAGATAATCTTTCTACTTCATCTGAATGAATTTTCACACCGCATTTATGTACAGATACTTTTCTAACTATTCTGTAGAGAATATGGGATTTCTAAAATTGTTATTCACCTGTATTGGTTGTGTGGATTTTTAGAAAAAATTAGAGTTTATTAATGCTGTCTCTTGATGTTTTTTCTATTCACTTCATGGTTGTCAAAATATTATCATAACTACACAAAATATTGATTCTGTTTCTTGCTTGGAACATTGGTTGAATGCTGTAATGTTTTATACTCCTTACTGTTAAAAAAAGAACTATTTGACTTTTTACTCATCCATGAATTCTGCATTCCATATTCTCTGTTTTAGAAAGATTGCAGCACTGTACATAGGCATAGTTAGCATCTGAACTGAGCAATTTAGAACAGAGTCAATTGAGAGCCAACTGCAGACAGGATTGATCTAGAGTCCTTATTTCAACAGGATTGGCAGTCGTAGAATTTGAAAGCACAGTTTTGCTCATCATAACTTTTCCATCTGAGAGGAGACACTTTTTGATATCTATACAGCCTGTATAGAATTACATTTCTACATCCAGACCGAAAATGTGTATTTTATATTTCCTACAAGCTTGATGATTGTGAGACCACCATCACAGTCATCCTATTTTCACAGAGGTAGGAAATACAAAATAAAGCATGATTGTTCCACAAAGTATTGTTTTGACTTACTTGATTTTTTTTAAAAGATTTATTTAATGTATGTGAGTACACTGTTGCTCTCTTAAGACGCACCAGGAGAGAGCATTGGATCCCATATAGATACTTGTAAGCTACCATGTAGTTGCTGGAAATTGAACTCAGGACCTCTGGTAGGATAGTCAGTGCTCTTAACTGCTAAACCAACCCTTATCCCTATTTATTTTAATTTTTTGAGACAGTTTGTGTGTGTGTGTGTGTGTGTGTGTGTGTGTGTGTGTGTGTGTGTGTGTGTATGTATGTATGTTTGTAGTCCTGGTTGCCTTGGAACTTTCTCTGTAGACAAGGCTGGCCTCAAACTCACAGAGATCTGCCTGCCTCTGCCTAACAAGTGCTGGGATTAAAGGCATGTGCCACCATGTCCAGCTCAAAGGATCCTTTGTTAAAATTAATTTTCATTTGTATTTTATGTGTGTGAGTATATTTGCTTTAATGTATTTGTGAATGTTATGCCTTCAGAATTCAGAAGAAAGCATTAGATTTGATACAACTGGAGGTAGAATCTCTTGTTTAGCATGATGTGGGTGCTGGGAACCAAATGTGAGTCTTATGGAAGAGCATCTAGTGCTCTTTCCTTCTGAACTATCTCCGTATCACCTCTAGAAAACTTTTCTTATTGAATAATTGTCCTGGTCTATATCACAAAAACATCTCTAATTCTTCAGGTCTAATTCATTAGGTAATTTCCTTTTACCTAAGGAAACAGCTCCCCGCCCCCCAGCAGCACATGGTAAATGGAAAATTTTCCATTATAGGTCTGTTGACATTAAAGGATGTGACTGTGGAAATCTCTCAGGAGGAGTGGGAATGCCTGGACTCTGCTCAGAGGGCTTTGTACATGGATGTGATATTGGAGAATTACAACAATCTAGTCTTTGTAGGTAAGAATGTTCTTCTTGTAGAATCCCTGACTTATCCTTTGTATTTACCTACTTTGTATGTACTTATATTCTCTTAACAGTGTAGAGACAACCAGAAATAAGGGAAATTCTGATAATGAACATTTTTTTCATGGTGCTTCTTTTGCATTTTTCTTTGTTCTCTGCAACAGTAACCAATGCTATATTCTGTGCAATTTCTCCAGCTCTCTTATTTAGTTTTTTTTTTTGAGACAGGGTTTCTCTGTGTAGCCCTGGCTGTCCTGGAACTCACTTTGTAGACCAGGCTGGCCTCGAACTCAGAAATCCTCCTGCCTCTGCCTCCCAAGTGCTGGGATTAAAGGCGTGCGCCACCACCGCCCGGCTCTTATTTAGTTTTTAAGGAAAACTTCAATGATTAAAGAAAATTCAATATTCAGAACAAGAAAATGCCTGGCAGTGCACTTAATTAATTTGACTTTTTTGATTTTCATATGGAATTAAACTATTCACCTCCTCCTGATTTTTAAAAATTGAGAGGTTTTAAAGAGCTGTTGGTGGTAAGCATGTTTTTCTTTTTGTTTCTTTCTTTATTTTTTTTATACATGGTCTCTGTAGTCCTGGGACAACATGATTTCATGCTAGCACTAGGGATGCTGAATCATGAGGACTTGAGGTTCTGGAGAGCCTGATTTATATAGTGTGTTCCTAGGCAAGAAAGCCTACATAATGGACTCTGTTTCAAAACTATAAACAACAAGAAAATAGAGGAACACCCTTCATATGACACTTCAGAGACCTGCTGTCTCAAAGTTCATTATTGTCCCATCACCCATTTGTCCAGCCTCTGAAAGGTAAGTAGTTTAGATAAGAATGAAGAGACTGTTATTGCTCCTTTATATTTGATGGATATCTTAGTGGAAGTTTTTTCTGAGCTTCCATTTAATGTTAGTGAAACACAAAAGGCCTCTCTTGAAAGTAGTATTCCTAAGAATTGCTGTTGTTACATGCTTTAGGAAGCATCAGTTATTGAATCTTACTCATGCATCAATTCCCTATTATCCATAATTGTGCTAACTTTCCAGAGAACCATCACACAAGTGGAAAATATGAAAAAATCCTCCATCAAGGCACAAAGCGTATTGTCCATCAGCATGTGAATATCCAAGAGAAGTCGTATAAATGTAATGAGTTTGGCAAAATGGTTCATGAATCCTTCCAATATACACCATATGACACACGTGATACTGCAGAAAACTGCAGTGAGTACAGATATGATAAGAACAAGGATGCTTCTGTTGAGTCTTCAACCATAAACAGACATAAAAGTGGGGACTCTAGAGAAGAGCCTTGCAAGTTTAAAGACTGTGTATACTGTTTAAATTTATTTCCCATCATCAGTCAAAATCAAAGGATCCATTCGTGCGTCAGTATACACCAGAGAAATCATTCTGGAGAAAACCCCCACAAATGTAAGGTTTGTGGCAAGTGCTTTTATCAGTTGTGTCAGGTTAAATGTCATTACAAAACCCATATTGGAGAGAAACCTTATATATGCAGTGAATGTCACAAATGTTTTATCCAACTCACACACCTAAGATGACATCAGATAATTCATACAGGGGAGAAACATTACAAATGTAATGAATGTGGAAAAAACTTTAGCCGACCGACATATTTAAGAACCAATCAGAGAACTCATACAGGAGAAAAACCTTACAAATGTTGTGAATGTGACAAATGCTTCATTCAGAAAGCCCAACTTACAATACATCAGAGAATTCACACAGGAGAAAAACCTTACAAATGTAGTGAATGTGAGAAATCTTTTACCAGTGGCTCAGATCTTAGAAGACATCAGAAAATTCATACTGGAGAGAAACCTTACAAGTGCAGTCAATGTGACAAATGCTTTATTCAGAAAGTTCAACTTAGAATACACCATAGAATTCATACAGGAGAGGAACCTTTACAAATGCAGTAAATGTGTCAAAGTCTTTACTCACCTCTCAGGTCTAAGAAAACATCAGAAAATTCATAGTACTGAAGGAAATTTCTATTTGTAAAGAATGTAGCATGTATTTTATCCAAGTTCTGCTCTTAAAAACCATTGCATGCTCCACACTAGAAAACGTTTATGGAGTCTTTAGTTCCGGCTGCCCTCTGCAGCAGGAACCAGGCAGCTCCAAAGCCAGTGACTCCAAAGTCAGTGGAGTAGCTGGGACAAGAGTCTTCCCTTCCAGTCACCATTTGCAGCAGGGAACCACACAGCTCCATAGCCTTCTCTGCTTAGCTCACCAGGAGAGAGTCATCTTCCAGCAGCAATTTCGCTTCTGAGTATGGAGGTGAGATCTCTCCCTTCTCTCTGGAGGGGTACAGCTAGGAGGGCACAGGGCATAAGATCAGTGTTGCTTTTGGGACAGGAGTCTTCCCTTCCAGCCACCATCTGCAGCAGGGAACCAGGCAGCTCCAAAGACTTCTGTGCTTAGCCCACCAGGAGAGAGTGATCTCTCAGCAGCAATTTCACTTCTCAGTATGGAGGTGAGATCTCTCCCTTCTCTCTGGAGGGGTACAGCAAGGAGGGCACAGGGCATAAAATCAGTGGAGCTGCTGGGACAGAAGTCTTCCCTTATGGCCGCCATTTGCTTCAGGGAACCAGGCAGTTCCACAGACTTCTGTGCACAGACCCTGCCAGAAGAGAGTTGGTTTCCCACAAGTACAGACACAGGCTTGCAGGCCCATAGGAGGGGCAAGCTCCAGCCAGAGACAACAAGACCAACTAATACCAGAGATAATCAGATGTCGAAAGGCAAACACAAGAACCCTGCCAACAGAAACCAAGGCTACTTGGCAACATCAGAGCCTAGTTCTCCCACCACAGCAAGTCCCGGATATACCAACACACTGGAAAAGCAAGAGTTGGATTTAAAATTTCATCTCACAATGCTGTTAGAGGACATCAAGAAGGACATAAATAACTCCCTTAAAGAAATACAGGAGAACATGGGTCAAATGATAAAGGCCCTTAAAGAGGAAACACAAAAATCCCTGAAAGAAATACAGGAGAGCATGGGTGAACAGGTAGAGGCCCTTAAAGAGGAAACACAAAAATCCCTGAGAGAATTACAGGAGAACACAAACAAACAAGTGAAGGAACTGAACAAAACCATCCAGGATCTAAAAATGGAAGTAGAAACAATAAAGAAATCACAAAATGAGACATCTCTGGAGATAGAAAATCTTGGAAAGAATTCAGGAGTCATAGATGCAAGCATCAACAACAGAATACAAGAGATAGAAGAAAGAATCTCAGGGGCTGAAGATACCATAGAAAACTTTGACTCAACAATTAAAGAAAATGCAAAATGCAAAAAGCTCCTGAGCCAAAACGTCCAGGAAATCCAGGACACAATGAGAAGATCAAACCTAAGGATTATAGGTATAGAAGAAAGTGAAGATTTCCAACTTAAAGGGCCAGTAAATATCTTCAACAAAATTATAGAAGAAAACTGTCAGTGACAGGCATAGTCCAAATTAGGCTATGTATATACATGGCTCTGAATTCATACTTGCATCCATGATTTAGTAAAACTGCCAGCATGCTTTCCTTATGTCCTGTTATGCCATAGAAACTGCATTCTACAAGCCCCAAGATGTTAACTCAATTTTGTTAAATCCTTTATTCAATGCTAATATTGTAGACATATCAGAAAAAACATGAAATAAAATCCAGGAAAATGTATTAATAAAAACATATTCAACTTAATTGAAGGTTTGAGTCCATTTGTACAAATATCAAGAAACTACAAAGCTTTAAAAAGATACCTTATGAAAAAGACTATATGTGCATGCTCATGTAGACTTTAGGCTTCCTCAGTGCAGTCCTGGAAGAGCATTATGAAGTACTGGAAGAAAAAAAACATTCAGTTCAGTATGAAAGTACTGTATTAAGATATTGATACTTGAGGTGACTATTCTTTGATTACATCTGTAATCAAATCTGTAATTAATCTGTAATTAAATCCTAAAAATACAGGGGCACACCTGTGAGAGATTTTTGCTTAATTTTGGAGTTGGAAGATCTACTTCCTATCCAGATCTTTGAATAGGAAAGACAAACCCTTCAATTGTAGTTTTGAGGACGGAAGACACACCTTTTGCCCAAATCTTTGGAGGTAGGAAATCCCACATTTAATCTGGGCCACACCTTCTGCTGTCAGCCTAAATAATGTTGTGGAAGAAGGAAGTTTTTGCTCTTTGCCTTCTTGCTCTCACCTCTAGCAAGTCATTCCTTCACTGGAATCAGAGACTATTTCTGAAGGCCTGCTGAGACATTCAGCTTTGGGCCTGAACAATTACTGGATTCTTGGATGTTTTGTGCAGAGGCAGCTCAATGCCTGCTGCTGTTACATTATCTATACTCTCTTAGCACACCATCATTAATATTGCTTGTGACAGGAATGGTTAGTAGTCCAAACAAAATTCATGCTACACAACAAATACAGATGAGTTCTTTTTAAAGGATAAATGCCCTTCACTGTGGTGCAGGTGTACTGATGGCCATTCCTCTGTGCTAAAGAAAAGGGACAACTCTGAACATTTGTAATAAACCTTGCTGCTGATTTCTGAAAATTCAGGAAAATCCTGGTGTTTGTGGCAAATATCTACAAATAGAGTGACTAGATGTCTTCAATTAAATCTATGTGGGAAGAGGGTATATAGACAGCTGTTAGTTTATACTAACTGTATGACAGATAAAATTGTACTTAACAGGGTTTACCTCAACTATCTATGTTTCATCTGTTTGTCCTTGATGAGCAGAGGCCTCTGGGCCTTCTGTGTGATAGTAATGGAATGTCTGTCCTAATCACATGTGCTGTCATTTATAAGTTTTTAAAACTGTATAGGAGAATTTTGTTTTAATATATAAAAACAAATGAGTTATATATATAGAAACTCAATGAAAAATATATCTAGTCTACCAGGCTGAACATTTGTTACCTTATCTCACCATATGTGAAATAATAGCCAATTACACATCAATTTTATTTTTTAATCACTTTTATTTGTCTGTCTGTTTATTTATTTATTTGATGTGCATCAGTGTTTGTCTGCATGTATGTCTGTGTGAGAGTGTCAAATGCCCTGAAATTAGAGTTACATACAGTTGTCAGCTGCCATGTGGGTGCTGGGAATTGTACCAGGGTCCTCTGGAAGAAAATCTTAACTCTGAGCCATCTCTCTAATCCCTGCACAGCTAATCTTTAACCATGTGGATTGCAAGTGTTTCCTTTGCAATCTTTCTTGAGAGCACCTTAAACTTCATAAAATTTGCATGATTTTATTACATGTTTTTGTTGGCATCTCAAGCAATATGAGTATAGCAGAAATTATATGATACATTTTCTTGATTTATCAATATTTTACCTAGCTTTAATTCCAAAGCTTTCGTCAATACTTTTTTTGACTGTTTTTCTATATGCTCTTCCTGTGTAGTCCAATGGACTTGAATTTTCTTTGTTATGAAGAAATATTTGTATTAAACTATGGGTAAATTTTAGGCACATGTCAACATAAAGGATGAGGTGTGTCTTTTGTGTATCTACTGAAAATATATAATGGTATAACAAAAGAGCTACCCAAAGACTTAAATAAATTCACCATAGGTGTCATGGTAGTGTCTTAGTTATTGTTCTATTGCAGTGTAGAAAAACCATGACCAAGAAAACTCGTATAAAAGAGGGCATTTAATTGGGGACTTGCTTTCAGTTTCAGAGAAATAGTTCATCATTTTCATTCCAGTAATTGAGGCAACATAGAGATAGGCATGATGCTGGAGACATAGCACATAACTTTATGTCCTGATCCTGCATGCAGAGGGGGAGACACTTAGCCTGGCATGGGCTTTGAATCCAGAGCCCAGCACTCTGAACATTAAGCATAGCTAGCTTGATACCTATCAGGTTCTATATACTGTATATAGTGTGCATTCAAGCAAGTGATAGTGATCATGAGGGATGGATGTTTAGGACCTCCCTACTCCTGCCAGTCCTATTAACTGCTTGGATCTTGTCCTCATGGGTCTCTGATTGGGAGACAAAGAAGGGCAGAAGAACATGCCAGTCCTATTAACATGTTTGAGAAGAACCATGAGTATTTTTGATGACAGCTCCTTTCCAGATTTTAGAATAAAAGTCCTAGATAGGGGAATTTATGTAGAAGGTAGAAGCATGTAAAACATGGATTGTTCATCACATGAATATCATCTTTTGCCTGGTCTCCAAGAAATGGAAAATGGACTTTTTTCAGTTGAA
The DNA here is from genome assembly GCA_036184795.1 of Tokudaia tokunoshimensis. Lineage (NCBI taxonomy): Eukaryota > Metazoa > Chordata > Mammalia > Rodentia > Muridae > Tokudaia > Tokudaia tokunoshimensis. The sequence goes on from BTHU01000006.1 coordinate 92,516,440, forward strand.
AACATGGACAAAAGTATGTCACAGGATGCATTCTGTTCAGAAACTCAGTGTTGGTAAGGTAGAACTACAATGACTATCACTTGAGTGAGAGGTTTGGATGTTACAGATACTGATAAAAATAGTACTTCACCTGAATATATGAAGTCATGTGCCAGGTGAAAATGCCCTGTTTTTCCCCTAAATATTCAGGCATAATTGGCATCACAGTAGCACTGACCCTAATAGTGCTCCCCACCTCCTCTCTGGTGAGCCCAGCCTAAGGGTAGAAGCTTGGGAGAGTTTGACCCCCCACTCAGGCCATTCTCTGCCCTCCTTCCCTTCCTGTCCCTCCCTGGCTTTGCACCTTGCTGGCTGCAGCATTGAGTGATCTGACATAGGCAATGCTGAAGAACTCAACCTGGTTGTGAGGATGTGAGATAGCAGATGAGCTGACAAACACAGCTACAACCCATGCCCAGATCCAGGACATTGAGTTGGCACAACACAACATCTACCCTATGAATGAACTGCTGGACCACTTGAAAGGGCTGCTCCTGGAGATCCAAAGCTGTAGGATCTTCATGACATAAGGCAACAACCAATGTCTTCAATGAACATTTACATTTAAAAATCTGTGGACAAAAGGGGTAGACAATTTGACACTGACAACTTTCAAGAAAAGGTAAGGTTTTGTTTTGATTTTGTTTCTTTTGTGGGGGAATTCCAAGGCCAGATTGTGGACTGGAAGGGATGGGGAGATTAGTGGTATTGTGTTGGATGCTGGGAAACTCACGGAGTCAATAAAATTTTTTGTTAAAGACATAGCTGTGCCTGTTTTATCTAAATATCATGATGCTGACCACAAATATCCTGTGTATGTTACTTCAAGTATTATAAATTTATGACAGCATTTTATCTGATTACTGATGGAAACTGCATGTTTGTGATTGTTCGCAAACACTGTGGCTCATGTAAGTACAATGCACATGATATATTGACATTGAAGAAAATTAAATAGGTTAATGGAATACCATCTAACAGGATATAAAATAACATGACACAGCACTGTGTTCAGTCTTAAACTGTTTCTTGATTTAAGCAAAGACAGCATAGACATGGAAGTCTTAGGAAAACCATGAAATGTAGGGCTATATTAAATTTCATATGAGTCAGATAAAAATGAAAATGTTGTGTATCTTGAATCATGAATAAGAAGAATTTAGAAAGCTTAGATTCCATTATATATATATATATATATATATATATATATACAGTTATGATGAGCCAGCAGATAGTAGCATTTGTGTATTAGTGTATAGATGTCAATATCAAGTTTTAATATCAAGGCATGTGTATGTTCTCATGTGTATGTTACAATGAATTTAATTCTGTAATACTTGATATGTTACTTACACCAAATCTTGTCAGTACATATTGTGTACATTTTTTTTTCCATATAGGGTCTGAATCTTTACTCTTCTAGGCAGGAACATTCTAGGTATTTGAGGCTGGCTTTAAACTCACAAAAACCTACATGTTTCTGTTTTCAGAGTCCTAGAATTTAAGGCATGCACTACTATCCTGGATGATCCATGCTTTTAAAATATCATCATAGCTTCTAAATTGTGTGTCATTTAAGACAATAATAGTTTGTTTAGAATTTCATTCAAAAATATTTTTAAACTATTTACAGTCAACTCTGCCTGGATCTAGCCTTACCTTGCTAGCACCCTCCCAAATCTGTGCTTTTTCCCTTTTTAAATTTAACATAAGTTCAAATCCAATCTTGGTTATCCACATACTTTTGGGTATTTGTCCATACACTGGAACATGGTGAACCACCTGGATGTGCACTTTTAAAGAAAACAAACTGTCTTCCTGAGAAACAATCAGCTTTTCGCGGTTCAGATAGGGGTGAGGGCTCATAAATCCCTTCCCACATCATGTTAGCATGTTGGCTGACTGGAAATAGTAAGCCATAGCTGCTGTTAGGGTTTGTTGGGAATGGTCCTGTCATATTCAAAAGACACTGTTTCATTTGGTTGTATGTCTGGAATTGTTCTCCCTGACCTCTGTCTTTTTTTTTTCCTATTTTTTTTTTATTTTCTAAGTTTTTTTTTATTTACATTCCAAATCATTTCCCCTTTCCCGTTTCCTCCCTCACCGAAAGTCACATAAGCCCCCTTCCCTCCCTCTGTTATCCATTCAACCCCCTCTCGTTTCTCTGTCCTGGCGTTCCCCTACATCCAGTCTTTCCAGGACCAGGGGTCTCTCCTACCATCTTCTTAGAAATCTATTGATATGCTGATTGTGTCTAGGGTAATCCGAGATTCTGGGTTAATATCCCCTTATCAGTGACTGCATACCATGTGTGCTCTTTTGTGATTGGGTTACCTCACTAAGGATGATATTTTCAAGTTCTGACCATTTGCCTAGGAATTCATGAATTTCCTAGAATTCATGAATTGCCTAGAATTTCATGAATTCATTGTTTTTAGTTGCAGAGTAGTATTCCATTGTGTAGATATACCACATCTTCTGAATCCATTCCTCCATTGAGGGCAAATCAAAACGACCTCTGTCTCTTGTATTCTCTCCATCCATTCACTTTTCAGTGATGACACCCAAGCATTGGGGAGGATGTAATGGAGATTCTCCAATTGTGTCTGATCACGCCTCAATCTAGTATTCCCACTATTTTGACACTTGTGATTTTCTGCATTAATGACCATGGAATAACAACACAGAGTTCATCCTCTCCTAAAGACTGGGAGCTGCCCAAACCTATGTATATATATGTATATATATATATATGAATCTCACAAGGTGTTTCTTTCTCCAGAATAGTAATAGGTTCACCCTTGGGACCTCTGAGTTTCCCACACATGGTTTTTCAGTCACATTTGCAGTCCCAGGAATGTTTTTCCTCCTGTGCAATGAACTTTCAATGTAATCAAAGTGTGTTCTTACTCGCACAATATTCATATCACTATTATACCGCTGAATATATCATACACGCTTTTCACCTTTGAAGTTCTGACCTTTCCCATTTGAGTAAGATGGTTAATGTGTGTCAAGGACAAGCCTTATCATGGAGAGGGGTTCCTGAGAGATGGGTGTTTGTGAACATGTCAAATTGAGAGTCCAAGCTTGTGGCCTAGGTTGTGCTGTGATTGCTTTCCAGAATGCTCTTTCTTTCTTGTTCTGCTCTGCCCTAGGGAGTTTTCTCTTGCTATTCTAAAAACTCTGTGATTGAGACAGATAGTTCCCTACTTAAGACAGTTCAAGAGAAGTCAGACAGGCAGACTCCATGACAGGCTTCAAGCTGGCAGGTCAGGAATCTAGGCCTAAAATTCTATTTCCCAGAACTGGACAAGTCTAGGCACTTCAATTACTGAAAAAACTCTAGGCCATAGGTCCCCAATCAGAAAATGCTCAACCATCAATTGGTATCTGTAATTCAAGGTATATACCTAAACATGATAAAATCAATATACATCAAAACAGCAGCCTGTATCAAAAATTAAACAGTGAGATACATGTAGTAATCCTACTAAAATCAGGGATAAGAAAAGGCTGCCCCCTTATCTCCATATCTATTCAATATAGTACACAAAGTAACAGCTAGAGTAATAAGAATACAAAAGGAGATCAAGGTGATACAAATTTGCAAAGAAGAAGTCAAGGTATCATTATTTGCAGATGATATGATAGTATACATAAATGACCCAAAAATTCTACCAGAGAACTTCTACAGCTGATAAACATCTTGAGCAAAGTGGCCAGATAAAAAAGTAACTCAAACATATCAGTAGCCTTTCTTTATACAAAGGAAAAACTGGCTGAGAAAGACATTAAGGATAAGAAAATCTTTCACAATCACCACAAGTAATATAATATATCTTGGGATAACTTTAACCAAACAAGTGAAATATCTATATGACAAGAACCTAAAGTATTTCAAGAAAGAAATTAAAGAAGGCCTCATAAAATGGAGAGCTCTCCCATGCTCATGGATTGGTAGGATTAACATAGTAAACATGACCATCCTACCAAAAGCAATCTACCGATCCAATGCAATACCCATCAAAATTCAAACACAAGTCTTAACAGAAATGGAAAGTAATTGTCAATTTGATATGGGAAAAAACAGGATAGTGAAAACAATTCTTTACAATAAAAGAACATCTGGGGAAATACCATCCCTGACCTCAAGGAGTACTACAGAGTAATACTAATAAAGACTTCGTGGTATTGATACAATGACAGACAGGTTGATCAATGAAATAGAATTGAAGACCCAGAAATAAACACACACACTTTATAGACACTTGATTTTTGACAAAGAGCCAAAAATCTACTTTGGAAAATAGAAAGCATCTTCAATAAATGGTGATAGTCTGTTTGTCACCTTGCACAAATCTTAAGTCCAAGTGGATCAAAGACCTCAAGATAAAATCAGATACACTGAATCCAATCTAAGGAAAAGTGGGATAGAGCCTCAAACTCATTGGCACAGGGTGGGAATTGGGGGTGGAATTTTCTAAATAGAACACCAATGGCTAAGGTTCTAAGATCAAGAATTGATCAGTAGGACCTTGTGAAACTGAAAAGCTTCTGTAAGCAAAGGATATAATCTATAGGACAAATTGGCAACCTACAGACTGGGAAAAAAATCTTCACTAACCCCTCTTCTGATAGAGGGCTATTATCCAAAATACATAAAGAAATCAAGAATCAAACCTTCAAAATATAAAACTACCCAATCAAAAATTGGGATATACAACTAAACAGAATTCACAACAGAGGAAACTTGAAGGGATGAGAACCACTTAAAGAACTGTTCAGTCTGAAGTCATCAGGGAATGCAAATCAAAATGACTCAGATTCCACCTTACCCATGTCAGAATGTCAAAGATCAAAACCTCAGGTGACAGCAAATGTTTGTGAGGATGTAGGATGGAGAAATACTGCTCCCTCCATTGTAGATGGGACTGCAAACTGATAAAACCCCTCTGAAAATCAACCTGGAGGTTCCTCAAAAAATTAAAAATAGATCTACCTGAAAATCCAGCTACATCATGCTTGCCCATATACTCAAAAGATTTCCCACAATACTACAGGGAAATGTGTTCCACTATGCTCATAGTGGACTTATTTGTGATAGCCATAAACTGGAAACAGCCTAGATTTATGACAATGGAAAAATGGATAGAGAAAGTGCGGTACACTTACACAATGGAATACTGTACAGCTATTAAGAACGAGGACATCATAAGTTTTGCAGGCAAATGGATGGAACTAGAAAATATAATCCTGAGTGTGTTAACTTATATCAAAAAGGAAATTCATAGTATGTACTCACTAATAAGTGCATATTAGCTAAAAAGTGCAGAATACTGAGGATACAATCCACAGATCTCAAGAATGTTCACAAACAGAGGGCCCAAGTTAGGAAGGATGCTTCAATCACACTTGGGACTGAGGAAAAAAACAATCCCTGTAGGCAGAGGGAGGGAGCTACCTGGGTGGGAGAGACTGGGAGAAAAGAAAAGGGGAACATGATCAAGTATGGGGGGTGGAAACAGGAGAGAAGGCCTAAGGGCAGGCAGAATAAATGGAAATATGCCACCTTTGGGAGTGAGAGTGGAGGGCACCTTCTAGAAAGTACCAGGATTAAGAAGATGTCGTATATCTACACAATGGAATACTACTCTGCAATTAAAAACAATGAATTCACGAAATTCCTAGGCAAATGGTCAGATCTTGAAAATATCATCCTTAGTGAGGTAACCCAATCACAAAAGAACACACATGGTATGCAGTCACTGATAAGGGGATATTGACCCAGAATCTCGGAATACCCTAGACACAATCCGCATATCAATAGATTTCTAAAAAGATGGTAGGAGAGACCCCTGGTCCTGGAAAGACTGGATGTAGGGGAACACCAGGACAGAGTAACGAGAGGGGGTTGAATGGAGAAAAGAGGGAGGGAAGGGGGCTTATGGGACTTTCGGGGAGGGAGGAAACGGGAAAGGGGAAGTGATTTGGAATGTAAATTAAAAAATAAAATAAAATAAATAATAAAAAAAATTGAAGAAAATATTGAAAAAAAAAAAAGAAAGTACCAGTGACCTGGGATGTGAAAGCCACTCAGGACTCAAAGGGAGGGACCTTAGATGAAATGCCCAACTTTGGGAAGAGGGAATTTGTAGAATACACTTCCAGTAGAAAGAGAAGACATCAAGTGGAGGGATAGAGTTGTCATCCACAGACAAAACCTCTAAAACAGAATTGTTCTGGTCTAAAAGAACTGGGAGAACCAAAATGGAGAAAAGACTGAGGGAATGGCCCAACTTGGGATCAATCTCAAGGGGATTCTCCAAAAAGTGATACTATTACTGATGCTATGTATGCTTAGAGGCAGTAGCCTAGCATGGCTGTCCTCCAAGAAGCCCTACAAGCAGCTGACTAAGACAGATGTAGTTACTTACACTCGGTCATTGGAATGAAATCAGGACCCATGAAGTTGAATTAGAGAAAAGCTGAAAGAAGTTGAGGAGGAGGGTGATCCTATAAGTCACAACTAATATGAACCCCTGAGATCTCACAGACACTGAGCCAACAACCAGGCAGCATATACAAGCTTGTTTGAGGCCCCCAACACATAGACAGCAGAGGACTGACTGCTCTGACCTAAGTGAGAGAAGATGTTTCTAACCCTCAAGACACTTGAGGCCCAAGGGAGTGGAGAGTCTTAGCAGTGGGGCAGGCATTCTGTTGGAGACAGGGATGAGCAGGAATGGGATTAGGAACTGTTGGAGGGTGAAGTGATCATGATGGAAAAGATTGGGTATAGCAAGGATTATTTGGCTACAACTGTTGCATAGTGCCAGATCTACCAACAGGAGAGACCAAAACTGAGCCACAGATATGGCATCACTCCCCAGGGACAACTGCCAGTAACCTGGTTGCAGATTGACTTCATTGGATCACTTCCTCTTTAGAAAGGACAATGCTTTGTCATTACTTGAGTAGATACTTTTCCGGCTATGGATTTATCTTTCTTGAATGTAATGCTTCTGCCCAAATCACAATCTTACAGAATGCTTTTTATGGAATTTCAGAATGTTTGTTAACCTACATGGCATTCTACACATTATTGCACCTGACCAAGAAACTTATCTTATAGCCAGAGAAGTGTGACAATTGGCCCACTGTGGAGATTAAACATTTCATGTCTGGAGTGCAGAAGATCCTTTGGGAAATCGCTTGGTGCTATCAAGTTTTGATCAAAGTGAAATGGAAAATGCAACAGCCTCATCCACACAGGATGACAGAGAGCACAGATACATCAGAAATACAGAAATACAGGGTCACTCCTCCAGGGAAAGGGTTACAATTTGCTGAGGTGGTCGTAGAAGAGGGTGGAGGAACTACAAAATGAGTAGTAGAGGAAGGAAGTTATAAATATGAACTAAGACTGCATTACTCATAATGGAAAAGAGGATTCTGTCATCAATGTTTTGTTTTATTTTGCTAAGAATACATTTATGATGTTTGTGTTTTCTTTCCTTTATTTATCAGGTGATGCAACATCAATATAGAGAACATCAATGACAATCATATTTAAGTTCAGCATAACAAAAGAATATTTCTTGGCAAACATTGCCACCTAATTCTAATTTATAATATGTTTGCAGAAGCCCATGTCTCCTTATGAATATTGGGATATTATAAGATTTGAACCTATGAAGGTCTTATGGATGTGCAAAATTCTCTTTGAGTACAAATCAGCCAGTCCTTTTCTGTCTTGATGATATTTTCTTTGACCTCACCCATGTCTTCTGTCCCTCAATGAACTACTTTTCCAAATAGATCTCTGATCCTTGAGTGGTATTGTTGCTATACACAAATTGGTGCTAAGGAGATACTCCTGCAGACAAACATTATTTATGCCTTCAAATATGAAAAAAATTGAGCTGGCCCCTAACTATTAGCTTTACCTCTGCTGACTAGAATTCAAGTTGTTGATATCCTTAACATATTCATAGCACATTGTAAAGCTATTCCAAAATCCAGTGCCTCTGCAGTCATCATCAACATGCTCTCACTGAGCTCCATATTTTGCTGACATTCACTCTTCCTTCTCTTTTCAAATCAGTTGCTTTTTATGAATCAGTAATCTATGGTATTCCCAATCAGAATGGAGGCAACTTACCATTTTGATTCAGTCTTAGTTTCTATTGCTGTAACAAAACACCATGGTCAAAAGGAAAGCATGTGAGAAAAGTGTTTGTTTACATATGTACTGTGGTCAAAGTTAAAAGAATGTAGTCAAGGCAACCACTTGTGCAGGAAAGCACAGAGCAATGCAGCCTAGAGTCATCCCCAATGGATCTTCATAAGCCAGAAATGACACAGTTCTTTCGAGGCAGTGGGTTTGCTCTAAATTGGCATACTTATCATCTGGACATCTCACACATTGCTCCATACCTGCTGGTGAACAATAATGGACCCTCATAAGATATCATATTTATGAACTTTATGTTTCAGTGTTTGTACTATTCAGAGGATACCTCAATAATTAATTTGTTTTTGAACATGTATTCCATTCCTTCTTGTTCTAGGTACCACTAACTTAAGGTTGCTTTCTATTAATTTGTTTGGTGATGGAAGAAATCCCACTATAATGGGGAATGGAGCAGAAAGAAATACTTATTTTTTAAACAAGAATGAAAGAAAACACTTTGGTGTTTTTCAGTTCATTATGAATAATCATGTGCACAATCTAAGATTGGTTAATTCCTAAATCTTAAACTCACTACTCACAGATCTGAGCAGTGTGCAGATATAGTTCTCAATGCCAGTTGATGAAATGAATTACAGACTTCATTGACCTTGAGGTTTGTGCCCTTTGTATATTGACATATGCTCAAGAGTATATATTTCCTCATGCAAATACTGTATGCATAAAGCAATATTTCCCTTATTGAAGCTCTATGGCTCACAGACCTATACATATTCCCCACATTGTGGTAAGGTCTCTTTCTTCCCAACTACATATTCCAAACTGGACAGAATGAAGTTAACAGACATTCACATTCACCTGTTTCCTTAGCTAGGCTGTGTTTACTGACAAGCACTATCGTGTTTGTATGTATTCTTGATATTTTCACTGTTCTTCTAATTCTTTCAAAGGAAATACTTCATCCTTTAAGTCATCTAATCTTTTAAAATCTGTTTTCTTACATAACTGATGCCATTATCATATGGTCTTTTTCAGGGACTAAGCTGGCTGATAGGAGGTACAGATTGTGATCCAATCATGTAGTCAAATTGCTTTGTACAAAGAATCAAGGAAGATTAAGCATATCCATATACTATGCCTAATTTTTTTGTTTAAAAATAGTTACAGATATCTTGTGAAAAATATAAAATAATTAACAATTATATAGTTAAATAAATGACTTTTTTGTAGAATATATTACAGGTTATTTGTAAGGTCCAAAAATGTTGTTATCATTCAAAGGATTAAGGTCTGAAACACAGAGATTGCAGATCTTCAGTTTCCATCTAAGTCATTTCACATTTCTAGTTTGGAAAGAGAAGATAGTCAAGATCAGAAATTTTTTCCCTGCATGAAAACATGTACCTGTCTCATTTGAAATCTCATTTTCTGGTCACTGAGCACAATCAAAGCAGCAGTCAGCTCTTTGTTCATGATGAATTTTCCTGAATCCAACTGTGCATTTCACACTACACATGGAGGTGGGAACCTGAAGCACTATATCATATATCATATATATTAATATATGTCATATAAATATTTAGAAATATATACACATATATAAACCTATACATATACATGGTCATTACATATATGGCTATTCATATTGTGCTGATAACCAGCATCACTTATCAATTCCAGGTACTTTTTATTTTTAGAAATCTGCAATTCCTGAATGTTACTCAACATTTACTGTATCGTGTGATATTATATCTGTAATGTTTGGGTTGTAGAGATTAAATACTTGCTTTCTACACTGAATATATTCAAAAGGAATATTTATATAGCACTGGTTTCTTTCACATGGTTTATAAATAAAAAGAAGGATACAGAGTTTGGTGGGGAGAGATGATAGGGTAGATCAAGAAAACTTTGTTTGATGAATATGAACTAAGTATGTTGTTTAAGACTCTCACGGAATTAATAAATTTTTTCTAAGTTTAAAAGAAAACCTTGAATGTGGAGAAACATTTCTGTTAATGATTATATGCTCTACTTCATTAGGCTATCAAGATGTTTACACAGAATCACAAAATTTTGTCTTTTGTTTGTGGTTACAAAATTTTAATTATATATAAATATATATATACAAAACTTTAAATTTCATAAATGTGTTTCTGTAGTGTGGGGTGAATATGTGTATGGGTGCAGTTGACCATGTAATCTAGACGCCTTTGATCCATGTAACCTTGATTTATTGGAAATTGTGTGTTACCAAATTTTGATGCTGATGTCTGAGAATGGGCCTTTTGCAAAGGAGCAAAACTACAGTGCTAACAATTCAAGACACATATTTTAAAATTTAGATATACCAAAAAGAATGAAAATTATGGTATACACACTGATGTTATTCCTGTGGTCCACTCCAAGTCTTCAGATATATGAAGTTTTTGACTCTGTGGGTAATAAGGAAAATAGCTTCCTATTTTCACTCTTAATCCAAGGCCTTGTGGAAAATTCCAAATGTCAAAAATATCATACACTGCACACTGATTTTCTCTATGATTCATCTTCACCAGTTCTCCAATAGGATTAGTAAATACCCTGCTCTTCAGCACGGAAGCCACCTAAAGGAGATGCATTATTAGATGATTATATATGCATATGAAATTGAGAAAACATGAAATTGAGAACTTCCCCTAATTTTTAAATGGCTTCTAAAAGAGGCAGCTGTATTAAAGTTATTCCCTGTAGTAAATGTAATATATCTCATAGGTAATTAAAATTAATATACTTCATATTAATATTCTAAGATAAAAACTGGTAGAATAAATGCTTACAAAATAGCAATTAATATGCTGTGTGTGTCTATTTTTGTGTGTATGTGTGCACTCAAGTATGCATGCACCCACATACACTCATGCACAGTTGGGGCAAAAATGATCAACAAACTGAAACAATGTATGTGAAAAAAAAGTTGGAAGCCTGAATGTCTAGAAGTTTGTGGAAAAATAGATTGGCACTTACTCAATAATGTCTATACAGTGTATATATGTGAAATGAACATAAGCTCAATAAATTGTGCAGTCCTCATCATTTATGTATTTATAAATGTTATTTTAAATGGATAACTATTAATCACAGTACATATACCAAATCCTGAGAAAATTATTCTTGTCTAGTCATCATTCATGGCTTTTATGATAAAAATTTTGGCTCCGATTTTAAATATTGCACTCATTTGTTAAAATGTTGAGACAAATTTTCAAAAAGTTCACTGATAATTTTTCAAAAACTATTCTCTCCTCTTAATTGTTATCTTTGTAAAAGTTTCATTAGGGAGTTTTGTAGTATAGAAATATTTTTACTGAAAGAATTCTCTCTAACAAATATATGTGAGTTTGTCAGGGGGCATTTAAAATATCACATTGAGTCTTCTTGTGGCCACTTGCACCAGGGAGCTGGGCAGCTCCACAACCTTCTGTGCACAGCCCACCAGGAGAAAGTGATCTCCCAGCAGCACTTTCACTTCTGAGTGTGGAGGTGAGATATCCACCAACTCTCTGGAGGGGAACAGGTAGTAGCACACAGAGCATATGATCAGTGGAGCTGCTAGGACAGGAGTCTTCCCATCTGGCTGCCACTTGCAGCAGGGAACCAGATAGTTCCACAGCCTTCTGTGCACAGACCCTGCCAGAAGAGAGGTGATTTCCCAGGAATACAGACACAGGCTTGCAGGCCCATAGTAGGGACAAGCTCCAGCCAGAGACAGGAAGAACAACTAACACCTGAGAAAACCAGATGGCAAAAAGCAAGCACAAGAACCTTGCCAACAGAAAGCAAGGTTACTTGGCAACATCAGAGCCCAGTTCTCCTACCAAAGCAAGTCCCAGATACCCCAACACACCAGAAAAGCAAGAGTTGTATTTAAAATCTCATCTCATGATATTGCTAGAGGACTACACGAACATAAATAACTCCCTTACAGAAATTCAGGAGAACATGGGTCAAAGGTAAAAGCCCTTAAAGGGGAAATACAAAAATCCCTTAAAGAAATAGAGGAGAACTTGGGTCAACAGATAGAGGCCCTTAAAGAGGAAACACAAATATCCGTTAAAGTATAACAGGGAAACACAAACAAACAAATAAAGGAACTGAACAAAACCATCCAGGATCTAAAAATGGAAGTAGAAACAATTAAGAAATCACAAAGGGAGACATCTCTGTATATAGGAAAACTTGGAAAGAATTCAGGAGTCATAGATGCAAGCATCAGCAACAGAATACAAGAGATAGAAGAAAGAATCTCAGGGGTTGAAGATACCATAAAAAACATTGACTCAACAGTTAAAGAAAATGCAAAATGCAAAAAGATCCTGAGCCAAAACATCGAGAAAATCCAGGACACAATGAGAAGACCAAACCTAAGGATTAGAGGTATAGAAGAGAGTGAAGATTTCCAACTTAAAGGGCCAGTAAATATCTTCAACAAAATTATGGAGGAGAACTTCCCTAACCTAAAGAGAGAAATGCCAATGAACGAACATGAAGCCTACAGAATTCCAAACAGACTGGACAAGAACAGAAAGTCTTCCCAGCAAATAATAATCAAAATACCAATTGTACTAAACAAAGAAAGAATATTAAAAGCAGTAAGGGAAAAGGGGCGAGTAACTTATAAAGGCAGACCTATCAGAATTACACCAGACTTCTCACCTGAGATGATGAAAGTTAGAAGATCCTGCGCCGATCTCATACAGACCCGAAGAGAACACAAATGCCAGCCCAAACTACTATACCCAGCAAAATTCTCAATCACCATAGATGGACAAACCAAGGTATTCCATGATAAAACCAAATTTACACAATATCTTTCCACAAATCCAGTCCTACAATGGATAATAGATGGAAAACGCCAACACAAGGAGGGTAACTATATCCTAGAAAAAACAAACCCAAAAGAAAGTAACCACACAAACATAAAAATAACATAAAAAACAACAGGAAGCAACAATCACTATTACTTAGTATCTCTTAACATCAATGGACTCAATTACCCAAACAAAAAGATAGACTAAGAGAAATATTTTTCATGTTAATCTTCAATTTTATCAGAAAACGTTTGTAATTCCTCTTTCAATCAATTTAGTAATGTTTTTTATTGAAAAGGGGTAAAATATTCTATGATAAAATTGAAGATTTACGTGGAAAATATTTCAGATAAAATAGAAGAGATATATACAAAAACACGTTACAATTGACAATTTTCATGGAAAATTAAAGAGTAAAGAGGTAGACATAAAACAGTGCTAAATTCATTGAAAACATTAAATAGAAACATTTTATGATAGAATTGAAGATTTACATGGAAAGTATCTGTGATAAAACTGTAGAAAAATGTAGAAAAATGTTAAAATTAGAGATTATCATGGAAATTTTTATATAGATATAATAGTGGTAGGCATAAAAGTATTCTTAAGTTGATTGAAATTAGAGTTATACTGATAAACTTGAAGATTTAAATGGAAAAAATTTCTGATAAAATTGAAGAAATATATCAAAAAACATGTTAAAATTAAATATTATCTTGGAAATTATACAGACAAAATGATAGATGTAAAAATAATTTTAAGTTGATTGAAAGTCGAATTATAAACATTTTCAGGTAAAATTGAAGATTTACGTGGAAAATATTCCTGGAAAAATTCAGGAAATATATGGACAAACATGTTAGAATTGACTATTTCATGGAAAATTTTATAGCTAAAGTGGTAGATATAGAAAAACGTTTCTAAATTAAATGAAGGTGGAATTAAAAATATTTTGTAATAAAATCAGAGATTTACATTGAAAACATTTCTGATAAAATAGAAGAAATATATAGAAAAACATTAAAATTGAAGATTTTCATGAAAATTAATGCAAATAAAATGGTAGATATAAAAATCATTACTAAATTAATTAACAAAGGAATAACAAATATTTTGTGTTAAAATTTTTATGACGACCATTTTATCTGTATAATTTTTTTTCATGAAATAGTCAATCTTAAGGTGGTTTCTATATATTTTTTCAATTTTATCAGAGATATTTTCCATGTAAATCTTCAGTTTTATCAGAAAATATTTATAATTCCACTTTTAATCAACTTAGAAATGTTTATCAACTTAGGAGTATTTTTAGGTCTACCATTTTATCTGTAGAAATATCCATGAAATAGTCAATTTTAACATGTTTTTCTATATAGTCCTTGAATTTTATGAGAAATATTTTCCTTGTAGATCTTCAATTTTATCAGAAAATATTTATAATTCAACTTTCAATCAACTTAGAAATATTTTATGCCTACCAGTTTTTCTGTGATTTACCATAATAATCTTCAATTTTAGCATGTTATTTTTAAATTTTTCTACAATTTGATTCAAAATATTGTCCATGTAAATCTTCAATTCTATAATAAAATATTTCTACTTAATTTTTCAAAAAAATAAAATATCACATTGAAAAATCCAAGCAATACTGTTCCGGTAGACTGCACTGAAGAGACAGGTACCCAGGTTCTCCCCAATATAACATCCCTTGGGACACGGCCTGTTGGGGCTTCCGCCTGCTCCCAAGAACGGGACAGCGCTGTCGTCGTCTGGGTGCCATATCTGCTGTAGGCCATCGCCTCTGCAGGGTGACCAGTGCCACGGAGAGAGTGCAGAGTGCACTCCACCATCTTTGTCCAGTGGCCGGGAAGTTGGGACTGCCAGGCTCGGAGACAGACAGGCATAATATCGCTTGGGTCTTGGGCGGATTGTGTGTACGCTGCTCCCAAGAGCTGGGCAGATCTGCAGAAACCAGCGTGCCAGCTCTGCTGTGGGACTTCTGCCTGGCAGAGGAACGCCCCCCCCCCACTCTAGGAGAGATCACACACCCCTGCACAGGGCAGGAGCCTACCAGCCTCCCTTTGGAGACCTCTGCTCCAGGAATCCATTACGCTGAGCTTTTGGATGTGCAAGGACTCCCCAATATAAGATCACTTGGGGCAAGGCACATCAGGGCTCCAAAGTCACTCAGGAGCAGGGCAGGCCCCAGAAATCTGTGCCAGGGGAATCCTGGTAAACCAGGGGGGGCAGAAATAGCTTTGCAGGCTCACAGGAGGTCCAACCAACAGCCAGTGACAGCAGGACCAACTAACATCAGAGGTAACCAGATGGCAAAAGGCAAACGTAGGAACGTTACTAACAGAAATCAAAGTAATATGGCACCATCCGAACCCAACTCTCCAACAGCAGCAAGTCCTGGATACCCCACCACACCCGAAAGACAAGATCTGGATTTAAAATCACTTCTCATGATGCTATTAGAGGATCACAAGAAGGACACAAATAAATCTAATAAAGAATTACAGGAGACCATGAATCAACGGTTAGAAGCCCTTACAAAGGAAACACAAAAATCGCTTAGAGAAATGCAGGAGAACATGGATCAAAAGATGGAGGCGCACAAGGAGACAACACAAAAATCGCTTAACGAGATGAATCAATGGGTAGATGCACTCACAAAGGAATCACAAAAATTGCATAAAGAAATGCAGAACAATATGGGTCAACAGACGGATGCCCATAAGGAGGCAACACAAAAATTGCTTAAAGAAATGAATCAACGGTTAGATGCCCTTACAAAGGAAACACGAGAACTGCTTAAAGAAATGCAGGAGACGATGGATCAACAGATGGATTCCCATGAGGAGGAAACACAAAAATTGCTCAGAGAAATGCAGGAGAACGTGGGTCATCAGGAAGAAATCCTGAAAGAGGTAATGCAAAAATACCTTAAAGAAATACAGGAAAATACAAACAAACAAGTGGAGGATCTCAGCAAATCCATCCAGGAACTAAAAAAGGAAGTAGAATCAACTAAGAAATCAAAAAGGGAGACAACTTAGGAGATAGAAAACCTTGGGAAGAAATCAGGAGTCATAGATGCAAACATCAACAATAGAATACAAGAGATGGAAGAAAGAATCTCAGGTGCTGAAGATACCATAGAAAGCGTCGACTCAACAGTCAAAGAAAATGTAAAATGCAAAAAACGTGTAACCCAAAACATCCAGGAAATCCAGGACACAATGAGAAGACCAAACCTAAGGATTATAGGTATAGATGAGAGTGAAGATTTGCAACTTAAAGGGCCAGTAAACATCTTCAACAAAATTATGGAGGAAAACTTCCCTAACCTAAAGAGAGAGATTCCGATGAACGTACAAGAAGCCTACAGAACTCCAAACAGACTGGACCAGAACAGAAATACCTCCCGTCACATAATAATCAAAACACCAAATGTTCTAAACAAAGAAAGAATACTAAAAGCAATAAGAGAAAAGGGCCAAGTAACATACAAAGGAAGACCTATCCGAATCACATCAGACTTCTCACCAGAGACTATGAAAGCCAGAAGATCCTGGGCAGATCTCATGCAGACACTTAGACAGCACAAATGCCAGCCTAGACTACTATACCCAGCAAAACTCTCAATCACCATACATGGAGAGGCCAAGATATTCCAGGATAAAACCAAATTTTCACAATATCTTTCCACAAATCCAGCCCTGCAAAGGATAATAGGTGGAAACCTTCAATACAGGGAGGGAAACAACACCCTGGAAAAAATGAGATAATAACCTTCTTGAATCAAACCCAAAAGTAGATAACCACTCAAACATAAAGATAGCGTCAAGAATGGCAGATGGCAATAATCACTATGCCTTAATCTCTCTTAATATCAATGCTCTCAATTCCCCAATTAAAAGACATAGACTAGCAGACTGGATACCTAAACAGGACCCAGCATTTTGCTGCATGCAGGAAACGCACCTCAGTGTCAAAGACAAACACTACCTCAGAGTAAAAGGCTGGAAAACAATTTTACAAGCAAATGGCCCCAAGAAACGAGGTGGAGTAGCCATCCTAATATCGGATAAAATTGATTTTCAACCCAAAGTCATCAAAAAAGACACAGAAGGACACTACATACTGATCAAGGGAAAAATCCACCATCAAGAACTCTCAATCCTGAATATCTATGCTCCAAATGCAAGGGCACCCTCATTCGTAAAAGAAATTTTACTAAAACTCAAAGCACACATCGCACCGCACACAATAATAGTGGGTGACTTCAACACCCCGCTCTCTGAAATGGATCGTTCAGGAAAGTAGAAAATAAATGGACACAGTGAATCTAATTGAAGCCTTGGACCAAATGGAACTAACAGATATATATAGAACAGCTCATCCTAGAGCAAAAGAATACACCTTCTTCTCAGCACCTCATGGTACCTTCTCCAAAATCGACCATATAATTGGTCACAAATCAGACCTCAACTGATATAAGAAGATCGAACTAATCCCATGCCTCCTATCGGATCACTATGGAATAAGGGTGGTCTTCAATGGCAACAAAAACAAAAGAAAACCCACGTACACATGGAGGCTGAACAATGCTCTACTCAATGATAACTTGGTCAAGGTGGAAATAAAGAAAGAAATCAAAGACTTTTTGAAAGTTAATGAAAGTGAAGGAACAACATACCCTAATTTATGGGACACAATGAAAGCAGTGCTAAGAGGAAAATTCATAGCCCTGAGTGCCGTCAAAACGAAACGGGAGACAGCATACACTAAAAGCTTAATGGCACACCTGAAAGCCCTGGAACAAAAAGAAGCAAATACACCAAAGAGGATTAGAAGGCAGGAAATCATCAAACTCAGGGCTGAAATCAATCAAATAGAAACAAATAAAACCATACAAAGAATCAACAAAACGAGGAGTTGATTCTTTGAGAAAATGAACAAGATAGATAAGCCCTTAGCCAGACTAACCAGAGGGCACAGAGATAGTATCCAAATTAATAAAATCAGAAACGAAAAGGGAGAGATAACAACAGAAACTGAGGAAATTCAAAAAATCATCAGATCCTACTACAAAAACCTGTATTCAACACAACTAGAAAATCTTGAGGAAATGGACAATTTCCTTGACAGATACCAAATACCAAAATTAAATCAGGATCAAATAGACCATCCAAACCGTCCTATAACCCCTGAAGAAATAGAAGTGGACATTGGAAGACTTCCAACCAAAAAAAGCACAGGTCCAGATGGTTTTAGTGCAGAATTCTATCAGACCTTCAAAGAAGACCTAACACCAATACTCTTCAAACTGTTCCACAAAATAGAAACAGAAGGAACAGTACCCAACTTGTTCTATGAAGCCACAATTACACTAATACCAAAAGCACACAAAGATCCGACAAAGAAAGAGAATCTCAGGCCAATCTCTCTTATGAATATCGATGCAAAAATACTCAATAAAATTCTTGCCAACCGAATCCAAGAACACATCAAAACGATCATTCACTACGATCAAGTAGGCTTCATCCCAGGGATGCAGGGATGGTTCAATATAAGGAAATCCATCAACGTAATCCACTATATAAACAATCTCAAAGAATAAAATCACATGGTCATCTCATTAGATGCTGAGAAAGCATTTGACAAAATTCAGCATCCTTTCATGCTAAAGGTCTTGGAAAGATCAGGAATTCAAGGCCCATATCTAAACATAGTAAAAGCAATTTACAGCAAACCGGTAGCCAGCATCAATCTAAATGGAGAGAAACTTGAAGCAATCCCACTAAAATCAGGGACTAGACAAGGCTGCCCTCTCTCTCCATATCTTTTCAATATAGTACTTGAAGTTCTAGCTAGAGCAATTAGACAAAAAAAAGAGGTCAAAGGGATACAAATTGGAAAGGAAGAAGTCAAACTATCACTATTTGCAGGCGATATGAGAGTATACTTAAGCGAACCAAAGAACTCCACCAGAGAACTCCTACAGCTGATAAACGACTTCAGCAAAGTGGCCGGATATAAAATCAACTCAAGCAAGTCAGAAGCCTTCCTATACTCAAAGGATAAGCAGGCTGAGAAAGAAGTAAAGAAATGATACCCTTCATGATAGCCACAAACCATATAAAGTATCTTGGCGTGACTCTAACCAAACAAGTGAAAGATCTGTATGACAAGAACTTCAAGTCTCTGAAGAAAGAAATTGAAGAAGACTTCAGAAGATGGAAAAATCTGCCATGCTCATGGATTGGCAGGATTAATATAGTAAAAATGAGCATCTTACCAAAAGTAATACACAGATTCAATGCAATCCCCATCAAAATCCCAACTCAATTCTTCATAGAGTTAGAAAGAGCAATTCAAAAATTCATCTGGAATAACAGAAAACCCAGAATAGCTAAAACTATTCTCAAGAGTAAACGAACCTCTGGGGGAATCAGTATCCCGGACCTCAAGCTGTACTACAGAGCAATAGTGTTAAAAACTGCATGGTATTGGTACAGTAACAGGCATGTAGATCAATGGAGCAGAATTGAAGACCCAGAAATGAATCCACACTCCTATGGTCACTTGATCTTTGACAAAGGAGCTAAAACCATCCAGTGGAAAAAAGATAGCCTTTTCAACAAATGGTGCTGGCTCAACTGGAGGTCAACATGCAGAAGAATGCAAATTGACCCATTCTTATCTCCTTGCGCTAAGCTCAATTCCAAGTGGATCAAGGATCTCCACATAAAACCAGACACACTGAAACTAATATAAAGGAAGCTAGGGAAGAACCTTGAACATATGGGCACAGGGGAGAATTTCCTGAACAGAACTCCAATAGCTTATGCTCTAAGATCAAGAATAGACAAATGGGACCTCATTAAATTACAAAGTTTTTGCAAGGCAAAAGTCACTGTCAAAAAGACAAAGTGGCAGCCAACTAACTGGGAAATGATCTTTACCAACCTTACATCCGACAGAGGGCTAATATCCAATATATACAAAGAACTCAAGAAGTTAAACTCCAGAGAGGCAAGTAACCCTATTAAAAAATGGGGTACAGAGCTAAACAAAGAGTTCTCACCTGAAGAATATCTAATGGCTGTGAAGCACCTAAAGAGATGTTCATCATCCTTAGTCATTAGGGAAATGCAAATCAAAACAACCCTGAGATCCCATCTCACACCAGTCAGAATGGCTAAGATCAAAAACACAGGAGACAGCAGTTGTTGGCGAGGATGTGGAGAAAGAGGAACACTCCTCCACTGCTGGTGGAATTGCAAGCTGGTACAACCACTCTGGAAAGCAGTCTGGAGGTTCCTCAGAAAACTGGGCCTGACACTCCGGGAGGATCTGGCTATACCACTCCTGGGCATATACCCAGAGGCTTTACCTGCATGCAATAAGGACACATGCTCCGCTATGTTCATAGCAGCCTTATTTATAATAGCCAGAAGCTGGAAAGAACCCAGATGTCCCTCAATGGAGGAATGGATTCAGAAGATGTGGTATATCTACACAATGGAATACTACTCTGCAATTAAAAACAATGAATTCACAAAATTCCTAGGCAAATGGTCAGAACTTGAAAATATCATCCTTAGTGAGGTAACCCAATCACAAAAGAACACACATGGTATGCAGTCACTGATAAGGGGATATTAACCCAGAATCTCGGAATACCCTAGACACAATTCACATATCAATAGATTTCCAAGAAGATGGAAGGAGAGACCCCTGGTCCTGGAAATACTGGATGTAGGGGAACGCCAAGACAAAGTAGCGAGAGGGGGTTGAATGGGGCAAAGAGGGAGGGAAGGGGGCTTATGAGGCTTTCGAGGAGGGAGGAAATGGGAAAGGGGAAATGATTTTGAATGTAAATAAAAAAACTTGGAAAATAAAATAAAATTTAAAAAAAAGGAAAAAAAATCCATGAGATTCCACCTCTCTCCAGTCAGAAAGGCTGATTAAATCTTAGTTGAGAGCTGTTGCTCGCAAGGATGTGGAGAAAGAACACTCTTCCACTCTTGATAGGATTTCAAGCTGGTTCAACCACTCTGAAAACCACTGTGGTGGATGCTCAGAAAATTGGACATAGCACGACCACAGGACTCCGATATACTACTCCTGGCATATACCTAGAAGATGCTCCAACACATAATAAGGACACATGCTCGACTATGTTCACAGAAGCCATATTCGTAATAAGGATACATACTCCACTATGTTCCCAGAAGTCATACTCATAATAGCCAGATCTGGAAATAGCCCAGATGTCTCTCAACAGGAGAATGGATACAGAAAATGCTTATATTTATACAATGGAATACTATTCAGCTATTAAAAACTATGAATTTATGAAATTCACTGACAAATGGATGGAACTTGAAAATATCCCGAGCAAGGAAACTCAGTCACAAAAGAACACACATAGTATGCACTCCCTGATAAGTTGATATTAGCCCAAATGTTTGGAATACCCAAGATTTAATTTTCAGACTATATGAAGCTCATAAATAAGGAAGATGAAATTGTGAATGTTTCAGTGCTTCTTACAAGGGAGAACAAAATACTCACAGGAAAAAATATGGAGAAAAAGTGTGGAGCAGATACTGAAGGAAAGGCCATCCAGAGACTGCTCCACCTGGGGATCCATCCCATATACAGTCACCAAATCCAGACACTATTGCGAATGCCAAGAAGTGCTTGCTGACAGGTACCTGATATAGCTGTCTCCTGAGAAGTTCTTCCAGAGCCTGACAAATACAGAGGTGGATGCTCCCAGCCAACCATTGGACTGAACGCAGAGTCCAGATAGAGTAGTTGGAGAAGGGAATGAAGGAGTTGAGGGGATTTACAGCCCCACTCAGGGGGCGACATTGTCATTTTGCCAGATGCCCCAGAGTTCCTGGGGAATGTAACACCAACAAAAGAATACACATGGAGCACCCCATGACTTCTGCCGCATATGTGACATAGGATGTTGTTTTTGGACATCAGTGGGAAGAGGGGCTCTTGGGCCTGAGGGTACACAATGCTCAAATGTAGGGGCATGCCAGGATGGGAAGTCAGGAGTGGGTGGGTAGGTGGGGAACACCCTCATGGTAGCATCTGGATGGGGGGATTGTATGAGATGTTTCTGAAGGGGAGACCTAAAAAGGGAAACATTTGAAATATAAATAAAGAAAATATCCAGATATACTGAGCGAGCACAGAAAAGCAGTCTCAGATCCTGTTGGTGCAGCAGCCCACAGCCTCAGCCAGGGAGTCCCAGCAGCTTTCAATAAAGGGGAAGCCCGGCCAACCACAACCTCAGCACCATCATAGCCACCACCTTTTGCAACATAACCCCCAGCAACAGCAGCAGCAGCTGTCATACCACCATTATTATTTCTAAAACCACTGTCACCAGCAGTCTCACCAATATCTGCAGCATGGAGCCAAGGGCAGCCCCAAGGCCCAACCCAAGCCACTGAAACATGAGCAGAAACATCCTCCAGCAGCACCAGGAAACATCAAAGAAGAAAACAGACTATGGTGAAATAAATGATAATACTGGAGAAAGGGAAATATCTTTAAAGAACTTCAATTCTGATGAAGTTACCAACCGTATTTCCAGGGTACTCAATGGCAACCAGCAAGCTGTAGACATAAACTTGAATCAGACTGTAAACACCAGCAACTTTGGAAAAGCAGGAATCAAAACCACGAATTTTATTCCGAAAATAGTATGGACAAAAAGAATGGGAAGTCTAATGAAAATAAATCTGGAGAGACCCAGACTCTAGATAAGATCGACACTATAGCAATTCCAAATGATATTATAACAAATAGTTCAGGCTATATTACTAATGACTATATGGGCAAAAACGCAGATAATAATGATAGTTGATCTGTGAGTGGATATACCATTCCTAAAAAATGGAAAGCTAGGTGCAACAGTGTCAAAGGTTATGAAAACCTTAATTTATTCCAGGTCAAAAAATTGCAAGGGACTAGTGTCCCAGCTTTAAAACAGTGACTTAAAACTTTAAAGCCTAACTATAGTGAACAAAAGGGAATTCGAGTAGATGGTCAGAAGCCTATTTGTAAATATGAAACTGGACCTGGAGGAACAAGTCATGGGAAGCCTGCTATGGGTGACACGCTTCCTAAAAGCTCCGATATTAAACCTGAATTGAGTAGAAAAAAATTTGATGATCAGCCTAAAGGAAAGCATGCCTCAGCTTCTACCTCCAAAGAGGAGTCATGGACCTTGTTTAAGCCACCCCCATTGAACAATAGCAGTGAAAAATAGTTCCTAAAATAAGTTATGCAAGCAAAGATAAGGAAAACCTCAACAAAACTGTACAGAACTCTTCTGTGTCACCATCTTCATCTTCATCATCATTATCTATTGTGTAAACTGAGACACAGTCTTCAAGTTATCCCATGTCCCCATGTCAGCTCTGAAATCTGTTACTTCTGCCAGTTTTTCTAATGAGCCTGTTTTAGCAGGAACTGATGGAAGTGTGTATCCATCCTGGGATCAGCCACTGTTAACTATGGCTGCTAATACTGTAACATCCATCTGTACTGGGTCTGAGTCAGTTCTTCAGGACAGGAGTCTGACATCAGCAGCTGTTAAACAAATTACATCTAGCTTTTTTATCTACCCTTCAAATATGCAAACAGTGCAGTTAAGTGCACAAGCAGATCTGCCCTCTCAGACAGATCAGCAAAACCTGGGGGTATATTCCAGATTCAATGGGGTTTATCATATATAAGTGCACCCAGTACTGGCCCAGAGACTATTATTGGAAAGTCATCATATCATAAAGTGATGGAAGTGACATTTCAAGGAGAATCTCCTGCCACTTTGGCTTCACAGGGTGCTGAAATAATTCTCTCAGAAACTGAGCATCCTATGTTTCTCAAGGCTATCAGCTGGAAAAACAGCTCAAGTTCTGGGTTACATTCTAAAACCTGGGACTACTGAGAGTGGAGCCTTATCCTTGGAACCCAGTCATATAGGTGATCTGCAAAAAGCAGACACCAGTAGTCAAGGTGATTTAGTGTTTCTCTCAAAGGACTACGAAATAGAAAATCAAAATCCTCTGGCCTCTCATATGAAAACTTTGCTAGGCTCCACCAAAGAACAGAGATACCACAGAGGCCTAGAAAGGAATGATAGCTGGGGTTGTTTTGACCTGAGGGCTGCAATTGTATATCACACTAAGGAAATGGAATCTATGTGGAATTTGCAGAAGCAAGATCCCAAAAGAATAATCACTTACAATGAAGCCATGGATAGTCCAGATCAAGAAATGACCAGACTGCCTATTTTTAACCTTTCTGTAGCTTAAGAGCCACCATTCATTTGGGACACAAGGCTTTAATGATCCTAGATCTTCAATGCATTAGAACATTAAATGCAATACTTCAGCGCAGTAGACCCAGCATTAAAACAGGAACTTGAAACTGTCAGTTTCAAGTTCCTGTTTTAATATATATATATATATATATATATATGTATATATATATACATATATATATATACATATATATATATGTATATATATATACATATGTATATATATATGTATATATATATACAGTTATTTATATATTATATATATTATATATTACAGTTATTTTAAAAAGGCAACTAAAAGTAATTATACTTTTTAAGTTATCAAATTTATTTCAAGAGACTATATATGGTTATTTAATCTCTAGTACCGATTAATCTTTTCTTATTATTATTTATTATTTATTATTATTTACTATTATTTTTTTATTATTTTGTTAGTTTTGGTTTTTAAGTGTGAATGCAAGTGATTGATGCATAGACTTAACAAGCATGGTTCTAAAGTTCCTGCCGCAATCTACTTGGGCAACAAATGACCCACTGAAAAGGCATATCCACTTACTTGTAGATATCTGTACCTTGTTCTGTGACTAAAATGATACACTAATCATGGGGAACCCAGAATGATTCAACATTTTCCCCCACTCCACCTTTGATCTATCAGTTTTATTTTGAGCCCTGTGAGAATGCTGGATAAATGCCTTGAAGCTTGCAGGGATTTTTTTGTTGTTGTTGTTCGTGTTTTTTTTTTTTTTTTTTTTTGGTTTTTTGAGACAGGGTTTCTCTGTGTAGCCCTGGCTGTCCTGGAACTCACTTTGTAGACCAGGCTGGCCTCGAACTCAGAAATCCTCCTGCCTCTGCCTCTGCCTCCCAAGTGCTGGGATTAAAGGCGTGCGCCACCACTGCCCGGTGTTTTTGTTTTGTTTTTTTTTTAATCCAATGATTTACATGACTTGCCAAGAGTTGTGCAGCCTCTGTGGGGTGTGGGGAAATCATTCCTTTCCTTTTATTTTTTGTTGGGTGGGAACAGGGGGAGGGCATTGAAGTTCTACTATCCTGAAACAGTTTGTGGGTGCATAGTTAATATACTTTGAGTACATGTATGACTTTTAACAGCTGAAGAATCTAAGAGTGTCATTCAAATAAAAGTTGCAGGACAAGTAATTATTATCCATTGTAATTGTGTAACTGGGAGCAAAAAAAATGTATTCTGCTTTTCCTCTGTAAAAAAAAAAAAGAAAAAGAAAATATACAATAAAAAAAGAAATCAGAGACATTTTTGTGATATAGACCAAGACAATTAGTCAATGACAAAAGAACATACAAGGTATGCACTCACTGATAAGTGAATATTAGCCCAAAAGCTCAAAATAAACGTTAGCATTCACAGACCACAGGAATCTCAAAAAGAAGATAGATCAAATTGGGTGTGATTTCGTTCCTCTGAGAAAGGGAAAAAAATACTCACAGGAACAGCTATGGAGAAAAAAGTGTGGAGCAGAGACTGAAGGAAAGGTCACCCAGAGAGACTGTCTTACCTGGGGATTCTTCCTATAAACAGTCACAAAACCCCGAAACTACTATGGATAACAAGAAGTGTATACCGAAAAGAGCCTGTTGTGGTTATCTTTTGGAAGGTCCCTGCCAGAGTCTTACAGATGCAGACGCAATTACTAGGAGCACAGGGTTCAAAACGGGGAAGTTGGAGGGCACACTGGAGGAGCTGGTGGGTGGGGGTGGGTTTGCAGCCCCATGGTACGAACGACAATGTTGGCCAACCAGACACCCCATGGTTCCCAGGGACTAAAGCATCAACCAAGGGGTACACATGGTTAGAGCCAAAAGGCAGAAGAATGCCTTGTCAGGCATCATTAAGAGGAGAGGTCCTTGGTCTTGTGAAGGCTCAATAGAGTCCCCAGTGTGGGGAAATCCAGTGGGAGTCATGGGAGTGGGTTGGGTAGAGGAGCATATCCTTGGAGGCAGGGGATGGGAGGATGGGTTGGGGGTTTTTGGGGAAGGAAAATACCCCGGGAAGGGTTATAGCATTTGCAATGTAAATGAAGAATATATTCAATAATAAAGTAATTAATTGATTAATTAATTAAAAAAATAGAAAACGAAGAATCAGAGACATTTTTGTGATATAGACCAGGGCAATAATTCAATGACAAAAGTTTTCTAGAGGTGATACAGAGATGGTTCAGAAGGAAAGAGCACTAGATGTTCTTCCATAGGATTCACACTTGGTTCTCAGCACTCATATTGTGCTAAGCAAGAGATTCTACCTCCAGTTCTATCAGATCGAATGCTTCACTCTGAATCCTGAAGGCATAACATTCACAAATACACTTAAGCAAATATACTCACACACAAAATAAAAATAAAAGCTAATTTTAATAAGGGATACTTTGAGTTAGGCATGGTGGCACATGTCTTTAATCCCAGCACTTGTAAGGCAGAGGCAGGCAGTTCTCTGTGAGTTCAAGGTCTGGTCTATAGAGAAAGTTCCAAGACAACTAGGTCTATACACAAACACACACACACACACACACACTAAAAAATTAAATAAATACAGGCTGGAGAGATGGTTCAGCAGTTAAGAGCACTGACTATTCTTCCAGAGGTCCCTGATTTCAATTTCTAGCAACTACATGGTGACTTACAACCATTTATAATGGAATCCAATTCCCTCTTCTGGTGTGTCTGAGGAGAGCAGCAGTGTAGCCACATACGTGAAATAAATAAATCTTTTTTAAAAAATCAAATATAAAAGTCAAAAGGATACTTTATAGAATAGTCATACTTTGTCTTGTATTTCCTATCTCTGTGAAAATAGGATGATTGTGATGGTGGTCTCACAATCAGCAAGCTTGTAGGGAATATAAAATACACATTTGCAGTCTGGATGTAGAAATGTAATTCTACACAGACTGTATTGATACCAAAATGCATCACAGTGTCTCCTCTCATATGGAGAAATTGTAATGAGCAAAATTGTTCTTCCAAATTCTATAACTGTCAATCCTATTGAAATACGGACTCTAGAGCAACCCTGTCTGCAGTTAGATCCTAATTAATTGACTCTATTCTAAAATGCACAGTTCAGATACTAAGGCCTATGTGTGTGCTGCACCCTTTCTAAAACAAAGAATATGGAATGAAGAAATTTTGGATGAGTCAAAAGTCAAATAGCTCTCTTTTTAACAGTAAGGAGTATAAAACATTACTGCATTCAACCAATATTCCAAACAAGAAACAGAATCAATATTTTGTGAAGTTAAGAGATTTTGACATCCATGAATTGGATAGACTAAACATTAAGAGACAGCATTAATATTTTCTAAATTTTTCAAAAAATCCACACAACCAATATAGGTGAATAACAATTTCAGAAATTCTATATTCTCTACAGAATAGTTAGAAAAATATCTGTAAATAAATGGTCATGTGAAAATTCTTTCAGATGAAGTAGAAAGATTATCTGTGATCAACACAAATGTATTAAGCTGAGCAAACAGTATAATAACACTTCACTAATTCTGGATATATTAATGCTCAAGAAATTGGCTATAAATATTAGTTGGGCAATGAAGGCACTGGGCTCCTAGCAGCTTTGTGCCTTCTGGAGGGTCTCTAAACAGTTGGCCTGCTTACAGTGAAACTCTCAGGTTGCCTTCAGGCTGTGGTGTCTTCAGGGGGAGCAGATAAGCTAGCCATTTGTCTTGCAGAAAGCTAGTTGAATTCAGCCTGCAGGGGGTTTGGGTCAGGGTGGTGATGGGTTCCAAGTCCATTCTGCTCCCAGTGGTTATGGGCCTTTGGAAGGGTCCCTTATCAGTTGTGCTGTGTTCAAAAGAATTCCTGGGATGCCTTCAGACTGTGGTGTCCTCAGGGAAGCAGGCAAGCTGCAGATCTGCTGGGCAGAGGGTGCTGGCTGGAAGAGTTCTACATCACTTTCATATAATTCAAAGTACTCTTATGCAGGCAGACTCACGGGGAGACAAAAAAAATGGTTTCTTAGTTCTAGACCACTAAAAATGTGTGTTTTCTTATGGTTTTAAGCAACTCCTGTTGCCTGGTCTGGCCACAGTGAGAGAAGATGTGTTTAACCTCCAGGAACCTGAGGACCCAGGGAGTGGAGAGACCTAGCGGGGGGGGGGGGCATTCTCTTGGAGATAGGGATGATCAGGAATGGAATTAGGAACTGTTGGAGGGTGAAGTGACCATGATGAAAAAGACTGGGTTTATGCAAGGATTATTTGGCTACAGCTGATGCTTAGTGCCACATCTACCAACAGGAGAGACCAAAACTGAACCACAGATATGGCATCACTCCCCAGGGAGAACTGCTAGTAACCTGGTTGCAGATTAACGTCATTGGATCACTTCCTCCTTAGAAAGGACAATGCTTTGCCATTACTTGTGTAGATACTTTTCTGGCTATGGAATTTCCTTTTTGAATGTAATGATTCTTCACAAATCACAATACTACAGAATGCTTTATATGGAATTTCAGAACGTTTGTTGACCACCATGGCATTCTACACAATATTGCACCTGACCAACAAACTTATCTACTAGCCAGAAGTGTGACAACGGGCCCACAATGGAGAATAAACATTTCATGTCTTGAGTGCAGAAGAACATTTGGGAAATGTCTTGGTGCTACCAAGTTTTAGTTAAAGTGAAATGGAAAATGGAACAGCCTTATCCACACAGGATGACAGAGAGCATAGATACATCAGAAATACAGAAATACAGGGTCACTCCTCCAGGGAAAGGGTCACAATTTTCTGAGGTGCTAGTAGAGGAGGGAGGAGGAACTACAAAATGAGTAGTAGAGGAAGGAAGTTATAAATATGAACTAAGTCCTCATGACCCATTACAGAAAAGAGGATTCTGTCATCAATGTTTTGTTTTATTTTGGTAAGAATACACTTATGCATTTTTCTGTTTTCTTTCCTTAATTTCTTTATCAGGTGATATAATATCAATATAGAGAACATCAATGGCAATCCTATTTAAGTTCAGAATAACAAAAGAATATTTCTTGACAGACTTTGCCACCTAATTCTAATTTATAATATGTTTGCAGATGTCCATGTCTCCTTATGAATATTGGGATATTATAAGATTTGAACCTATGAAGGTCTTATGGATGTGCAAAATTCTCTTTGAGTACAAATCAGCCAGTCCTTTTCTGTCTTGATGATATTTTCTTTGAACTCACCCATGACTTCTGTCCCTCAATGAACTACTTTTCCAAATAGATCTCTGAGCCTTGAGTGGTATTGTTGCTATATACAAATTGGTGGTAAGGAGATACTCCTGCAGACAAACTTTATTTATGTCAATATGGAAAAATTGAGCTAGTCCCTAATGATTAGCTTTACCTCTGCTTACTAAAATTCAGGTTGCTGATGTTCTTAACATAATCATAGTACATTGTAAAACTATTCCAAAATCCAGTGCCTCTGTGATAGCCATCAACAATGTGCAATACTGTCACTAAGCTCCACACTCTGCTGGCCTTCACTCTTCCTTCTATTTTCAAATCAGTTGCTTCTTCGAATCAGTGATCTATGGTATTCCCAATCACAATGTAGACAACTTACCATTTTGTTTATGTCTTAGTTTCTATTGTTGCAACAAAACACCATGTTCAAAGGGAACATGTGAGAAGAGTGTTTCTTTACATATGTACAGTGGTCAAAGTTAATAGAATGTTGCCAAGGCATTCACTTTGATGCAGAAACTCAGTGAGAGTTCATGAAATAATGCATGTTGCTGACTTCATGGTGCCCAAAGTCCTTTCTTAAAAGTCTCAGAACAACTTGCCTAGAGGTGACACTGTCCACAAGCAGTAGCATCAGTTTATATCAATTATCAATTAAGAACATGACATAAACATATACCTACAGGTCAAAATGATGGTAGTCATTCCTCAGTTGAGATTTTCTGTTCTCAATATGTTTAGACTTGTGTACTCATGAATGAAACAGTATTCTTCAAACTTAGAAGTTGGTATTACATAAGGCAGTACTGTCCTGTATTGTACGTACTAACCTTGTACATTATTTAAAATTTGTGTATGAGTTTGTAGTACTCTTAAGGCAAACCTTAAAGATATGTTGAACATCATCTTACACTTTAAAACTGTTAAAGTTTCAATAAAGTAGTTTATCTTTGTACTTCTGAAGAGAATTTGAATCTGGTGTAACTAAAAGAACATAACACTTTGGGATAAAGATACACCCTAGCACCCCTGCACTAGAAGCCAAGATGGAAAAAACCTCCACAACCACCACGAACTTCCCCATGGTGCTGTGGTAGACAGGGAGGAAAGTAATCCAGACACTGAAGAACACCAGCATGCTGAATGTTAGGAACTTGGCTTCATTGAATCTGTCAGGAAGATTCCTGGCCATGAAAGCCACAATGAAGCTCCCCAGAGCCAAGGAGCCCAAATATCCCAGGACAACATGGAATGCAATGGCTGAGCCTTTGTTGCAAACAATGATGGTCTTCCCATGCTCAGACTGTGTATCTTTGTCAATAAAGGGAGGAGATGTTACAAGCCAGATTGCACAGATAACAAGTTGTATTAGAGTACAAATGGGAATGACCAAGTTTGGTGTTCTTGATGTCAGCATCCATCTCATCTGTATACCTGGTGTAGTAAGCTTGAAAGCCATGACCACAGTTATTGTTTTGGCCAGCACAGTAGAAAGAGCGACTGTGAAAAATATTCCAAATGTGGTCTGCTGCAAGATGCAGGTGGCCTGATTGGGATGTCCAATGAAGAGCAATGAGCACAGAAAACACAAAATGAGTGAGATGAGTAGGATGTAGCTGAGAATACGGTTATTGCATTTGACAATAGGAGTATTTTTGTACTTCACAAAAGTGACTAGTACTAGAGCTGTGAGGGCAGAAAAGCACAGAGCCATGCTGCCTAGTGACATCCCTAATGGATCTTCATAAGCCAGAAATGACACAATTCTTTGGAGGCAGTGGGTTTGTTCTAAATTGGCATACTTATCATCTGTACATCTCACACATTGCTCCATACCTGCTGGCAAACAACAATGGATCCTCATAAGATATCATAATTATGTACATTATACTTCAGTGTTTGTATTATTCAGAGGATACCTTAATTATTAATTTTAATTTGAGTATGCATTACATTCCTTGTTGTTCTAGGTACCACTGACTTGAGGTTACTCTCTATTCTTCTATTTTTGGTGGTTGAAGAAAGCCAATGTAATCAGGAATGGAGCAGAAAGAAATACTTATTTTTTAAACAAGAAAGAAAGAAAACACTTTGGTGTTTTTCAGTTCATTATGAATAATCATGTGCATAATCTAAGATTAGTTATTTCCTGAAATCTTAAACTCACTTCTCACAGATCTGAGAAGTGTGCAGACATAGTTCTCAATGCCAACTGATGAAACGAATTACTCACTTCGTTGACTTTGAGGGTTGTGACCTTTGCATATTGACATGCACAAGAGCATATATTTCCTCATGCAAATGCTGTTTGCATAATGCAGTATTTCCCTTGTTGAAGCTATATGGCTCACAGCCCTATAAATATCACCCACATTGTGGTAAGGTCACTTCTTTTCCCAACTATGTATTCCAGGCTGGATGGAATGAAGTTTACAGATATTCACATTCATCTCTGTTTCCTTACCTAGTCTGTGATTACTGATGAGCACTATCATATCTTTGTGTGCATTCTTGATATCTTCACTGTTTTTCTAATTCTCTGAAATCAAATGCTTCATCCTTTAAGTCATCTAATCTTTTAAAATGTGCTTCCTAAATAACAACTAACGTTATGATCATATGGTCTTTGTCAGGGACTAACCTGGGTGGTAGGAGCTAAAGAATGTGAACCAATCATGTAGTCAAGTTTCTTTGTACAAAGAATTAAGGAAGATTAAACATATCCATATCTATGCCGAATTTTTGTTTAAAAATGTTTACATGTGTCTTCTGAAAAATATGAAATATTTAACTATTATATAGTGAGAGAAATAATCTGTATGTAGAATATATTTCAGATTATTTGTAGGGTACAGGAATGTTGATACCATTCAAAGGGTTAATGTCTGAAACACAGAGATTTCAGATCTTCAGTTTCCATCTAGGCCATTTCACATTTCTAGTTAGAAAGAGAATATACTCAAAATCAGAAATTTTTTTCCTGCACGAAAACATGTACCTGTCTCATTGGAAATCTCATTATCTGGGCACGGAGCACAATCAAAACAGCAGTCTGCTCTTTGTTCATGATGAATTTTTCTGAATCCAACTGGGCATGTCACACTACACATTGAGGTAGGAACCTGAAGCAATATATACATATTAATAAATATCATGTAAATATACACTAATATATACACATATAAACATATACATGTACAATGTCATTAAAAGATATGGCTATGCATATTCTGCTGATAACCAGCATCACTTATCAATTCCAGGGACTTTTTTTTAGAACCCTGCATTTCCCTGAATGTTACACAATATTTACTATATCATCTGATATTAAACCTGTAATGTTTGGGTTGTAGAGATTAAATATTTCCTTTCCAAACTGATTAAATTCAAAATGAATATTTATGTAGCACTGGTTTCTTTCACATGATCTATAAATTGAAAAATAAGGATACAGAGTTGGGTGGAGAGAAATGATAAGGTAGATCAGGAAAACTTTGCTTGTTGAATATGAGAAATGTATGTAGTTTAAGACTCTCACAGAAAGTTTTTCTAAGTTTAAAATAAAACATTGAATGAAGAGAGAAATTTCTGTTAATGATCATATATTGTACTTCATTAGGCTATCAAAATGTTTACACAGAATGACAAAATTTTGCATTTTATATGTGGTTATAAAATTTTAATTA
Organism: Tokudaia tokunoshimensis; assembly: GCA_036184795.1. NCBI lineage: Eukaryota > Metazoa > Chordata > Mammalia > Rodentia > Muridae > Tokudaia > Tokudaia tokunoshimensis. Next base: position 92,549,804 of record BTHU01000006.1, read on the forward strand.
TATATAAATTCATATATATATAATTTTAAATTTCATAAATGTGTTTCTGTAGTTTGGGCTAAATATGCATATGGGTGCAGTTGACCATGTAATCTAGAGGCCTTTGATCCCTATGACCTTGATTTATAGGAAGTTGTGTGTTAACAAATTTTGATGCTGGTGACTGAAAAAAGCAGCAAGTGATTTTAACCACAGTGCTAACACTTTATGCCACATCTTTTAAAACTTAGACATACTAAAAGGAATGAAAATTATGGTATACACACTGATGGTACTCCAGCGGCCCATTCCAAGTCTTCAGATATATGAAGTTTTTGGCTCTGTGGTAAATAAGGAAAATAGCTTCCTATTTTCACCCTTAATCCAAGGCCTTGTGGAAAATTCCAAATGTCAAAAATGTCATACACTGCACATTGATTTTCTCTATGATTCATCTTCACCAGTTCTCCAATAGGGTTAGTAAATACCCTGGCCTTCAACACGGAAGCCACCTAAAGGAGATGCATTATTAGATGATTACATATGCATATGAAATTAAGATGATATGAAAATGAAAACTCCTAATTTTTAAATGGCTTCGATAAGAGAGCTGTATTAAAGTTATTCCAGGTATAAATGAAATACATCTCATAGGTAATTAAAAAGTAATATACTTCATTTTAATGTTCCAAGGTAAAGAGTGCTAGAACAAATGCTTACCAAATAACAAGTACCATGGTGTGTATATTTGTGTGTGTGTGTATGTGTGCACACAGGTACTCATGCACCTGCACACACACACACACGGGCACATGTGTAGCAAAAATAATTAACAAACTGAAACCATGTGTGTGAAAATAAGTTGGAAGCCTGAAAGTCTGGAAGTTGTGGAAAAAGAGAATGATACTTGCTTAATCATGTCCATACAGTGTACATATGTGAAATGAACATAAACACAAAAAATTGTGCAGTCCTCATCATTTATGTTTTTGCAATTGTTATTTTAAATGGACTACTACTAATTATAGTGTATATACCAAATCTTGAGAAAATTATTCTTCTCTAGTCATCATTTAATGCTTTTATGATGAAACTTTTGGCTCCTATTTTAAATATTGCACTCATTTGTTAAAATGTTGATACAAATTTTCACAAATTTCATTGTCATTTTTACAGAAACTGTTCTCTCCTATTAAATGTTATCCTTGTAAAAGATTCATTAGGTAGTTATGTAGTATAGAAATATTTTTATTGAAAGAATTCTCTCTAACAAACATAAATAAGATTGTTGGGGGATTTAAAATATAACATGAATAATCTAAGCATAATCAAATGTAAGAAATGTTACCTGCTGACAGTCAAAGAATAATCCTTTGTATTTTCTCTTTTTCTGAGACTCTACTTGTTGAAAAATGAGTTCATGGTATGTGTGGGCCCCAGCATACACAGCATTATATAAATTGTAACCTACTTCACTTAGGTCCATGAGAAATTTCTGCTGTGCTAACCATTCCCATGTGCTGTTGAATATAAAATGACCAATTTTGCTACTGTTTTTAGAGGTTGAACAATTAAAATAATTCCACCCAAGTTTAGTTTGAAAAAGGTCTACTGGGTATGTGGAAATGTTCATTGTTTGCATAAAGTTCCATAATTTAGAAATCTCACCATGGTGGTGTGCAAAAGTGACAGTCCCATGGAAGAAATCAAGGCTGAAATCGCTTTTCTTAGTGATGACATCCCATTGTGAGGTTGTGATCCAGATTCTCCGTACTCCTAAATGTTCCCATCTTTTAAAGCTGATTTCTAGAGTAGAGTTCATTTCACCATAAATGATAACAACTTTTGCTGATGATGTCATGATTTCTTTATCATATATCATAGCCCTTGCCATGTATATCTGCATGGTTTCTGGTATCACATTCACAAAAGATAAACAGATCCCATGTCTTTGCATTTCTTCTCTCAAGTCTAAGTGAAACTGTAAACCCTGGTCATTATTTGAGATGACTACTCCTATCCAAGTCCATTTAAAATGAAGCATCAAGGAGACCATGGCATGGGATAAACATGTGTCCTTGGTAGCTATCTGACAGACATATGGAAACTGGCCATGGTCATTTAAGTTACGATTAAATGGTCCATAGAAAACCTAAAGGATGTGGAAAAGAATATTGAACATCCATATGAGTAATATGATTGTTAGGAAGTTTGGTGTTATATATGAATAATGCTACTCACCTTTCAGAATTCCTATTAAAGGATAGTAAAATTCCCTTATAAATATCATGTATTCTTCCTATTAGATTCCAGAATATTCCAGACAAGCCTGAATATTCTAGGAAATAATTTGAGCCCTTCCCCCAATACACCTAAGATCTTACTATCTAACCCCTTAAAATATATGTATAACAGCACACTCACAAATGCATGTTGCCCAAGTTTTCTCCCTAGACACATGAGGATGGAATAAAAAGGTGTTAACTCATCCAGTGTCACACATTCTCACCTTTGGTTTCCTATGATTAACAGCCAGTTTTAAGGCTGTCGTCCATGATGGTCCTGTAAGTTGTATATCACATCTATGCTTTACTCCACAGTCATAATTAATGAAACTCCAAGTAGGTTTTTGTGGTGAATATTTATCATCCAGATATTGCAATGTATCTTCACACATGCCCACAATGTTGGAAAATCTCAAAGACATGTTGGGTAAAAGATGAGGATTTTTGTTGATCTCATCAATAGCAAAAAAATAACCAAAAACTGCTCATAATTTCTTGCTGGTATTCTAAAGGAAGCCACAGGGATGAATGTACCAAACATGAAATATTTCATTCAATTGCAGTCAACATTGAATTACAAGACTTGATCATTTTTTTAAAATGCTACAATTCCTGAAATAAGTCCAGGAAATTAGACATCATTGGAGTTGAAAAAAATTTAAGAATTCATAAACATAGGCTAGTCTGATAGGATAATTTTTATTTTTGTTAAAATCCACAAAAAGCCTGTTTTATCTCTGATTGTCATCCATAGTCTAGATTACAGACCTAGTGAGTAAGACTTTACTCACTTTAACATTAAGACTCTTGTACTATACAAGAGTCTTAATGTTCTAATTCCACTGAAACAAAAAAAAATGGCTTGAACTATATATCAAATCATTAACACATTCTCCTTCCATTTTTTATTATTTAAAGGTTTTTAAGTATCAAATATTTTAAGCCTATTGAATATTTTAAGAATCAAATAATACATCAACATATTTCATTCAACTTTAATTTTCATATCTTTTAGTACCCTAAATTATAATTAACACATATTTAACAATATCCATTACTCAGGATCCTATTGATCTTTTAAAGATCTATTCATTTTTTGTGAAGAACTTTAGAATGCATGCTGATACAGGAATCCTTGGCAGACAATTGAAGAGAGGCAATGATGCAACCTCATTATATTGAGCTCTTGATAGTTGTGTGAATTTTGAGTTAAGGTCAGATCAAGACACATTGTGCAATGGAAACTTTCAACATATGAAATCAATGAGGAGGCAAATTGTAGAATTCACTTTCTCCCACTGTCTAGCTTTGTGGCTTGGAACTCAGTGTAGTAAAACTAAACTAAACTGTGAAACATTTAAAAGTATCCAAATAAAAAGTAACTTGAGAGTTAATTTTCAGTAGCTCCTAATGTTACAGTTGGAAAAAGAGGACAGAAACATCACAGTTTGTCTGCACAGCTACATATTTCTAATTCATGACATTGAAGAAAGAAATTAAGATGATAATTTACCTGAAATAGATAATTTCCTTATAATATCCTTCTTCTACGGGTTTCTCATCTGCTATAAGAACAAAACCACAGTCATTTCGCAAATCAACATCATCATCTTCATTATTCTTTACCCTCCAAAAACAACCAGTTTCACTTGAACTGCAAAAGATGAGAGAAAACATCAGGACCAAGAAAAAATTAGTGAAATCACAGAGCTTCTTCATGTCTGCTAGGATATAAGATGAAGCAGTTGAGAAATCTATTTCTTATGAAGACAAACATCACACGCAAATTTACACTTATATGTCTGTTTTAATATTGTTGCTTCTTGAAATCCATTTAAATATATTCCCTATTTTCTTCCCACTCATTCTATGACTTTCACCCTGGATATATCTGAAAACTAATGGCCTCAGGCTCTGCATCTGAGGTCTGATAATTTTGATCAACACATTTCTGAAAACATTTTGTGAAGATCATGTTTTCCATTTGCAGGTGCCATGATTTCATTCTCATCCATGACATTAGTCCCAGTGACAATCTTTTCCTCAGCCCCTTGGGCTAGACCATGTGTCCACAGCTGTATGAACACAATTTGCAATCATAATACTGTATTTCATAGAGAGACAAGACTTTAGAAGGTCATAAAGTTCCCATGTTATTCAGACTTTGACTTGAATCATGGGATATTATGACTTCCATTATCCAGTTTCTGGAAGGGTTGTCTTATATGCAACCTTGAGGTAGGAGTTGAGCATTTCTCTTTTGCTCATATATTATTGTATGCACATCATGTTTACAAAATCTCCTAAAACTTGCAATGATTCTTGTTATCTGGACAACCTGTCATCTTGTAAAAATCCAAAAACATGTGGAATTATACTAATTCAACACTCATCCTGTCCCGTACTTGTCCCTCCCTGGCAGAAGTGGGTGGGTGGTGGAACATCCTCATAGAAGCATTGGGAAGTATGTTGGGATAGGGAGTTTTCAGGGAAAGGGGATCTGGAAAGGGGATAATATTTGAATTGTAAATAAAGAAAATATCCAATCAAAAAATACAGGAGAACACAGGTAAACAGATAGAAGCCCTTAAAGAGGAAGCACACATCTCTTAGAGAATTACAGGAAAACATAAATGAACAAGTGAAATAACTGAACTAAACCATCCAGAATCTGAAAATGGAAATAGAAACAAGAAAGAAATCACATAGGAGGACAATTGTGGAGATAGAAAACCTTGGAAAGAGATCAGCAGTCATAGATGTAAATGTCACCAACAGTATACAGGAGATAGAAGAGAGACTATCACATGCAGAAAATACCATAAATAACATTGACAGAACAGTCAAAGAAAATGCAAAAGGGAAAAAGATCCTAACCCAAAACTTTCAGGAAATCCAGGACACAACGTGAAGGCCAAACCAAAGAATACTTGGTATAGAAGAGAGTTAAGATTCCCAACTTAAAGGGCCAGTAAATATCTTCAAAAAATTATAAAAGGATTTCCTTAACCTAAAGAAAGAGATGCCCATGCACATACAAGAAGCCTACAGAACTCCAAATAGATTGTAAGAGAAAAGAAATTCATCCCATCACATAATAGTTAAAACACCAAATGCACAAACAAACAAAGAATATTAAAGGCAGTAAGGGAAAAAGGACTAGTGACATATAAATATACACCTATCAGAATTACACCAGACTACTCACCAGAGACTATGAAAGCTTGAAGATCCTGGGTAAATTCATACAGACCCTAAGAAAACACAAATGCCAGCCCAGACTAAAAACCCAACAAAATACCAAGCAAAATTCTCAATTAACATAGATGGAGAAACTAAGCTATTTTGTGACAAAACCAAATTTACACAATATCTTTCCACAAATCCAGCCATACAAAGGATAACAGATGGAAAACTCCAACACAAGGAGGGAAACTACACCTTAGAAAAAGCAAGACAGTAATCTTTTAAGGAACCCAAAAGAAGATGGCCACACAAACATAATTCCACTTCTAACAACAAAAATAAGAGGAAACAGCAAATACTATTGTTAATACAAGCCATAAAGAAATGTTAAAAATCCTTAGTCATCAGGGAAATGCAAATCAAAGCAACCCTGAGATTCCACCTCATGCCATTCAGAATGGCTAAGATCAGAAACTCAGATGACAGCAGATGCTGGTGAAGATGTGGAGAAAGAGGAACACTCCTCCATTGCTGGTGTGATTGCAAGCTGGTACAATCACTGTGGAAATCTGTCTTGTGGTCCTCAGAAAATTAGACATAGCACTACCTGAGGACCCAGTTATCCTACTCCTGGGCATATACCCAGAAGAAGTGGCAACATTTGATAAGGGAACATGCTCCACTATGTTCACAGCAGACATATTTATAGTAAGCAGAAGCTGGGAACAACCTAGATGTCCCTCAACAAGGAATGCAAAGAGAAAATATGGTTTATTTACACAATGAAATACTGTTCATCTATTAAAAACAATGACTTCATGAAATACACAGGCAAATGTATGTATCTAGAAAAATATCTTGAGTGAGGTAACTCAGTCACAAAAGAACACACATGGTATGTACTCACTGATAAGTGGATATTAGGCAAAAAGCATGGAATATGCATGATAAAACTCACAGACCACTTGAAGCTCAAAAGGAAGGAAGACCAAAGAGTGGATCCTTCAGTCCTACATAGAAGGGGAAATATTATAATCAAGGGATATAGGGGATGGGATGGATTTTGGAGGAAGAGAAGAGGGGGAGAAGAAAAAGAGGGGCAGAATCAGGTGTAGGAGGAAATGGAGGGGATGTACAGAAAGTCAGAAAATTGAACAGAGATGTGTAGTAATAGGGGGTGTAGATCTGGGGGCAGGGCAATGAGAAAGTCCCAGATGCCAGGAAAGCAAGGGGCTCCCAGGACCCCTCAGCAATGACACTAGCTCACTTGCCAAGGTCATATCCAGAGGTTAGGCATGCGTCCACTCCTCTCCCTGCAGGTTGAGGGGTGGGAACATGGACCCAGCTTCAAAATTTTAACCCAGTATTGCTCCTATCTCAAGGAAGTACATGGATGAAGAGTGGATCAGAGATTGAGAGAAAGGCCATCCAGAGACTGCCCCACCTGGGGATCCATCCCACATACAGACAACAAACTCAGACACTATTGCTGATGCCAAGAAGTAGTTGCTGACAGGAACCTAATACAGCTGTCTCCTGAGAAGCTCCTCCAGATCCCGACCAGTACCAATGTCGATGCTTGAAGCCAACCATTGAATTGAACACAAGAACCCTAATAGGGAGTTAGAGGAAGGGCTGAAGGAGCTGAAGGGGCCTTGTTTGGTATCAATAGGATGAAAAGTCGTTGGTCATGTGAAGGCTTTATGGATCAATGTAGAGGAATGCTAGGGCAGTGAGGCAGGAATTGGTGGGTGGGTTGGGGAGCACCCTCATTGGAGCAGTGTTAAGGGTGGGATAGGATAGGGGTCTTACAGAGGAGACACGTAGAAATGGGATAACATTTGAAATGTAAACAAATATAATATCCAATTTTTAATAAAAATGGAAGGTAAGGGTAGATCTAGGCAGTGTTAATTGTCATTAGTTTACAAATATTTTGAATAATATTCTAAACAAATTATTATTTTAAATGACATAAAATTTAGAAGCTATAATGATATTTTAAAAACATGTATTATAAAACATGTATTTTAAAAACATAGTATTATAGAGTTTAATTCATGGTAACATACACATGAGAATATACACATACCTTGATATTAAAACTTGACATTCATGTGCACACTTTGGCCTTGGAACTCATGCACAAAAAACAACAACAAAACAAAATAAATACCCGTCTTTTTTCGAAAGCTGTCACAGTTTGTCCACAGATTTTTACTTACAAATGTTCATTACATAAAGACATTGTTCTGGTTTGGTTTGAAGCCTCTGGCTTCTGCTACTCTATCAACACTAAATCCTCACTGGGACGTTTCTTGCATATCATGTTGTTGCCTTGTATCATGAAGATCTTGTAGAATTGAATCTCCAGGAGTGGCCCCTTCAAGTACTCCAGAGGTTCATAGATGGGGTAGATGTTAAGGTGGGCCAACACAGAGTCCCAGATCTAGGCCTGGGTTTTAGCTGTGTTGGTCAGGTCACCTGCTATCTCACATAAACACAACCAGGGCCAGCTCTCTGGAACTGACCCTGCTAGTTCACTTAGCACTGCAGCCAGAAAGGGACAAATTCAGGAAGAGGCAAGTAGGGAAGGAGAGCAGACTAGTGCTTGAGTAAAGGAGGAAATGCTCCCAAGTTCCTGCACTCAGGATGGGTTCACCAGACTGGAGGTGGAGAGAACTGTCAGTGCCAGTGCTACTATGATGCCCACTATGCCTGAAGTTTTAAGAGAAAACCAGGGCATTTTCACCTGGCACATAACTTCATGGTCTTTGCCTGTGACAGTGTTCACATGGAGCTATTCTTATCATTATCTGTAACATCCAAACCTCCCACTCAAGTGATAGAAGTTGTAGTTCAACTTTACAAACACAGAGTTTCTTTTTTTATATATTATTTATTTTATTTTATTTTTTTAATTTACATTCCAAATCACTTCCCATTTCCCGTTTCCTCCCTCCCCGAAAGTCCCATAAGCCCCCTTCCCTCCCTCTTTTCTCCATTCAACCCCCTCTCGTTACTCTGTCCTGGTGTTCCCCTACATCCAGTCTTTCCAGGACCAGGGGTCTCTCCTTCCATCTTCTTAGAAATCTATTGATATGCGGATTGTGTCTAGGGTATTCCGAGATTCTGGGTCAATATCCCCTTATCAGTGACTGCATACCATGTGTGTTCTTTTGTGATTGGGTTACCTCACTAAGGATGATATTTTCAAGATCTGACCATTTGCCTAGGAATTTCGTGAATTCATTGTTTTTAATTGCAGAGTAGTATTCCATTGTGTAGATATACCACATCTTCTGAATCCATTCCTCCGTTGAGGGACATCTGGGTTCTTTCCAGCTTCTGGCTATTATAAATAAGGCTGCTATGAACATAGTGGAGCATGTGTCCTTATTGCATGCAGGTAAAGCCTCTGGGTATATGCCCAGGAGTGGTATAGCTGGATCCTCCGGGTGTATCATGCCCAGTTTTCTGAGGAACCACCAGACTGCTTTCCAGAGTGGTTGTACCAGCCTGCAATTCCACCAGCAGTGGAGGAGTGTTCCTCTTTCTCCACATCCTCGCCAACAACTGCTGTCTCCTGTGTTTTTGATCTTAGCCATCCTGACTGGTGTGAGATGGAATCTCAGGGTTGTTTTGATTTGCATTTCCCTAATGACTAAGGATGATGAACATCTCTTTAGGTGCTTCTCAGCCATTAGATATTCTTCAGGTGAGAACTCTTTGTTTAGCTCTGTAGCCCATTTTTTAATAGGGTTACTTGCCTCTCTGGAGTTTAACTTCTTGAGTTCTTTGTATATATTGGATATTAGCCCTCTGTCGGATGTAAGGTTGGTAAAGATCGTTTCCCAGTTAGTTGGTTGCTGCTTTGTCTTTTTGACAGTGTCTTTTGCCTTGCAAAAACTTTGTAATTTAATGAGGTCCCATTTGTCTATTCTTGATCTTAGAGCATAAGCGATTGGAGTTCTGTTCAGGAAATTCTCCCCTGTGCCCATATGTTCAAGGTTCTTCCCTAGTTTCCCTTCTATTAGTTTCAGTGTGTCTGGTTTTATGTGGAGATCTTTGATCCACTTAGAATTGAGCTTAGTGCAAGGAGATAAGAATGGGTCAATTTGCATTCTTCTGCATGTTGACCTCCAGTTGAGCCAGCACCATTTGTTGAAAAGACTATCTTTTTTCCACTGGATGGTTTTAGCTCCTTTGTCAAAGATCAAGTGACCATAGGAGTGTGGATTCATTTCTGGGTCTTCAATTCTGTTCCATTGATCTACATGTCTGTTACTGTACCAATATCATGCGGTTTTTAACACTATTGCTCTGTAGTACAGCTTGAGGTCCGGGATACTGATTCCCCCAGAGTTTCTTTTACTCTTGAGAATACTTTTAGCTATTCTGGGTTTTCTGTTATTCCAGATGAATTTTTGAATTGCTCTTTCTAACTCTATGAAGAATTGAGTTGGGATTTTGATGGGGATTGCATTGAATCTGTGTATTACTTTTGGTAAGATGCTCATTTTTACTATATTAATCCTGCCAATCCATGAGCATGGCAGATTTTTCCATCTTCTGAGGTCTTCAATTTCTTTCTTCAGAGACTTGAAGTTCTTGTCATACAGATCTTTCACTTGTTTGGTTAGAGTCATGCCAAGATACTTAATATGGTTTGTGGCTATCATGAAGGGTATTATTTCTCTTACTTCTTTCTCAGCCTGCTTATCCTTTGAGTATAGGAAGGCTTCTGACTGCTTGAGTTGATTTTATATCCGGCCACTTTGCTGAAGTCGTTTATCAGCTGTAGGAGTTCTCTGGTGGAGTTCTTTGGGTCGCTTATGTATACTATCATATCGTCTGCAAATAGTGATAGTTTGACTTCTTCCTTTCCAATTTGTATCGCTTTGACCTCTTTTTGTTGTCTAATTGCTCTAGCTAGAACTTCAAGTACTATATTGAAAAGATATGGAGAGAGAGGGCAGCCTTGTCTAGTCCCTGATTTTAGTGGGATTGCTTCAAGTTTCTCTCCATTTAGATTGATGCTGGCTACCGGTTTGCTGTAAATTGCTTTTACTATGTTTAGATATGGGCCTTGAATTCCTGATCTTTCCAAGACCTTTAGCATGAAAGGATGCTGAATTTTGTCAAATGCTTTCTCAGCATCTAATGAGATGACCATGTGGTTTTTTTCTTTGAGATTGTTTATGTAGTGGATTACATTGATGGATTTCCTTATATTGAACCATCCCTGCATCCCTGGGATGAAGCCTACTTGATCATAGTGAATGATTGTTTTGATGTGTTCTTGGATTCGGTTGGCAAGAATTTTATTGAGTATTTTTACATCGATATTCATAAGAGAGATTGGCCTGAGATTCTCTTTCTTTGTCGGATCTTTGTGTGCTTTTGGTATTAGTGTAATTGTGGCTTCATAGAACGAGTTGGGTAGTGTTTCTTCTGTTTCTATTTTGTGGAACAATTTGAAGAGTATTGGTGTTAGGTCTTCTTTGAAGGTCTGATAGAATTCTGCAGTAAAACCATCTGGACCTGTGCTTTTTTTGGTTGGAAGACTTCCAATGACAACTTCTATTTCTTCAGGAGTTATAGGACGGTTTAGATGGTCTATTTGATCCTGATTTAATTTTGGTATTTGGCATCTGTCAAGGAAATTGTCCATTTCCTCAAGATTTTCTAGTTGTGTTGAATACAGGTTTTTGTAGTAGGATCTGATGATTTTTTGAATTTCCTCAGTTTCTGTTGTTAACTCTCCCTTTTCGTTTCTGATTTTATTAATTTGGATACTATCTCTGTGTCCTCTGGTTAGTCTGGCTAAGGGCTTATCTATCTTGTTGATTTTCTCAAAGAACCAACTCCTCGTTTTATTGATTCTTTGTATGGTTTTATTTGTTTCTATTTGATTGATTTCAGCCCTGAGTTTGATGATTTCCTGCCTTCTACTCCTCTTTGGTGTATTTGCTTCTTTTTGTTCCAGGGCTTTCAGGTGTGCCATTAAGCTGTTAGTGTATGCTGTCTCCCGTTTCTTTTTGGCGGCACTCAGGGCTATGAATTTTCCTCTTAGCACTGCTTTCTTTGTGTCCCATAAATTAGGGTATGTTGTTCCTTCACTTTCATTAACTTTCAAAAAGTCTTTGATTTCTTTCTTTATTTCCACCTTGACCAAGTTATCATTGAGTAGAGCATTGTTCAGCCTCCATGTGTACGTGGGTTTTCTTTTGTTTTTGTTGCCATTGAAGACCACCCTTATTCCATAGTGATCTGATAGGAGGCATGGGATTATTTCTATCTTCTTATATCTGTTGAGGTCTGATTTGTGACCAATTATATGGTCAGTTTTGGAGAAGGTACCATGAGGAACTGAGAAGAAGGTGTATTCTTTAGCTCTAGGATGAAATGTTCTATATATATCAGTTAGTTCCATTTGGTCCAAGACTTCAATTAGATTCACTGTGTCCCTGTTTAGTTTCTGCTTTCCTGAACGATCCATTTCAGAGAGCGGGGTGTTGAAGTCACCCACTATTATTGTGTGTGGTGCGATGTGTGTTTTGAGTTTTAGTAAAGTTTCTTTTGCGAATGAGGGTGCCCTTGCATTTGGAGCATAGATATTCAGAATTGAGAGTTCTTGATGGTGGATTTTTCCCTTGATCAGTATGTAGTGTCCTTCTGTGTCTTTTTTGATGACTTTAGGTTGAAAATCAATTTTATCTGATATTAGGATGGCTACTCCACCTCGTTTCTTGGGGCCATTTGCTTGTAAAATTGTTTTCCAGCCTTTTACTCTGATGTAGTGTTTGTCTTTGACACTGAGGTGCGTTTCCTGCATGCAGCAAAATGCTGGGTCCTGTTTACGTATCCAGTCTGCTAGTCTATGTCTTTTAATTGGGGAATTGAGACCATTGATATTAAGAGAGATTAAGGCATAGTGATTATTGCCATCTGCCATTCTTGACGCTATCTTTATGTTTGAGTGGTTATCTACTTTTGGGTTTGATTCAAGAAGGTTATTATCTCATTTTTTCCAGGGTGTTGTTTTCCTCCCTGTATTGGAGGTTTCCACCTATTATCCGTTGCAGGGCTGGATTTGTGGAAAGATATTGTGAAAATTTGGTTTTATCCTGGAATATCTTGGTCTCTCCATCTATGGTGATTGAGAATTTTGCTGGGTATAGTAGTCTAGGCTGGCATTTGTGCTCTCTTAGTGTCTGCATGAGATCTGCCCAGGATCTTCTGGCTTTCATAGTCTCTGGTGAGAAGTCTGATGTGATTCGGATAGGTCTTCCTTTGTATGTTACTTGGCCCTTTTCTCTTACTGCTTTTAGTATTCTTTCTTTGTTTAGAACATTTGGTGTTTTGATTATTATGTGACGGGAGGTATTTCTGTTCTGGTCCAGTCTGTTTGGAGTTCTGTAGGCTTCTTGTACGTTCATCGGCATCTCTCTCTTTAAGTTAGGGAAGTTTTCCTCCATAATTTTGTTGAAGATGTTTACTGGCCCTTTAAGTTGCAAATCTTCACTCTCCTCTATACCTATAATCCTTAGGTTTGGTCTTCTCATTTTGTCCTGGATTTCCTGGATGTTTTGGGTTACACGTTTTTTGCAATTTGCATTTTCTTTGACTGTTGAGTCGATGCTTTCTATGGAATCTTCAGCACCTGAGATTCTTTCTTCCATCTCTTGTATTCTATTGTTTATGTTTGCATCTATGACTCCTGATTTCTTCCCAAGGTTTTCTATCTCCAAAGTTGTCTCCCTTTGTGATTTCTTAGTTGTTTCTACTTCCTTTTTTAGTTCCTGGATGGATTTGCTGAGATCCTTCACTTGTTTGTTTGTATTTTCCTGTATTTCTTTAAGGTATTTTTGCATTACCTCTATCAGGATTTCTGCCTGTTGACCCACGTTCTGCATTTCACTGAGCGATTTTTGTGTTTCCTCCTCATGGGAATCCATCTGTTGATCCATCGTCTCCTGCATTTCTTTAAGCAGTTCTCGTGTTTCCTTTGTAAGGGCATCTATCCGTTGATTCATTTCTTTAAGCAATTGTTGTGTTGCCTCCTTATGGGCATCCGTCTGTTGACCCATATTGTTCTGCATTTCTTTATGTAATTTTTGTGATTCCTTTGTGAGTGCATCTACCCGTTGATTCATCTCGTTAAGCGATTTTTGTGTTGTCTCCTTGTGCGCCTCCATCTTTTGATCCATGTTCTCCTGCATTTCTCTAAGCGATTTTTGTGTTTCCTTTGTAAGGGATTCTAACCGTTGATTCATGGTCTCCTGTAATTCTTTATTAGATTTATTTGTGTCCTTCTTGTGATCCTCTAATAGCATCATGAGAAGTGATTTTAAATCCAGATCTTGTCTTTTGGGTGTGGTGGGGTATCCAGGATTTGCTGCTGTTGGAGAGTTGGGTTCTGATGGTCCCATATTATTTTGATTTCTGTTAGTAACATTCCTACGTTTGCCCTTGGCCATCTGGATACCTCTGATGTTAGTTGGTCCTACTGTCACTGGCTGTTGGTTAGACCTCCTGTGAGCCTGCAAAGCGATTTCTGCCCCCCCTGGTTTACCAGGATTCCCCTGGCACAGGTTTCTGGGGCCTGCTCTGCTCCTGAGTGACTTTGGAGCCCTGATGTGCCTTGCCCCAAGTGATGTTATATTGGGGAGTCCTTGCACATCCAAAGGTTCAGCGTAGTGGATTCCTGGAGCAGAGATCACCAAAGGGAGGCTGGTAGGCTCCTGCCCTGTGCAGGGATGTGTGATCTCTCCTAGAGGGGGTTGGGAGGGGGCGTCCCTCTGCCAGGCAGAAGTCCCACAGCAGAGCTAGCACGCTGGTTACTGCAGATCTCCCCAGCTCTTGGGAGTCACGTACACACAATCCGCCTGAGACCCAAGCGATATTATGCCTGTCTCTCTCAGAGCCTGGCAGTCCAAACTTCCCGGCCACTGGGGCAAAAATGGCGGAGTGCACTCTGCAGTCTCTCCGTGGCGCTGCTCACCCTGCAGAAGCGATGGCCTGCAGATCTGGCACCCAGACGACCACAGCGCTGTCCTGTTCTTGAGCGCAGGCGGAAGCCCCAACAGGCTGTGTCCCAAGTGATGTTATATTGGGGAGAGCCTGGGTACCTGTCTCTTCAGTGCAGTCTACCGGAACAGAGGTCGCGGAAGGGAAGCTGGTAGGCTCCCGCCCAGTGCGGGGTCCCTCTGCCAGGCAGAAGTCCCACAGCAGAGCTGGTGCGCTGGTTACTGCAGATCAGCCCAGCACTTGGGAGCAGCATACACACAAGCCGCCTGAGACCCAAGCGATATTATGCCTGTCTGTCTCAGAGCCTTGCTGTCCCAACTTCCCAGCCACTGGAGCAAAGATGGCGGAGTGCCCTTTATTTCTGAGCCATATTTCCAGCCTGATGTTTACATTTCTACTTCAAGACAGAGCCAGTATGTAAACTGTCATTTTCTATTTTTTGACAAAAGTTCTAAAGTGGTAATTATTTGTGCAACCTAAAATCCTGTTAGAAGATTGAGCTGAGATAGTGAAGAAGAGGAGACCTTATAAAATTCAACTTTTCTTTTCCTTTTCTTTCTTTTTTTATGGGTGGAGTTCAAAATAGGGTGTCTCTGTCTAGTCTTGGCTTTTCTGGAACTAGTTCTGTAGACTAAGCTAGCCTCAAACTCAAAGAGGCCAGTCTCTGCCTCCTGAGTGCTGGCCATTACTTGCCAAAGGCAAGTGCCATCATTGCCCAGCTAAGATTCATATTTTCAATCGAGCCAATAACTTGAGCAATAATATGTTCAGAATTAGTGAAGAGTTATTATACTGTTTACTCAGCTTAATACATTTGTTTTGATCACAGATATTTCTACTTCATCTGAATGAATTTCCACACAGCCCATTTATTTACAGATACTTTTCTAAATATTCTGTAGAGAATATGGGATTTCTGAAATTGTAATTCACCTGTATTGATTGTGTTGATTTTTAGAAAGATTTAGAGAATATTAATGCTGTCTCTTGGTGGTTTTTGTATTCACTTCATGGTTGTCAAAATATTGTCATAACTACACAAATATTGATTCTGTTTCTTGCTTGGAATGTTGGTTGAATGCAGTAATATTTTATAATCCTTACTGTTAAAAAAGAACTATTTGACTTTTGATTCATCCATGAATTCTGCATTCCATATTCTTTGTTTTAGAAAGGTTGCAACGCTGCACATAGACACAGTTATCATCTGAACTGAGCAATTTAGAATAGAGTCAGTTGAGACCCAGCCACAGACAAGACTGATCTAAAGTCCATATTTCATTAGGATTGACAGTTGTGGAATTTGAAAGCACAGTTTTGCTCATCATAACTTCTCCATCTGCGAGGAGACACTGTGATCCTGTTTGACATCTATACAGTCTGTACAGAATTACATTTCTACATCCAAACCTCTAATGTGTATTTTGTATTCCCTACAAGCTTGTTGATTGTGAGACCATCACCACAATTATCCTATTTTCACAGAGATAGAAAATTAAAAAAAAATGAAGCATGATTGTTCCACAATGTATCCTTTTTGACTTATTTGATTTTTTAAAAGATTTATTTAATGTATGTGTGTACACTTTTGCTCTCAAGATGCACCAGAAGATGGCATTGGATCCCATTATAGATACTTGTAAGCCACCACGTAGTTGCTTGAAATTGAACTCAGGACCTCTGGAAAAATAGTCATTGCTCTTAACTGATGAACCATCTCTCCAACACCTATTTATTTGAATTTTTGGACAGGGTTTGTGTGTGTGTGTGTGTGTGTGTGTGTGTGTGTGTGTGTGTGTGTGTGTGTGTGTAGTCCTGGCTGCCTTGGAACATTCTCTGTATAAATGTCAGGCTTGCCTGAAGCTCATAGAGTTCTACCTGCCTCTGCCTAACATATGCTGATATTAAAGGCATGTGCCACCATGTCTAGCTCAAAGTATCGTTTATTAAAATTAACTTTCATTTGTATTTTATGTGTGTGAGTATATTTGCTTTAATGTATTTTTGAAAGTTATGTCTTCAGAATTTAGAAGAACCCATTAGATCTAGTACAACTGGAGGTAGAATCTCTTGTTAAGCATGATGTGGGTACTGGGAACCATGTGTGAGTCCTATGGAAGAGCATCGAGTGCTCTTTCCTTCTGAATCATTTCTGTGTCACCTCTAGAAAACTTTTGTCATTGAATAACTGTCCTGGTCTCTATTACAAAAATGTCTCTAATTTTTCAGGTCTAATTCATTAGGTAATTTCTTTTTACCCAAGAAAACAACTCCCCCAACTCCCAGCAGCTCAAGGTAAACTGGCAATTTTCCATTATAGGGTCTGTTGACATTAAAGGATGTGACTCTCCACTTCTCTCAAGGAGTGGGATTGCCTGAACTCTGCTCAGACGGCTTTTTACATGGATGTGATACTGGAGAATTACAGCAATATAGTCTTTGTAGGTAAGAAGGTTCTTCTTGTGTAATCCCTGATTTATCCTTTGTGTTTACCAACTTTGTATGTACTTATATTCTCTGAACAGTGTAGACACTACCAGAAATAAGGGAAACTCTGATAATGAACATTTTTTCATGGTCCTTCTTTTACAGTTTTCTTTGTTCTTTGCAACAATATCCAATGCTATAAGCTGTTCAATTTCTCTAGTTCTCTTATTTAGATTTTAAGGAAAACTTTAAAGTTCAAAGAAAATTACATATTCATGTCATGCAATACACTTAATTAATTGGACTATTTTGATTTTCATATTGAGTTAAACTATTCAGCTCTTCCAGATTTTTAAAAATTGAGAGGTTTTAAAATAAAGAGGTGTTGGTGGTAACCATGTTTTTCTATTTCTGTCTTTCTTTATTTTTTTGACATATGGTCTGTAGTCCTGGGACAGCATGATTTTAGTGGTAGCACTAGGGATGCTAAAGCATGAGGACTGCTGAGTTTCTGGAGAACCTGATTTACATAGTGTGTCACTAGGCAAGAAAGCCTACATAATGGACTCTGTTCCTAAACTATAAACAACAAGAAAATAGAGAAACATCCTTGATATCACACTTCAGAGACCTGCTGTCTGAATGCTCATTATTGTTGCATCTCCCATTTGTCCAGCCTCTGAACGGTAAATAGTTTAGATAAGAATGAAGAGACTGTTATTGCTCCTTTATATTTGATGGAGATCTTAGTGGAGGTCTTTTTCTGAGCTTCCATTTAATGTTAGTGAAACACAAAAGGCCTCTCTTGAAAGTAGTATTCCTAAGAATTGCTATTGTTACATGCTTTAGAGAACTTAAGGAAACATCAGTTATTGAATCTTACTCTTGCATCAAATCCCTATCATCCATAATTGTGCTAACTTTCCAGAAAACCATTGCATAAGTGGAAATTATGAAAAAAAATCCTCCATCAAGGCACAAAGCATATTGTCCACCATCATGTGAATAAATGTAATGTAATTTATTTATAGTCCTATAATGTAATGAGTTTGGTAAAATGGTTCATAAATCCTCCCAATGTACACCATGTGACACATGTGATACTGCAGAAAACTGCAGTGACTGCAGATATGGTAAGCACAAGGATGCTTCTGTTGATTCTTCAAACATAAACAGACATAAAAGTGTGGACTCTAGAGAAGAGCCTTGTGTGTTTAAAGACTGTATATACTGTTTAAATTTATTTCCCATCATCAGTCAAAATCAAAGAATCCATTCATTCATTAGTATACACAAGAGAAATCATTCTGGAGAAAAAACCAAAAAATGTAAAGTTTGTGGCAAGTGCTTTTATCAGTTGTATCAGGTTAAATACCATTACAAAACCCATATTGAAGAGAAGCCTTACAAATGCAGTGAATGTCACAAACGTTTTAGCTAACTCACACACCAAAGATTCCATCAGACAAGTTGTACAGGGAAGAAACATTACAAATGTTTTGAATGTGGAAAAAACTTTAGCCAACTGACATATTAATGAACCTATAAGAGAATTCATACAGGAGAACAAGCTTACAAATATAGTGAATGTGAGAACAGCTTCATTCAGAAAGCACAACTTACAATACATCAGAGAATTCATACAAGAGTAAAACCTTACAAATGCAGTGAATGTGAGAAATCCTTTACATGTTACTCAGGCCTCAGAAAACATCAGAGAATTCATACAGGAGAAAAACCTTACAAATGTAGTGTATGTAAGAAATCTTTTACCAGTTACTTAGATCTTATAAGACATCAGAAAATTCATACTGGAGAGAAACTTTATAAATGCAGTGAATGTGAAAAAAGCTTTTTTCAGAAAGTCAAACTAAGAATATTTCATAGAATTAATATAGGAGAGGAACCTTACAAATGCAGTAAACATGTCAAAGTCATTTCTCATTGCTCAGGTCTAAGAAAACATTAGAAAATACATAGTACTGAAAAAAAGTTTCTACTTGTAAAGAATGTAGCATGTGCTTTATCCAAGTTCTGCTCTTAAAAACCATCACATATCCACACTAGAAAACCATTATGAATATGAGAAATTTCAGAAATCCTCTAAGTAATGCTCTCATCTTAGAAAACATGAAGAGTTTAAATTGAGGAAAATTATTAAAACATGACAATGTATGAAATACTTTATTAAACATTCTACATTTTCAACCTCAAATACTTCATAATGAAGAAAATATGAAAAAGCCTGAAGAATATGCTCGTTGTGAAGAACTTTCCTGGAGGCTGAAATGTTCCTCCTTGAAGAAAAGCTGATAAAGGCAGGAAATATAATTCCCATATGGCTTCATAAAGTTCATGAAACTGACACGCTTCACTCTTCTTAACTCCCATGAAGAAACTCAGATCAAATGCTATTTATTAGAAGCATTTCCAAACTGAACCACCAAAATAGGATTAATTTTAAGCAGTAGATATGGCTGCATTTATACATTGTGCTCAGGTCTCCAGTGCTTATAAGTTGTTTGGCATGTTGGGTTGGAGTTTCCTGATGGCAACTGTCTTTGAGTCTGTTCTGCTGCTGTGTGTAGCCACAATAAAGACCCATTGGGTCAACAAGATGGACTTAGGTGGTATGCATACTTTGATGTCCGTTCCCAGTACAGGAAAATCTCTCAGACATGTTCTGGACCTGTTAATTGTTCTATCATGTTCAGCAGAAAATTAATATTGAAGAGAAAGCATTTGATCAAGTAAAGTAGGGAAGATTCTATATGCTTATTCCTCCAGGTTTACTGCTACTGTAATATTCAGTCTTGTTAAAAGGGCTCAACATAGACAGAATGCAGAGACTTAGAAAAGTCAAAGAATGGAAGCTACTCTCTCTTTCCTTCAAGAGAGACTGAGAGGTATATAGGGGGGAAAATTAAAAGAAGGTTACAAATCTCTCAGTGACCGACAGAGTTCAAATTGGGTTATGTACATGTATGGCTCTGAACTCATAATTAGCATCCATGATCCATAAAAGAGCAGTTCCCCTCAGTACACTACTGCCTGTGAACAAATACTGACTGCCACCGTGCTTTCCTAATGTCCTGCTATGCAATAGAGACTCCATCCTAATAGCCCCAAGATGTTAACAGAATTTTGTTAAATCCTTTATTCAATGCTAATATTAGACATATCAGAAAAAAACATGAAATAAAATCCAGGAAAATGTATTAATAAAGACATATTCAACTTAATTGAATGTTTGAGTTCATTTGTACAAATATCAAGAAACTACCAAGTTTTAAAAAAGAGTTAACTTATGAACAAGACAATATGTGCATGCTCATGTAGACTTTAGGCTTCCTCAGTGCTGTCCTCGAAGATCATTTAGAAGTAGTGGGAAAAAAGGGAAATATTCAGGTCAATGTGAAAGTACTGTATTAAGGTATTGATGCTTGAGGTGGCTATTCTTTGATTATATCTGTAATCAAGTCTGCAATTAATCTGTACTTAAATCCTAAAAATAAAGGGGCACACCTGTGAGAGATTTTTGCTTAATTTTGAAGTGAGGAGATCTACTTCATCTCCAGATCTTTGCGTTGGAAAGACAAACACTTCATCTATAGCTTTGAGGATGGAAGACACACCTTTTGTCCAAATTTTTGGAGGTGGGATATCCCACATTTAATCTGGGCCACATGTTCTGCTGTCAGGCTAAATAAGAATGTTATGGAAGAAGGAAGATTTTGCTCTTTGCCTGCTTGCTCTCAGCTCTCTAGCAAGTCATTCCTCACTGGCATTAGAAACTACTTTGAAGACCAGTTGATACTTTCAGCTTTGGGACTGAACAATTACTGGATTCTTGGATGTTTTGTGCAGAGGCAGCTCAATGTCTGCTGCTATTTCATATCTATACTCTATTAGCACACCATCCTTAACATTACTTGTGCCAGAAATGGTTAGTGGTCCAAAAAATTCATGCTGCACAACAAATGCAGTTATGCTTTTTTTTTGTTTTTATAGTAGCAGGATAAATGCCCTTCATGTGGTGCAGGTGTGCTGAAGGTCATTCATCTGTGCTAAAGAAAAGGGAAAACCCTGAACATTTTTACTAAACCAAGGTGCTAGTTTCTGAAAAGTCAGTAAAATCCTGGTGTTCATGGCAAATATCTTGACATGGAGTGGCTGGATGCCTTCAATTAAATCTATGTGGGAAAAGGCTATCTAGACAGCTGTTAGTTCACACTAACAGTATAACAGATAAAGTTGTGCTTAACCGGGTTTAACTCAACTACCTATGTTTCAGCTGTTGTCCATGATGAGCAGAGACCTCTGGGCTTTTTGCGTGATAGATGTGGAATGTCTCTCCTAATCACCTGTTCTGTCTTTAATAAGTTTTTAAAGACTGTACAGGAGAATTTTGTTTCAATATATAAAAACAAATGAGTTTAATGTTTATATATAGGAACTCAATTAAAAATATATCTAGTGTACCAGGCTGAACCTTTCTTAACTTTTCTCACTATACATTCAAAAATGGCCAATTACATATCTAATTTTATTTTTTTAATCACTTATATTTGTCTATCTGTTTGTTTGTTTGTTTGTTTGTTTGTTTTATGAGCATCAGTGTTTGCCTGCATGTATGTCTGTGTGAGGGTGTCGAATCACCTGAAACTAGAGTTAAAACAATTGTAAACATTCATATGGTTGGTGGAAATTGTACCAGGGTTCTCTGGAAGAACATCTTGAACTCAGAGCCATCTCTCTAGTACCTGCACAGCTAATCTTTAGCCATTTGGTAAAACTGCATTTGTTTCCTTTGGAATCTTTCTTTTAGCACCTTAAACCTTCTAAAATTTGCATGATTTTATTATATGTTCTTGATTGCATCTCAAGCTATATAAGCATAGCAGAAATTATAAGATACATTTTATTAATTTATCAACATTTTAGATACCTTTAATGACAAAGCTTAGGTCAACACTTTGACTGTGTATTCATACGTACTTCCTGTGTGATCCAACTGACTTGGATTTTCTTTGTATGAGGAAATGCTTGCATTAAAATATGGGTAAATTTTAGGTGCATGTCAACATAAAGGACGAGGTGTGTCTTTTATGTATCTACTGAAAATATGTAACAGTACAACAAAGAGCTACCCAAAGACTTAAATAAATTCGCCATAGGTGTCATTGTAGTGTCTTAGTAACTGTCCTATTGCAGTGTAGAAAAACTATGACCAAGAAAACTCTTAAAAAAGAGAGCATTTAATGGGGGAAATGCTTTCAGTTTCAGAGAAACATTCCATCGTTTTCATTCCAGGAATTGAGGCAACATACAGATACGCATGATGCTGGAGACATAACTGAAATCTTTATGTCCTGATCCTGCAGGCGGAGAGGGAGACACTCAGCCTGGCATGGGCTTTGAATCCAGAGTCCAGCACTCTGAAAATTAAGCATAGCTAGATTGATACCTATCAGGTTCTGGATACTTTATATAGTTTATATTCAAGCAAGTGATAGTGTCCATGAGTGATGGGTGTTGAGGACCTCCCTGTTCCTGCCAAGTACTATTAACTGCTTGGATCTTGTCCTCATGGGTCTCTGATTGGGAGACAAAGAAGAGCAGAAGAAAATGCCAGTCCTATTAACATATTTGAGAAGAACCATGAGTATTTTTGATGAGAACTCCATTCCAGATTTTAGAATAGAAGTCCTAGATAGGGGAATTTAAGTAGAAGGTAGAAGTATGTAAAGAATGGATTATTCATCACATGAATATCATCTTTTGCTTGGTCTCCAGGAACTGGAAAACAGCTTCCTTTCATTTGAAGACAAGGACAAAAGTATGTCACAGGACACATTCTATTCAGAAACTCAATGTTGGTAAAGTAGAACTACAATGACTATCACTTGAGTGGGAGGTTTGGAAGTTACAGATACTGATAACAATAGTACTCCACCTGAATATATGAAGTTATGGGCCAGGTAAGAATGCCCTGTTTTTCCCATAAATATTCAGGCATACTGGTCATCATGGTAGTATAGACCCTTATGGTGCTCCCTACCTATTCCATGGTGAGGCCAGCCTAAAGGCAGAAGTTTGGGAGAGTTTGTCCCTTCATTCAGGCACTTCTCTGCCATCCTTCCCTTCCTGTCCCTCCCTGGGTTTACCCTTTGCTGGCTGCAGCATTGAGTGATCTAACATAGGTAGTGCTGAAGAACTCACTCTGATTGTGAGGAAGTTAGATAGCAGAAGAACTGACAAACACAACTACAACCCATGCCCAGACCCAGGACTTTGAGTTGGCCAACCACAACATCTACCCCATGAATGTACTGTTCAACCACTTGAAAGGGCTGCTCCTGGAGATCCAAAGCTATAGGATCTTCATGACATAAGGCAACAAACAATGTCTCATTCAGTGAACAGTTACAAGTAAAAATCTTTGCACAAATGGGTAGATAGTGTGACACTGTGACAACTTTAAAGAAAAGATGGAGTTTTGTTTTGATTTTGTTTATTTTGTGGGGGAGTTCCCAGGCAAGAATATGGAAATGAGGGGATGGGGATATTAGTGGGGTTGTGTTGGATGCTGGAAAACTCACAGAGTCAATAAAATGTTTTTAAAGGCATATCTACGCCTATTTTTTCTAAACATTATCATGCTGATCACAAATAGCCTGTGCATGTAATTTCAAGTATTTTAAGTTCCAGACAGCATTTTATCTGATTACTGATGGAAACACCATGTTTGTGATTGTTGGCAAACACTGTGGCTCAGGTAAGTACAATGCACATGATATATTGACATTGAAGAAAATTAAATAGGTTAATGGAACACCATCTAACTGGATATAATGCAACATGACACAGCTCTGTGTTCAGCCTTAAACTATTTATTGATTTAAGCAAAGACAGCATAGACATTGAAGTCTTGAGAAAACCATGACGTGTAGGGCTATATTAAACTTCATATGAGTCATATAAAAATGAAAAGGCTGTGTATTTTGAGTCATGAACAAGCAGGATGTAGAAAGTTTAGATTCCATTATATATAATACAGTTATGATGAGCCAGCAGATAGTAGCATTTGTGTATTTGTGTATATATGTCAATGTCAAGTTTTAATATCAAGGCATGTGTATGTTCCCATGTGCATGTTGCAATGAATTTAACTCTGTAATACTTGATATGTTACTTATCCAAAATCACGTCATTACGTACTGTGTACATTTTTTCTAGATAGGGTCTGATTCTTTCCCCTTCTAGCCTCGAATATTCTCAGTATTCCTGGCTGGCTTTAAACTCCCAAAAGCCTACCCCTCTGTATTCAGAGTCCTAGAATTTAAGGCTTTCTCCAGTATACTGGATGATGCATGCTTTTAAAATATTATGGCTCCTCAATCCCACTAAAATCAGGGACTAGACAAGGCTGCCCTCTCTCTCCATATCTTTTCAATATAGTACTTGAAGTTCTAGCTAGAGCAATTAGACAACAAAAAGAGGTCAAAGCGACACAAATTGGAAAGGAAGAAGTCAAACTATCACTATTTGCAGGCGATATGAGAGTATACTTAAGCGAACCAAAGAACTCCACCAGAGAACTCCTACAGCTGATAAACGACTTCAGCAAAGTGGCCGCATATAAAATCAACTCAAGCAAGTCAGTAGCCTTCCTATACTCAAAGGATAAGCAGGCTGAGAAAGAAGTAATAGAAATGATACCCTTCACGATAGCCACAAACCATATTAAGTATCTTGGTGTGACTCTAACCAAAGAAGTGAAAGATCTGTATGACAAGAACTTCAAGTTTCTGAAGAAAGAAATTGAAGAAGACCTCAGAAGATGGAAAAATCTGCCATGTTCATGGATTGGCAGGATTAATATAGTAAAAATGACCATCTTATCAAAAGTAATATACAGATTCAATGCAATCCCCATCAAAATCCCAACTCAATTCTTCATAGAGTTAGAAAGAGCAATTCAAAAATTCATCTGGAATAACAGAAAAATCAGAATAGCTAAAACTATTCTCAAGAGTAAAAGAAACTCTGGGGGAATCAGTATCCCGGACCTCAAGCTGTACTACAGAGCAATAGTGTTAAAAACCGCATGGTATTGGTACAGTGACAGGCATGTAGATCAATGGAACAGAATTGAAGACCCAGAAATGAATCCACACTCCTATGGTCACTTGATCTTTGACAAAGGAGCTAAAACCATCCAGTGGAAAAAAGATAGTCTTTTCAACAAATGGTGCTGGCTCAACTGGAGGTCAACATGCAGAAGAATGCAAATTGACCCATTCTTATCTCCTTGCACTAAGCTCAATTCCAAGTGGATCAAGGACCTCCACATAAAACCAGACACACTGAAACTAATAGAAAGGAAACTAGGGAAGAACCTTGAACATATGGGCACAGGGGAGAATTTCCTGAACAGAACTCCAATAGCTTATGCACTAAGATCAAGAATAGACAAATGGGACCTCATTAAATTACAAAATTTTTGCAAGGCAAAAGACACTGTCAAAAAGACAAAGCAGCAACCAACTAACTGGGAAATGATCTTTACCAACCCTACATCCGACAGAGGGCTAATATCCAATATATACAAAGAACTCAAGAAGTTAAACTCCAGAGAGGCAAGTAACCCTATTAAAAAATGGGGTACAGAGCTAAACAGAGAGTTCTCACCTGAAGAATATCTAATGGCTGAGAAGCACCTAAAGAGATGTTCATCATCCTTAGTCATTAGGAAATGCAAATCAAAACAACCCTGAGATTCCATCTCACACCAGTCAGAATGGCTAAGATCAAAAACACAGGAGACAGCAGTTGTTGGCGAGGATGTGGAGAAAGAGGAACACTCCTCCACTGCTGGTGGAATTGTAAGCTGGTACAACCACAATGGAAAGCAGTCTGGTGGTTCCTCAGAAAACTGGGCATGACACTCCTGGAGGATCCGGCTATACCACTTCTGGGCATATACCCAGAGACTTTACCTGCATGCAATAAGGACACATGCTCCACTATGTTCATAGCAGCCTTATTTATAATAGCCAGAAGCTGGAAAGAACCCAGATGTCCCTCAACGGAGGAATGGATTCAGAAGATGTGGCATATTTACACAATGGAATACTACTCTGCAATTAAAAACAATGAATTCACGAAATTCCTAGGCAAATGGTCAGAACTTGAAAATATCATCCTTAGTGAGGTAACCCAATCACAAAAGAACACACATGGTATGCAGTCACTGATAAGGGGATATTAACCCAGAATCTCAGAATACCCTAGACACATTTCGCATATCAATAGATTTCTAAGAAGATGGAAAGAGAGACCCCTGGTCCTGGAAAGACTGGATGTAGGGGAACGCCAGGACAGAGAAATGAGAGGGGGTTGAATGGGGAAAAGAGGGAGGGAAGGGGGCTTATGGGACTTTCGGGGAGGGAGGAAATGGGAAAGGGGAAATGATTTGGAATGTAAATAAAAAAAACTTAGAAAATAAAATTAAAAAAAAGAAAAAAATATTATGGCTTCTAAATTGTGTGTCATTTAAAAACAGTTATAATATGTTAAGAATTTCATTCAAAATATTTTTAAACTATTGACATTCAACTCTGCCTGGATCTAGCCTTACCTTTCTAGCACCCTTCCAAATCTTTGCTTTCTCCATTTTTCATTTACAATTACTTCAAGTCCAATCTTGGTTAACCACATACTTTTGGGTATTTGTCTATGCACCGGAACATGGTGAACCATATAGGATCCACACTTTTAAAGAAAACAAACTCTCCTCCCCAGAATCAATCACCTCTTCAGAGTTTAGATAGATGTGGGAGCTCATAAAGCCCTTCCCACATCATGTTAGCATGTTGGCTGACTGGAAAAACTATGAAGTCATAGCTGCTATTATGTTAAGTTGAAAATGGTCATCTCATTTTCAAAAGAAACTTTTTCCTTTTGGTTGTGTCTCTTTAGTTGCTCTTACTGACTTCTGTATTTTGTACTTTCTCCATCAATTCCCTTTTCCGTGATGACACCCATGCATTGGGGAGAATGTAATGGAGATTCTCTAATTGAAGCCGATCACTCCTCAATCTCGTATTCCCTCTATTTTCACACTTGTGATTTGTTGCATTAATTGCCATGGAATAATAACACAGAGTTCGTCCTCTGCTAATGACTGAGAGCTGCTCAAATCTATGGGTAGACAGATATGTGTATAGAAGAGATTGGCACAAGGCATTTATTTCTCCTGAATAGTAATAGGTTCACCCTTGGCACCTCTGAGCTTCCCACTCATGGTTTTTCAGCCAGGTTTGCAGTACCAGGCATATTTTTCCTCCTGTGAAGTGGACTTACAGTGTAATCAAAGTGTGTTCTTACTCCCATAATATTCATGTCACTATTATACCTATGGATATATCATGCAGGCTTTCCACCTTTGAAGTTCTGAACTTTCCCATTTGGGTAAGATGGTTAATGTGTGCCTAGGGCCAACCTCAGCATGCAGAGGGTTTCCTCAGAAATGGGTGCTTGGGAACCTGTCAAATTGTGGGTCCAAGCTTGTAACCTAGTTTGTGGTGTGATGGTTTTTCAGACTGTTCTTTCTATCTTTGTTCTGCTCTACCCTAGACAGATTTTTCTTGCTAGTTTAAAAACACTGTCATTAAGAGAGATAGCTCCCTACTTGAGAGAGCTCAAGAGAAGTGAGACAGGCAGACTCCATGACAGGCTTCAAACTGGCAGGTCAGGAAACTAGGCTTAAATTTGAGTTTCCCAGAACTGCACAAGTCTAGGCAAATCAATTACTGGAAAAACCCCAAGCCTCAGACCGCCAATCAGAAAATGCTCCAACATCAGAGGGGATCAGGAATTCAAGGTATATAGCTAAACATAATAAAATCAATATACAGCAAACCAGCAGCAAGCATCAAATTAAATGGACAGATACTTGAAGCAATCCCACTAAAATCAAGGATAAGAAAAGGCTGCCCACTATCTCCATATGTATTCAATATAGTACACAAAGTAATAGCTAGAGTAATAAGACAACAAAAGGAGATCAATGAGATACAAATTTGCAAAGAAGTAGCCAAGATATCACTATTTGCAAATGATATGATAATATACATAAATGACCCCAAAAAATTTACCAGAGAACTTCAACAGCTGATAAACAACTTGAGCAAAGTGGCCACATATAAAATTAACTCAAATCAATCAGTAGAATTTCTTTATACAAATGAAAAACAGGCTAAGAAAGACATTAGGGAAACAACATCCTTCACAATAGCCACAAGTAATATAATTTATCTTGGGGTAACTTTAATGAAACAAGTGAAATATCTCTATGAGAAGAACATAAAATATTTCAAGAGAGAAATTAAAGAAGGCTTCCTAAAATGGAGAGATCTCCCATGCTCATGGATTGGTAGGATTAACATAGTAAAAATGGCCATTCTACCGAAAGAAATCTACTGATCCAATACAATCCCCATCAAAATTTAAGCACAAATATTAACAGACATGGAAAGTAATTCTCAATTTCATATGGGAAAATACCTAGGATAGTGAAAACAATTCTTTTCAACAAAAGAATATCTGGGGCAAACACTATTCCTGACCTCAACCAGTACTACAGAGTAATACTGATAAAGACTTCATGGTATTGGTACAGAGACAGACAGGTTGATAAGTGGAATAGAATTGAAGACCAAGAAATAAACCCACACACTTTATAAACACCTGATTTTTGACAAAGAAGCCAGAAATATACAATGGAAAATAGAAAGTATCTACAATAAATGGTGCTATTTGATTTGTCACCTTGCAGAAAGCTTATGTTAGAGTGGATCAAGGACCTCAAGATAAAACCAGACACACTGAATCTAATCGAAGAGAAAGTGAGATACAGCATCAAACTCATTGGTACAGGGTAGGAATTGGGGGTTAGAAATTTTCTAAATAGAACACCAGTGCTTCAGGCTCTAAGATCAAGAACTGATAAGTAGGACCTCATAAAACTGAAAAGCTTCTGTAAGCAAAGGATATAATCAATAGGACAAATTGGCAACTTACAGACTGTGAAAATAAAATCTTCATTAACCCCACATCTTATAGAGGGCTAATATCCAAAAATATATAAAGAACTCAAGAATCACACCTTAAAAAAATAAAACAACCCAATCAAATGTGGGGTATACAGCTAAACAGAATTCACAACAGAGGAAACCTGAATGGATGAGAACCACTTAAAGAAATGTTCAGTCTGTAGTCATCAGTGAAATGCAAATCAAAATGACTCAGATTCCACCTTAAACCAATCGGAATGGCTAAGATCAAAACCTCATGTGATAGCAAATGTAGGCGAGGATGTGGAATAGAGAAATACTCCATTCTTGGGCATATACCCAAAGATGCCCAATGATACTACAGGGGTTTGTGTTCGTGTTCGTACTCATAGTGGACTTATTTGTGATAGCCAGAAGCTGGAATCAGCTCAGATGTCTGACAACGGAAAAAATGGATGCATAAAATGTGGTTCATTTACACAATAGAGTACTATTCAGCTATTAAGAATGAGGACATCATAAGTTTGGTGGGTAAATGAATGGAATTAGAAAATATCATCCTGAGTGTGGTAACTTATACCCAAAATGACATGCATGGTATGTACTCACTAATAATTGAATGTTAGCCAAAAAAGTACAGATACCTAGGATACAATCCATAGAACTCAAGAAGGTTCACAAGCAGAGGGCCCCATGTGAGGAAGAATGTTTCAATTCCACTTGGGAGTGAGAAAATAAAACAATCCCTGGAAGCAGAGGAAGGGAGGGACAAGGATAGAGGAGGA
The DNA here is from genome assembly GCA_036184795.1 of Tokudaia tokunoshimensis. Taxonomy (NCBI): domain Eukaryota; kingdom Metazoa; phylum Chordata; class Mammalia; order Rodentia; family Muridae; genus Tokudaia; species Tokudaia tokunoshimensis. Next base: position 92,579,579 of record BTHU01000006.1, read on the forward strand.
ATGGGAGAAGAGAAAAGGGGAACATGATCAGGTATGGGTGTGGAGAGAAGAGAGAAGTTCTGAGGGCTGGAAGAATAATTGGAAATATGCCACCTTTGGGAATGGGAGTGGGAGGCACCTTCTAGAAAGTACCAGTTATCTGGCATGTGAGAGTCTCTCAGGATTCAAAGGGAGGGACCTTAGATGAAATGCCCAAAAGTGGGAAGAGGGAATTTGTTGAGTCCATTTCCAGTAGAAAGACAAGACATCAAGTGGAGGGTGAGGTGGCCTTCCAGAGTCAAAACCTCTAAAACAGAATTGCTATTGTCTAAAAGAACTGTAAGAACAAAAATGGAGAAGAGACTGAGGGAAAGGTGGTTCAGTAACTGGCCCAAATTGAGATCCAAGTGACCATGATGGAAAAGACCGGGTTTATGCAAGGATTATTTGGCTACAACTGTAGCTTAGTGCCAGATCACAAACAGGAGAGACCAAAACTGAGTCACAGATAAGGCATCATTCCCCAGGGTGAACTGCCAGTAATCTAGCTGCAGATTGACGTCATTGGATCACTTCCTTTTTGGAAAGAACAATGCTTTGTCATTACTTGTGTATGTACTTTTCTGGCTATGGATTTATCTTTTTTGAATGTAATGCTTCTTCCAAAATCACAATCTTACAGAATGCTTTATATGGAATTTTAGAATCTTTGTTGACCACCATGGCATTCTACACAGTATTGCACCTGATCATCAAACTTATCATATAGCCAGAGAAGTGTGACAATAGGCCTACAATGGAGAATAAACATTTCTTGTCTGTAGTGCAGAAGATCTTTTGGGAAATTTCTTGGTGCTACCAAGTATTGATTAAAGTGAAGTGGAAAATGAAACAGCCACATCGACACAGGATGAAAAAGAGCACAGATACATCAGATATACAGAAATAGAGGAACACTCCTACAGGGAAATGGTCACAATTTCCTGAGGTGCTAGTAGAGGAGTGTGGAAGAATTACAAAATGAGTAGTAGAGGAAGGAAGTTATATGAACTAAGTCCACATGACCCATTATGGAAAAGATGATTCTGTCATCAATGTTTTGTTTTATTTTGGTGAGAATATATTTATGCATTTTTGTGTTTTCTTTCCTTAATTTTCTTAGCACGTGATGTAACATCAATATAGAGAACATCAATGGCAATCATATTTAAGTTCAGAATAACAAAAGAATATCTCATGTCAGACATTGCCACCAATTTGTAATTTATAATATGTTTGCAGATGTTCATGTCTCCTTGTGAGTATTGAGATATTATAAGATTTGAACCTATACAGGTCTTATGAATATGCAAAATTCTCTTTGAGTACATATCATTCAGTCCTTTTCTGTCTTGATGATATTTTCTGTGAACTCACCCATGCCTTCTACCTCTCAATGAACTCCTTTTTCAAATAGATCTCTGAGCCTTGAGTGGTTTTTTCGCTATATACAAAATGATGGTAAGGAGATACTCCTGCAGACAAACCTTATTTATGTCTTCAAATATGGAAAAATTGAGCTGACCCCTAACTATTAGTTTTAACTCTGCTGACTAGAATTCAAGTTGCTGATATTTGTAACATATTCATAGCACTTTGTAAAGCTATTCCAAAATCCAATGCCTCTGTGATAGTCATCAACAGTGTGCAATGCTGTCACTAAGCTCTAAACTCTGCTGGCATTCACTTCCTTCTCTTTTCCAATCTGTTGATTTTTTTTGAATCAGTGATCTACGGTATTCCCAATCACAATGGAGGCAACTTACCATTTTGTTTATGTCTTAGTTTCTATTGTTTTAACAAAATACCATGGTCAAAAGAACATGTGTGAAAATTGTTTGTTTATATATGTATCATGGTTAAAGTTAATATACTGTAGCCAAGGCATGCACTTTGATGCATTAACTCAATGAGAGTTCATGGAATAATGCTTGTTGGTGGCTTGGTGGGGTCCTGAGTCCTTTCTTATAAATCCCAGAACAATTTGCATAGAGGTGCCAATTTCCACAAGAAGTAGCATCATTTCATATTAATTATCAATTAAGAACATGAGATATATGTTACTAGAGGTCAGAATGATGGTAGTCATTCCTCAGTTGAGGTTTACTGTTCTCAATATACTTAGGGTTGTGTACTCATAAATGAAACCATTTTCTATTCAAACTTGTTGTTGGTATGACATTAGGCAGTACTGTCCTGAGTTATGAGTACGAACCTCGTACATTATTAAAAATTTTTGAATGAGTTTGAAGTACTCTTGTTAAAGTTATCTTGAGTATCATCTTATGCTTTAAAACTGTTAAAGTTTCAATAATGTAGTTTATCTTTGTACTTCTGAAGACAATTTGAATCTTGTCTAACTAAAAGAACATAACACTTTGGGACAAAGATACACCCTAGCACCCCTGCACTAGAAGCCAAGATGGAAAAAACCTCCACAACCACCGTGAACTTCCCCCTGGTGCTGTGGTAGACAGGGAGGAAAGTAATCCAGACACTGAAGAAAACCAGCATGCTGAATGTTAGGAACTTGGCTTCATTGAATCTGTCAGGAAGATTCCTGGCCAGGAAAGCCACAGTGAAGCTCCCCAAAGCCAAGGAGCCCAAGTATCCTAGGACAACGTGGAATGCAATGGCTGAACCTTTGTTGCAAACAAGGACAGTCTTTCCATGCTCAGAATGTGTATCTCTGTCAATAAAGGGAGGAGATGTTATAAGCCAGATTGCACAGATAACAAGTTGTATTAGGGTACAAATGGGAATGACCAAGTTTGGTGTTCCTGATGCGAGCAACCATCTCATCTGTATATCTGGTGTAGTAAGCTTGAAAGCCATGACCACAGTTATTGTTTTGGCCAGCACAGTAGAAAGAGCGACTGTGAAAAATACTCCAAATGTGGTCTGCTGCAAGATGCAGGTGGCCTGGCTAGGATGTCCAATGAAGAGCAATGAGCAGAGAAAACACAAAATTAGAGAGATGAGCAGGATGTAGCTGAGAATACAGTTATTAGATTTGACAACAGGAGTATTCTTGTACTTCACAAAAGTGACTAGTACTAGAACTGTGAAGACAGAGAAGCACAGAGACATGCAGCCTAGAGTCATCCCCAATGGATCTTCATAAGCCAGAAATGACACAGTTCTTTGGAGGCAGTGGGTTTGCTCTAAATTGGCATACTTATCATCTGGACATCTCACACATTGCTCCATACCTGCTGGTGAACAACAACAGACCCTCATAAGATATCAGATTTATTTACTTTATACTTCAGTGTTTGTATTATTCAGAAGATACCTCAATAATTAATTTTTTTGAGCATGTATTCCATTCCTTGTTGTTCTAGGTACCATGGACTTAAGGTTCCTCTCTATTAATCTATGTTTGGTGATGGAAGAAAACCCAACATAATGAGGTATGGAGCAGAAAGAAATATTTATTTTCAAACAGGAAAGAAGAAAGAAAACACTCGGGTGTTTTTCAGTTCATTATGAATAATCATGTGAATAATCTAAGATTAGTTATTTACTGAAATCTTAAACTCACTACTCACAGGTCTGAGCAGTGTACAGACATAGTTCTCAATGCCAACTGACGAAATGAATTATGCACATCATTGACTTTGATAGTTCTGCTCTTTGTATATTGACATATGCACAAGAGCATATATTTCCTCATGGAAATGCTGTTTGCATAAAGCAATATTTCCGTTATTGAAGCTGTATGGCTCACAGACATATACATGTCCCTCACATTGTTGTCAAGACTATTTTTTCCCAACTACATATTCCAAGCTGGATGGGATAGAGTTTACGGACATTCTCATTCATCTGTTTCCTTAGCTAGACTGTGATTACTGATGAGCACTATCATATCCTATTGTGCAATCTTGATATCTCCACTGTTGTTCTAATTCTCTGAAAGCAAATTCTTCATCCTTTAAGTGATCTAATCTTTTAAAATATGTTTCCTTAAATAACAACTGATGCCCTGATCATACAGTCTTTGTCAGGGAACAAGCTTGCTGATAGGAGCGAAAGATTGTGAACCAATCTTGTAGTCAATTTGTTTTGTACAAAGAATCAATCAAGATTAAACATATCCATAGACTAGGCCTAATTTTTTTTGTTTAAAAATGGTTATAGATGTCTTCTGAAAAATATAAAAAATTAGCTATTATATAGTGAGAGTAATTATTTGTTCATAGAATTTATTTCAGGTTATTTGTATGGTCCAAAAATGTTGATAACAATCAAAGGATTAATGTCTGAAACACAGAGATTTCAGATCTTTAGTTTCCATCTAGGCCATTTCACATTTCTTGTTTGGAATGGGAAGATACTCAAAAAAATCAGAAATTTTTTTTCCTGCACGAAAACATGTACCTGTCTCATTGGAAATCTCATTTTCTGGGCACTGAGCACAATCAAAGCAGCAGTCAGCTGTTTGTTCATGATGAATTTTCCTGAATCCAACTGTGCATGTAACACTACACATGGAGGTGGGAAACTGAAATATCATATATACATATATACATATATTAATAAGTATGTTATTAAGATACACAAATATATATATATATATACACACACACACACACACACGGTCATTAACAGAAATGGCTATACATATTCTTCTGCTAACCAGCATCACTTATCAATTCAAGGTACTTTTTTTTAGAACCCTGCAATTCCCCGAATGTTACATAATATTTAATCTATCATTTGATATTATATCTGTAATGTTTGGGTTGTAGAGATTAAATATTTCCTTTCCATGCTGAGTTAATTCAAAAGGAATATTTATATAGCACTGGTTTCTTTCACATGATTTATAAATAATAAAATAAGGATACAAAATTTGGTGTGGAGAGATGATAGGGTAGATCAGGAAAACTTTCTTTGATGAAAGTGAATAAAGTATGTTGGTTAAGACTCTTACAGATTTAATAAAGTTTTTCTAAGTTTAAAAGAAAATCTTGAGAACTCTTTGTGTAGCTCTGTACCCCATTTTTTAATAGGGTTACTTGCCTCTCTGGAGTTTAACTTCTTGAGTTCTTTGTATATCTTGGATATTAGCCCTCTGTCGGATGTAAGGTTGGTAAAGATCATTTCCCAGTTAGTTGGTTGCTGCTTTGTCTTTTTGACGGTGTCTTTTGCCTTGCAAAAACTTTGTAATTTAATGAGGTCCCATTTGTCTATTCTTGATCTTAGAGTATAAGCTATTGGAGTTCTGTTCAGGAAATTCTCCCCTGTGCCCATATGTTCAAGGTTCTTCCCTAGTTTCCCTTCTATTAGTTTCAGTGTGTCTGGTTTTATGTGGAGATCTTTGATCCACTTAGAATTGAGCTTAGTGCAAGGAGATAAGGATGGGTCAATTTGCATTCTTCTGCATGTTGACCTCCAGCTGAGCCAGCACCATTTGTTGAAAAGGCTATCTTTTTTCCACTGGATGGTTTTAGCTCCTTTGTCAAAGATCAAGTGACCATAGGAGTGTGGATTCATTTCTGGGTCTTCAATTCTGTTCCATTGATCTACATGTCTGTTACTGTACCAATACCATGCAGTTTTTAACACTATTGCTCTGTAGTACAGCTTGAGGTCTGGGATACTGATTCCCCCAGAGGTTCTTTTACTCTTGAGAATAGTTTTAGCTATTCTGGGTTTTCTGTTATTCCAGATGAATTTTTGAATTGCTCTTTCTAACTCTATGAAGAATTGAGTTGGGATTTTGATGGGGATTGCATTGAATCTGTGTATTACTTTTGGTAAGATGCTCATTTTTACTATATTAATCGTGCCAATCCATGAGCATGGCAGATTTTTCCATCTTCTGAGGTCTTCTTCAATTTCTTTCTTCAGAGACTTGAGTTCTCACCTGAAGAATATCTAATGGCTGAGAAGCACCTAAAGAGATGTTCATCATCCTTAGTCATTAGGGAAATGCAAATCAAAACAACCCTGAGATTCCATCTCACACCAGTCAGGATGGCTAAGATCAAAAACACAGGAGACAGCAGTTGTTGGCGAGGATGTGGAGAAAGAGGAACACTCCTCCACTCCTGGTGGAATTGCAGGCTGGTACAACCACTCTGGAAAGCAGTCTGGCGGCTCCTCAGAAAACTGGGCATGACACTTCCGGAGGATCCGGCTATACCACTCCTGGGCATATACCCAGAGACTTTACCTGCATGCAATAAGGACACATGCTCCACTATATTCATAGCAGCCTTATTTATAATAGCCAGAAGCTGGAAAGAACCCAGATGTCCCTCAACGGAGGAATGGATTCAGAAGATGTGGTATATTTACACAATGGAATACTACTCTGCAATTAAAAACAATGAATTCACGAAATTCCTAGGCAAATGGTCAGAACTTGAAAATATCATCCTTAGTGAGGTAACCCAATCACAAAAGATCACACATGGTATGCAGTCACTGATAAGGGGATATTGACCCAGAATCTCAGAATACCCTAGACACAATCAGCATATCAATAGATTTCTAAAAAGATGGAAGGAGAGACCCCTGGTCCTGGAAAGACTGGATGTAGGGGAACGCCAGGACAGAGTAATGAGAGGGGGTTGAACGGAGAAAAGAGGGCGGGAAGGGGGCTTATGGGACTTTCGGGGAGGGAGGAAACGGGAAAGGGGAAGTGATCTGGAATGTAAATTAAAAAAATAAAATAAAATAAAAAAAAAACTAAAAAAAAAATAAAAAAAAAAAGAAAATCTTGAATGTAGAGAGAAATTTCCGTTAATGATTATACGCTGTACTTCATTAGGATATAAAGATGTTTACACAGAATCACAAAATTTTGTGATTTATATGTGGTTACACAATTTTAATTATATATATATATATATGTATATATATATATATAATTTAACTTTATATATATATATAACTTTATAACTATATATATAAAGTTATATATATATATATAAAGTTATATATATATAACTTTAAATTTCATAAATGTGTTTCTGAAGTCTGGGGTGAATATGCATAAGGGTGCAGTTGATCATGTAATCTAGAGGCCTTTAATCCCTGTGACCTTGATTGTAGGAAGTTGTGTATTACCAAATTTTGATACTGGTGACTGAGAATGGGCCTTTTGCAATAGCAAGTGATCTTAACCACAATGCTAGCACCTCATGCCACATATTTTAAAATTTAGATAGACTAAATAGAATGAAAATTATTGTATACACACTGATGTTCCTCCTGTGACCAATTCCAAGTCTTTAGTTATATGAAGTTTTTGGCTCTGTGGTAAATATGGATAATAGCTTCCTATTTTCACTCTTAACCCAAGACCTTGTGGAAAATTCCAAATGTTAAAAATGTCAAACACTGCACATTGATTTTCTCTATGAGTCATCTTCACCAGCTCTCCAATAGGGTTAGTAAATACCCTGGTCTTCAACACGGAAGTCACCTAAAGGGGATGCAGTATTAGATGATTACATATGCATATGAAATTAAGACAATATGAAATTGAGAACACCTCCTAATTTTTAAATGGCTTCCAGAAAAGAGAGCTGTATTAAAGTTATTCCATGTTGCAAATGCAATATATCTCATAGGTAATTAAAAATTAATATAATTCATTTTAATATTCCAAGGTAAAAATTGTTAAAACAAATGTTTACAAAATAACAATTTACATGGTGTGTGTGTGTGTATGTGTGTGTGTGTGTGTTCACACACGTACGCGTGCACCCACACACACCCTCGTACACATGTGTGGCAAAAATAATTAACAAACTGAAACAATATATGTGAAAAGAAGTTGGAAGCCTGAATAGCTGGAAATTGTGGAAAAAGAGTTTGGCATTTGTTCAATCATGTCCACACAATGTATATATTTGAAATGAACATAAACCCAATAAATTTTACAATCCTCATCATTCATGCTTTTATAGATGTTCTTTTAAATGGATAACTATTAATCACAGTACGTATATCAAATCTTGAGAAAATTATTCTAGTCTAGTCATAATTTAAGGCTTTTATTATAAAACTTTTGGCTCCTATTTTAAATATTGCACTCGTTTGTTAAAATGTTGAGACAAATTTTCAAAAAGTTCACTGATATTTATACAAAACCTACTCTCTCCTATTAAATGTTATCCTTGTAAAAATTCATTAGGGAGTTTTTAGTATAGAAATATTTTTATTGATAGAATTCTCTCTAACAAATCTATGTGAGTTTGTCAGGGGGATTTAAATTATCACATTGAAAAATCAAAGCATAATCAAATATAAGAAACTTTACCTGCTGACAGTCACGGAATAATCCTTTGAATTTTCTCTTTTTCTGAGACTCTACTTGTTGAAAAATGAGTTCATGGTATGTGTGGGCCACAGCATACACAGCATTATACAAATTGTAACCTACTTCACTTAGGTCCATGTGAAATTTCTGCTGTGCTAACCATTCCCATGTGCTGTTGAAAATAAAATAATCTATTCTGCTATAGTTTTTAGAGGTTGAACAATTAAAATAATTCCACCCAAGTTTAGTTTGAAAAAGGTCTACTGGGTATGCAGAAGTGTTCATTGTTTGCATAAAGTTCCAAAATTTAGAAATCTCACCATGGTGGTGTGCAAAAGTGACAGTCCCATGGAAGAAATCAAGGCTGAAATCGCTTTTCTTTGTGATGACATCCCATTGTGAGGTTGTGATCCAGATTCTCCGTACTCCTAAATGTTCCCATCTTTTAAAGCTGATTTCTAGAGTTGAGTTCATTTCACCATAAATGATAACAACCTTTGCTGATGATGTCATGATTTCTTTATCATATATCATAGCCCTTGCCATGTATATCTGCATGGTTTCTGGTATCACATTCACAAAAGATAAACAGATCCCATGTCTTTGCATTTCTTCTTTCAAGTCTAAGTAAAATTGTAAACCATGGTCATTACTTGAGATGACTACTCCTATCCAAGTCCATTTAAAATAAAGCATCAGGGAGACCATGGCATGGGACAAACATGTGTCCTTGGTTGCTATCTGACAGACATAGGGAAATTGGTCATGGTCATTCAAGTTAGGACTAAATGGTCCAAAGAAAACCTAAAGGATGGGAAATTATAATGGAGAATCCATATGAGTAATATAGTTATTAGGAATTTCGGTCTCGTATACTAGTAGTGTTACTCACCTTTCATAATTCCTATTAAAGTATAGTAAGAGTCCCTTATAAATATCATGTATTATTCCTATTAGATTCCAGAATATTCCTGACAAGCTGATTATTCTAGGAATTAATTTTGGCCCTTCCCCCAATACACCTCTGATCTTAGTATCTAATCCTTTAAAATTTATGTATAACAGCACACTCACAAATGCATACTGCCCAAGTTTTCTTCGCAGACACACGAGGATGGAATAAAAATGTGTTAACTCATCCAGTGTCACACATTCTCACCTTTGGTTTCCTATGATTAACAGCCAGTTTTAAGGCTGTCATCCATGATGGTCCTGTAAGTTGTATATCACATATTTGCTTTACTCCACAGTCATAATTAATAAAAGTCCAAGTAGGTTTTTGTGGTGAATATTTATGAACCAGATATTGCAATGTATCTTCACACATGCCCACAATGTTGCCAAATATCAAAGACATGTTGGGTAAAAGATGAGGATTTTTGTTGATCTCATCGATAGCAAAAAACATTACCCAAAAATGCTCAAAATTTCTTGCTGGTATTCTAAAGGAAGCCACAGGGATGATTAAGGAGACTATACAAAATATGAAATTTTTTATTCAATTGCAGTAAACATTGCACTACAAGACATGATAAATTTTTATAAAATGGTACCTTTCCCTAAATAAGCCCAGGAAATTAGACATCATTGGAATTGAAAACAATTTAAGAATTCAAAAACATAGGTCTCTCTAATGTGACAATTGTTATATTTGTTAAAATCCAAAAAGAACTTGTTTTATCTCTTAATGTCAAATGTGAGCTAGATTACAGTCCTAGAGAGCAAAACTTTGTATTATACAGAAGTCTTAGAGTTTTAATTCCACAGAAACAAAAAATAAACAATGACTTGAACCATATATCTAATCCATTACACATTCTCCTTCAAATTCTTCTTTTTATTATTTAAAGGTTTTTAAGTATCTAATACCTTAAGTCTATTGAGTATTTTAAGTATTAAAAATGTATTCATGTTTTATGAATTTGTTCTATCAGTAAGAAAATTTTACAAATAGAAAAATTGGAACAACTCATTCAAATTAAATATAAAGAAAAATGCTCATTTCACGCACAGTGAAAAAAATTACCAGGAATAATATTTACAGGATGGTTTTAGAATATTTTTTAATATTTTCAAATGTTAATGTTCATCGAACATAAAAATTCTTTTATGAAGCATGTCACTTAAATTTATATATCCATTTGAAAATATGTAAAATGATACAATATAACACATAACCAGATTATTATCCTTTAGGGTTCATTTAAACATCAATTTGATGTTACCATTTAGTGTAAATATTACTAGGTCTATTAACTAGAAAATGTATGAGATTTCACTTAACACTCAGATTCCATAATTCTCTGCAAACCTTTACATGATAGCTAAACACTGAGATCTTTGCTCCATATGAAATGTGTTCATTTTTTTTTCAGCACAGTCTCAAAGTGCTTCTGTTACTATTGGCAATTTCCTTTCATCAGGAGCAAAAACATCAAACATGCTCTTTTGTTCAGATTTACATTTTTCGGTAGAGTGTTTAGAGCTGTTTTTAATTATAAATTACAAAACAGCATTGATAAAGTTCACATATTTTAATTATAATCCCTAATCCTGATTTTGGAAGTGTCATTAATGAGGATTTCATTATTTTTCCAATGAGTTGTGGGATAACATAGGATACAGCAGAAATGAAATTTCTACTGAACTGACATCTAAGAATAATAATTTGAAGCAACCATCAGTATGAAAGTGTGCACAGTGTATTACAGCTAACAATTGGAAAATGTATTCTTAAAATCCAAAAGAGGTGCAAATTAAATAAGAATGGGATGAGAGTCAGAGACAGAAAGGCACAGGAAACCTCAGTTCAAAGAAAACAAGAAGTCCTAGACAGAGTGAATAGGTAAAAGGTTAGATATTTCAATACTTCTGCCTTCCTAACTATGATCTGCAGTCACCACTCATATTATCATGCACTTGGGATCTGAGAACTATATAGACATATTGAGAACAGATTCTTATCTACAACAAGTATAATAATCCTGCTAGAATATCTCTAGTGTTGTATTTATTCCCTAATTAATAGCAATAGTTACCACCTATCTGATACTGATGATGAAACTAATCTGTGAGTGGGCATAGGCACAAGTGGACCAAAATAATAGTCTAGTAACAGAATCTTAAACTTAACAGGTATTTGCATGTACATTCACAATTATATATGTAATATTATACATATAATCATGTATAGTACACACATACATATTTCAAAATATGAGCATATTCCCAAATGTAAGACACCAAAATCAAATAAAATATTTTATAAAGGCCTTTAGAAGGCATGCTGATATAGGAATCCTTGGCAGACAATTGAAGAGAGGCAGTGATGCAGCCTTATTATATTGAGCTCTTGATAGTGGTGTGAATTTTGAATTCAAGGCAGATCAAGGCACCTTGTGCAATGGAATCTTTCAACATATGAAATCCAAGAGGAGGCAAATTATAGAATTCAATTTCTCTCACTGTCTAGCTTTGTGGATTGGAGTTCAATGTTCTAAAACTAAACTAAACTGTGACACATTTGAAAGTTTCCAAGTAGTAAGTAACGTGAGATTTAATTTTCAATAGTTACTAATGTTACAGTGGGAAGAACAGGACAGAAACATCACAGTTTGTCTGCACATCTACATATTTCTAATTCATGACATTGAAGAAAGAAATTAAGATGATAATTTACCTGAAATAGATAATTTCCTTATAATATCCTTCTTTCTCGGGGTTTTCATTTGCCATAAGAACAAAACCACAGTCATTTCGCAAATCTCCATCATCATCTTCATTATTCTTTACCCTCCAAAAGCACTCAGTATCAGTTGAACTGCAAAAGATGAGAGAAAACTTCAGAATCAAGAAAGAAATAGTGAAAGCACAGAGATTCTTCATGTCTGCTAGGATATAAAATGGAGCAGTTGTGAAATCTATTTCTTATGAAGACAAATATCTCACATAAATTTAAACTTATATGTCTACTTTAATATTGTTGCTGTCTTGAAATCCATTTAAATATATTCCATATTTTTCCCACTCATTCTATGACTTTCTCCCTGGATACATCTGAAAACTTAGGGCCTCAGGCTCTGCATCTGAGGTCTGATAATTTTGATCAACCCATTTCTGAAAACATGTTGTGAAGGTCATGTTTTCCATATGCACGTGTCATGATTTCATTCTCATCCATAACATAAGTTCCAGTGACAATCTTTCCTCAGGCACTTGGGCTAGACAATGTATCAACAGCTATATGTATGAACACAATTGGCCATCATAATAATGCATTTCATAGTAAGACAAGAGTTGAGAAGGTCATGAAGGTCCCATGTCATTCAGAATTTGATTTGACTCATGGAATATTCTGATTTCCATTGTCTAGTTTCTGGAAGGTTTGTCTTATATGCAGCATTGAGGTAGGAGTTGTGCATTTCTCTGTTGCTCATATATTATTATGTGCTAGTCATGTTTGCAAAATCTCCTAAAACTTGCTATGATTCTTGTAATCTGGACAACCTGTCATCTTGTAAAAATCCAAAAACACATTGAATTATACTGATTCAACACTTACCCTGTCTACTACTTGTCCCTCCCTGGCAGAAGTGGGTGGTTGGGGGAAACACCTTCATAGAAGCAGTGGGAAATGGGTTGGGATAAGGGGGTTTCCAGGGAAAGGGGATCTGGAAAAGGGATAATACTTGAAATGTAAATAAAGAAAATAAAAAATTAAAAAAAATACAGGAGAAGACAGGTAAGCAGGTAGAAGCCCTTAAAGAGGAAAGATAAAATCCCTTATTGAACAACAGGAAAACACACTCAAACAGGTGAAGTAACTGAACAAAACCATCCAGAATCTAAAAATGGAAATAGAAACAATAAAGAAATCACAAAGGGGTACAAACATGGAGATAGAAATCCTTGCAAAGAGATCATAAGTCATAGATGTAAACATCACCAACACAATGCAGGAGAAAGAAGAGAGAATATCAGGTGCAGAAGATACCATAGAAAACAATGACACAACAGTTAAAGAAAATGCAAAAGGGAAGATGCTCCTAACACAAAACATCCAGGAAATCCAGGACACATCCCGATGACCAAATCTAAGGATAAGTGGTATAGAAGAGAGGGAAGATTCCCAACTTAAAGGGCCAGTAAATGTCTTCCACAAAATTTTAGAAGAAAATTTCCTTAACTTACAGAAAGAGATGCCCATGAACATACAAGAAGTCTATAGAAGTCCAGAAAGACTGTACCAGAAAAGAAGTTCATCCCATCACATAATAGTCAAAACACCAAATGCACAAACAAAGAATATTAAATGCAGTAAGGGGAAAAGGTAAAATAACATATAAATGCACACCTATCAGAATTACACCAGATTTATCATCAGCGACTATGAAGATCCTATGCAGATATCATACAGAACATAAAAGAAAACAAATGCCAGCACAGGCTAGCATCCCAACAAAATTCTCAGCAAAACTCTCACTTAACATTGATGGAGAAACTAAGCTATTTTGTGACAAAACCAAATTCACACAATATCTTTCCACAAATCCAGCCCTACAAAGGATAATAGATGGAAAACTCCAACACAAGGAGGGAAGCTACACCCTAGAAAAAGCAAGAAAATATTTTAAGAAACCCAAAAGAAGATAACCACACAAACATAAGTCCACCTCTAACAACAAAAATAACAGGAAGCTACAATCTATTAAGCTATTCCTTAATAGAAGCACATAAAGAAATTTTCAACATCCTTAGTCATCAGGGAAATGCAAATTGAAACATCCCTGAGATTCCAGCTCACCACCAGTCAGAATTGTTAAGATCAAAACTCAGATGACAACAGATGCTGGCAAAGATGTGGAGAAAGAGCAACACACCACCATTGCTGGTGTGATTGCAGGCTGGTACAAACAATCTGGAAATCAGTCTTGTGGTTCCTCAGAAAATTAGACATAGGACCCTGCTATACCACACCTGGGCATATACCAAGTAGCTGCACCAAAATTTTATAAGGACACATGCTCCACTATGTTCACAGCAGCCATATTTATAATAACCAGAAACCGGAAACAACCTGGATGTCCCTCAACAAGGAATGCATACAGAAAATGTTATATATATATATATACACAATGGAATATTACTCAGCTATTAAAAACAATGACTTCATGAATTTCACAGGTATATGTATGTATCTAGAAAATATCCTGAGTGAAGTAACTCAGTCACAAAAGATCACTTATGGTATGTACTCACTGATAAGTAGATATTAGGCAAAAGCATGGAATATGCAAGATACAACTCACAGATCACCTGAAACTCAAGAGGAAGGAAGAACAAAGAGTTCATGCTTCAATCCTACTTAGAAGGAGAATAATATAATCAAGTGATGTAGAGAGTGGGAGGGACTTGGGAGGAAGAGAAGAGGGGAAGGAAAAAAAGGGGACAGAATCAGGTGTGGGAGGAAGTGGAGGAGATGTTCAGATGGTCAGAAAATTGAACAGAGATGCGTAGTAATGGGGGATGGGAACCTGGGAGGGCAACCAGAAAGTCCCAGATGCCAGGAAAGCAAGAGCCTCCCAGGACCACATGGGGATGACATTAGCTCACCTATAGAGATCATATCCAGAGGGTAGGCATGCTTCCACACCCCTCCCCCCAGGTTGAGAGATGGGGCCATGTACCCACCTCCAAAATTTTAACCCATAATTGCTCCTTTCTAAAGGAAATACAGGGACAAAGACTTGATCTGAGACTGAAAGAAAGGCCATCCAGACTGTCCCACCTGGGGATTCATCCCACATACAGACAAGAAACACAGATACTATTGCTGATGCCCAGAAGTGGTTGCTGACAGGAGCCTAATAGCTGTCTCCTGAGAAGCACCTCCAGATCCATACCAGTTCCGATGCGGATGTTCGAAGCAAATCATCGGACTGAGCACACGGACCCTAATGGCGAATTAGAGGAAGGACTGAAGGAGCTGAAGGGGTCTTATCTGGCACCAAAAGGAGGGGAAGTCCTTCTTCCTGTGAAAGCTTTATGACTCAATGTAGAGGAATGCTAGGGCAGTAAGGCAGGAGTGGGTGTGTGGGTTGGGGAGCACCCTCATATAAGCAGGGTTAAGGGGGGAAAGGATAGGGGATTTACAGAGAGGATGCCTGGAAAGGGGATAACATTTGAAATGTAAACTAATAAAATATCCAATGTTTAAATATATGGAAGTTAAGGGTAGATCTGGGCAGAGTTGAATGTCAATAGTTTAAAAATATTTTGAATGACATTCTAAACAAATCATTATGTTAACTGCCATACAATTTAGAAGCTATAATGCTACTTTAAAAAATATGTATCATACAGGCTTGAGGTGCATGCCTTAAATTCCAGGACCCTGAAAACAGAGATGGCTGTGTCTTTCTGAATTTAAAGCCAATGTGGAATACCTAGAATGTTCTAGACTGGAAGGGTAAAGAGTCAGATCCTATCTGGAAAACAGAAAAATGAACAAAAAAAGTACATAATATCTACTGATGTGATTTTTATAAGTAACATCAAGTAATACAGAGATAAATTCATTGTAACATTCACATGTCTTGATATCAAAACTTGACTTTCATATGCACACTTTGGCCTTGGAACTCCTGCACAAAAAACAAATCAAACAAAATAAAAACCCATCTTTTCTTGAAAGCTGTCACAGTTTGTCCACAGATTTTTACTTGCAAATGTTCATTGCAAAAATTCATTGTTCTCACTTGAAGCTTCTGCTACTCTAGCAACACCTGGTCCTCACTGGGATATTTCTTGCATACCATGTTTTTGCCCTATATCATGAAGATCTTGTAGCTTTGAATCTCCAGTAGCGGCCCCTTTACATGGTCCAGAGTTCCAGAACAATGTATAAAATAGGAGACATCTTATTTACTTTTCTGTTGGGTGAGAAATCATCTATCATAACTATCTTGGGTCCGAACATAGTAGCATATACCTTTAATCCCTGGATTGGGGATGCAGAGTTAGCTAGATTTATGTGTGTTCAAGATCAATCCAGTCTTCATTTGTAGTTCCAGGAGAGCAAAATTAATAGTTATATCCTGTCTTAAATAAAAAAAAAATGTCGAGGTTGCTGTGTCCCTGGTTTTAAGAGTTACGTGGTTTCTGCCCCTGGGACAGGGCCCTTGTGTGAGCCTCCACTAGGTCCTGAACCCAGTGTGGCCTTAGTGGAGACAGAGTGAGGAGTGTCATGGTCCTGGGTCAAGACCCCGGTGGAAGCCTCCAAGAGTATCAATGGCTGCAGTGGCCATAAACCTTGTTTGTAATAATAATAATGTACATTCTTCACATTACTCTAAGCAGTGACCTCCCTGTTAATGTTAACGACTCAATGATAATTAGAAACAAAATGAGTCCAGGAGTTGAGGGTATGGCTAATATTTCAGCAAAATGGTAAATGATGCTGGGACCTTCAGGACAGCCCTTAAGGCTGTGGAAAAGAAATCTAAAAATGAATTCAAAAATATATGATTTCTTAACTATATAAAAATATAAGACTACAGTATGATTTATGATGTGCTTCATGAATCTAAAAACAAAGGCAGCTGCATTAATGAGCAAGATTAGGCTCTGGTGTGGTAGAGAAGGTAATTTCAGGGCAGGGTCCCACCCAATTACCTAATCATCAGTTCTTAACAACAGACAGATATTTAAATTCTTTTGCAATGTTAAGAAAAACCATATGTTTTCTCTCTTAAGAATCAAAGGGCTGTGGTTCTGGAATGCTGTTTCACAAGATAATCAAAGTTAACCCGGAGTAAATGAATGGATAGATATGTAAAAAAAAAAAAATACTGTG